>CAWUFW010008522.1:0-600000 GCA_963921515.1 Calotriton arnoldi
CGGATTTGTTCCGGGTGCGTGTCGGTCGGTTGGATTCGCGTGTTTTTCCGGCCGGATTGCTATTTTCCGAGCGGGTCGGTCGGTCGGCTTGGTTTCCTGACGTGTCGGTCGGATTTATCGCGGCTTGCATCGTACTTGGCGTGTCGGGCGCCACTGGTACGTGTCGGTCGGTATTTTTTCCGGATCCGAGTCGGTCGGTGCTTTTTCCGGCCCGAATCGGAATCGACCCCTCTGTGTTTTTCTATAAGAATGATTAGAGGTACAGTAGGACAGGATCATGAGAATGCAGAAGCTAAAGGGTGTACTCAATTCTGTCCAATTCAGTTTTTATGGGTTGATTCAGAGTACTAATTCAGTGTTCTCAACACATTTCTTTTTCCCATCTACTAACTAGATGGAGAGCGCTACAGGTTAGGTATTGGCCGAAAACTGAGTCCAAAAGAGTTGACTATGAACAACAAAGAGAGAAAAAGAGGCGATACAACGGGCTCACGCCTTCCTCTTGGCAAACACTCAAAACACAGAAATGATACCCTCTTAGCATGCATAAGGAATTGTCTCCCTTGCTCCAGTTTGTGTTTTCATATCTTCCTACTGCTAGTATCCCTACAGAAAGATGGGCATTTCCAAGAATTGGACGAGGTAGGCTCACTCATGTAATGTGACATGCTTCATCATTTGCCACCTCTTCTCACCCTGGTGAGATGATACTACCACGGCGGACTCAATCTCAGGGGGGACTAACCTGGGGGAGTTCTTAGAAATATATTTTTTTCTCTGGATAAAATACTTGAATCTAGTTCTATGTCTAAAAAAACCTTAGGATATACCACAAATTGTCCTTTATTCAGGTGGTATCCTAGGCTTAGATAAAAATACCACAAGGTAATTTCAGAGAACATGCATGGTTGCTATGACCCTTATGTACTGCTGAGTTGTCATGATTGAATAAAGTGGGAGTGCGGCTCCCCTAGACCGGATTGTGCTGTGGGTCATACTTGTCTTAGTGGGGAGTGCCCGCTCCACATCACATACATTGTGCGAGGAAGAGTACACCTGTTGTCCTAGGAGGGCCCTTATGGGCATACGCTAGAGGGTACGGATACTAGATCTTCTAGCCATTCTCACCGTGAGCGGAACTTGACTTTGACCACACAGTCTCTGTGGGAGTGAAAGCAAGTCAACCCCAGCTACACCCAAAACGCACATTAAACCATTCAGTAGATGGCATGCTGAAGAAGTTAAGAACCATGTACATGTAATGACCATGTGAAATGTAGAACTATTTATATAGGATGAGAATCTTTAAATAAATGAGTATATATGATGAGCAATACAGCCACAGTGTAAATATACAGGATCAAAACAGACGTGACATGGCCACAGTTATGGCTTTAAATCAATGAAGACTTTTTGCGACATATATGACACCCCCCCTTGCCTGGGAGCAGTGGGAAGACAATATGGTACCACATTTGTGATAAGCTAAGGATTTCTTTTGCATCCACCCCTGCCCTGTTGGAGATATAACTTCAATTCTCCATAAGAATCCATGCTCCCCTGAATACACCAGATGAGTAGATGACCCCATGACAACAAGAACACCATTTTGCCTGTCTTGGCTTTCCTTTAACAACCTTATGCTTTCTGGGAGTTGCAGTCTAGGTGTTCTTTTCAACACAAGCAATTTCATGTTCGAACTGAACTAAACAATTTGGAAACGAAAATTGTAGAACTGGAACCTGGTGTCCCGGTGACATGGAACCATTTCGTAATGACATGCGCAGTTAGCACAGTGCTTTTCAAGTGATTGGGTGATTGAGAGAATCTCACTGCGCAGCGCACAGGCTTGTGATGTAGGGGGGGCACAGAGGAGGAAAAGAACAGAAGGTAGGAGTTGGAAGGGCAGTCATGTTCAGCAGGCAGGTTGATTTTTCATGACCATGTCTGTATGTTTCATCCACCTCTGGGTATCATTTTTACTGAGAACAGTAGGTGATGTTTGGTGGTATAATATTTGCTGTTCCTGCGGACTTCAGATATATATGTGAGTGAATAGTTTGTATTTCTGCAATAATATTGTTTTACCGGGTATTATGAGTGGGAAACATTTTCGCCTGACTTAGTTTTGCTTTGAACTTTCATCCAACAACTCTAACACCATATACCACTGACAGCATCTTGGTGTGCTAGTAAGCCTATTCCCAGTGAGTGCTCTACATCTTTGAAGCTACATAAACCAATGTAAGCCTGTCTGGTGAAGATGTATTTCTCTTTTATGTCTTAAAGGACCTTTCTTTGAACATTGCTGGGTGACTATACAGTGGTTTGGAAAGACTCCTTCACTGGAAACCAGACAAACCAGTAAAGGAGCTCACTCGTGCTTGGAGGAATGCCGAAGTTCCATGAGGCGGAAAGGGGTCCAAGGGAGGACACAAAGGGCAACAAACCCATTTCCATCAGTACAGAAGCCTTGATTGCAAAGAGATATGTCTCAAAGGAGAAGCTGGGAAGTGGAAGCTTTGGAACTGTCTTCCTGGTCGTGGACCAGAAGGCAAAAAAAGGAGAAGAACTGTGAGTACACAATATTATTATTCGTCATTTGAGTTATTGTATATATTTCTATAGCTAGCTCTCTGTCTCTATTTCTATAGGCTCATTATGCACCTATGGTCATCACTCTGTAGATATAGTTCAGTTGCAGTGTCTATTGAATAGGCATTTTTTGTAATTTGCCTCTAACATTTGACTCCTTCAACGGTTTTACATGAAATTTGGTAAATTAGCTTAGTCGCCTAAGGTTTGGCATGCCAAGTTTCATAAGAATCTTTGGCATAAAAGGAGAAATTTTACCCAGAAATAATGCTTTTGTTGATTTGGTGTAAATCCAATCAGTAGTTTTTAGGTTATAAGCATTTTAAAAAGTGGCTAATCATGCTTTAAAGGGTTAACACTTTTGTATATCAGTGCAGCTTAAGCCCCTTGACTGCTGAGCCTTTCCACCTTAAAGTGCTAAGCCCTTTCCTTGGTATTTGAGGTACTTCATGCTTACGCCTTCATAACCTTTTTCCACTTAAAGTATCCACACCAAATGTATTTCCTTTTTTTCCAACATCCAAGGAATTTCAAAGGTTGCCATGGTTTGTGTTTTCCCCTGGAGAGGACTGAGAAGACAAGCAATACTAAGCCAATTTTTGACTTTTTGGCAAAAAATGGAGAAAGAACTGCTGCGCAAGAAAGCATATATTTTCTTTTTCTAAAAATGGCATCAACAAAAGGTTTGCTGTGCTTGGACTACCATATTCCTGACTTTCAGGACAAGCACAGTTATATCAAATAAAACTATTTTTTAGCACAGGTGTTGCAATTTTCTAAGAGGTAGTCCATTTTTCCTAATTTTTGTGGTTTCACCTTTTGGCACTTTGTGGTGCGAACTGGTGTAAAACCCATGAATGAACCTGGAAAACAATACATTTTTTAAAAGTAGACACAATTCTGAATTCATCAAGGGGTCATTTGGGTAGACACATTAAGGTTTTTCCAAAGAAATTGCTGAAATTAAAATAACATGAAAATGAGTAGGAAAATACACCCATTTGTGACAACATTTCCATTTCTAATTTCTTGTCACAATGGCAGATTTACAAAAGCAATATACCGTTGCATCCGACAGAACCTTCTGGTCATGGCAGTATATATGGTATATAATTTCTCCAAAAACACATGATATTCAGAGCCAATAACTAAGCTGCACCATACAATGTTTTAATTGTGTATGACTGTACAGCAATTCATTTGGTAAAATATACAAAATTTAAAATGGATATGAAAGGAACCAATGTATTTCTGAAATGTACAGAGGATACTGAGTTTAGGGAAAGTGATTATTTGTACAGCTCTGAATTTGGGGTTACCCATACCATCATGTGATTCAGAGGGCATTTTGTAAAATGTCTTCTTTCTTATACACTGGCTTACATTTGGTAGCCACAAATTCAGTGAAATCCAATTAGTAATAATAAATGTTTCACTCTTCTGTGTTCCCACACATCTCCTGATAAAACTGATACCTCACTTGTGTGGCTGGGCCTAACATCTGCAACACAAAATGCCCCGAAATCTGACTGGTGACATCAAATTTCACCCAGCAGAATCCATGCTTTTTTTACAATGTGGTTAGCTGCGGATTTTGTGTCCTAGCTCAGCCGCCACCCAGGGAAACCCACCATACCCAAACATTTCTGTAAACTAGACACGTGGGGGAGTCCAGAGTGGTGTGACTTCAGTGCTTCTCATGCGTTTTTTCCCAGAAGCCCTTGCAAACCTCAAACATTGGCTAAAAACCACACATTTTCCTCACATTTCTGTGAGGGAAAGTTCTGGAATCTGTGGGGATCCACAAATTTCCTACCACCCAGAGCCCCTCCACGTCTTTGGATAAAAATGATACCTCCCTTGTATGCGTGGGCTGAGCACCCATGACAGGCAAGGGCTCAAAACATGACATGTACAGATAAAATTTGTCTACTCAAAACTGACCCTTTTTTTTTGCAATTTGGGTAGCTGTGGATTTTGGACCTTAGCTCAGCTGGCACCCAGGGAATCCTGCACATTTCTGAAAACCAGACACCCAGGGGAGTCCAGGGTAGGGTGACTTGTGTGGCTTTCACCAGGTTCTCTTACCTAGAAGTCCTTGCAAACCTCAAGCTTTGTCTAAAACACACACAATTTCCTTATATTTCTGTGAGAGAAAGTTCTGGAAACAGTGACGAGACACAAATTTCCTAACACCCAGCATTCCCCCATGTCTCCCAATAAAAATGGTACCTCACTTGTGTGGGTGGGCCTAGCGCCTGCGACAGTAAAGGGCCCAAAACGCAAAATGAACAGATCAACGTTTTCCACTCAAAAAGGACCATTTTTCAATTTGAGTAGCTGCGGATTTGAGGCCCTAGCTCTGTCGGCACCTAGGGAAAAGTTCTGCAATTTTGGGGAGCCAGAAAATTCCAACCACCCAGCATTTCTCAATGTCTCCTTATAAAAATGGTACCGCATTTGTGTGGGTGGGCCTGGTGCCCGCGACAGGAAAGGGCCAAAACACAACATGGACAGATCAATTTTTTCCACTCAAAACTAACCCTTTTTTGCATTTTGAGTAGCTGTGATTTTGGGCCCTAGCTCAGTCAACTCCTAGGGAAATCTACCAGACCCGCACATTTCTGAAAACTAGACACCCAGGGGAGTCCAGGGTGGGGTGACTTGTGTGGTGGCTCTAAACAGATTTTCTTACCCAGAAGCCCTTACAAACCTCACACTTTGGCTAAAAACACACATTCTCCTTACATTTATGTGAGCAAAAGTTCTGGAATCTCTGGTGAGTCACAAATGTTCTACCACCCAGCACTTTCCCACATCTCCTTATAAAAATGTTACGTCACTGGTGTGGGTGGGCCTAGTGCCCACGACAGGAAATGGCCCAAAACACAACATGGACAGATCAAATTTTTCCACTGAAAATCAACCCTTTTTTTTTTTTTGCAATTTGGGTAGCTGTGGATTCTGGGCCCTAGCTCAGTGGGCACCTAGTGAAACATACCGAATCTGCATATTTCTGTAAAGTAGATTTCAGTACTGGAGCTCAGGAATCTATTTACATATTAGCACTCATTCTGAAGCACACAACTAGCTTTGTTAGTGAATTGCATTAAACTGCTTAAACTGTGTTTACACTAAAATTTCAAGCTATGCATTGGTGTGCTTATTTTCACAATACATCTCAATCATTTAGCCTACCTTATGTTATCTATACCTAATTTACATGCTGTAAGATCTTTCACCAGAAGTATTCAAACATTGGGTTTGGGTGTGGGTGATAGTGTGGCCAGGTACAGTATGGAATAAAACACTGCATATCATATGTATAAATTATATTGTTAGTCACCTGGGCATTCCAAGAACTTACGAAGCAACTCTGCGTTTGGGCTGATTCCTCTAATTGGTCGTTATATATGGTAGTGGTTACTTTATCTCATATTTATTAATAAAAACCTCATACCCAGCAACCTTTACATTTTTGTTTTCAAATTGAGCTTTTAAATGAGTTAGTATCATTTTCTGACTTTAAAGAAAGGGTCACTCCATTTTGAGTACTTGGATACTATAGACTCTGCTTGAACAGTACATGCTCAGCTGTGTAGTGTCCCAGTAATGATAATAAATAATAACATATTGCCTTTTCTCTAGTTCTTCATGCTGCACTTCAGTCCTTTCTAAGCACTAGAAATAACGTGTTACTATTGCCTAATTTACTGGTTCTCCACTTAATGGCCATGAAATGATGTAAGGACAGAATTCAAATTCATGACCTGAAGATTAGAGTAGACACCTGGGTCACCATTAGCTCGCTAAGCCATCTGGATGGTGTGTCATCTTCTCTATTGTGATACCTTCAGCCAAGCCTGGGTTTTCTGCCAGCAGTGCTTTGCATGCTGCGATTTTTAAACTCATGCCTCAATGTTAAAAGCAAAACCACAAGTCCCAGAATGCAACATGCCACACATGACATGGACAACTTGGCAGCTGTGTGAGAGCCAATCTTGCTGCCTGCCACTGGAGTTCAATTTAGTCCTGCCTTTGTATCAGGTTTAGATCTGAGTACCAATGTAGTCAAAAACACCCATCTTCCTTTCAGAACCTTTGGAACCATTTGGTCCAATCTGTTGCTTCTAACAGTTCTGCGACACAGCCCTCAAATCCACTTCTGCTTTTTCTTTGCACATGGGACTTATAGTCTTGCATTAATAAATGGAAACATAAATCTGTAAGGACATGAGGCCATAACTTCATGCCGTTTTCTGTGCTACGCCAGCGCAGAATGGGTCTATTTTCTTCTTTTTGGCATTTTGAAGGCAAATATTACCTCGAAATGTTTCTGAGTTAATGCATGCTTTTCTAATAGCAGAGCTCAGAAACACACACGCAGTTACCGCCCTGTGTTTACGAGCTCTGCTGTCAGCAAAACATTTATTAACTTATTAATATTTCGATTTAATGTTATGCGTTCAAGATACCAAAACGAAGCACACATCCATTGTGTGCTGCCAGGGCCAATCTGGCCAATCAACTCAGCCCTGGCAAAAATGCTCACACCAGCCCTGCCACCTCCATCATCCATCCATCCATCCATGCATCCATCCATCCTTTCTCTCTTCTACCTCTCTTATCTCTTTCTCTCTACCTGTCTTTGTCTGCCTCTCTCTCTCTTAAAGCTCCTGTGCCTGCTGCAATTAACCTTGGGGAGCTGGGGAAAGTAACAGAGACACTTGCAAAACCGGCCTCCAACAGCTCCAGCTCACTGGGGAAATGCCCACCTGTCTGGCTATGTGTACTGGTGCAGCATAGAAAATGGATCATGTCACGGACCCATAATGCAAAAAATAAAACCAGTTTTGGATAAGCTACTCATGCCTGACATGGAAACCATTGAGATCTCTGCAGTCGGTGGCGTATCGTGGGCAGGGCCACGGGGGCGGTTACCCCGGGCGCAAAATTCTTAGGGGCATTGTTAGGGATGCAAGGGCATTTTTAGGGACGCAAAATTTTAAAAGAAAAGTGGAAGGATACTTGCCTTGCCCCGGGCACTGGTAGTGGTGTAACACAGGCCCCCACAACATCCGCGGTCCAAGCTCCAGGGCGCCCCCTCAGCACAGTGCTCTGGCCAGCAAGCTCCTGATTGAGTCCGGAGAGGGCCCCTCCAAGTACCTTGCAGGGGGCACCCCTTAAGTTTCGTTACGTCAGTGGGCACTGGCAACCCACGCTACGCTGCTGTCTGCAGTGGGGAAAGGCATTTTAAGGTGTAGTTTACCATGATAGACTCATTTGTTGCAGCGCAGATCAACTGTTGTATATTCTTGCAGGGTGTAAAGAATGAATCAAACCTTGAGTGAGCACTGTTTCTATATCAGAGATATAAAATCAGAGAAATATTGGGTTAAATAAATACACTTTGCACCTTGCAGCCCGCGCATAAAACAGGCGCTGAGCCGTGCGCTGCGCCTGCAAAGCACATCATTCATGATACGGTCCCTTGAACATGTATTTTGTACCTTAATACTTAGCGTGCACATACTATTCTGCCAGTAGATGGCAGCAGAGCACTGCAGCTTGTTGTTTTTTAAAGGTGTATTCCCTGATCACAGTCTATCAGGTGCTTTTCATGTTACGATTTCAGTTCAAATATGTGAACTGAAGTTTTCTACAAATAGAAATGCTCTCCTGAGGTTATGCTGCATCCATGTATCTTTTCTAAATATATTTATCACGCCTGCAATTTTCGAATAAGTGTAAGCTTGATTGGAAGTTACAGACGTTTTAGCTAAAAAGTACAAGTCCCTTCTGCTGAAGGTTTTCCTACCACGGAAGACTGAGGAAAGTGGTGTCGGTCCAGGAGTGTTGTTGTCAATGGTGCATTTGGTGTAGTAGCCCCGGGGTCCAGAGGACCCGTCCCATGAACCCTTATTATTACCATATTTTGCAGGGGAATCTCCTCCGTAATGGCGGAGGAGCGTCCGTCGCCCCACTGGTCAGTCAGTCAGCGAAAAATCAAATCAAAATAAAACAATATTATTATTTTATTTTCCGCTGACTGACTCAGCCAGGGAGTCTTGGGCGGGGCGGGGCCAGGCCATGGCAGGGAGGAGGAGTGATGGGCACTAGTGCCCATGTCGGTTTAGCCGGCCGTCTTAGACCGGTCAGACATGCCCACTTAGGTTTCTCCAACCCAGCTGTGCTGACAGCCGCAGGCTCCCTGTGCCTGAGCGAGCGTCAGACCAGCCCACTCAGGCCAATCCCCACGCTGCTCTCATGCTTGGTATAGCATGAGAGCAGCGTCTGGATTGGGTGGGGAGCCTGTGTTTTGTGCCCCAGTGACTGCCAGGAGGAGAGAAGCATCAAGGCGGCCGGTAGCGTTGGGACAGGTAAGTTTAAAAAATATATATTATTCTCATAACCCCCACCCACTTTAGTTTTGCGGCAGCCGCCACTAATATTTTGCTACCCAACCAGCACTGGGTGGGGATGGGGGTGTGTGTTCTTGCTTGCACCAAAGGCCACGGTCTCAAACTGAGTGTAAGCCAATAGGGACACCATGTTCCAACACTGGGCTTGCATTTCACACCCCGCTCACATTCTCCTCTTGTTGTTGTAGTCAGTGTTCACCTACATTGAACCAATGTGACTAGAGCTACAGATTACAGTCATTTGTGGAAGTAAAAACTAACTGGAGTGTGATGTCCCTGTTGACATGGAGCCATCTTGTAGCCTTAGGGATTCGGTGCCAAAAGCAGAATGTGCTGGGGACATTAACCAACGTTTCATCATGTGGTATCTTCAAGTGCTGGGATGGTCATGGTTTTCTGGTGTGTATCCCAAAAAACTGCCCGTCCCTCATTAATGTGTTTGGTGCAGTGGCGACTGGCAAGTACGGTGATTGGAGGGGGCGGGTTAATGGGTGGGGGCATAAAATAAATACACAACATAAAATGAATACATACATGAAATAAATAAAAAGTCACTTACCTGCTTGTGCAGACACGTCCTCCTCGCTCCGGTCCTCTTCTTTTCCGACATCACATCCAGGGCCTCAGCTAACCTACTTAACCAATCCTGGTGCTGCTCTCATGCTGTTAACCAGCATGAGAGAAGTGCCAGCATTGGAGGGAGAGGCGTCTTTCGGCGCTCCTGAGGACAGTAGAGTCCTGTATAGGCTCTCAACCCGGCTGTCCAAGACAGCGGGATTGAGAGGTTTATAGTGCACATGTCAGGGTGGCCATCGCAAGACGGCCGGCCAAATGGACATGCGCACTATAAACTAGTGCACAGGCAGCCCACCACTGCTGCCACTCAGCGGGCCCGCCCCTTCCTGAGTCAGGACGGGTTGCCTAAAAATAAAATGGTAAAGAATCAACGTCATTACCATTTTATTTTTCTTCTCTGGGGCTTTTTTGAGGGGCATTCAAGTGGGGCCACGGTCCTCCGCTCAAATGGAGGAGCCGCCCCTGGTTTGGTGAAATGCTGTTCTGAAATGGACCATGTTGCATTGGTTATTGAAAAATGTATTGACGGTCACCCCAAAGAGCACGGCTGTAGTGTGCACTCCCACACTAATCTTTCCTGCATGGTGGAGTGTTTTGGTTATGTAGGACCTCTTCACGTGTGGTGTAAGTGGAAGTGTGACTGGGGATCAGGGCTCGTGTTCATTTGACTGCGACAGCGCGATGTTCCTGGGAGGTAGTGTGCTTGGGATGAGTCTTATGTGAGTGACCGGGCTTGTAGGTGTCTTACTGCGTGACTGCCTGCAGTGGACTTGCTGTATCTGACTGTAGTAAAGATGTTTCAGTTCTTTCACTTGTCAGAAGGCTGTCAGGCAGGATGAGGAGCTGTGCTTCAACAGAGGAGAGACATGCCTAAGGAGAGACGTACCTAAAGAGAGACTAGAGGAGACCCCTCTCTGGGATGGATTCTTCCAGGTGGATGGGGCTGGACCACCAAGGATGCGTGGCTGTGGGTAAGCATCGGCTCGGTCAGACCCCCATGTATATTTCTTGGGACATTTCTGATCGCAGGCCATCTGTGTGTTATGGAATGATTGTGGGCGGCCAACTTAGGTCTCAACCACGATAGTGGAGAGGGCTGCCATATTGTAACAGAAGGCCTGTAGCGGCTGCTACTGGACGGGACTGGTGGGGCGGGGATGAGGGGGGCATAAAAAAGATTAAAAAATAAAACGCATACCTGGAATCGCGCCGGCCACTGCCTCTCCTCCGTCCTCTTCATCTTCCTCGTGTCCGGCAGCAGGAAGCACCAAGGCTCCCACACTCCCCACAGCCAATCACAACGCTGAAAAGCACCGTTGTGATTGGTCTGAGCATCGTGGTTCGGTGCTCAGCCAGGGAATGGGAGGCTAGGCATGTTCTCCACCCAGGCTGTAATGCAGCCTGGATGGAGAACATGCAAAGTGCGCATGACGCTTTGGCCAGCCCGAGACGGCCGGCCAAAAGTCATGGGCACTTACAGAGTGCAGCAACCACTCCTCCCTCTGCGGTGCTCTGGCGTCACAGAGCCCAGCTCCGCCCCAGCTGAGCCACTGAAGTAGGAAAAATAATATGATAATAACGCTGCGTTATTATCATTTTATTTTTCCTCTTTCAACTGCTCGGAGAGCAGTGGGGCGACGCTGCTCCACTGCTGCAGAAGGCCTTTAAATGGCTCCATTAGTAGGGGAAAGTAGCAACACAAATGGCTTCAACTCTGAAAACCCTTGCACTGGAACTTGGATCAGGTGACCATGTTAGGACTACCAACCTGGAGAGTGAGATTGGGACAGGTGGCACCCGGCTTCCTGTCCGTGGGGCTGGCCCTCAGACCTCACACACAGCAAGATGACAGGCTACTATTTTCTGTTCAGGAAACACGAGGCCTGTGCCACATGGGACTAAGATGAAGCTATCTTTGCCTAAGTCCCATCACCAATAACCTGACTATGAGGTGATTGACACCCCGATGATGAGGGGGTTGAAACACCCCAGGAAAACATTGGAGAGCATAACTGTGGCCGTGTTCCAAGTTAGACAACGAAACATCAGGGTGCGGGAGAGCTGCTCAGACTAGATCCACACGTGAGAGAAGGTTTCCCCATATGAATACAACTATTCTCTGTGACCGGGCTACCCAGATAGCCGTGATGTGGGACTTAACATTCTGACTGTACCTGGTATGTATGTATGTATGTATGTATGTATGTATGTATGTATGTGTTATTTCTATAGCACAAACCTAGCCGGAAGCCAGCAGAGCACTGTACTGGGTCAAAGACAAGCATAAAGTCAACTAGTGACAGGACCAATAGATGCTCTGTGGACTATGAGTCAAAAAATAGAAGGCGACCTTATGGGACCAACAGCTTGACCTTGGTTGGTGTGAAGCAACAAGACAGGTACCAAAGTCAGTGGATTTAAAGAAATGTTGTTAGTCTTCAGATTGTGTTTGTTGTATTTATTGTTGTATTTATTATTGTTCAACATTTTTATATAATTGAACTCATGCCAACTCGCGTTTCGCAATTTATAAATGACACTGTCTCTTCATCAGGCCTAGCGCAATAAATGTGCAAAACAAGGACTAGAAAAGTTCAAAATAAAAAAATATGATGATGAACTCCAATCATGTAAAGTTAAATTAAAGGGGTAAGGAAGGAGAAAAAATATGACAATTAATACAGAAACAAAACTTAACATAACAATAAATGAAATACAATGATAGAATATTTTAGATTATTTTGGGCCCACATAGTGACACTACAATAAATGAAATGAAAATAAAAACACATGGAAAGTGACTCATTGATTGAATTAAAAAAATAACACAGGGCTATATATGACTTCCACGGCTAGTTTTTTTAGTTTATCAAGAATACTTTTTAATAGTTTTTAGTACATGAGAGTATAGAAACACAGCCAGTGATAAGGAAGGCTGAAGAGAAAGGAGATTGTCACGAAAAAAGAAGTTGTCATAAGAAAAGAACAAGGAAAGATAGAAAACTAGAAGCAGGGCAAAAAAGGGAAGGAGAAATGTTAGTGGTCATACAAAAAAAGGTGAAAAGTAGACATTTAGAGAGTAGAAAGATTAATAATTGGCCACGCGTGTAGACAAGGACCAAAGTGAAAACATGCACTCATTGGAAGGTTCCTTGTACGAGTCTGTAGGACAAATTACAGAGAGAAAAGGAGGGTTCCTGAATAATGTGCTACCGAGTTATCACAGAAATGGTGTTTGGAGAGAAAATCCAATATACTGTGTCAGAAAACGAAAGGGGATATTGTTGGTCATTACAAAACGAGAAATGCAGCATTCATAAATTAATGATTTATGAAGCCGGGTCTGGTGGTTTAGTAGATTAATGCGTCCAATGTAGGGACCTGTGTTTGACCTCATGGTCACAGGTGCAAATCCCGGCGGGTCCACTCAGCCTTTCGTCCTTCTGAGGTCGATAAAATTAGTACCATTTAGTTGGATAACAATAACATCTGTTATTCAGCACCAAGATTCCCACGAGTGAACTTGTGCTTCACAAATACATATGTTATGTTAGAAATGGGGTTTCTGATTGGCTAGGGTATGCACCTAAGCCTGGCAGAACCCACCATTCTAGTCAGAGTAAAAGAGTTCCACACCCAAGATAACCCCTGCTCACCCCCTTGGTAGCTTGGCAGAGCAGTCAGGCTTATCCCAGAGGCAATGTGTAAAGCATTTGCACAACACACACACACACACACACACACCAGTGACACAACAAATACACCACAATTGAGACTCCACACCATAGTATATAAAAATATCACATATATTGTATATAACAGCAAAATCACATAAATCAATAATTACTTTGCCATCTAGGCAGTTGTCATAACATCAAAGTTAGTGCAATAAAGTAAAGAATCATATGTTGCAGACGTCATAAAAACATCATGAGAGACCCCATTACTGTGCATATCATGCCATCAAATTATATGTTACTCATTATCCTTACTATGCAAGGCATAAAACGGCATACCCCTGTGAACATGAATTGCAGTATATCATGAATCACCCCTACTGTTCACGCCTGAAAAATGCAACCATCCAAATATACATCATTACATCAGGACATGAAAATGCAGTAGTTAGCTGCAGAGGGTAATGAGTCACCAATGCATCATCAGATCTCACCATCGAGCTACAGCGATCCTGTGCTCATATTAGGTAGTATACGCTAATCCCAGATTCATAACATAGAGTGCAGGAACGCCTGCCCTCCTATTAGAGACAATACGGTAATTCAAAGAAAGATTCCCTAAATGCGAATAGTTCCAAAGCGGGGGCCCCGTAACGGGCTCGCCCCAAAATGGCCACAACAGAACAAGTGTTCCCCCTAAAAGGTATGTGACACACGGGGAGAACACTCTCTCCTGGCAGACACCACAGGGCCGAGGGGAAGCACCAGCATTTGAAAAATCAAATGGGAAGACCTCGCTGGGTCCCCCGCATCTAACAGTGAAAGGCAGCTGCCCACAATTGTGCAGCGCAGCTGCTGCAGGCACCAGTTATTGGAAGCCGGTCCAAGCCTGCAATGCGGTTGTTGGGGTGTGCTCCTGGGTCTGTCCTGACCGCAATGAAGGCGTGTAGGATGGCGCCTGAATGGGCCAGTTTGGCTGCACACCGGTCCTGGCGCAGCCTGTCCTCGCATGGCTCGTGACTCCCTTCCCCTAGGCAAGGGGGGGGGGGTGCGCTCTGAAGGGGGACTCTGATTTTAGTCCCTGTTATGGCACCCGTGTGCGATCTGCGTGCTCTGGAGGGAGACAACACACTCACCTTGCGCTCGGCCCAAGAGAAAGGCAGGGAGCAGTCCTTTATGCGCTTCCCTGCCAGGAACAGGTTATTTTGCTTACCATGCACTGGGTCAAGCAACACAGGGAAGGCTACCAAGCCCTGGGAGATCACTCGGGTACACAGACAATGATGCAGGTCAGCCCACCAAAGGCAAGCCCAAGTGGTGGTTTCTCCTGACAGCATAACAGTTCCTCCTGGCAATGTGCAGTCTGTAGAGCCAGCAGCGCCTGGTTACAAGTCCACGCAGTGTCAAAAAGCATGGGGTCAGAGCCCCTGTACTTATACTCAAAATGTCTTTGATGTGGAGGTAATTTCCATACAAACTTAAGAAGTGCACAACAATCCCAGCCCTGGCTCCAGACACACTACAGGGGGGCGGAGACAGCATTGTGAGAGGACAGACACAGCCCTATTCAGGTGTCAGTGACAACTCCTCCCACCACTCTAGCTCAGGAAGACCCATCAGGACATGCAGGGCACACCTCAGCTCCCTTTGTGACTGTCTAGAGTAAATGCACAAAACAGGCCCCTGTCAGTCTAAACCAGACGTTGATTGGGGTCAGGCTGCAAAGCACAAAGAGTCATAAGGACATAGAAATGCACAGTTCTAAAAGTGGCATTTCTACAATAGTAAAAAAAAGCCCGCTTTCACTAATAAGCAGGCTTTATCACCACTATTCCAAACATACCAAACATGGCAATCAGTTGCGGCTCCCTTTCATGACAAGTGGTGGAGCGGGGGAAGGGGGAGATATGGGGGTAGAGGTAATATAATTAAAGCAACGCATTGATTGGCCTGAGTGGGCTTGGTAATGCTTGCTCATGTCCTAGGAGCCTGTGCCTCTCCTCCACCTAGCTGTACAACACAGCTAGGGTGGCGAGAGATCAAATTGCGCATGGCGGTTTGGACGGCTTTAGACAGCCAGCCAAACCATCATGCGCACTTTACAGTGTGCACTACTCCTCCCCTTGCACTCCACAAGGCCCGCCCTGCCCCGCCCAGATGTAGCTGCCTGCAGCGGAAAGAAAAATGAAATGATAATAAAAAGGTTTTATTATCGTTTTATTTTTCCCATTTCTGTCTGCAGCCTGGCACTCAGCAGGGGTGGGGAACGATCCTCCGCCACAGCGGAGGAGTCGCTGCTGATGGCAATGCTACTCCTTCCAGATCAGTAAATACCACTGAAACACATATCAAGGAATTCCCAATGCAAACCTATGAGAGGGCAGCCTCACACCAGTGAGAAACCACATCGGCTGTTTGTCACTACCAGAACATGCCACACTACAAAGGCACATGTTCTAACTTTTAACTACAAAGCACCCTGCCCATAGGGCTACCTAGGGCCTACCTTAGGGGTGATCTATGTGTAGTAAAAGGGGAGTTTCAGACTTGGCAAGCACTTTAAATGCCACGTCACTGTGGTAGTAAACTGTGCACGCAGGCCCTGCAGCGGGAGAGGCCTGAGACATGTTTGATAGGCCACTTCTATGGGTGGCGAAAGCAGCACTGCAGGCCCACCAGTAGAATTTAATTTACAGGCCCTGGGTATATAGGATACCACAGTACAAGGGACTTACAGGTAAATTAAATATGCCAAACAGGTATAAGCCAATCATACCAAGTTTACAGGACAGAGCACATGCACTTTAGCACTGATCAGCAGTGGTAAAGTGCCCAGAGTCATAAACCAAAGACAGGTCAGAAAAAAATACAGAAGGAAGGCAAAAAGTTTGGGGATAACCCTGCAAAAAGGGCCAAGTCTAACAGTTGATCATTACAAAAGGAGAAATGCAGCATTCACAAATGTATGATTAATGAAGCCTGGTCTGGTGGCTTAGTGGACTAATGCGTTCACTGTAGGGGCCTGTGTTTGATCTCATGGTCACAGGTTCAAATTCTGGCGGGTCCACTCAGCCTTTTATCCTTCTGAGGTCAATAAAATGAGTACCATTGAGTTGGATAACAATAAACATCTGTTATTCAGCGCCAAGATCCCCATGGGTGATTGTGCGCTTTAAAAAAGCATATGTTATGATTGTGAAGTCTGAAATTGGAAATTAGCGACGCAGTGCTACGAAAAACTGTACAATTTTTAAAGTACAACAAGGGAAATGAAACTAAAAATGGTGCAATTTTTAAGGTGCAATTAAGGAAATTATAGGAGCTCTGTTAAGCAGCAACAGAAGCACAATGGGCGTGGCCTATCAGCTCAGTGTCATACAGATGACTTCTGACGTTTCACGTCCATCAGCAAGCAGATTAAAAACCCTCTTGACTTCTCTTCCTGATGCCGTTATGTAAACTGGTCAGAGTGAAGATTTATATTTGTGGATTCTACGCCTTTCAAGGCTGATGTGTGAGGCAAATATGCAGGTTACTAATTAGGGTCTAGACAGACACACACTCCTAAGGGTACACGTGCTGCATTGAAAAGCTGTTCCTGCTCCTGCTGGATTTAATCATATCAAAAATGTAAAGTCCCTGCCCGGGAAAGCGTGCTCACTCTGTCATGAACAAAGCTTTGTCCTTGATAATCCATTAGATGTCTCACACGTTCTCTCACTAGAAATGCGTCTGCTCTTTGCAAGGGTACCAGAGCGCTTGAGTGCAAAAAAAACTTTAGATTCATTTTTAATCTAACTCAACTTGCAACAAAACTGTCCACTCTGGAAGTTATTCCGCTATGGCTGCCATGTAACTGCAGGGAAAAACTAATTGGAAACCCTCTAAAGACAGATGGTGGAAACATGGCTTCTGCTCTTCACCCACGCTCTCACTCTATGCCCCAAAATTAAAGATAGGACAGTAACCTTTGATGTAAAATGGGAGAGAGAAAGAGATAACAGTCTAATGGCTGAATTGCACAGTGTGAAACCTGAAAAACTGTTATCAGTCCCAGCTTCCTCGCTTAGCCAAATTGTGTTACCCTAGGCAATTATTTTATTTTGCCATGCCTCCGTTTTCCTCTTTAAAAAATTATCACATATGAAAGCATCTTCAAATACATGAGTTCAGGATGTGTGCTGTACATAAACCTCTTTTGTTTTTAATAGACATTAACGGTGCTCCACGTATAATATCACCATAGGCCACATTTAGGGTGCGCATGACAACAGATTTGCCTCTTTGTCCACTACTGGCATCATCATCGGTGCGGAGAGGGGGGGCATGAATATTTCTAAGTACATCTTTAAAAACTATCACTTCTGATAAATGCCTCTCAATGTACTGGATTAATCTGATGTACTGTGGTGAAACATTTACGCTTCTTAAAGAAATACATTTCTTGAAATTTGGAGAGACTTTATCTTACTTTTACATGATGTTTGTTGCAAGATTTGCATGTTAAATAGTTTCATGGCTCATGCATCGGCTCTTAGAGCCAAGCCAGAGCACTGGTTCAGCTTTGTCTCGGCTCGGCATTTTAATTCGTTGACTCGCCCACTTCTTCTAACTAGTACTGAGAGGTCAGTGTTCTCACATGATCATCTTTGCTTCAACGCAAAGTAAGTCATGATCAAAGATGGTAGTGGCACCTGGGTAATCTTCAAACATCTAACGCATAAGGAAACTGTCCTGGAAACACAATGCCTTGGCATCATTTTTTGAAGGTTTTCTTAGAGGTGTATCACACCATGAAATTACTGTTATTTTTTATTGGTGTTTCTCTAGAATCCCTGGTTGGTAATCCAATTTGTGTGGAAATTGTGCCATTTGCCCCCATATTTCAAAATGACATTTTTAGTGGTGGTTAACCCCCTTCTCCCTAACCCTTTCAGAGGAAGTTGGGTTCGCTTGCTTAGCTCGCTCTGTTCAATTCGAGGCAGGAATTTATTGGCGCTGGGCGTCAAACTCCGCTCTGCCGGCAGAGTTTTCGGAGTTTTGCCAACTGCGCGCTCTTTGGGAATGTGGAGTTCAGGCAAAAACTCCGACTCCGCGGCGGAGCAGAGCTAGCCCCTGCACCCACGCCCAAAAAAGAGTAGGAAATAAACACTTACCTGCTCTGGCGTCTCCGTGCTGCCCTCCTCCTCGCTGTGGTCTCTCCTCCTCGCCGTCCGGCGTCCTCGCCGGTCACAAACCCTAGTTTGTACATCTTGGGAGGATTGCGCATGCGCGTGCATGCGCAGTCCTCGCAAGACGTACAACCTAGTGGTTTGCAACTGGTGAGGACGGCGAGGAGGAGACCACGGTGAGGAGGAGGGCAGCCCGGAGACGCTAGAGCAGGTAAGTGTTTATTTCCTACTTTAAATTTTTTTATTGTAGGTGGAGGGGAGCGTAGTTCCACAGAGTTTTTTTTCAACTCTGTGGAACTCCGTGTAGTGGCAATCCGCCAACTCCGCCCACCCATAGAATTTATGCCACACCACTTTCAAAATTCACCAGCCACCGTAGCCTCATTGGCCTTAGCCGTGTGAGGATGTAAACACACTAGTGTCTACATAATGTGCCTTCTCTGCAGATTTGGAAACAGTGAGTAAAGCTGTTATCAGGGTTTCTTCCACCAGCCCAGAATTCAGAACCCTAAATTGCACCACTTGTTTAATTTATTTTATATTCATGGCCACTCATTCAATGCCATTATGATATTTTTTAGACCTGGACAATAAATGCCATTTGCAATTTGTGCAAGTTTGAGATGCGTTTCTTATTAGCAGAGAACTGCGCGAAAAGGTACAGCAAATGGTGCTGATTTCACTTTCTTCCTCTAGGCAGGCGGGGTCAGGCAGGGGTCACAGAGAGGCTCCTGGGCTTGAGAACCGCTTCCATTAGGATGCGGGGAAGGCTTTGATGGACGCGCCTTCACAGGCTGT
Organism: Calotriton arnoldi; assembly: GCA_963921515.1. NCBI lineage: Eukaryota > Metazoa > Chordata > Amphibia > Caudata > Salamandridae > Calotriton > Calotriton arnoldi. The sequence goes on from CAWUFW010008522.1 coordinate 19,240, forward strand.
TAGGATTTCTTGGATAATCATACAATTATTTCTGCTATTTCACCCCCCGCAGAAGCTCGGGAGCCTGTGTATGAAAGTGCTGCCAAGACGGATGGTTCTCATCAGTATTCACTTTGGTTTCAGTGAAGAGCACGGCGCACTCTTACTGCACAAAGCCATGTTTGATCTGCTGTGACTTATTTTCAACATTGACATAAATGTCTTGTGTGTCTGTATGTCGGTTTTACTCTTTATGAAAGTCAGTTTTATTTTAACGGGGACTTCTTGAAGTCCAACTATTATTAGTAAGAAATAACTGAAAGATACAGAATTAAAATTTGCCAATTTGGAGACATGAGTGGATTCAAGATAATTAATTACATGGCAGGTAACTTATACTTAAGTCAGTGCATAGCTCAATTATTTCCGCCTATTCAAATAAAGATTGACTTTTTACCTTTGCAATGCTAATAATACCTCGAGAGCTCTCTTAGTAAGAGTCTCAAACAAACTGCATAGAACACCAGCATGGACTGGGACCCGAAACCGGCCCTGGCACTCTGCTCGGCCAGCCCTCCGTGGGTGCATCGCGCTTCTCGCTTCTCCTGGCACAGGCTCCCAGAGTGCACTGCAGCCAATCCTGACGCTGCTTTCATGCTGCTGAAAGCAGCGTCAGGATTGGCCTGAGCACCGATGATTTGCGCTCACAGTTAGACTGGGAGCCTGTGCCTGCTCTCTCCAACCCGGCAACGCAGCTCGGGTTGAAGAGAGCTTCAGTGCGCATGACGGTTTGGCCGGCCTGAGATGGCGGCCAGACCGTCATGTGCACTGAATAGCAGTGCCCGACACTCCCCCTCCAGCCTGTCACCCCCCTGGCCCCGCCCCCAAGCCTCGGCTCAGAGAGAATAAATATAACGATAATAAACAAGGGTTTATTATCATTTTATTTTTCATTTTTTCGCTGCCGGCAGGTGCGGCGACGCTCCTCTGCCATAGCAGAGGGGCTGCTGCTGCCTCCCCCTGCTTTCCAGTCAACAAAGGTCTTTTCAACTTTCTAATCTCTGGAGTCATTTCATCTCAAGATCCCATCTCGAGCTCATCTTCCTCAAGGGTCTGATGTTCCATGGGGCAAACAAGCCTTCTCCTTCAGCCCACAGGGTACCATTGGAACACCCATGGACCAAACGCCGAACTTGGTAGCTTCTCAGGAGATCCACACCACGGGGGAAGAAGGAAGTCCCTACCGCCGCTACCACTAACCTTAGACCCAGATAACTAAAGGTGCATGGGTCCTCTCGGTGGTGAAGAACGGCAATGCTCTACTGCTGCCATGGTGAACGCCACCGCGGTGTATCGGCTGTGCTGTTGCTTGTCTAACCGGCGTATAAAGCAGTTTCTCAGTTGATATCAATCATTACCAGATCATTGAAGGAATAACTGATGGCTTGCTATAGCTGACGGCGTTCACCAGACAGAAAACTTGCCCCGGTGATAACCGCAGACATCACTCACCCTGTGTTTTTCAATGCACCATCAGCGCATTTGTTTTTCACCAGTTTGTCTCGCTGTTAATTGATGAAACCTTTTAGTTTGAGAAAATATACGAAACCTTTGTTTGCACCCTGGTTTTAGAGATGCATGAACATTTTCTACATTTCCAAATCAGGGTTTGTTTTGCCAGATTATAAGTAAACTTGTCTTATAATAATTCCCAGGGACCCACTTTTTTTCATAGACATACATCACCCAGGTTCGCTTGCTGAAATACATGGCGAGCCCTAAGTTTGTACAGAGACGCCTAACCAGCAGCTCTTTCGGCTGACCCACACACATTCTGTCATTACCCTCTCGAAGAATCCACCCCCAGTTTGAGAGTGGAAAAGAGCTCGGATGTCTCTGTAGGATAAAGGTTCCTTCATTGTGACTCTGGTACTGTAAGGCAATGGGCTCTTTCCCATTATGGATGCCCTGCCGCTGAGACCTCAGATTTAGTCCTTTTTTGATTGGTCCTTTTTTGAAGCAGGGAACTGGTGCGGGAGTACGTACACACATGGATGGGCGTGTGCCGTGTAGGCAGGGCCACTAGAATTATGCACCATGAGAGGACCAAATTATATGTCAGTGATGCCTAAATTATGCGTCAAAAAAACAAGAAAAAGCATGTTATGCGGCATAATGTCATTTTTGCACATGGCAACAGTGTTTGGGAAAGTATTTTACCTTATTAGTACCAGTTTAACACCCAAATACAGTAATAAGCAACTAAAACACAACCAATGAACCTTTGTGAAGAGCCTTCTACTGTGCAGAAACACATCGCATTGATTTTAGTAACTTTTAGTCCATTGAGCTAAAAACAAATTTATTTTTGTTAAAATGTGCAGCAATCGCAGCAGATGGTGGATTATGGGAAATACAGGAAATTCATAAATATGCAGAAAACTGCACAGCCCCAGAATGGCATGATTCCAGTGGCCGTGCATGTATGATCCTTGCAGCACCCTTGCTCAAAGTTCTTAATTTAACACCTGTAGCAGCCATGTCCTGTCCCGTCACCTCATGTTATGTATTCATACAGGTTGATAATGTGAAACAGCCTATTTAGAGTAATGGAGCTACCATAAAAATAACTTTAGCTTTCTGATTCAGCTTACCCACCCGTTTCTATTTGAATTACAAAGCTGCAAGTTTTAGTGTACATACATATTTTTAATTTAACTTTATATATGTGGTGCCTCTCATAGGTATATAAAAATCAAAGCAAACCATTTCTGTGTCACAATGCTTAGACAAAAACTCTAAATCCACAAATAATATTTCTGCATTCTGGGTTAGCAGAATTGTAATTTTCATTTATTTGTTTATTCAACATCTGGTATACAGAATTTCTCCTAAGATTGATTTAAAGTATTAACATTTTAAATAGTCCATCTGCTTTCCTAAAAAGTGCATTTGATTTTCCACTTTGACAATGCAAACCTAAAGTGTCCCAGGTCACTATAAAAGGAGAAATGTACAGGAAAACATTATATTCATGATTTCCTGTTATAACTCATGAGATATTGATATATATAAGCAAACACAATGTGTTCCAGAGTGATATCTCCGTTATCCCATATTGGTCTAAGAACGAAATTAAACTGCAGCATCGTCTTCAGTGTAGTGACCTACTGGTCTAGTGTTCCGAGGTACCAGCCACTCCCCGAGGGCTGGCTTACACCCCACCCCACACCCATCCAGCACAGGCGTCACAGTACATGTGACCCTGCCAATAAAAGGGGCCGGGCGCACGTGCCCTGGGCCAGTTCTACCAACTAAGAATCGGTGTCTGTGGCCTGATTACTTATGCATGAGGGCCTAGGGTCGTACGATCGCACCATTTTCCTCAAACCATGACCCGCCTTGTCGAGCTTCACTTCACCCTTCAGTGTAGAAGGACATACCCTGCGCCAGATTCATCAAAGGATTGCATTGTCCTTGAGTCGCCTTCAATGCAATCCTTAAACCAGATTTACCAAACCACGCGAAGCCACCTTGCATGGCTTGGTAAATCTGGGGTAACGCAAGGCAGCGCAAGTCACTGCATTGCGTCACTCTGAGCTGAGGAGCCGTTCCATGGGTGGAGATTGGGTGTTCCCACGCATCCACCCATATATTTTGGTGCATTCCCAGATTTCCAAAGATAAATAAACCTGGGAATGCGTCAGAATTGTAAGCCTTCCTTATAGAGGCGCAATAAGCAGAATTATGTTTATTGCTCCTTGTTTTTTCCTTTTGTAAGTGTGCTGCATTCTGCTGCAGCAGACACAGAAGGAGGTAAAAGCCTTTAAGGGTTGATTTTGTGCAGAAAGGTGTTCCAGCGATGAGAGACGGCAGGAATGCGCCATACGTTAGTAAATATGGCACATTCCTGCTCTCTCCATTTGACGCAGCGCAAGCGGAAGATGGCCATTGGGAATGCGGAGAACTACCATACGTTTGGACCTTTGTGCGTAATCAGAAAAAATTCATTCTATTTTGTAAGGCTACAAGCCCATGCAAACTGCTCATGAAAAAATGGAAGTAACTGCATTCCTTGTGGGAAAGCGCAGAAGGGCAAGTCCATCAGAGTCCGCCCCAGTGGCGTAGTGCAGGCCCAGGTGGTATAGAGGGACCCCCACCACTCAGGGGATCCCTATTCAGCCATAGCCCTATGAACATCTGTGAGTTACCAGAGTATCAGGGGCCCGTCAACACATTCTGTGGGGGGACCCCATGGCCTTGCTTTATGCCGCTGACTTGACCACGCCCACTTGATGTCTGGTGCGCTTCCCTGGCACGCGCCACCAGTTGCACGTATAAGCTCTCGTCTGATCCTGGGATGAGAAGACGTCAGAGGTTCTTCTTTTTATCTAGGTCTGAGGATTCCATTATATTTCTTTGTGCAAAGTTCCTTTATTCTCAAACAACAGGGCTGATTCTCCTTCCTACTCAATGAATAAAGCACGCGTCCAGCCTTCGCAGTTATTCTCCATGCTTGCCAATGCGCTTTTGCCGGTGAGGAATAGATTTTTTATTCATAATACGATTATGATATGCCTCGAGACTTGCTATTCATCACAGAATCCTGACTTGAATTGTACGATTTGATTTTCATGGCTTTTTGGAAGTAGGAGTGAGCCTGTGCCTGAAGATGAAATTAAAGCATATTGTGCACTGCTGCAGCACACATACAGAAGTCTATTTATTCGTTTTTATATTGTATTTTTAACACTAAACTTGCCCAAGGGGGATCTGAGCACCGTGCATCAATCCACAAAAAACATAAGACCATTAAAAAATATTTTTCAATGCCATTTCAGATATAAAATGCAAATATTCAAAAATGAAAAACCGAATCACCAAACTCTAAAATACCTCCAAAATGGTCAACAGTTAATATTCAATTATAAGCTCTTCAAGAGTGTGGTCGCCGAATTACTCAAACTTCCTGATTGATAAAGATAGGTGCTGCCAAGGAAGATGAATAAAAATCGTTTTTGGCTCGACATCTTTGCAAACATTTTCACAGATATTCAGAGGTGGACAAATCACATATAGCAAGTACTGTGTCTGGAGAAATGGACCTCTATTTCCATGAGGCATAAGCATTTCTGATTGAGACCTTCTACAGTTTCAGGAAGTCCAAGAGTTCTTTCTTGTGCACATCGGTTAGGGACTCAGAATATTCCAAGGCGGGAAAAGGTTTAGAATTGTTATTTGCATTCACATAAAAGATTTGTTTTTTTTGCATAGACTGAAAATAGTGAACTTATGGAGTTTTGAGTGTTCCAATCCAGTGGTGCCAGTAAGGACTACTGCCTTACTGTAGGGAGATGTGAACTGCATTTTGCACTAGCTTCCAGTTAACACCCGTATCATCCTTAAAATAGTGCACCTGATGCACAGTATAGGCTGAGTGGGAGATCACAAGTATCTCGAGGAATAGACCAGGTCTTACAGTCCAAGCAGAACCCTTCTTTTAGTTGAAAATCATAAACTGAGGGCGCTTGACATTGGAGCAAGAGGCTACTGGGACTTAGGAACCATTTACCAAGAGTGAAGGGGCGGCAAAACATTTTAACACTTCTGCAAAAGTCTCAGAAACACCATCGTTCATTCCTTCTCATCTGCTCACCTGTGAAACGCTGCTCAGAGAAAAGATATGGTTTGGTTGAATTTCCCATATAAATGCCCTTTCACTACATTTCACGTTTTACCAAAATCTTTAGGGTAGTTAAGGTTATATCTCACCCGCTTTCAAATTACTTTTGACCCTTATAGTGGGGAGTTTTGTTCTTTTATTAACATTCTTTGTAGAAAACGAATAGTTTCTTACCTGTCGGTGTAGTTTTGCAGCTTGAAGACTTTCTGGATTCACTATGCTGTGCATTATTCCGCCATCTCGTGGTTGGGTCCGGATTCGTAGTCTTTTCTTTTTTTTTTTTTTTTTTGTTGTTGGCCCAGGTGGGCGGCGACGCCCCACCATTTGGTGTCTTCGGTGACGTCGTCGCGCTTCCTGCGGAAGCTCCCACCCTTGGTAGCCATCTTCGGATTCTTTTTTCTTTTTCTTCTTACAGTTTTTGTTGTCTATGTCTTTGTCTTTTATCTTTCAATTTTCCTTTTGATCCTTCTAAACTCTGTATGTATGTTCTAGTTGTACCCTTAACCTCCTATGTTATCTTCCTGGCGGAGGCGGGTGGGATCGCTAGTGAATCCAGAAAGTCTTCAAGCTGCAAAACTACACCGACAGGTAAGAAACTATTCGTTTTGCAGCGTGAATCTTTCTGGATTCACTATGCTGTGCATAGACTTTGTATCGGTTTTGTTATTGCGGTGGTTGGGTGGAAGATGAGTATTGGTTGCTGAAAATGTGCTGTAAGACCTTCTGTCCTACTTGTGCCTCTTTGTTCATCTGGATATCCACACAGTAGTGTTTGGTGAACGTGTGCACGGAAGACCATGTTGCCGCTTGGCAAATGTCTTGTATAGGTGTGTTTGCTAGGAACGCAACCGTTGCTCCTTTCTTCCTTGTTGAGTGAGCCTGGGCGGCTCCCTCTAACTCTTGTCCTGCCTGCTTGTGGCAGAGTTGTATTGCTTGTGCAATCCATCGTGCTATGGTATTTTTTGTTACTGGCCGTCCCAGGAAACTGCTTGCGAAGGAAACAAAGAGTTGTTTTGTTTTCCTGCATTCCTTTGTCCTTTCTATGTAGTGCATCACTGCCCTTCTGGCGTCCAGCGTGTGTAGCGCCCTTTCTGTGGGCGTTGATGGTTTCTGGAAGAAACTTGGTATCTGTATTGTCTGGTTAATATGGAACCGCGACACCACCTTTGGCAGGAAGTGTGGGTCTGTTCTCAAGACAATTCTGTCCTTGTGTATTTGCAAGTAGGGCTCTTGTAGTGTAAGAGCCTGCAGTTCACTGACCCTTCGCAGTGACGTGATAGCCACTAAGAATGCCGTTTTTAGTGTGAGCATGTGCAGTGTTATCTTGTGTATGGGCTCAAATGGTGGTTTCATCAACTGTGTTAGCACAGTGTTGAGGTTCCAGCTTGGGGCTGGCATTCTTTTAGGGGGGCTATTCTTTTAGCCCCTTCCAGAAATCTTTTGACCACCTGGGAGGTGAAGAAGCTTTTCCCGCTTCTCCCCTGGTGTAGGCCACTATGGCTGCTAAGTGAACCCTTAGTGACGAGTAACTTAGGCCGCTGTGTAGTAGGTGCGTTAAGTATTGTAGTACCGTTGATTCTTTTGTGACTTTTCGTTGCAGTCCCTCTTTAATGCACCATTGCGAGAACCTTTTCCACTTTGCAATGTAACATTTTCTTGTAGTGGGTCTCCTTGCTTCTCTGAGAACTGCCATGGTGCTTGGTGGTAGCTTGAGGTGTGCGAATTCTAGGTCCTCAGGAGCCATGCTGCTAGGCTGAGGCTCTCTGGTTCTGGGTGGAGCACTTTTCCGTCTTGCATTGTGAGGAGGTCTTTCCTTCTGCTGAACCTGTGTGCTGGTTCCTGCGCCATTTCCATTATTTGTGAGAACCATGATTGTCTGGCCCACTGCGGTGCCACCAGTATGAGTGTCATGCTGCTGCTCCTGCATTTGCTCAGTACCCAGTGTAACAGTGGCATCGGGGGAAAAGCGTATGCAAATTCGTTCGACCAACTTATCCATAGCGCATTCCCTAGGGACCTTTGCTCCGGTTGTCTGGATGCGTAATGTTGGCATTTTGCATTCTGAAGTGTTGCAAACAGGTCTATCCGTGGTGTACCCCACTTTTGGAACAGCCGCTGCACCTCCTGTTGATTGAGCTCCCATTCGTGGGATGCCGACGTTTGTCTGCTGAGTCGGTCTGCCTCTACATTGTCTATTCCTGGGAGGTGTATTGCCAGTAGGTCTATCCTTAGAGGGATGGCCCATCTCCAAATTTCCTGTGCTAGGTTTGATAGCGGTGCTGACTGTGTACCCCCTTGTTTGTTGATGTAGAACATGGTGGTTGTGTTGTCTGTTTGTATCAGCACTCTCTGTCCGTAAAGCTGCTTTTGAAAGGCTTTTAAGGCTAGGAACACAGTTTTTAGTTCTAGGTAGTTGATGTGTTTCACTGCATCTTGTTGTGGCCACAGCCCCCTGACGCGGAGTCTGTCCATGTGCGCGCCCCAGCCCTGCTGTGAGGCGTCTGTTGTGATGGTCACTGTTGGAGTTGGCTGTGTGAATGGCTTCCCTTGTAATATGTTCTCTTCCTTCCACCACGCTATTTCTTGCTGCACTGCAGATCTTCCCAACTCCCTGTCGCTTGTGACCACTGCTGCTGTATCCATTCTTGGAACGGTCTCATGTGCAACCTGATATGTGGGACTAGGTGGATGCACGATGCCATCATCCCTATTGTTCTGCTCACTTTCCTCACTGTCAGAACTTGCCCCTTGCGGTAATGACGTGTTTCCCTCAGGAGCGCTATAGTTCTCTTGTTGCTGGGGAACACCTTGGACTGTGTGCTGTCTATCTGTGCCCCTAAGAATATTTTGATTTGCTGTGGTTTTGTTGACGACTTCTCCCAATGTATTGAGAAACCTAGTCTGGACAGTGTTTGTATGACTTGATTGATGTGATCCTTGCAGTGTCTGTATGATCCTGCTTTCACAAGCCAGTCGTCGAGGTAGGGGTATACATGTATGCCCTTCCTCCGAAGGTGCGCTGCAGCTGCTGCTAGGCATTTTGTGAACACCCTTGGTGCGGACTTGAGCCCGAAGGCTAGCACTGTGAACTGGTAGTGATTGTGGCCTATCACGAATCTTAGTAGACGTTTGTGTTTGTGGTTGACGGGTATGTGCAGATATGCATCTTTCAAGTCTATGGTCGCCATGTAATCCCCTTGTTGGATTTGGGGTATTACTTCCTGAAGTGAAGTCATTTTGAATTTTTGAGTTTTTACGAACTTGTTCAGGAATCTGAGGTCCAGTATTGGTCTTAGTGTCTCGTCTACCTTTGGCACTAGGAAGTACGTTGAGTATACTCCCTTGTTCCTTTCGTTTATTGGAACTGGTTCTATTGCTCTTTTTGTAGCAGCTCCTCTGCTTCTAGGCGTAGGAGGGCGAGCTCCCTTGCGGGAATTGCCCGGTGTCTTGGTTTTCTGCCTGGGGGGTGTTTTTGTAGTTCTATGCAGTACCCATGCTGTATGATGTTCAGTATCCACTTGTCCGTGGTAATGTTCCTCCATTGTGTGAGGAACTTTCCTATTCTGCCCCCAACTGGGGTTGTATGCTCGGTGGTTATTTGTTGGCTGTGTGTGTTTTTTATTTTGTCCTTTTGTTGACTTCTCCTCTCCCTTGGTGTTAATAGGGGAGGGTTTGGTTTGTTTGTGGAGTCACTTTGAGGTGGGCTGCTGCCCCCCTATTCGGGCCTGTCCCCGTCCGTAACCGCGCCCTCGAAAGGACCGCCCTCTGGGTTGGTACTGCCAATTTTGCTGCTGTTGTCCCTGTTGGCTTTGGCCCTGGTTGTTCCCCTGGTATCCTTGCTGGAGGGACTGGTGTGAAGTGGTGGGTGCATTGCCCCCTCTACCATTGGGCCGCCTTGAGGGGTTTCCTCTTCTCATTCCCCTGAACTGCAGTGCTCCCATGGACCTCGCAGTTTCGTTGTCCTTTTTTAGCTGCGTCAACTTGTCGTCGACCGGTGCTCCAAACAGTTTCTCTCCGTCGAAAGGTGTGTTAAGGATGTTACTCTGTACCTCCGGCTTGAAGCCCGAGATCCTGAGCCATGCGTGTCTCCTTTCAGTCACCCCTATCATCATTTGCCTGCTGGAGTTTTCTGCTGCATCCAAGGCTGACTTTAGGCAAGTGTTCGCGATAGCCTTGCCCTCGTCCGCTAGGTAATTAGCCCTTTGTTGGTATTCTTCTGGCAGGTGTGTAATGAGCTGGCTCATTTCATCCCAATGCTGGTATGCATGCCTGCTGATGAGGGCGTTGGAGTTGGCGATGCGCCAGTGTATGGCTGCGTTCCTCTCCACCTTTCGTCCTGTGAGGTCTATTCGCTTGCTCTTCTTGTCTGGAGGTGGGCCTGTGTTGGTGGGCACACCGGCCCTTTTCCTGGCCGTTGCTGCGATAATAGAGTCTGCTGGCACTGACCCTTGGATGTAAGCCGGGTCTTTTGTGGAATGCTTATATTTCTTTTCACTTCTAGGTGTAACCGCCTTGCAGACTGCAGGTTCTCTGAAGACCTCCCTTCCCTGGTCCAGGACGCCGGGCAACATGGGTAGGAATTGGCTCTTTGTTTGTTGAGGGAGCAGTGTTTCGAAGAGGAAACCTGCTTTTGTCTTTTCCTCCTGCATTTCGACCCCATATGTCTTTGCAGCCTTCTGGACGACTCCATTGTAGACTCCGATGTCGTCCGGCGGCGAAGGCCTCGAGGGGTAAGAGTCTACCCCCTCTTCTGGTGACTCTGCGTCGAGGTCTTGCCAGTCCAAGTCTTGTGCCTCCGAGGGCTCTGAGTCCCGGTAAGACTGCATCTCTTCTTCGCCTTCGGCTTCGAAGTCGTAGTCTTCTTCGTCCTGGTCTTCGAGCGGTTCGGGTGTTTTCGAGGGCTCGATGTATTCGGCGTCGAACTCCTCGAGTGTCTCGTGCGCTGGCTTCGACGGAATAGCGTATTGCTTCATCTTCTCGTCGAATTCTTTTTACGTTGCAGGATGCTCGCCATCTCTGCCTCGAGCCTTCTCTTCTTTTTCGCCATCTCGTGGGCCTTTTCGGCGTCGAGTGGTGCAGCGCCTCTCTTTGTGGTCGCGGTCGTCGAAGATGACGCCGGGCCTTCCTTTCTCGGTGTCGAGGCTTCCTTTTCGGAGGTGACCTTCGACGCCTTTGTTTTTCGGAGGCTTTCGCCGATTGGGAGTCCTTCTCGAAGGATCCGCTCGGTTGCTTGTCCTTGGATGCTGTTGCTTTCGTCGAGGGTTTCGGCGGCAACGCTCCCTTTTCTACACTTCTAAGAGTGTCGCTCGGGGTTCTGGCTTCACTCTTTCGAGCGTCACTTGGGTGTCTTGAGGTCGACGACTCCCTTACCTCCTTCGACGTTTTCTTATGGACCTCGACGACAGAGCAGTCCTCCGGTCCCTCTGCGATGTTGTCTTCCTCTCCGCTCGAGAGGCCCAGGTCTCGGAGCGATGGTGCTGGTCCCTGGCCCTGCATGTTGTAGTTCGCCCTTCTCTGTCTCTCTCTTACTCGGAGGGTCTTCGGGGTGAACGCCGAACACGCGTTGCAGTCTTCGCTGGTGTGTTCGAGCGGCAAGCAGAGGTTACAGACTGGGTGCTGGTCCTTCTGTGCGTACTTGTGGTGACAGTTCTGGCAAAACTTAAACGGTGTCTTGTCCATAACCGCTCTCAGGGAGCCCCCTGTGAGCGCATTCTCCGTAGGCGTCGAGATTTTGGTCGTGGACCTTCTACCTCGTCGTCCTTCTTGTTGTCTCCGGTTTACTTGTGTCGTCGTCCGGTGTCTCGGGAACGATCTTCTGTGGTGATATTCGACTTTTTCGAGATTCCTCGTCCAAATTTTCTGGAACTTCTCGGCAACGATCCAGACCCCACGGCGGAAAAAAGAATCTGAAGATGGCTACCAAGGGTGGGAGCTTCCGCAGGAAGCGCGACGACGTCACCGAAGACACCAAATGGTGGGGCGTCGCCGCCCACCTGGGCCAACAAAAAAAAACGAAAAAAAAAAAAAACCAAAGAAAAGACTACGAATCCGGACCCAACCACGAGATGGCGGAATAATGCACAGCATAGTGAATCCAGAAAGATTCACGCTGCAAAACCTAAGGCTGCTACATGTAAGCAAACAGAGATTGATAGTAGGCACAAACAGATAGTTAGTATAGTAGCTATAACGAAATCCGAAATGGGTACTAACGTTTTAGAGGAAGGTTACGACTGAGCATTTGAAGGGTTAGGGCATCTCCTGCATTTCTAGATCCTTAGTGATTAATGCCCCTGAACCCCTGCGGGCATTGAAGGAAATCTGGGAAGGAGACGTGGGGCATTTTAAGGAGGCTGAATGGGTTGACGCAAGATTGGCACCAAGAGCGTTGGCAATTTTGAACTGTCTGAGATTGGTGACGTTACAGTCCCTGCACAGCGTATACTATACTCTGGAGAGGTTGAGACTGGTGCAAGCTGGCCAGGTAGCAGAGTGACCTGGATGTGTGATGGAGACAGGCACTTGGATGTATATGATTTGAAGCTGCTGAGTATATAGGACTACTGGTCCAGCATTCACAGGGTGCTGGGAAGGAGGGTCTTGATACCTGTGGATATGAGTCCAAATCTCACACTAATGGAATTGATGGATGACTGGGTGGGTAATGGGCCTTTAGAACAATGGTGGGAATGAGTTTGCTCTTTGGCAAAATGAGATATTGCCACCACTGGAGATCCAGCCTCTCCCACCGCATCTATGATGGAGTCGGTGAAGAGAATAGACATTTTTGCCCAATCTGAAGAAGCGGTGTACCCTAGTAGAGGGGTGTCCCCAGAAACACCAAAGAATCTGGGGTCCTGGATGGACAACTATAGTGGCTAAGCTCCTACCTAGGTGAGATGGGAGCCTGGGCAGTAGATTACTTAGACAGCTGCCTTAGCAGTACATAGGCCATAAATAATGTAACTACGAACAACACAAACACTGAAATATTTGTTTGGGTACGCATATGTCTGCATGTTTCACTATTTTGTTTATTCATAAAATCAAAAAATCACAAAAAAAGATCTGTGGTGAAACTGTATAAATCGCATGTGTTATAGAGGGTTCTCGGGGGCATTGCAAGCTGCAGTACAGTGGGTGCTTTTCCCTGTGTCATTTGTCGATGTTGTTTCTGTCACTGCATGATGGAGCTGAGTGAAGGACGTGTTATTCATGGCAAAAGTTTGTCTCCCAACATAGTGCTAAAGACACTCTCATGCCAATGTTTATCACTCTACACCTGGCCTTTGGCACTCATTTGAAGCCCTGGCGGCCCTACCTTCACAGGAGTGCAGAGAAGCTAATTCCATCTCCGGGTATAGTCCCCACAGCTAGTATCAACACGAGCACTGTTTGACCCTCGTTCATTTCCTCAGTTAAATTCAATTTCTAGGGTACACCTCACCGCCCACATACACAGCAGTCTCAAAGGCCCTATTGCAACTGCCCAAATGTGTCCTACTTCAGTCTTACTCCCAGTGGTGTTACTTTGGTATTCATAACTCTGTAGCCCTATGGAATCCAGCACAGATTCCACAGGGATGCTATCATTCCAGGCTATTGGCCACAGCGCTATCTATAAGGGATCCATAGTTTAGGACATGGCTATTTCCGCATCCTGTTTTGAGACAAAAATGGCACAGACTCATTGAACGGATGTTGTTAAACACCAGCACATAACTGGCGCCTTATGGTCCGCATTTCTTTTATTTATACCTTGTCCGGATTAATTCATGATTTTCAACTTGACTTAAATGATCATTCCCTGTCCAGGCAAAATCTCCTTGTCGCTTGTCCAAGAAATAACTAAATCAAGGTGATTTTGCCTCGCCAGACTGACATCTTCCTGTAAACCAAATAATAAAAAACAGAAGCTCTACTCCTCATCTTGTTTTGGACAAGACAACGTGTCAGGTCGGGCAATTGTATTTTTTTATTTTTTTTATTATTTCCATTGTTTTTTTTTTCTATCTTTCCAGACCCGAGTAGTCTTGACTTTATTCTAAAGTTTACCCCTTTCTCCCTGATTTGCCTGGCACTGCTGTCTGTTTAAAATATGGATGGAAAGCATATGCCTTACCACTTTTGGCAGCGCCTGGACTGCAGGTGTATGATGAAACATATGCTAACTTCGCTTGTGTCCAGAGACCTCCGTAGATTTTGGCTGTTTTCAGGCCCCATATATTTTCATTGTGCTGGAAGGCAACATCCGCTCCCCAACGTGCCATCAAGTTGTATGTCCACCTGAGGCCACCCACAGGACAGCGGGACATGACGACAACTGGTTCACAGGCTTTGACAACAGGTTCGGGCTTCTTTCTTCCGCCTATGTTTCTTCACTGTCCTTTTCCGGCGAGGAAAGTTTTAAAGCACCAGAAAGTGAGTAGAAATTCCTCCTGCTCCTTTGAGAGGGTGTTGTTTGTGACTGGTTGTTCTATTTTTGTTACAGCAGTTCTGCTTGCTTGCCTCCTGTTTGTGACCTTCAGATTTTAGTGGACTTTGCATTGCAGTACTCTTACTGTGCCTCTGGGACCTGGCCATCAGCAGGCTCACTGGTCATCCGACCAGGCCAACTTGCTCTTCTAACCCGAGTCGTAGCCATGTTGAGTGCTAGTGCTGGTCATGGTCGGACGAGCCTATAGGGCAAGTAGGCTGTGCCCGAAGAGCCAATATGACAGGTCAGTGTATGGGGCAATTTTTTGACTGCTTTTAGAGCCTGTTTTTTAGTCTGGTGGCCTGGTTTTTACTGTTGATTTTCCTGATATTACCACAAACATTGCCTGCAGCAAGCTCAAATCCATGCAGTCTCCCATGCCTTGCAAACACTTATAAAGCAAAACTGCCCCAATTTGCAAACATGGGCCACATTTTTAACTATCCAATTCATTAATGGGAGCCACTTTTAATTTGGTGCCCGGTCCTATTTTCCGCCCCAGTCGGACCCTGGTCCAGGAAACTCATAGTATAGGGAACGACTGCGCTGAGGTAATGATATTCAAAGAAATGGTTTATTGCATAGTTACTTACATAGTTTTGAGTAAATGAGTCATTTATACTAAAAACAAATACTTTAGATCAAAGGGTATTTCGATGTTCTCATTTTCAAAGAAATTTTACCTCTCACAAAACATTTCTATCAAAAGACCGAAAGCATTCTGTAGGAAGGAAGCTATATCACTTTTGGCGAAAATGTGCTGCCTGCCTGAATTTCATGGGTATTCTACTGAGCACTTTGTCACAAAACTGTCTACAGTGAGGCGGGCAGTAGCAGGTATAAAAGTGGTTGATATAAGAATTGCTCTAAAACTGAAAAAAAAAACGAATTGAGGCTGAGATGCAAGGGTGAATGGACAGTGCATTGAATATCTCATATGAATGTACCTTTTTAGCAAGATTAAGAATTCAGACAATGGTGCGACAGCATAATAAATGATAAACCAAAGAGCGGCTCCCAATTAAGGTCATACATGCATAATTTATCACCGGCTCCTATCAGGATGAGCAGTGAGATATCAATATTACGAGGGTACCATTGGGCGCCCATTCATCGGCAGAAACAGTGAAGGCTGCGCGACCGTCTGTGGAGAGTGACTCCCTCAAGGAGTTGGTAGCGGGCAGAGCGGAGGCTTCGGGTCAGGTCACAGTATTTCATTATCTTGGTAGGGGAGACAACAGAAGGACCCAGTTGGGCCTTGGACTTCATCCATATGCAGCAGGTATTAATCTGTCCCTCTGGGTGGGAGGTGCCTGCTGAGAAGCGCCAAACCTCTTGCACCGCTCCGGCATGTGGTAATTGTGGGGTGTCAGCTCAATTGCCGCCTCCGACTCGCTTTATACCATTAACCCAGACACACGCTATGATGCCTTGGAAACCGTTCTTCTGCCTGAATAATTGATTGTGTGACATTCAATTATTTATGGATCCTTATTACAAGTGGAGACTAAAGGATATCTGAAGGCTGTACTATTTTGTAATGTACGCATATCCAAGTGACCATTGGCTGGCTCTATCGTTAATTTCCGGCCTGTTTGTTTCTCTATGGGAATTCCAAGGGCTTGTTCATCTGACGTGCAACCATCTAAAACAATGGCAAATTGCTCCCCGTTGCTAATACAGCATTTCATCACCTCGTCATGTTATGTTTTTCTTTTCAAGAGGTGCGATTTGACTTTGGGATCAAAGTTTAAATGGAAGCCTTTAAGCTTTGCCCCTGCATGGGTTTGGGAGCCCCTAATCCAGTAGAAAAATTCCCTGATAATTTATTACATTCACTCAGAAATGTTAACTTACTTCCAAAATGTTTTGGGAAAAACTCACAGGAAAGGCTGTGTTTTACTATAGCACAAACATCAAAGGACGTACAGATAGTTTGATTATGAAGTTGCTTCCTGACTTATCTTGTGCATGTAGAGCATGTCCTTACATGTATGTGAGTGTACATGCTCTATTACTAATGCCTCTGCCATGCCCTGCTTATGACCTTACATATGACATCACCCATGATATGTTAAATTACATCATTACTCACTGATGATATCACTGATGACAGCATCCATCCTGAGCCTCCAATACTCTACCATTGGTCCTGTGCAGTGGGGATTAGCTGCAGCCCCAGACCTTGTGCCCAACCCTCTGTGAGCGACCAACACACACCGCACACTGCCTTCTGTTCTGCACAACGGGATTGGCTGCAGGGCCTTTATATACAGTGGAACCCTGAACCCAAACCTCCTTGGGTGGCCAACTCCTACTGCACACAACCTATAGCAAAGTGCAGCAAGGGTTGGCCTCAGGCCATCAATGATGTCATCAATGATGTCTTTTGAGATGTCATGAGTGATATCAGATGTAAGGTCATAAGCAGTGCATGACAGGGGAACAGGTTATGGTTAGTTTTTCTAACAATAACTGTCAACCCTCGTTTTGGTCATGCGCAGCGGGGTTGGCCGAAGCAACTGGCCTTAGATCATACCCTGTGCCAAACCTGCAGTGGAGGTTGGCTGTATGGTCTGGTTAGAGACCAGGCTCTGCAACCAATCCACCGTGGGGGCCAACCCTTGCTGCACATTGCTAAATGTCCTGCACAGCGGCGATTGGGCAAGCACAGCTGTAGTACAGCTTTATTTTTTTTCTAATTTTGTTTTTCTTTGCTGGCCAGTCAATCGAGTGTTGTAGATTCACAAATCTGCTGTCGGATTTGTGAATCTAGAATTAAGAAAAAGCTCCCTGGTCCAGTCGTGTGTCTTTATTTTTCAATACAATTAGTGAATCCACAAAAGATCCATAAATTATTGGTACTGATATTTCTAAAATTTTACCTCTTCACACCCTGCTCTGAACACTTTTAAGTGTTATTTTCTCATAAATGACTGAAGGGATTTACAGCAAACCAAGCTAAGACACTTCCCTTGGGTGAAGTGTTACGTACATACCAAGTTTGTTGTAGTTCTGTTCAGCATTTTTTCTGTATTGAGGACCAAAGAATCCTGTGAGTTAAACTAGCCAGGGGGGGCCTACAGGGGCAGGGCCCCTCCTAATGTGATTGTGGCCCCCTTAAACAGGTTACGTTTTTCCATTATTTGAAGAACAGGACTGGGCTGGCTGACTTGAAAATTAGTCTTTTCCCTGGTATTCCGAAGACATGCAGGCTGGTTTCAGCACCCCTGCCCCCACCACAAGTTATCTAAACACGCAATTACAATGTTGAAGGGGGCTTTGTGTTTATCACAACCATCCGCTGCATCATTTTAAAAGCATGCTTACCTTTTCTGGATTCCTTGAGCTGGTTCGACTACACATGTCGAACGTGCGTGCTGGCGCTGGGAAAGTGAAAGCGTTGTGCACACCCCTCTTGAGTGGGCCTCTGTAAATGTGGAGAGCTGGCATACCGGCATGTGGAGAGGGCGCAGTGTTCTGCTGTGTGCCTTGTGCTTGAGTTATGGTGAATGGTAATTATTAGAAAGAATGCTCCAAATGCAGAAGCACTGCCCCAGCAACCACGTTTTGGACAAGGAACGAGACAGTGAGTTAGTTTCTTTTTATTGTTGGAAGGTGACGCAGAGCTGCTGTCGAATGGGATGAGGGGCCTGCAAGGAAGGGAAGATTTTCTCTGCCCAGTCGGCCTGCAGGTCCTTTCTTCTGCAGACGTGTTTGTGTAATATAGTTTGTAATCACTGTGACATTTTTTAGAACTTTTGATTGTTCCTGTTTCATGATAGAAATTGTGTTTTTGGACAAGTCATGGTTCTTTTAAACAAAATACACCTTTAATTGCTGGTTTATCGTAGTCAGTTTCACGCCCACCCTGACATCTGTTTAAGACCTCCAAGTCATATCTCGGCATACCATGTCAACCTTCCCTCTGAGTTCGGTAAGTTGAGTTACAGTGACACTCGTTATGTACAGCACATAGAGGTGTCAAAATGGCAGCTGGACAAACCTTAATTTTATTGTGGGGGAAAAGCAGCCTCATTAAAGCTTGAATGCATGTGAGGGTGATGTGCCCTCTACCCACCCTTGTTTGGGAGATATATTGTTGGTAATTCTTAGTATTTAGTGTGTATCCTTGGCTTGGGATGGTGCACTTTCCTTGTGTGGCAGGAGTACATGTGGATGCTGGATGAAAACTGCAAACTGATAGTAGAGCACCAGCCACGCATTTACTAAAAATTAAAAGCTTGTCTATCAGGTCAAAATTATTTTGTTTGAAGAAAGTGATCAGCTTACGTTTTGGAGAATTATGTTTATTATTTTAAAATTATAAACTTGTATTAGCAAAATTCAGAATTTTTATGAATTGTAAACCTGATGTTTTGTCACAAAATGAATACGTGTCTGTGTGTACACAGAAACACACAGACAGACACACATATTTGTGGGATAATCAGTACTGCTGTCTGCAGCTCTGCTTTCTTTTGCTTGACATTGACAGATTTGTGTATTTTGTTATTTCCTTACTATGCACTTTCAAAGGAGAATTCCAGTTATAACCTGTGACTTATAATCTATCTAGAAGGGGCGGGAAGGCAAAGTGGCAGGAAGTAAAAATGCAGAAGGGAAGAATGTTGCCATGTGAAAGACCTTTTACTGAACTGTCTGTATTATCTGTGGCATTTTAAATCTTAAAAAAATTGTGCTGAAAAAAACACCACTTTATTAACAATTCCTTAAAATATTTTGGAGTGGGTGAACCCGGAATATCACTTGGGTGGGTCAGCCTTCTTTGTCACACTAGGAAAGTAGTGGAATATTTCAGGAGTCCACCATCAGAACCCGTTGTGTTTTTTCCATGTATTTGAGAATAGTGTTGTAAAAACTCCATTTGGCCTAATGTTTTCTAACCTTTCTGAATGGGAGGGCATCTTCATGTACTCCAGTGGAAGTCAGGCTTGCTTGCTCGCTCAGTCAGTCCAATTCAGGGTTGATATTTACCTCAAAACACTTTAAAAAATCACCAGCCACCACTGATTAGAGGTGATCCCCCAAATTCTCTGGACAGCATTGGATTCACTTGCTCTGTGCAGTGTACGGCTGGTATAAGAATTTTTACTGGGGAAGGTTTTAGTTCCTAGTCTGGCCCTGCCTTGAGCTGCTGGAGGCTGCCGAGTGGCTAGGTCATGGTGCGATGGTATGCTTGTCAAGTCAGCTAGGGGCGCAGGTAGGCAGGAAGCTCGCTTTAGACAGGAAAGAAAACGGACAAGAGTGAGAGGTGGAAGCTGAGTGCAAAGCAGGTGCCTGCCTGGACATGCACCAACTTGCCTCTACAGACAGAGTTATCATCTATCATCAGTAGAGAGGCTGCCCATGCTCCATGCCCAAGATCGAGCTGTGCACATAAATTCACTGTTTGGGCGTCATCAGCTTCCTTTCTGCCCCTGCAGCCACTGCAATTTGTTGTGCAGTGTAGGATGGTGATGCTGCAGCTAATGCAGTAAGCTTTCAGTTGCACTGATGCAGCATGCACTACCACCTACCAGTGTCTCCTGACTCAATCTTGAAGCTTGTTTAAGCCAGTGTCATCCACCTGCAGAGATGCCAGTGTTACCCACTTGTGGGTCCAGGTGCTGGCAGCTACCATCGTCCCTGGCCAGAGTCTCTGTGCTCTGCACCGTTATTACACCATGTGCAGTCCACAGTGACAGACACAGGTTTACCTTGTCTGCTTCTCAGCCATCCAGGC
Source organism: Calotriton arnoldi (assembly GCA_963921515.1). NCBI lineage: Eukaryota > Metazoa > Chordata > Amphibia > Caudata > Salamandridae > Calotriton > Calotriton arnoldi. The sequence goes on from CAWUFW010008522.1 coordinate 39,124, forward strand.
CAACAACATAGCAGGAGATACCCAAGGGCCTATAGTCAGGCAACTCACAGAGCCTGACCACCACTGCCCAACGAAGGGGCCACTGGAACCAAAGGTTGCCCTTCCTGCTTGCAGTTGAGTTCATACATCTGAGACTTGAGTTGGGATGACTGTCACTCTCCAATACATGCAGGCAGGACTGGAGACCACCATGTAGTAAGTGACGTGGCCCAGTACTGCTGCCCACAGCCAGACCATGTAAAGCTGCGAGTAAATACCCGTGAAGTAATTCCTCACTATTTTCCTACTACTTTTGGCCTGTTTTTGGTCCTCAGAATCCAGCTATGGTCTGTTTTATCCCCTCCTATCCCTTTCCTGAAGCTACATTGGATTTAACCTACTAGTAAGTTTTTCAAGCTCGCCAATTAACATGATTCTGCTGTTTGTGTGTCATGAAGAACTGCATTCTTGAACTGGCAGACACTTTAAAGACATCCACTGTTAGGCAGTGCCTAATTCATGCAGTGACATACAGCACTTATTTTTGGGCAGTGGGGCTTATGTTTCATTATCAGAATTTAACCAAGAAGAAATAAGAAGGTAGAAAAAGAGCATAGAGCAGCATTAGAGAGATTGGCAACACTGCCAAAGGGACAGGCCAGGAAAGAAAAAGGACCTGCAAGAGTGAGACAGAGAAACGAAGGGTGCTGTGATGGAAGAATAGAGCATTAGGTGGAATCAACATGAAGCATCATTGGTATTTAGCATTCAGCAGCAGTGGCTGTGGGCTCCAAGGAACCAGTCTGTTCACTGCACTTATTCACTTCTGATAGGGAAGACTAAATGAGCTTGAAACCTTCTCACAGAATTTGTCCAATTTCATGTATGGAGACCCTGCTTTTAATACCATTTCAGGTTTTAGCGTTGTCCTTTAATATTGTGGGAGGGCAGAGTTACTCTGTGCCTGTTTTCTGCAAAACAGATCACTGATTCATAAAAAATGAGAACCACCTGTCACTCCACCACCTCCCAGCCACAGGCCGCTTTCTTATGGACAAGCACAAACGCTTGTGTTTTAGGATTTTTTCCTGAATTACACAAAGGCAAAGAAGATACTGTTTGGCAATAGTTAATACCCAGTGGAACACACAATGCACTCAGTGCTTCTGTAGAGTGCATATATTTCCTGATTGGCGCATGCATGATGTCACGTTGTTGACATTTGTGTAGCACACAGTCTGCTGTTATCAAGGTCTTGCAGCACTTTCATTCATTCAGCTTGCCCTGCACACATTGCTGCTGTGGAACAGTGATGCCCATATATTTGAAGAATAAAGATAGAAAATGTAAATTTTTGTTCCATTTAGTAACATTTTTAATGGTGGATAATCCGAATACCCCTGACCATCCCTTTAGGATATGGGCTCATATTAGCAGCAATCTCATGCAAATATATGAGCACCTGTGCCTTAGGTATCATTGGTTGGTACCTGCCGTAAGGGTCTCTGCTTTCTTTGGTATTCAAAGCAGAACAGGACCCTAAACCACCTGCTGCTGCCTGTGGTGAGTCGGGTGCTCAACTTGCACTTTTTACACCCAATTAGTAAGGGGGGAAGTGAAACAGGGTAAGTGAAGTAAGAGGAAAGGGTGACAAATAATTTGAGAATACCTTGCGAGAGGGTGAAGATAGGGGAAAAAAGAGTGAAGACTGAATGAGAGGACCACAAGGAGATACAAATGAAGGGGAGATGGATATAGAGTAACAGGTATAAAGTAACATCAATTTAACAACTTTCAGTGGGACAAAGTCTATGCCAGTTTTTTCTCTATCAATCATATTGTATTGTATTTTAGCAGACAATACCTGTATTGACCATTCTTGAACCACCTAAAGTTTTCCAAGATCTTTCATGAGTTTGAATCGCTAGCTGGGCTAACTCAGCCTTTTATCCTTTGCAGGTTTATAAACTGACTACAATTAATTGATTAATAATAATGTGTGTAATTTACAATCATTTGAACGTGTAAAACTGTTGTACTATCTGCTAGTTAAAAGACAAGTCACTATTACAATTTAGTATTAAGAAGTTTAGGGCTGGAATCACCCTGCTTGCAAGTTATGATATTGTAATGTAAAGGGGCACTGCTAGGCTCATTTTGTAAAATATTCTCAGGTGGAGAGCCTCCTTTCCCAGTACACTCCTGGAGAACATTGAGCCTGCTTTCCCCTCCCACACTCTCTGCAATCTGGGGCAAGAGTATTTACACCACACACTATGAAACATCAGCAGTGTGAGAAAGTGAATTATTAATTGGGGTGCATGGTAGTCCACCACACGGTTATGAAGTCACTAACTTGTTACGTCTAGTCAAAGGTTTCAGTAATGTAATCTTGAGCTCAGTTCCTGGTAGCTATGGTTGGATGTATGATGATGCAACGCAAACAAAAACAACGCACACCATTACATCGCATTTCTCACATCGCATGCATCGTTACATCGCATGCATTCACCACGCAAACCATTACATCGCACTCCGCCCTCACATGCATGCAAAAGACCTTTACAACGCAGACAAAGACCACGCATTCTATTACACAGCAAAATTCTCCCTAACGGCTCCCCCAAACACACTACAACGCTCTGACACTACCCTCAACCCTAAGGCGTAAACAGTAAAGCCAAAAACAGTACCATACACTAATATTAACCCTAAGCCCTAACCCTAAAGCCTAAAACACTACCATAGACTACTATTAACCCTAAGCCCAAAACCCTAAAGCCTAAAACACTACCATATACGACTCTTAACCCTAAGCCCTAACCCTAAAGCCTAAAACACTACCATATACTACTATTAACCCTAAGCCCTAAAGCCTAAAACCCTCCCCTCCACTACACTCCCCATAAACTACCCTAAACCCTAAAACAGTCCCCTCCACTACACTCCCCACCAACTACCCTAAAACACTACGAGTACAGCGTCGTCTTTACCTGTTTCTCGTCGTGGTTCCAGTGTTGTCTCCCCGCCGTCCGTGTCCCTGCGCCTGCGTTCTAAAAGCGCCCGCGATGTAATGGCGCCTGCGATGTAATGTCGTGCGTAGTGAACGCACGTGTTGTAACGTCGCGTGCGTTGTAACGGCACGCGACGTAAACGCATGCGATGTAACGCATGCGTTGCGATGGTCAATCGCCCTATGGTTCAGAGCACACAGGCTCAAATTAGAGAAATTGTGTAAAGTATTTAGAAGTACCAAAACAGTTTAAAAGTCGAAAACACAAAAAGATAAAACCCCCACTCCAATTTATAAAAATAGGAAAATAATAATAAGCAAAATGACAAAAATCCAATAACAGAGATATGAAGGTTCAATGATCTAAGTGAAAATAGAGTCAAAAATGGCCAAGAACCAATGTTCACTGTAGACCGGGACCTAGGTGCAATTTGTGGCCAAGCACGATGGAGAGCAAGTCAGATATAACAAGCGGATTGTCCCTACTAGAGCCTGGAAGAAGAGAAGATCAAAAAAGTTCCAATCTGAAAAAAGACTTCGTCATTTTTCTGAGGAAAAACTCTCCTCTGTGCGGGACAAACCTGAAACTCAATCTGATGCTGTGGAACTGCCAGAAGGATACCTTTCGCGGTCGATATCCTTGAAGCTCTGGAGCAGAACTTATTAAAAAGTTCACAATCTTCTTTTGGTGCCCAAACAACCACAGAAGTACACTTCTAAGACTCCCAGGAGCTCAGCAAGAGCACTTAGAGACTCTCAGAGTACGAGGCAGAGGGCCTCATCAAAGTCTAGCACAGGTCCGGTGCCACTGGTCACTGGAATTCTTCACAGGAATGTCCCCTTCAACCTCTCGTGTTCCTGGACCCACCCAGGGAATCAGCCCTATGAACCTTGGAGATCTTACTGTCCTAGAATTTCAAGTGGAAGGAGATCCAGCCCTCTCAGTTCCTTCTCACAGATCACACATGCCAAGTGCAGCAAATTTGGTCTGTCTGGAATCCTTTCGCAAGTCCAACAGTGTTCTGAGGAAGGCTGGGCGAAGGTCCAGCTTTGTAGGGTTCACCAGCCTGTGTGCGTGTGACACCCCAAGACATACATAGTTCCTCTCTGGCCAATGGAGTAAAGCCTCCCAAGCCCTGGCCTACCTACTTTTGCAGTCGTTTCTGTTTGCTTTACTGCAAACAGACCCAAAATGCAATGTGTCAGGGCAAATCCAAAATGGTGTCTTAGACTACACTAAACTTGGCTCTGAGGCTGGGGGTGTGAGTGGGGAGTTTACTATAGTAATCAAAGTGCCCACCCACATCTAACACTAAAATCCAGTTTGAGGCAGGCACTGTACCCACAACAAACCCAGAGACAGAACTCTGGAAGGGCATAGGCTGAGTCCTTCAGCAACCAAACAAGGGATACACAGGAATTGTCTTGACATCCTGTTCTCTCCCTGTCCAGTGTGCCCAAAATATTGCATGAGGCTCAACAGACCTGTTGAGCTGGATTTGACACTTTGGTATCACCACGATGCCCACAGTACCCACCTGGCATATTCAGTTGAGCTCAGAGGAGTCATCTCTGCCCGTTCAGGTCAGCCTATTGCTTGTTTCATGGAGGCATTTCACACCTATTTTGTACCTTTTCCCAGGCTTGAGCACAGGCTTTGGCTTATGCCAATTAGCCTTCTGACAGTTAAGGCAGGCAAAGGGAAATTTTCTAAAAGTTACCTTCCCTATTTATTAAAAAACTGACTTCATCATTGGATTTTTAATAACTATTAAAATAGTTGTTTAATTTGTTTTGTAGCTTGTTCCATTCTAGAGATAGCAGTATTAGTGTGCAGAGTCTTATACCCCACAATACATTTCAGAAAAACAATGAGGGTAACCATACAAAAAGGGCAATTTTTTTACAGCCATTTCCAATTTTCTAGCATTTTGGATTACAGCATTTTCTGTTTTCAGTACCATCCTTAAACGACCTCCCTCTGTTGAATCTTTATTCCAACTATTTAGAAGATTGTTATCTCAAGTGCACTGGGTTTGTTTATCAGTTTGGTATGCACTTCTTACAAGGAAAGAGGAATGAGGAAAGCTATAAAGCGAGAACATACAAATAATAGTTCTGTCAGGTTTGTGGCTATTTTGGATCAGGCCATGGGCCTTGCATTTTTATATTTGTGCAGCGGGTGAGCTATTGGGTACTGATGGGGCTCTAATTTATTGATAAGTAACACTTTTTTTCTGAATAATAGCGATAGTTGCTGAAAGGCACAGATTTATGTTGCTGTTTGAGGACTGAGAATGATTGTTGAGACTGGGTTTTTTACAGACATATTGGTGGTCACTGAGCGTCAGTGGGTAGCTGGCACTAATGTGTACTACATCCAAACATTTCATTTGTTGAACTGAAGGCTTCATATTAAACCATAACCAGTGTGTATGGACGCTTTTTGACAAAATTGCTCACAATACTCCATTTGACTTATATTTTACTCTTAGATTCCTTGAAGTACATACTAACTGAAACCCCAAACCTATGAAGCTATGTTTTCATTTTGAGTTTTCATCAGTGTTACTGACCCTGTGCCTTAAATATTCTTAAATAACTCTTTTTTTGGGGGGGGGATTCTCCAATTGTAAAGTTGTCTTTGAATTGATCACATTTTAACTAATTTGACAGCTCCAATGAGCGTTGTAATGTTCTATATTCCAATACATATGACATAAGTCTATTCCAACTCCAATGCAAAGTTGACTTCAAATTCTGGTTAATTTTACTCCAATGTATTAGCCCAATGGGCTATGTGTGCAACACCGGAAATTTCTGTTCCGACAGATTCCATGAGGGAATCTTGTACCCCTCATGTAAGGATGTCTTTACAGTAAGTGCAGTTTTGACTAACATGCTTTAAAATGTAATATTTCTCTTCCACTTTCACCTCTTGGGCGAACAGCATAAAAAAATAATTTCGGCTTACCACACACATCACCATTTGCACTTCATTTTTTCGAAGCTACCACATCCAACTTGCCCCTACTCCATCTTAGAACATTTCCTTGTCAGTGCTGGGGGGCCATGCCCCCCAAAGTATACACTCCTGGCTACGTCCCTGAAAATAGGCAATGTCTCTTTTGGGACACCCACTTTTTTGGCTCCCGCTTGATTTGATCTGCACAAAACTTGCCGTGAAAAACCCAAACTGAAATTTGTTTGTAAAGGTTTCATGCAGATTTGCCGATTCGTGCCAAAGTTATTAGCAAAACAGATATTTGGCTTTGCAAAGAAAATTTTGCTTGCACCTCCAGGAAAAAAATGCTGAGCAGATTTATCCCAAACTTGGCATGAAAGTAGAAATGTACTCAGTAAGTGCTCTTAAATTGATTTGATCTAAATCTATTCATTATTTTTTTCAAGACAAAAAAGTGTTTTAAAATGGTGCTGAGTGAACTTCAAAGGGTTAATGCTCTTGTATATCTATGCCATTTAAGTCTGAAAAGGTTAAATGACTTAATCCGTAGTCATCCAAGGCCTCAAATCAAAAACTATAAGCTGCCCATTGGGCAAAGGAGTATATTGCTCCCGTTGGGCATTTTGGGTCCGCAGGCAAACTGTAAAGGCCTTGGACTCCAACAGTAGTGATTGGCTAGCCCATGCTAGGTGCAGTCCCCGTATCTCTATCCCAATAAAAACAAGCATTGGCATAGCCAATAGGTCTCGCCTTTGGGACCTTATTAGTATTTAGTTATGCAGCACAATATCCTTGGTGCAACAACATCAACTGTTGCATGGCTAAACACTTATAAGGTCCCAAAGGCTAGACCTATTGGCTATGCCAATGCTTGTTTAAATCTTATTGGCCTATTATAGCACCTTCCAAGGATACCAATAAATGCATTACAAACCGAAAGCCGTGTTTGATGCAAATCTCTACTCAAACCCCAAGATATGAGTAGTAAAAGAAATAGATGCGCCTGTGGTGGGATATCAGCCTACTGATTTTGGTCTGCATAATAGACTGGTCACTGGTAATGGTTAAGCAGCGGAATTCATGATGATCTCTCCAAGAAAATAATTTACCACAAGGAGCGCTATAATATTCAATTCATCTCACCTAAGACATGAGACATGTTCACAATCACCTTGCATAGGAGTTTATTTTCTTGATGTCTAAGGTTTGACACCAACTCGATTTTATGTGCCTCATCATTGTTTTACTTCTTCCACACAACACCCCACTATCCCATCAGCCTCCTCTTACCGTCTTCATAGAAAATCCCCAGATGCAGCCAATCTAATGAACCCGAATAAAAAGATATAATAAATCAATGCGTGTGATGCTGCCCCCAGGCAAGAAACATTTTGCTGCAAACTTAGGCTTCAGTAATTTATGCAGATTCATAAAATATGACCATGGCCCATGGGCATTACAGCACTTTACGAGGCCAAAAACAGACAAATACAGTTCCCCTAGAATATTATATATTATATATAACGAAGCAAAAGTACAATTGAGTATCATCAACAAAAGGTACACACTTTCCAGGAGTAAGAACCTGACACGATTAAGTAAAACAAGCACTGGCAAGCCAATAGGTTTCACTTTTTAACTACTGGCTTTGCCAATGCCCTTAGCCATGCTGAACAGCATCAGTAAAATGCTGAATACCTCTCCAGCTCTGAATTCATGGGGCTGACCTTAGACGTCGGCAGAATGATTTTTAATGCAGTGTGCTATCAGCGGGACCCGCTGGAACACATGCCCCATCTGGCGGGGCCCCATTCGCAGACAGTGCCGCTTCTGCCGGCTCCGCGCCCCTTTCTCACGGGCCAGCTGTATGGTAATGAGCGCCAGCAGCTGAAACATACTGCAAGGCAACAACGCTGGTATGAAATGGGCAAGCGAGACTCCCGCCGAACAAAAGCCGATGCCGCATGAACTTTGGAGATTAGCTCCTGAAGCGAGGAGGCGCGAGAAGGAAGGGTGGTGAGGGGGCAGGAAAAATGAAAAGCGGTGTATTGTGTCAAAGGCAGGCAAAAGGGCTAATTGTCACAGCAGGCTACAGCACCTAAGGAAGGGCTCTACCCCTGCTTAGACTCGCTCTTTCAGCCTGTAAAGTCCCACTCGCTGCCTCCTAATGATATGCCAACCTCCAGGATCATCACCTCAATACCAGCCAGTGTTCAAGCAGGGCTAGCCCTTAATAAATACTTCCCATTCATTACCTGCAATCCGCCCGAACCATTGGAGGAGAGGAGCGGGGAAGAGAGGAGCGGGGGCGAGCGAGCGCGGCAGCCTGCTGAGCTGAACACACACTCGTGCACCATGGCCTTTTGCTTGCGGTTACCCGCACGGCCGCCATGTGTTTTCAATTATCGGGCCCGCGTCTGGGCACGATAATTGGAAACAGATGGCGGCCGTGCGGGTAACCGCAAGGAAAAGGCCATGACGCACGAGTGTCTGGTCAGCTTTTTGAAGCCCCCTACATAAAGTCTTCGCCAGAGCAGCGCTTGCGCGCTACTCTAGGCTCGACCTAAAAACAATGGCCACATAATGAGGCACGGAAAGCACACCCTCACCTCAGGCCGCAGTGGCCGTACTGGGCGTTTCCCCGGGAGGCTGGAATGGAATTTCCGAATTTGCAGTGGTGGGGGCTGGTTTTGTTACTGGGTGCTGGTTTTGCAGAGGTGCTGCAATCTCGGTCCCCAGTAACAAAGGCAGTAGTGCTTCGCACTTGCACATACCCACCCCCTCCCCTACCCCAGGGGGCTGGTCTGACAAAATTGCCAGGGCTGCTTTGGCTTCCCAGTCCGGCCCTGACACCCTCACCTCAGGCCAGAGTGGAGGGGCCCTCAATGGCCCCCCTAACACTTTAAGTACAAAACAATTGATTGCATGCAGTAGTTCCGTGTGCAATTTTTCTAGGCCTCAGACTATACACACCTAAAATGGTGCCAGTAGTCTTTGGCTGTGAAAACCAGGCTGCAGACTAGACACAACTAAGACGGTGCCCGTATGTCTGTTGAGTTCAGCCTAGTTATTGTGGATGCAGACTTGCGGGTCCATTTTGGGTGTTTTGAGTCCTCTGACGAAAATAAAGGCCATGCAATCTGGAAAGAAAAGAGACGCAATTTGACAAAATGTCGGGGCGATGTATTACTTTCCTGTCCTCATAATACAAAACGCCCTCATACCCCAGGCTCCTCTGAACCCAACAATAATTAGCAGGTGGTCACTGCTGTTGCCTGTTCTTACATGGAGTTGGAAAGATGGATTACCAGGAACATACATATGAAATTAAAACAAGCAATGGCTTTTTTTCATCTAGAACACAGACCAAACGAGGGAGGGTGGAGGCGAAAGATGGGGGCGAGAAGGTTTTTTTGGCTGAATTGTTAATTGGTTATGTTTACGTTGACAATAATACATAGACTATTTTACATTTAGGAGAGCATTTGGAGTAGCAGATTGGCTGCAGGACAAGTAACATTGCTCCATGAAAACTGGACCATTTTCCCTTTGAAAGAGGAGGAGGGAAAGGCACCATTTTGGGACCAACAGGAGGCCAGTGAATTGTACCACTGGCCCTCACTGAAAGAACTGTTCGATCAGATACAAAGCAACTTCCTGGACCATCAAGGGCAGCTCCACACAAGGAGGCTGAAGTGGTGCAGTGTCTTGGCAATCTGGCAGAGAGACAGAGGAAGCAAGGGCACTGACATCTGAGAGAAAATAAATACAAGGAAGGACGCATGCAGGATCCATGAGCAGAAACTGAACCGAGGGACTTCTGGCCACGCCTCCTTCAGGACGTCCATCATGGCATCCATTATAATGAGACTCTTCATGTCGAAACACGAGTAGGAATTATGGGCAGTGGAAGAGGGGGTAGAGCACAAGCAAGCTTCTAGGCAAAGGAAAGACATGAATATATAGCATTTTAAAAACATGCTTCCAATGGGAATCGCATGGTTTTGAGAAAAAAGGAAGAACGCAATTGCTGGTGACCGACATAGTGAGAAACGAAGCAGACAAACTTCAATTGTTACAAGAACGTAAACTTTTTTGACTGAGTAAACTAATCATTCCTTTCTCGAGAGTCAAGATGTGAAACAGAGACTCTAAATGTCATAGACGGGCACATCCTTAGACACCGCACAAGCAAGAAAGCTTTGTGGCAGCCATTATAATTACACGAAGGCAATGGTTTACATTGTCAAACCCTGCATCTTGCACTGTTTATTAGTTCAATGTAAGGCACTTCCTTATCACTGACTCATCAGGCCTGCATCTGCCGCCCAGAAAAGAAATTATGGAATGCCCTGCAGGAACTAGTGTGCCATGTAAAGCACCCACTCACTGGTGCTGCCGGGAAGAAAACAGTCCCGTAGACCCCTTGCACAGCTGATGCCAGTCACACGGATGCAGAGTTAGGAACTGCCTTATTTTAGGATGTCTGTGCAGTTTGTCATTAATAGGAATGATGCAGGAAACTCCAAAGCGGGTATGGACAATTTATTGCACTCTAAAAGTAACTCGTCTTGTCATAAGAAGGACCATTCTGTAAATGCTCTTTCTAAATATATTCATTCCAGACCTCTAGCACATTTGGAACTCTCACTATGTAAACAAGCTAGAAATAACAACTAGAATGCTAACTATGGCACAAAGCTACATGGCCATTGAAGGAAGTGCTGGTGCAGCCCATACCTGCAATCACAAGTGCAAGAAGAATAGACCAAGAGGAGGGAACAGGATGATGACACACCCACCACTTGACCAAGAAGTCCCAAGAACACTGACGAGGAGCCCTGGACACGGAAATCCAACCATGTACACAAGCTTTGTCCTGAGAATGGGATAACTGGAGGTGCACAGTATTGAAGCGCAAGACGAAGGGGAGTACATAGGACAACCTAATCCAACCAGTTACACCACAAGCGAACAGATATAGTGTGTCACGTGATCAATGTAACCTCAGGGAGCCCTTGAGCCAGATGCCTGTCCATCGCAACCTGTCAATCACCATGGCAGGTAAAACTGAACACAGAGAAGACAGAGGTCCTCATCCTCGGCTCCAACCCCTCAGCCTGGGACGACTCCTGGTGGCCAACGACGCTGGGAGCAGCCCCGACACCCACCGACCACGCACGCAACCTGGGAGTCATCCTCGACGCTCTCCATGGCCAAGCAAGTCAACGCAGTCTCATCCTCCTGCTTCAACACCCTCCGCATGCTTCGCAAGATCTACAGGTGGATCCCGACAGACACGAGAAGAACAGTCACCCAGGCCCTCGTCAGTAGCAGACTTGACTATGGGAACGCCCTCTACGCGGGAGCCCCGGCCAAGCTCATCAAGCGACTGCAACGCATACAAAACGCCTCCGCACGCCTGATCCTCGATCTACCACGCCACAGCCACATCACCCCCCACCTGAAGAACCTGCACTGGCTCCCCGTCGACAGGAGAATCTCCTTCAAACTCCTCATCCACGCACACAAGGCACTCCACAAGACTGGCCCAGCCTACCTCAACAGACGACTCCTCTTCTATGTCCCCAACCGCCAACTCCGCTCCGCCGACCTCTCCCTCGCCACCGTCCCTCGCATTCGAAGAACTACCACCGGCGGCAGATCCTTCTCCCACCTCGCCGCCAAGACCTGGAACACCCTTCCACTAAGCCTACGACAGACCCAAGACCTGCTGACCTTCAGGAGGCTACTCAAGACCTGGCTGTTCGACCAGTAGCAGCACCCCCCCCTTTTTTTTTCCCCCAGCGCCTTGAGACCCTCGCGGGTAAGTGGTGCGCTTTACAAATTCTGTGATTGATTGATTGATTGGCAAGCACAGACAATAAAAGGCTGTATTGCAGAGAAATCGAGAAATTATAGGGGAATACACGTAAATACCATGACTTGTGTGCAAGCAAAAGGGCAGCCATAGAAGTCTCCCCATACCACAAGGACCCAGGAAGACATCACCACCCCACGTCCAACCCAAACCACAGAGACCGGATGGATCCAGCATGGCCACCAGGCAGGGGGGCTGAGATGTTGGGGACAGCAACATAGCTGCCAAGGTTTCAGATTGCCATGTGTGACATTTTCATAATTTCAGTGAAATTATGAGTGACATTTCAGCGACTATGAGTGACACTTTCTCGCGAGCAAAAATCATGCAATGTGTAGTCAGTCCTACATACCTGCACGTGTTTGATAATACTTTCTGAAAGGCTGTGCGTTTGTGATAGATATCACTGTACTTTTTACACTGTCTGATGCGCACAAAGCCTGCATTTAACAACACACAGTTCTCATTTTCGAAAGTGCTTGGGGGTCCAGTTCTGGTGTCACTGTCAGGGATTTTGAATTTGGTATTTTTGTTTTGCTCAGTGTATCAGTATTCAGACTTCACTGCACGACTGCTGACCTGCCATTCACTCTCTCATTATCTTATATCATGACCCGTGGCGCGGCGCGACAAAGGTGGTTTTACCTAACCCGGCCGCGGCCCGCCGACGACATACAGTCACACACACGACTCACAGTCTCACACAGACTGCCTGGCAGCTGAGCCGACGACGTGATGACCACCACACCAGACTGAGAGCAGGCTGACTGTCACTGTGCCTCTCAGTCTGGAAATTAAAGTAAAGACACAGTCTCCAGTCGACGAGCGTAGAACTAGTACTTAAGTACTTACTCAGAGTTGTGAGTTTGTTCTGCGTGCGCCTCGGCCTCCTGCCAGGCTCTCGTCGGCCGCCGGCGCCCGCCACCGCACGACATGATGCCTGTGCTGCAGCACTGGTGTGCAGCGCCACTACTGTCCCCGCACACACGCTGCCGCGCAGCTGCGCGCCCGATGGATTATTATGCAGCCAGCACAGGAGTCTCGAATGCGGCGCTGCTATCATGGTGATCATTCTGGATGAGTGACACTGCGAGGAGTCGCGAGTCAGAGAGAGTCGAGACTCGTCCACCGCCCGAGGCAGCCCGCTCTGCACGGCTTCTCACTCCGGCCGTGGCGGGAGCCTCACTTCCTGCTTCCTTGTTCCGGCCTGAGGTAATCATAGGGGAGCCAGTAATAACGCACGACTTCACTAGGGCAGCCCCCCCCACAGATCAGAGCCGCACCACCACAGCCGCAGCGCGCGCTAGCAGCTCTGCACCCTGGTTTATTAGCCAACTTTAAGCGCGTCAGGCAGAGTGCGCAAATGCGTGACAAATGCATTTCAGTGCGGTGATGCGGAACACCACACTGAAATGCGTTAGCGTCACGCCTGGTGCGTGACACTTGGCAGGACTGCAGCAACCTGCTAAATAAGGGCCCATCCACCACCGTGAGCCAGCAACCAGCCCTTCAGGGGAAGGCGAAGCCATAACACTATGTTCCCCCGACCACAAGACCACGCAAAAGGGCAGGGCAGGAATCAGAGGATGGAGGGGGAGGTACCAAAACGGTCCACGCCCCAACCAAAATCGTGCCTGAGACCCTAGAGACCGGGTCACAGACCACTGTGAGGACACCTCCTGGTCGAGGCAAAAGCAAGAACATGGCCTTTCCCACCTCTACAGATCGTCTTCATAGGCAGACATCAAAATAACATGAGACATTGAGGGCAGCTCTCCCTCATGCGGGACGGCTGGGAGCAGGGTTAAAAAAAACATATGAAATGGCGCTACAGAACGTCTTGTGAAGCTACTGAGAACACTGATTCCCTACTAGACGGACCCTGCTACAGTTCATGTGTCGTGGTCCGTAGACCCGCGCAAGCAATGACGCAGACTCTTGATGGTAGGGTGGACTTGAGTGAGGGCCTCGGCGCGGGGGCGGGCACCGATTTATTAGCCTGATCACATGACCTTTGACACGGGTAGTGGATGGATGTGGGAAAGTGTCCGGGCCCGCCCTCTTGCTGAGGGAACCATGACGTTTCCTGACACTACAGACATGTACTCACTGATGAGGTCTCCCGCGCTACCCATTTCTCACCCAGTGTAGTGGGGTTTAATTACTGAGAATTTTTAAATGCTCTGCGAATCCTAATTATGACTTTGTAGCTCCAAAACTCTTAGCCTTTTGGCCCCTTTGATTAAAAGAAGCCGCCTGAGATACGATTGAGAGCCTTGCGCAGCCCTCCTCTGCTCACGGGGCCACGGAGCGCTACATCATTAGATTTCTGCTGGAATTAAAAAGAAGATTGGCATATGTGTCGTTTTAATTGTGTTAGCAGAGCATTCAGGAAAGAAAGGGGCTCGCGCTCTTTGGACGCCAGTGACCACTAGATGGCGGTAACGCATCGTCGTTCTTTGCGTGAGCTCCTGCCTTACCTTCATACAGCGTCTGGCTCCAACTGAGGAATTGAATTATAGAATATTTCTTCATTTAAAATGACACCATTTGAGATTAGAAAGGAGTTCAAACGGATGTAGTAGAAGAATTAAATCGCTATATGATAGCATGCAACCCTCTTTAAAAAACAAAACAAATCTTTATTGCTACTGAAAAAAGGCAGTTAATTCAAAGTGGTTCGTTCATATATGGAAGAGAAAATCGAGCAGAACCGTTTCAGGGATGCTCTGGGCCCTGGTACAAGCAAGGAAAATGGCCCTATTACCGCTGTTGGCAAGTAAGATATAGCAATTATCAGGGCTCAATGGAATAGTCCGGGCTCTGGGTCTTGGTGCCACTGCACCTGCTGCATCAACCAGCCGGTTTAAAATATGGAGGGCAAACGGCCAATCGCCTCCCACCCACTGCTGGTCGTTGTGCCAATCTCCAGGATCATCTTACATTCATCAGCCACTAGTCGATTAATACGTGCCAGGAAAGAGGGAGAGATTGAAAAATAAATCGGAGGGCTTTATTTCCTCCATTGACTTGCATTGAAGTGGAAGTCGTTTTAGGTGGAAGAAGGCTTAACTAAAGTAATTTTTTGTTTTAAAACTCAGGAGTCTCCCCCCTGAGTCGGCTGTGTTGGCATGCATATTGAATGTAACTGTTAGTTGTGACAAATGGGGGTACGCCATTGCACCCACATACCACTAGTAGTGGAAAAGTCAAATGGGAGGAGTGTGCAGTCGTAAAGATACTTCTTGTAAAATACCCTTGTGAATAGCAAACAATGGTGTAAGTTTACCTGTGTGAATCAGACCCACAGTGCAAGCATGCTGGACCTTGCAGCTGCACGGTCCCATTCCCCTCTGCTCTATTCCCTAACCGCCCACTGCCTGGGCTCACTTACCCCTCTCTGTCTCATCTCTCCCTATCTCCGTCACCATAATGCAGTAAGTGGTGTTGGCAACACACAAGTACTGAAAACTGAGAGCTATGGAAACTTATGTATGTGCCCAAGATCACAATGCATTCACTCTGAAATGTAAAACAGAACCATAACTCCGAGGCTGGAACTGCTAAGATGTTGTTTGCCCCCCGCTTATCTGAGTGTATCCCTCCCTTCATCATAAATTCATAATACAACTCACAATGCATAACAAAACTAGCACGAGGCAGTGGTCACGTGCTGCACTAAGGGGTTATGAATAGCAGACGGCTCCATTTATCACAGTACTGCAACAGGCAAGCAGACAGTGTAGCATCCATTACCTCAGTAGCTCAACACTCAAAGGGAGCGCCGCGAAGCATGCTCTTCTGCTGCAGTGCTACCGGCCTAAAACTTCCAGGCCCTGACCTGAAGGGACATGTCTGCTGCTGATGCCACTTTAACAGAACAGCAGGCCACTGCCTTAGACCACGGAGAGCGCAGGTAGAAAATGTTCTCTCTGCATCCACAAGCCCTGGTGCCAGTGCTACAAATCTATAACTTTTCTCCTTTCAAGTGTTTCATTTCGTACTTTTTCGAAAGAGGTAATCCTGCAGGAATGTAAATATTTTCAGCTGGAGCACGTCTACCTCATCCTTAAATCGACTTAGATTAAAACGTTACCTCCTAAAATGTGGTACTGAATTGTTGCGGTCAGAATGTCAGACATAAGCATAGTATCGTTTATAGAAAATAATGACTAAAAAGACAATGCAACGATGACCCAGAAATACCAAAACAAAATATTTTCTAACAAAACCATTACACACATCCCCACAAGGACCACACGCTCCATCACATAAGCAAAAGTGCAGCCCAGCACTCCAACATGGCCAACACCCAATCACACTAACTTGTCAAAGCAACATGACCAAAAACACATAATCTGCACCCAGCACCACACCCTGTGGAAGCTGTACCTCCAGTACAATACACCTGTTGAAACTTCCCTATTCATACACAGTGGCACTTGGTTGCAGAAAGCACTCTTGCTGAACGTATGGCTTGCAGCCACAACACCACGGGATACTGCACTTCATCACACTTCTTCAAGCAACAGGCTACTATTTGTCCCCACTTTCAAACACCAAGGGTTACAACTGTGGTACTACTCTTTCTCCAGTTGTACACCAAACCCCCTATGCCCCATAAGCACGTACTGGTAACACCATACCTTGAAAGAGGTGTAGGAGAGTAGGATCTGCTTCACATGGGTACCCCCACTTTTTGCTGATGCTTCACTGTTTTTCGACTTTAGTCTGGCTGGGGCCCTGCTAATCAGAACCCCAGCCTAGCTGCTTCCTCTCTAAAATGGTTTCCATGTACCTTAGGTACATCTCTGATTGGATTCTGGAGTGCCCTTATACGTCCCTAGTATATGGTATACTATGTACCCAAGGCATAGGTATCCCAGAGGCCTACCAGGGGCTGAAGCATGTATTGTGCCACCCCTGGAAGGGCCTCCAAAATGACACCACAGGTCTGCTACTGCATCCTGAGTAAGGTGGTGCATGCACCCCTTACTGTGGTATAGGCTACCTATATCACTACCATTGCACACACATATAAACCTATAAGTCACTCCTATGGCAGGCCTTAACAATCCTGAAGGCAGAGTGCTTGGTTTTTATGTGAGAGGGTGCCCCTGCATGAGCAGAGCCCCTCTGCAGCGTTCGGAGCCACTCCTCTGATGCTGTTTGTGGTGCAGCCTGACCATATACTCTTAAGTGCATTATAACCTCGTGTTAAATGCTAACTTTGGGATGGCTGCACGGAAACATGTCGTGTTTGGTGTCAAACATCTTGGAATACTACCCCCCCACCAGTTCTGGCGGCGGGGGTAGCATTCCACCCTTCTAGAGGGAGAGACATGTACACACCGGGCTACCCGGTATTGACTTTACAGAGCCCTGGCATCACAAAATGGATGCCGCTGCCACAGACACGGGTCTGGCCTCCTGCTGCTGACCGAAACTCCGGCAGGGGAGGCCTGGACAATAGGTTTCCTGTCGAAGGGAGGTCCAGACAGGATAGTGTGTATTGGGGCTGGGCGGGAGCACTCTCTGGTGCTTTGAAGTCCTGCACTGGGGGCACATTTGGTGTCCCTGTGCATAGCCCAGTTCAAACGGGCTGCAGCGGCTACCTGCCCCTGCTCTGGCGCGAAACTGGACAAAGGGAATGGGTGTAACCACCCCTCTTCCCTGACCCTCCCATAGGTGGGTCCCCAGAGTATGTCCAACCCCCTAACTTAGGATAAGTATTGGACCCCAGTCCTTAGGACTTTATATTACCCTGGACAAAACTCTGAAGCCGAATCCTGGACCTTCGACGCTCTACTTGAAGATTAGAGGACTGAAGAATCTCCCTTGGGGTCAAGGAGTGACTCCCCTGCTTGGCAGGCACCTAAGAAGCAATTGTCCGGTCTGCATCACTGAAGCTCCCGCCGGACGCCGAAGTCTTTGCAACACCAGAGGTGGATTTCCAGACTTCCCCGAGGCTGCCCTGAGACCCCAGCAAAGCTGAGGCACGTAGCTGTCGTGGGTAACGTGGAACCGTGACCCCTGGACACCGAGAACTTTTGTAAGTGCATCCTCTTCCTGGCCTCCCACAAAGTTGTGCTTTGGGCTCCAAGTAGCCCCCACCTCCAGCACCGACTGCACCGAAGATCACTGGCCTCCACTCCACGAGTTTCCTGTGAGCCAGCTCTAAGTGCGTCCACTCGAGGCTCCTTCGCGGTCGCTAGTTCGTTGGCTAGTGGGCCCTCCCGAAGGCAACTCTTCTTCTGCTTGGGCTTCCCTGGTTGCTCCAGACGTGCCCTGACTTACCCTCGCTGGGTGAGTCCCCCAGACCTTGCTGGTCTGCAACAACATCCTTTCTTTGTTTCCACGTGACTTGCCGTTGCCCAGGCTTGTTGGGTCCAATCCGGTCGCCGACACCTCAGCAATCGACAGACGTCGTGGGACAGCTCGAATCCAGCTCCTGGTCGTCGTCGACGCCTCCTGGACTTCGTGGCTGAAGAGTCAAGACGACCGTCAACCTACCTGAAGCACCCGACATCGGTGGGCATCTGCTCATCGCCCTTCTGGTCACTGGCTAGTGACCCAGACTCTGTCCCCTCTGCTTTCAGGTTCCTCAGATCTTTGATCCACCCTTGGATCCATCCGGACACTTTCGACTTGGTCGCCAGCAGCCCGCTGCAGCAGATCGACATTGAAAACGACGACGAAGCCCAACACGAAAAGACACCTATGCACCCGGCGTCCCTGGGTGAGGTAACTCGAGTACTCCGGTGCTCCCGTGGGTATTGACTCTAGAACTGCCTAGTTCTAAAGGGATTTGCTCCAAGTCCTCCTCTAAGTGTCCTTTCCTTTTAAAAACCTAACCGCGACTTTCCCCATAGAAGTTAACGGTGATTCGCGGCTGTGTTCCAACACTGCACGCGTCCCCTGTGGGTCCCCTGTGTCACTACCTTGGGTGGTTCCTTGTGGTCCGAACACTTCTACAGGCTCTAGGCCTTGTGTCTAGCTCAGTCGTGGTTCTTATACCACTTTATTGGTATATGGTTTGGTACGCCCCTAGGGCTCAAACGTGTATTTGTGCTATTACTGTTGATAACTGACTTGTAACGTATGTACTTTGAACTCTAGCCTCATAAAGAGACTAGAGGGGTGTGTTTAAGACTAAATACATATATTTTATATATATACCTGGTGTGGTCCTCTTTCATTTGGTCACTCAAGAGATTATAGACTGGTAAAACAAGCTGCTTTACATTCCTTCAAGACTTAGCCTGAAGGCTGCTCTCCATAGCTACCACTAGGATAGCTTTCAATAAAGGTTGTCTTTAACCTATCTCCAATAAGGGGTTGTTTGGACTGGTGCAAGGTGCCCACTACAAGTAGTGGACAGCATATACCAGGCCAACTTCTCACATTGGTGTGCAGCGTGTGGGATTCCAGCTTGCTATTGTTTTACCAGATAATCTCAATTGAATTGATCAACTGAAAACCACTAAGGGTACCTTAGGTACATATAAAAACAAGCTTAGTATACAGTAAGTTCTACTGAACTTAGAGTTGTGTGTTAAGGGCCTAGCACACCCTTTCTACAACTCAAGAGAGTTTAGTAGGCCACACTAGAGTAGGTAGTGCATACACCACACCTCACTAGTAATGTCTTCACTACCAGGAACCAGTGGGCTCCTGCCATCCAAATATGACAACCTCCCATTCGTGGAATTGAGAGAGTTGTGCAAGATTAGGAAGTTGAAGACAGGCAAAAGTGCCAACACCCAACATCTCCTGGAGATGCTTCTGCTAGATGATCTTAGAAGACCCATAGGGTCTGCAAGGGTAGGCAGAGAGGGTGGGGCAGAAGATGAGGGAGGGACCAGGGATGAAAATCCCCAGGACCTGACCTCTGAAACTGGACAGGAAGGTGACAATGACCTTGCCCTGGAAGATGCAGCTCCTCCTGCAGATGAAGAGGAGGATCAGAATGAACCCCTCTTTGTCCCCCCAGGAAAAGTTGTGAGTGTGCCCAGAAGGTCTAGATCTCCTTCTCAGGAGTCTAACCACTCTGACACCTCAGTAGGGACCTCTGTTTCCTCTCATAGGAGGGAATCCTCCAGTGAGAGGAAAGAGAGACTGCTCAAGTATGGGGAAGCTCAGTTGAGACTCAGAAGAGAGCAGTTGGCTATAGACAGGGAGTCCCTAGAGCTTCAAAGACAAAGAAGAAAGTTGCGACTAGAGTCCCATGGTGGCAGCAACTTCCCTAGTGGTAGGGAAAGGTCTTATGACCATAGAAACCTGAGCAAGATTGTCCCTCCCTACCAGAGTGGGGATGACATCCACAAATGGATTTCTGCACTGGAGAGGGCCTGTAAAGTACAGAGGGTCCCTCAGGAGCAGTGGGCAGCAATCTTGTGGCTCTCCTTTGCAGACAAAGGTAGAGATAAGCTCCTCTCTGTTAGAGAAGAGGATGCTGATAATTATCCAGTCTTAAAAAGTGCATTGATTGATGGGTTTGGCCTAACAACTGAACAATACAGGTTAAAGTTCAGAGATACCCAAAAGGCACAGAATCAAGACTGGGTGGACTTTGTTGATTGTTCTGCTAAGGCTCTGGAAGGTTGGTTAGTGGGCAGTAAGGTATGTGACTTCAAAGGATTGTACAATCTTATCATGAGGGAGCAGATTCTTAATAACTGTCAAAATCAGCTGTTGCATCAGTACCTGGTGGACTCTGATCTGACCTCTCCCCAAGAATTGGGAAAGAAGGCAGACAAATGGGTCAGAACCAGGGTGAGGCAGAAGGTACAGAACCAAGGTGGTGACCCAAAGAAGCAAGATTCTAAGAACTCTGACAAGGGTGGGGAGAAGGGTAAAGACCAGAAGTCTTCACAAGGCCCCCAAAAATCTTCTTCAGGTGGGGATTCACAGTCTAACAAAGGGAAAGGCCAAAAGAAACCATGGTGCAAAGTCTGTAAGCAAAAGACACACTGGACCAGTGATTGCACCAAGTCCAAAGACTCTATTCCAGCCCCCACCAATGCCCCTAAGGCACCTGTTCCCCTAGTGCAGTTACAATTGGTGGTGGGAGTACACAGGCCAAGGGTTTAGTAGGGTTGACCCTGGGTAATGAGATGAGCTCTGGCCTAGTCAGAGAACTCACTCAGGCTGTCCTAGTCTGTGATGGGGGCATGGATGTGACCTCCTCTGTGAGTCCCAGTAATCTGGGCAAGTACAGGCAACAGCCATTAATAAATGGAAGAGAGGCTTTGGCATTTAGGGACACAGGGGCAAGTGTCACCATGGTGACACAAGACCTTGTGGATCCTGGGCAGATTATACTTGGTGAAATGTACCAAGTGACCAATGCTAGCAATGTCAGAACAGACCATACTCTGGCAGTTGTTAACTTCTCCTGGGGAGGGGTAACTGGCCTTAAGAAGGTTGTGGTGAGTGCAAACCTACCAGTTGAATGCTTGCTTGGCAATGATCTAGAAACTTCAGCTTGGGCAGAAGTGGAGCTCAGGACCCATGCAGAAATGCTGGGCATCCCTGCAGATGTGTTTGCTGTGACCAGGTCACAGAGCAAAATGTCTAACACTGAGCAGGCCTTGGATCCTGGAACAATGGACCAAGTGCCATCCAAGAGGAGGAGTAGTAGGGTAAAGGCAGTGCCTTCCCCTTGGCTCAGAAGGAAGATCAGTCTCTTCAGGGAGATGATCTCAGTCCTGAGGAAGGAACTGTCCCAGAGGAGCTTGAGCCTGATCAGGTTGAGTTCTTAGGGACAGGGGGCCCTTCCAGGGCAGATCTGAGCCAGGAGCAGCAGAGCTGCCCCTCTCTTGAACCCCTCAGACAGCAAGCTGCTGCTGAGGCTGCTGGGAATGCTAGTGGTCCCCATAAAGTGTATTGGGATGATGGACTCTTGTACTCAGAGTGTAGAGACCCCAAGCCTGGTGCCACCAGGAGGTTGGTTATACCTCTGAAGTTCAGGGGCTTCCTATTGACCCTAGCCCATGATATTCCTCTAGCAGGTCACCTGGGCCAGAACAAGACTTGGGACAGAATTGTCCCTCACTTTCACTGGCCCCACATGTCTGAAGACACCAAGGAGTTTTGTCGCTCCTGTGTAACCTGCCAGGCCAGTGGCAAGGCAGGTGGCACTACAAAGGCCCCCTGATACCACTACCTGTGGTGGGGGTTCCCTTTGAAAGGGTGGGGATTGACATTGTTGGTCCCATGGATCCCCAAACAGCATCTGGGCACAGGTTTATCCTGGTGGTGGTGGACCATGCCACCAGGTACCCAGAGGCTATTCCCCTTAGGACCACTACAGCACCTGTGGTGGCAAGAGCCCTCCTGGGAGTTTTCTCAAGAGTGGGCTTCCCTAAGGAGGTTGTATCAGACAGGGGTGCAAACTTTATGTCTGGATACTTGAAGGCAATGTGGAAGGAGTGTGGAGTGACTTACAAGTTCACCACACCCTATCACCCACAATGCAATGGTTTAGTTGAGAGATTCAACAAAACCTTGAAGGGCATGATTAAAGGGCTCCCAGAGAAGCTTAGGCGAAGATGGGACATACTCTTGCCCTGCCTTTTATTTGCATACAGGGAGGTGCCTCAAAAGGGGGTTGGCTACAGCCCTTTTGAACTTTTGTTTGGTCACCCTGTCAGGGGTCCATTGTGCCTGGTGAAGGAAGGATGGGAGTTACCTCTCAAGCCCCCAAAGCAGGATATAGTGGACTACGTACTTGGTCTCCGCTCCAGGATGGCTGAGTACATGAAAAAGGCAACTAAAAACCTTGAGGCTAGCCAGGAACTCCAAAAAGCCTGGCATGACCAAAAGGCTGTACTGACTGTTTACCAGCCAGGGCAGAAGGTGTGGGTGTTGGAGCCAGTGGCCCCAGCAGCTCTCCAAGACAAATGGAGTGGACCCCATACCATTGTTGAGCAGAAGGGTGAGGTTACCTATTTGGTAGACCTAGGAACACCCAGGAGTCCCCACAGGGTTCTCCATGTCAACAGATTGAAACCATATGTGGACAGGGCAGACATGGGCTTGCTCATGGCTACTGATGAGGGACAGGAGGAAGAGAGTGACCCACTCCCTGACCTGCTCTCACAGAACCCTGATGATGGGTCAGTGGATGGTGTAGCCTTGGCAGGCAGCCTCACTACCCAGCAGCAAACTGATTGCAGACAGGTGCTCAATCAGTTCAGGCATATGTTCTCTCTGACTCCAAGTCAGACCACCTGGTGCACTCATGAAGTGGACACTGGGGACAGTCTGCCTATTAAAAATAAGATTTATAGGCAACCTGACCATGTCAGGGACTGTATCAGGACAGAAGTCCAGAAAATGTTGGATTTGGGAGTTATTGAACCCTCAGATAGCCCTTGGGCTAGTCCAGTGGTCCTTGTGCCAAAACCTCACACCAGTGGTGGGAAAAGAGAGATGAGGTTTTGTGTGGACTACAGGGGTCTCAATGCAGTCACTAGGACTGATGCCCATCCAATACCCAGGGCAGATGAGCTAATAGACACTTTGGCCTCAGCCAAGTATCTAAGCACATTTGACCTAACAGCTGGCTACTGGCAGATCAGGCTAGCTGATGATGCAAAGCCAAAAACAGCATTCTCGACCCCTAGTGGGCATTATCAATTTGTGGTAATGCCCTTTGGTTTAAAGAATGCACCTGCCACTTTCCAAAGGTTGGTGAATACAGTTCTCACAGGTCTGGAAGCCTAAAGTGCAGCATATCTAGATGATATTGCTGTCTTTAGCTCCACCTGGGAGGATCACCTGGTCCACCTAAGGAATGTTTTGGAGGCCCTGCAAAAGGCAGGCCTCACTATCAAGGCCACCAAGTGCCAGATAGGGCAGAGTCAGGTTGTGTACCTGGGCCACCTTGTAGGTGGAGGCCAGGTTCAACCACTGCAGAGCAAAATCCAGACCATCATGGACTGGGTTGCTCCAACTACCCAGACTCAGGTGAGAGCCTTCTTAGGCCTGACTGGGTACTATAGGAGATTTGTCAAGGGGTATGGATCAATAGTGACACCCCTGAATGACTTAACTTCAAAGAGAATGCCCAAAAGGTTCAGTGGACAGCTAGCTGTCAAAAGGCATTTGATGACCTGAAGCAGGCCATGTGCACTGCTCCCATTCTACAGAGTCCTGATTACTCCAAGAAGTTCATTGTCCAAACAGATGCATCTGAATTGGGGGTAGGGGCTGTACTGTCACAATTGAATGATGAAGGTCAGGATCAGCCAGTAGCTTTTATTAGCAGAAGGCTGACCCCTAGAGAGAAACGTTGGTCAGCCATTGAGAGGGAGGCCTTTGCTGTGGTCTGGGCTCTGAAGAAGTTGAGGCCATACCTGTTTGGTACTCACTTCCTTGTTCAAACAGACCATAAGCCCCTCTTATGGCTAAAACAAATGAAGGGTGAAAACCCCAAACTGCTAAGGTGGTCCATTTCCCTACAGGGGATGGACTTTACAGTGGAACATAGACCTGGGAGTAACCATGCCAATGCAGATGGACTCTCTAGGTACTTCCACTTAGAACATGAAGACTCAACTGGTCAAGGTTAGTTTAATGTCCCTGCGTTTGGGTGGGGTTGTGTAGGAGAGTAGGATCTGCTTCACATGGGTACCCCCACTTTTGCTGATGCTTCACTGTTTTTCGACTTTAGTCTGGCTGGGGCCCTGCTAATCAGAACCCCAGCCTAGCTGCTTCCTCTCTAAAATGGTTTCCATGTACCTTAGGTACATCTCTGATTGGATTCTGGAGTGCCCTTATAAGTCCCTAGTATATGGTATACTATGTACCCAGGGCATAGGTACCCCAGAGGCCTACCAGGGGCTGAAGCATGTATTGTGCCACCCCTGGAAGGCCCTCCAAAATGACACCACAGGTCTGCTACTGCAGCCTGAGTAAGGTGGTGCATGCACCCCTTACTGTGGTATAGGCTACCTATATCACTACCATTGCACACACATATAAACCTATAAGTCACTCCTATGGCAGGCCTTAACAATCCTGAAGGCAGAGTGCTTGGTTTTTATGTGAGAGGGTGCCCCTGCATGAGCAGAGCCCCTCTGCAGCGTTCGGAGCCACTCCTCTGATGCTGTTTGTGGTGCAGCCTGACCATATACTCTTAAGTGCATTATAAGCTTGCGTTAAATGCTAACTTTGGGATGGCTGCACGGAAACATGTCGTGTTTGGTGTCAAACATCTTGGAATACTACCCCCCGCCAGTTCTGGAGGTGGGGGTAGCATTCCACCCTTCTAGAGGGAGAGACATGTACACACCGGGCTACCCGGTATTGACTTTACAGAGCCCTGGCATCACAAAATGGATGCCGCTGCCACAGACACGGGTCTGGCCTCCTGCTGCTGACCGAAACTCCGGCAGGGGAGGCCTGGACAATAGGTTTCCTGTCGAAGGGAGGTGTAACCACCTCCCCAGACAGGATAGTGTGTATTGGGGCTGGGCGGGAGCACTCTCTGGTGCCTAGAAGTCCTGCACTGGGGGCACATTTGGTGTCCCTGTGCATAGCCCAGTTCAAACCGGCTGCAGGGGCTACCTGCCCCTGCTCTGGCATGAAACTGGACAAAGGGAATGGGTGTAACCACCCCTCTTCCCTGACCCTCCCATAGGTGGGTCCCCAGAGTATGTCCAACCCCCTAACTTAGTATAAGTATGGGACCCCAGTCCTTAGGACTTTAGATTACCCTGGACAAAACTCTGAAGCCGAATCCTGGACCTTCGATGCTCTACTTGAAGATTAGAGGACTGAAGAATCTCCCTTGGGGTCAAGGAGTGACTCCCCTGCTTGGCAGGCACCTAAGAAGCAATTGTCTGGTCTGCATCGCTGAAGCTCCCACCGGACGCCGAAGTCTTTGCAACACCAGAGGTGGATTTCCAGACTTCCCCGAGGCTGCCCTGAGACCCCAGCAAAGCTGAGGCACGTAGCTGTCGTGGGTAATGTGGAACCGTGACCCCTGGACACCGAGAACTTTTGTAAGTGCATCCTCTTCCTGGCCTCTCACAAAGTTGTGCTTTGGGCTCCAAGTAGCCCCCGCCTCCAGCACCGACTGCACCGAAGATCACTGGCCTCCACTCCACGAGTGTCCTGTGAGCCAGCTCTAAGTGCGTCCACTCGAGGCTCCTTCGCGGTCGATAGTCCGTTGGCTAGTGGGCCCTCCCGAAGGCAACTCTTCTTCTGCTTGGGCTTCCCTGGTTGCTCCAGACGTGCCCTGACTTACCCTCGCTGGGTGAGTCCCCCAGACCTTGCTGGTCTGCAACAACGTCCTTTCTTTGTTTCCACGTGACTTGCCGTTGCCCAGGCTTGTTGGGTCCAATCCGGTCGCCGACACCTCAAAATCGACAGACGTCGTGGGACAGCTCGAATCCAGCTCCTGGTCGTCGTCGACGCCTCCTGGACTTCGTGGCTGAAGAGTCAAGACGACCGTTAACCTACCTGAAGCACCCGACATCGGTGGGCATCTGCTCATCGCCCTCCTGGTCACTGGCTAATGACCCAGACTCTGTTCCCTCTGCTTTCAGGTTCCTCAGATCTTCGATCCACCCTTGGATCCATCCGGACACTTTCGACTTGGTCGCCAGCAGCCCGCTGACTGGGGGTGAGTGCTTGCAATGTTCAACACTCCGTCCATCATCCCCTTTGGTTTTGCTATGTTCGCCCTAAGTTGGCAGGGTATGCCCAGACGTGGGTCCCTTGCTCACTTTGCCACTGGATTCAAGATAGCCTGGCTGATGACGGCTGTAAGCCAGAAACCGGTCCCAGGATGCTTGTTTCCGGTCCAGGGAAGACATGGCTTGGCAGTTCGGGCTGGACTGTTCCCATGAGGCACAGGGTCAGACTGATTTGCATATGGCCATGTCTGAACTGGGGTGGCGGAGTGAGCTAAAGAATGATGATGGATTAAACCCAGATCAGTTGACTGGGGGTGAGTGCTTAGCAATGTTCAACACTCCGTCCATCATCCCCTTTGGTTTTGCTATGTTCGCCCTAAGTTGGCAGGGTAAGCCCAGACGTGGGTCCCTTGCTCACTTTGCCACTGGATTCAAGATAGCCTGGCTGATGACGGCTGTAAGCCAGAAACCGGTCCCAGGATGCTTGTTTCCGGTCCAGGGAAGACATGGCTTGGCAGTTCGGGCTGGACTGTTCCCATGAGGCACAGGGTCAGACTGATTTGCATATGGCCATGTCTGAACTGGGGTGGCGGAGTGAGCTAAAGAATGATGATGGATTAAACCCAGATCAGTTGACTGGGGGTGAGTGCTTGCAATGTTCAACACTCCGTCCATCATCCCCTTTGGTTTTGCTATGTTCGCCCTAAGTTGGCAGTGTATGCCCAGACGTGGGTCCCTTGCTCACTTTGCCACTGGATTCAAGATAGCCTGGCTGATGACGGCTGTAAGCCAGAAACCGGTCCCAGGATGCTTGTTTCCGGTCCAGGGAAGACATGGCTTGGCAGTTCGGGCTGGACTGTTCCCATGAGGCACAGGGTCAGACTGATTTGCATATGGCCATGTCTGAACTGGGGTGGCGGAGTGAGCTAAAGAATGATGATGGATTAAACCCAGATCAGTTGACTGGGGGTGAGTGCTTGCAATGTTCAACACTCCGTCCATCATCCCCTTTGGTTTTGCTATGCAGCAGATCGCCATTGAAAACGACAACGAAACCCGACACGAAAAGACACCTATGCACCCGGCTTCCCTGGGTGAGGTAACTCGAGTACTCTGGTGCTCCCGTGGGTATTGACTCTAGAACTGCCTAGTTCTAAAGGGATTTGCTCCAAGTCCTCCTCTAAGTGTCCTTTCCTTTTAAAAACCTAACCGCGACTTTCCCCATAGAAGTTAACGGTGATTCGCGGCTGTGTTCCAACACTGCACGCGTCCCCGTGGGTCCCCTGTGTCACTACCTTGGGTGGTTCCTTGTGGTCCGAACACTTCTACAGGCTCTAGGCCTTGTGTCTAGCTCAGTCGTGGTTCTTATACCACTTTATTGGTATATGGTTTGGTACGCCCCTAGGGCTCAAACGTGTATTTGTGCTATTACTGTTGATAACTGACTTGTAACGTATGTACTTCGAACTCTAGCCTCATAAAGAGACTAGAGGGGTGTGTTTAAGACTAAATACATATATTTTATATATATACCTGGTGTGGTCCTCTTTCATTTGGTCACTCAAGAGATTATAGACTGGTAAAACAAGCTGCTTTACATTCCTTCAAGACTTAGCCTGAAGGCTGCTCTCCATAGCTACCACTAGGATAGCTTTCAATAAAGGTTGTCTTTAACCTATCTCCATAAGGGGTTGTTTGGACTGGTGCAAGGTGCCCACTACAAGTAGTGGACAGCATATACCAGGCCAACTTCTCACAAGAGGGTCCTCTTTTTTCATGTCTTTGCACAGAAGGCTCCACACAATCAGTATCTGAATCCACAACACACAGTTTGAAACTAAATACCATTTCCCCAATATAACACCAAGACTCCACTTGTAATTCATGTGGTACAACTTCATTCCATCCTCGTCGCCAAAATGTTATACTTGGAGGTCAGGGCCTTCATACAAGAGACTGGTCCTGTGCAGTTGGAAGGCAAGTACCGTATGTCATGTTAGGTCTTTATGTTACATACAGAGCCTGAGATGTCTTGTTTAGGCTCCATTCTCCTTCCAGCTGTGATTAGCTGCCAGACTTAACCCAGCACACAAACACCAAAATTCTCACAGCATCCACACTCCGCATTGTCCAGCATGTCCACTCAGCCCATGCATACACAGACACGTCACTACATCATCCCCTTTCCTTACAGGCAGTACAAGCAAGACATGACATGTCCCTACAATGTACCCCTTTTCTAATCTTACCAAAAAGGAAACCACAATAAAACCATAGTCCTTGAGCTCTGCTACAGATTTGAAAGCAGATGCAGAAATAACAGTGGTAAACTAAGGTTGATTAAAGCAATTATTTTAAATCGCTGCATAAATCTTAAGCCACTTAAGATTGTTAGGGATTGTTTTTGAAGATTTGTATGTCTGATTGTATGCCTGATTCATAGTACATTAAGGGGCCGATTCCGATCTCGGCCGGTAGGGCTCCGAATCGGATTCGGCTTTTCCGGATCCGATTCGGAGCCCTGTTTCCCGACCGAATCGTGACGCGGGTCCGGCCGAGCGAGTACGATGCGACTCGCCGACCGACTCGTCCGGGCGTCCCGACCGCTCCGACCGACTCGCTCCCGGCTCGAACCGCACCGACCGACTCGCTCGGACTCGACTCTCGCACCGCGCAATGGAGACGTTCCCCGGCCGGGTAAGTACGATGCGCGCCGCGAGCAGTCCGACCGAGCCGCGCACTCCGGCTCGAAAGAGCAGTCAGAGCCGTACTTTGGGGGTCCGTGTCGGACCCCCTGTACGCGTAGCCGCCGCGAAGTCGCACACAGGGGGACCCATGGGTCCCCCTACCTGTGCGTGTACGGCGCGAATCGCTTCGCCGCGTACACGCTGTAGGGGGCGCACTTGTCCGCCTCGCACCCATTGAGTCAATGGGAGCCCGCGTACGCGTTGTACGACAGGCTCCCATTGACTTCAATGGGAGTCCGACCGACTCGTGTCCGATGGCATACGTGCGCATCGTACTCGTTCGGTCGGACTGCACGGGTCCGATTCGGTCGGAAATCTCTCTGGGTCCGGCTCGGTCGGAGAGATTTCCGGCCCGAATCGGAATCGACCCCTAAGTAGTTACATGTTAAACATCAAACAGTAAAAAGTTAGATTTAGGTCTTAATTCCCAAATCCTGATTCCCAGAATAAGGACATGATGAATTTCCTAACCATAAATGCCACATGTTGCTATGGAAGATCCGGCAGTGTGAAGTAATACCTGCTGTCATGAAGTTAAGGGGGAGAATGGGTGTTCCATGGGACAAGGGAGAGAGATGGGGAAGTAAGAACTTGGGGCCAGATGTACGACCATTGGAAATTGCGACTCACATATTGCGCCAAATTGCGAGTCGCAATTTCCAATGTACAACAGTGTCTGAGACACTGTTTGCGATTCCCAATGGGGTCGCAAATTGCATGCCTCATGAATATTAATGAGGCTGTCGCAATTTGCGACCCCATTGGGAATGGCTAGAACACCCAGAGATGGTGGCCTGCTGGGGTCAGCAGACCTCCATATCTGGGATTGCTTTTAAATAAAGCAGTTTTTTTTAATGCAGCCCGTTTTTCTTAAAGAAAAACGGGATGCATAAAAAAAAATGTAACTTTTCATTTTTTAAGAGCAGGCAGTGGTCCCTGGGACCACTGCCTGCCCTTAAAAAATGTTTGCGCATGCATTCCCAAAGGGGAAGGGGTCCCCTGGGTACCCCTTCCCATTTGCAAGTGCTTTACCACCCTTCTGAGAAGGGTGGTAAACTGCGAGTGTTTTGCGACCGCAATTGCGGTCGCAAAACATTCTTACATAGCTGTTGGGGTCGCTATTAGGAAGGGAACGCCCCTTCCTAATAGCGAGTCGCTAAACACTATTTTGCGAGTGGCAAATTATTTGAGACTTTCAAAATAGGGTTAGTACATGGCCCACAGGATTTTTGCATGCGCAAACGGGTCTAAAACCCATTTGCGCATGCACAAATCCGTCGTACATCTGGCCCTTGTTGACCACCGACAAAATTGTATCTTCGTGGGTACTAAAAAACATTCTACATGGCCTATCACATCCAATATGCTCACCTAACATTAATGGCAAAAAACAAGAGTAGGATAGACTTTAAAAAGTGGCTACAGTAACAACATATTTTCAGAGGTTGGAGCAGAAAAGATTTCATTACATAGTAAAAATGCAGAAACTGTTCAGGTACATTGGCACATTAACACTCATCCAAAACCTGTGTATTTTGTACACCCCTGGAGTGTTTTAGATTTTAGTAGATTTCCATGTGCAAGGGAAGTGGTTTTTGCGATTCCTAAAAAATGTGTAACTGTGAAAGTTTTAGGCGTAAGCTTAAGGCTCCTAAAGCTACATTTTGGTGAAGATTGGTCCCACTCAATCTTCCCTGGATGCATGTATTTGCTTTTTTTTTGTTTCTTTTCAGCTGTGTGGTGTGCCCATTCTTCGCATAATGTACAACACATAAAACAGTGTGTCACAATTTTACCACCCCAAGCCATAGTAATCCCAAAGCACCACAGCCCAAGTCACTCCAATGTGTGACAAAATTAGCATTGAATTTGGGGATTCTGTGGAGTGATTGGCTCCACAACCCCCACCGTCAACACCACCTCCACTCCCCCTCAACTCCCCTGCTCCAGTTTACTACCAGTTGAGAGCAGCTGCTTCATGGGAGCATTAAACTCTTGTGGAATTGGTGATTGTGTGCGGTTTTGTGCCCAGTAAAGCTAGATCCCCACAGTTATATCCCAATCCATTAGGTTTAACTCGTAACTGCATGATACTGGCAGTGTGCTACCGCATGGTGTGGTAATTACGGGTGCAGTGTTTGAACCTGGCCAGTTCCGTGCAACCTGCAATGTGGGCTTTAGTAGAATTCCTTTTTGATCATGCAGGACTGAAGCCAGTGTGTTATACGCAGTGCTTAGTTTGTAAAATAATAAGTGGCAGGGCCCTGACCAGGAGGCCACTGCAGCTTGCACCACCCATCCCCCCCGTCATCGCTGCCAAAACAACTACTAACCATCTCTCTCGCCTGCAGGTGCAACAGTTCAGATTATTCCAGGTCCCCAAAGCTAAAGGAATGGCTGGGGAGGCAGGTATTAGTAATTTTTTAAAATCTATATTGTGTTAATAAACAACCTTGTTTTGCTCATCTCTAAATTAGATGAGCAGTGCCACCATGAGGCAGACTGTCATAAGTGCAATGTTGACAATTAAGTGCCATTGCCCAGCACCGGAAACCACTGGCTCAAATTAAGCACTGGTTATAGGCAACCCTGGATGCTTTGGCAGTCAATTTATGGAAAGTTTTGATACTCCAAGACAACTTTGTGCGAAGTAAACATGATAACAGTAATTTGTGTGCTTTTTCTGTAACGTTTCTGTTGTTCTGGGCAAGTGTGTGCTGTAACACGTTTTAGGCTAATGATTGGATAAAATATACTTGTGTGGGGGAGCCATTCAGGCTGTCCTGTAGGATATAATCAAAAACATAACATATTGTTTCACATTTTATTTCTAAGCCTCTCTTACAGGTTTGTTCTAAGGAACTATTCTTC
The DNA here is from genome assembly GCA_963921515.1 of Calotriton arnoldi. Classification (NCBI taxonomy): domain Eukaryota; kingdom Metazoa; phylum Chordata; class Amphibia; order Caudata; family Salamandridae; genus Calotriton; species Calotriton arnoldi. Next base: position 71,228 of record CAWUFW010008522.1, read on the forward strand.
CTTGCTTTATATATAATTTTCCAATTTCTGTACTTCATCATCTCATCGGATTGTACTTTATCATCATGTCTGTAAACCACAAATATTTGAACATAAAGCCACATTTATTTTCAGCCGAAACGTGTTTGCTGTCTGGCTTGTATGGGTCTGTGGACTTTTTCAAGCTTAAAAAAATAAATCAAAATTAAATTAAGGGAAGTCTCTCATATGTCATTCCATATTGTTCTGGTTATGAAATTTCGATCTATACCCTTGTCTTTTTTCATCATTAATTTTATTCATACTAATCAATGGGAAAGTTGTGAAGGTTGGAAAACCATGTATTCCTTTTTACTAGTGTCTGCTCAGGTATTTTATTGTTTGTCGGTTGCCAGGCCCTTTTACAACTGAATAAAAACAAACTCAGTTAAAATGCAAATTGTGACTGGATTGTACAAACACTGTATAAAAAAAGGAGAGTGTAAATTGGAAAATGGCCCTGGGTTTGAAAACATTTAACACATATGGTAGAACACAGCAACCAATGTGAAATTAACCCCTTAGCTGCTGAGGCTTCACCACCCACAGTGCTGACTCCCTTTTGATGTTCAGGGCACTTTGTGCATAACCCAGGCCAAATGTGTGTCCTTATTTCCCACATTTTGTGGATTCAAAGGGTACTCAGGGTTTGTAGATTCCCCAGAGGGAACCAGAAAATAGTCAAAATATATCAACATTTTGGTTTTTTTTCCGGAAAAATGCGAAAAAATGCTGTGCAAAAAAGTGGATATTTCTATTTTTCACTAAAATGGCATCAACAGAAGGTTTGCTGTCTTCCAAACCTTCGGAGACAAGTAGAGTTGTAAAATATTTTTTACTGCAGTATTTGCATTTTTCTAAGTGGTAGTCCATGTTTCTTATATTTTGTGGTTTCAGCTTACATGCAGTTTGTTGTTGAAACGGGTATGAAACCCACCGGTGAACTCAGAAAGTTATACCGTTCTAAATACTAGACAACATTCTGAATTTAACAATGGGTCATTTGTGTAGATCGCACATGGTTTATGTAAAGAAGAAATCGTTGAAATCTAAATTAATGTTAAAAATTAGAAAAAATCGAAATAGCTGAGTTTCCATCTGCAATGTCTTACCCTGATGGGCCGAATTACCAAGTAATATACCATCCCATCCATCAGATATATCTGTTTGCAACAATATATTGAGTTTGAGGTTGTCCAAAAACATTCGAAACCCAGAGCCAGTTGCTTAGCTGCAGCTTATTTTGAATTTTTATTTATTTTACCAAGTTTCCATTCTAAAATCTAATGAATGAAAAAATGGGTATGGAGGAAACTTATGCATTTTTAAATAGGCCCAAAATATCCAATTTAGGAATAGTGGTTATTTTTTACTTCTCTGAAGTTAGGGTTACTAATCATATTTGTGATTCAGAGGACATTTTGCAAAAGGTGTTATTTCTAGCACATTGGCTTATTTTTGAAATTTAAAAATGGAGAGAAATTCAATTGATAATAACAAATCACATTTTTGACTATTCTGTGTTTTCTGTGTTCCCATACTCTCCCTATAAAATGGTTCCCTGCTTGTGAATGTGAGCCCTTTGCATGCAACAGGAAAGACCCCCAAACTAAACATGGAGACATCACATTTTGGTTATGTTGGTAACAGCAATATTTGGGTGTGGGCTCTGCCACCATCAAGGGAAATTACTAAACCCTAACATTTCTGAAAACTAGATACCCACAGGAGTCCAGGGTAGTATTCCTATCTAGAATGCACTGCAAACCTCAAAATGTGGCTAAAATCATAAATTTTCCTCATAATTCTGTAAGGGACAGTTACATAATCTTTGGAGATCCACACAATTCCTCCCACACAGCATTCCCACACTTCTCCAAATACAATTGGTACCCCCCACTTGTGTAACTAGACCTAGAACCCACGACAGGAGTAGATCAAACCAGGGCCTACATAAAGACCATAATACCCTCATATGGTCACATATTTCATTCATTCCAGCTGGGGACGCTACGCCCAGTCATGCAGGTGGGCTGCCATTTTTATGGGAGAAGTGTGGAAAAGTTGGGTGGTAGGAATTAAGTGTCTGCGCTTCCTGGGCTGTAAAGCAAAGACACCCAGCCCTACGTTCATGGCTCTCATTGGCAGGACTGTGCTTATGTAGCAGTTGATTGGCAGCCGAGTCTCCTCTTAGTCAGCCTAGGATGTGTTGGGTTTGTTTTCATGTTTACACTGACAGCACATGGGCAGGAACACCGTGCCTTGCACTAGGTCTTGTAATAAACAGTAGGACGGGATATCGGTAGGTGTTCGGACTTGTAGTAAGTATGGCAGAAATTGTCCTGATTTCTAGAAATAAATGGCAGTAACTACCACCAGCAACAAATGTGCTCTAGATAACACTCAGACTCAGAAGTGGGCAAGTAGCACACGAGCTCAAGTGTGGGCAGCTAGCTGACAGGTTCAGTATTCGGCAGATAGCACACTGACTTAGGAGTGGACAGACAGGACACAGACCTTGCAAGGAGAAGTCAGAGCACATACTCAGAAATGGGAAGGCAGTTCATGGACTCGAGCAGGGGAGAATGCAAATGGCCCTGGGCGGACAGGTGACAATATCAGTGCGAGAGGCTGTACGTGGAGTTGCTGTAGTTGATTAAGTCCTTCAGAGCCAAGAGGGGGTCATTTATAAGTTAGCTTCATCTGCTTGGTTTCACCTTGAAACTGATCACAATCACCCTCCCCATTTCAGGATTATGCTTTCCTAGCGCCGTGATGTCCCATGGGATGAATGTTGCGCTCTACAAATACAAATACAAACCTCAACTTGGGATGCGAAAAATAGCACTTGCTCCCTGGAGCTCCATCAGAGATCTGTGATTCCTCATGTTTTCATGGGTTATTAGGTGTGTAATCAGCAGCTTGAATCCATATTTTTGTTGATCCTGTGGGGATCAAGATTGATGTGTTTAGGGTGTATCTTGTCAGAGCTTTTTTATAAAGCTTTATTGTGACCCCTATTGAAGGTAGGCTGTCCCTTCCCTCTTACACCACCTCAGTGTCATCATGGTTGAGGGTGCACTGAGGCTGGGGTCCAAGGAGGACTTGAGAGCGTAGGGCAAAAGGGGCAGCCGCGTAGAAGAGAGAGTGGTGCTAGAAGGTGGCAACCAGCAAGGAAACCTGAGACAGGGGTGTCATTAGTTTCTATTCTCCATTTTCCGTGACCAAATCCCTACCATAGCACTCGCTAGCCAAGAGTGCTTACTCCTTGGGTCCTCTGCTTTACCCGGGTCTGCAGAGCACCATATCCACATTGTCAGCACCACATCTGCTATATTCAGGACTTCAGGGTGCAAGAGACAGATGGTAACCATGCTTCCCCAGGGTTTCTGCCAAGGATGATGATGACCTCAATGGCCAACATTCTTCTGAGATACCTCTAAACACAACAGATGCGATATGGAAGGCGGCTGACATCTCTTGGCCTTCAGCTGCTGCTGGCACGCCTCATGCCAACCCCAGCACTGCCCCCCTCAGCTTGCTGGTGGGGCGCTCTGGCTGGTGCTTCAAACTCAAGCTGTCTCCGCTCTGTGTACTGCGGGCACTGTCAAGGGGAGAAGGAAGATCTTCTGGTCCAACTTAGTCTTCCATCTTTCAGAAGTCAGTACATTTAGTGCCACTGAGCATGGCAATAGCAAATTCATTTATCAGTGCTTTCTACTCTTTGGCAGCTAGGCACCTATATAGTATCAATTACCCTTATTATAAACTTTAGGCCATGAATACTTTAACATGAGTAAACCATAGTTTGTTCAAGGAGCTATATTAAGCTACATTTATTAGAAGCACACCAGCCAGTGCTTAATTGGAACCGGTGGTTTCCGGTGCTCAGCACCGGCACTTATTCATCAACACTAGCTCTTTTCATGAGCACCAGTTAAGGACATATTCATTTATGGTAGGCACGGGACGATTGATTAATTGATTTGCCCAGCATCACAGGATGTTCAGCTGACGTCGAGACTCGAACCTGGTCCCCCCACTCCGAAGTCGGCAGCTCCGGTTAGTAGTTGGTTCTGTTTTAGGCAGCGCTAACTGGAAAAATGGGCTGGTGCAAGCTGCCTCCTGACAAGAGTCCCGGCACTTATTTTTTTACAAATTAACCAGTGCATCAGTGGCCAGGTCAGGAACACCAGCTGCATTAAAGTAATAACGTGTGTCTGTGCAGTGTTACCGGACAATACTTTGCTTACACCGGGTGGGCTTGTTTACACTCTGCGTAAAACTGAAAAAATGTTTAAAGTGCTAGAGGAAAGCAGAGGCACATGATCAGGTAAGTCCATATACTGACAATTTCACATTCAAATATCATCTCCAGAATATGTTATAGATGACCTTCTGTTTTTAATTAATGCACCGTGTCACCTTTGTGGCCTTACAATATGAGCTTCAGGATACTACATTTAATTGAGCTTACAATAGGTAGCTAATTTGCACCACTGACATTTTGATGTAGCGTTGGGAGAATCACGAAGGGCTTTGATGAATTAAATCATATTGCTAGATTAAAATATTATTACAGTATCTCTTCTCCTTTATATGCTTAATGACTTTTATTTGGTGTGCTTTGTTCCTTTAAAACTTTCTTTGTAAGTTTTACTGTTGGAGGAGTTCTCTGCAGATGTATGGATACATACTTATATTTAAATGGGTCGAAGGAACTATAAGATGTGAGCTCGAACTGCGCGGATATTGTTTGAGTGCTCAGTTTTAGTGATAACTGAATCAACAAGCATTGGCATAGCCAATAGGTCTCGCCTTTAGGACCTTATAAGCATTTAGCGATGCAGCAGATTCCCTTCCACACCTTCCTGTTATGTATAAGCACAGCCACAAGTCTGCCACAAAATAGTTGAATAGATCATCACTCCTAACTTCGCATGCTTTGTCAATGTATTTTAGCAACCATTTTTCTTTTCTTATGATTACCTGTGTCTGTCCCAGCACATGTTGTCACCTCCTGCGAACAGCCATTCATTAAAAGAGATTAGCCCCGGCCTGCTCTTTGATGTTAAAGCGAATACTTCCTGTTCCTAGCGGTCACATATAAAGGAAAGCCTTAGGAGGCACAGGGTGGGGGTAAGGGGCAGAAAAACAGAGGTGGAGGTCGAACATAAAAATATTTGTACACTGAGAGACGTAAATCAAAGTAGCACTACGAGGAAACAATGGCGAGTTATGATGGTGTTGCAATTTAACCATTGCTACACAGAAGCCAAAGTAAACCGATTTACAGAAGGAATTATGGAACGGTCTGAAGAACAAGGTACACAGTAGGAACAGGAAATGGATCACCCCACCTAGTTCAATAGAGGAGGAACAACATAACCAAATTGTCCACACGAGGCTCACACCACTTCCTGCATACAAACAATCCACCACTGGGAAGTTATCAATCCCCGGCTACAAGGCAGATTTAGTTTCAAGCAAAGAAAAGGCTCGGGCAAAAACACACTGACAAAAATTAATTAATTTTAAAGAGCAGTTTAGCTAAGAGAGCCACTTAAGTCAAGCCCACTGATGTATAAGTGGTAAACACAAGTACAATAACAGAGAATATGAAAAATCCATTTAACCCGTTGACCGCGGCGCGAATTCCGCCGCAGTGCTGGTGAAATAATGAGTGGGCGGGGTTCGGACGACCCCCGGCCGTTCTCCGCACACGCCCACTGTGACGTCAGACGGCCGGGGGCCGTCCGACGCATGCAAGGAGTTAAAAAGCAGAAATCAAAGCTAAAGAATGGAAGCATTAAGCATACATAGTAAACTGTTGTAGTAGGTAAATGCACAACAAGGCACAATTGTTAAAACTGGACTGCACACAACGGAAAGACGGTCACAGATTAGGCGTCCTCCAATATGTTAACACCACCAACAGAGATAACTTCACCAAGGGCACGAAACGCAAACACACTTTAAAAAGCTGCCAACAACATTACAGTGTGAGCCAGATTTGTTTATTTATATCCGTTGCTTGCCAAAAAAGCTGTATTTCTGGTGCGACTACCAAGCCCCAGGGCAATTATTCCTGATTCTGTTGATAATAACTTCTCCGATTCAGTTAAGTATTTGTTTGTGTGGGGGTGGGGGATTAGCTCCTCCAAGCTGAAAGTGTGCTTCCTCCCATTTCAATGTTTAGATGAATAATAAACACGGTGACCCAAAGTGAATAACAGTGAAAACTGCAGACCACGCCTTATGACAGATCTCAAGTAGTGCCATGTCAGGTGTGGATTCGTTCCCTAGGACGGTTTCCCTTGGCATTCTGGAACACGTAGTTGTGTATTTATTACCATCGTGAAATGCAGGTGTACAACCAGACGTTTTGGCATTTCCCGACGAAAATGTATTGTATTGTATTGTAATTGCATTTATATAGCGCTTGCTACCCCATACGAGGCGTCAAAGTGCTTTTTCGGCGAGTAGCACGCTACTCCAGAACCCATAAAGGATTAGTGGTGAATTAGTATAGTGAAATATGAAAGTAATTTGAGTGGTGGACAGGTTAGGGAGTTATTTGGATTGAAAAGGATAGCGAGGGATAGAAGAGGGAAAAGGGTTTGCATTTGTATAGTGCTTGTTACCCTGATGGGGTGTTGAAGCACTTTTTGGCGAGTAGCATCCTATGGTATGAGCCAAGACCTTTCAATTTTACAAAAATTATATGAATAACAAGCATACTTATAGGGGTTTTTAACTAGCTCTTTTCATTCTTGGTTTTATTATGTAAATCACATTTTTCTTCTGTCACCTGCAGAATACAGTGTGAGGCAATTTGTAAGGTCACTTATGCAACTGACTGTCATCACTATGCACAACACCATTCTGCCCTTTTACAAGGAACATATCCACACACTAAGGGGCCGATTCCGATCTCGGTCGGAGGCGCACCTAATACCATTCGGTCGGGAAAAAAGCCATGCGAAAGCCTGTTTCCCGACCGATCCGTACAGCAGACCGAACGACCAAGTACGATGCGCACAACAGCAAAGAATCCGGCCGAGCCGTACTCACCCAAACCAGGTCCTGTTCTCCGACCGAGGCGAATCCGGAAACGCCGAATCGAGTCGCACGGAAGGAAAACGCAGCCCCGTCCGGCCGGACAAGTACGATGCGCTTTCCGTACGCGCCGAACCCGTCGCTACGCACGGCACGTCAAAGCATCTGGGAGAGGCGCATAAGCTCTGATTCGCGCCACAACACCATCCACGGCTACGAGACGAACACGGCAGCGACGAGGACGACGCGGCTTGACGAGGACGAGGCGAAGCGACGAGGACGACGCGAAGCAACGACAAGGACGAACGACACGAACCAACCATGAATCCCTTCGTCCCGATCATACCAATATTCTACATTTACTACCGGAACAGGCACGGACGCGTACAGGGCAGAAGGTAAGCCAGACACCAACCACAAAACACATACAACACGTACACGACACATCACACACACACACACGGGATGCACAATATACTTACACCAGCAACAGCAGCACCATAGGGGCGGGATGCCCATCACCAATGCCACATATGCACACAGGGGCCTGAATGCGCACCACCACCCCTACCCAGGGCGGGCAGGATGCCTACCACTACTACCACCCTCACCCAGGGGCCTGGATGCCTACCACTACTACCACCCTCACCCAGGGGGGGCAGGATGCCTACCACTACTACCACCCTCACCTAGGGGGTGCAGGATGCCTACCACTAGTACCACCCTCACCCAGGGGGGGCAGGATGCCTACCACTACTACCACCCTTAGCCAGGGGGTGCAGGATGCCTACCACTACTACCACCCTTAGCCAGGGGGGCAGGATGCCTACCACTAGTACCACCCTCACCCAGGGGGCAGGATGCCTACCACTAGTACCACCCTCACCCAGGGGGCTGGATGCCTACCACTACTACCACCCTCACCCAGGGGTGCAGGATGCCTACCACTACTACCACCCTCACCCAGGGGGCAGGATGCCTACCACTACTACCACCCTCACCCAGGGGGCAGGATGCCTACCACTAGTACCACCCTCACCCAGGGGTGCAGGATGCCTACCACTAGTACCACCCTCACCCAGGGGGGCTGGATGCCTACCACTACTACCACCCTCACCCAGGGGGGCAGGATGCCTACCACTACTACCACCCTCACCCAGGGGTGCAGGATGCCTACCACTAGTACCACCCTCACCCAGGGGGCAGGATGCCTACCACTACTACCACCCTTAGCCAGGGGGGCAGGATGCCTACCACTACTACCACCTTAGCCAGGGGGTGCAAGATGCCTACCACTACTACCACCTTAGCCAGGGGGCAGGATGCCTACCACTAGTACCACCCTCACCCAGGGGGGCAGGATGCCTACCACTAGTACCACCCTCACCCAGGGGGGCAGGATGCCTACCACCACTACCACCCCACCCATAGGATGGACAATGCATGACACAACCAGCACACCACAACCTAGGGAATGCAAGAAGAAGTCATCCCCCAACACCATGACAAGCGTGTGTAGACTGTGTCAAATGCCTATAACACCGAACATGACTTCGAACATACAATGTGACCCCTAGCACATGTGCCACACAAATATGTGTGTGGCACACACAACGTAAGCAGCCCATGACCATTGTGGCAATGGGGTCCAAACCCCATCATCACAGTGACCAAAATGTAAGTGTGGGGTCCATAGCTGCAGCACATTTTGAACATTGTGGCAATGGGGTCCAAACCCCATCATCACAGTGACCAAAATGTAAGTGTGGGGTCCTGAGCTGCAGCACATATTGAACATTGTGGCAATGGGGTCCAAACCCCATCATCACATTGCCCAAAAGCCAATTGTGGGGTCCATAGCTGCAGCACATTTTGAACATTGTGGCAATGGGGTCCAAACCCCCAACATCACATTGCCCAAAATGTAAGTGTGGGGTCCATAGCTGCAGCACATTTTGAACATTGTGGCAATTGGGTCCAAACCCCCATCATCACATTGCCCAAAATTTAAGTGTGGGGTCCATAGCTGCAGCACATTTTGAACATTGTGGCAATGTGGTCCAAACCCCCATCATCACATTGCCCAAAATTTAAGTGTGGGGTCCATAGCTGCAGCACATTTTGAACATTGTGGCAATGGGGTCCAAACCCCCATCATCACAGTGACCTAAAGGTAAGTGTTGACAAAGTAAGAGGTGCAACTGCCAAACTGCATGGATGATTCCTGGTCACAGAACAACAAACACATCAGTGGCAAAGTAGTGTATGTGTCCCATTGCAACATAAATTGGGGGAGCCAAATCCTGCAGCGCAAATAAGACATAACTTTGGCCATGTGCAGACAAACAACACCCATGGGGGCTGACACCGTCAACAATCATCAATGACACAATGACAGAAGTGACCATCCGAATGCAGACCCACATGTTTGCACCAATGGGCACACACATGCAGATACCCTGTGGAGACTGCAGATGTGAGGCGAACAGATACCATGCCATGGCAGCAATGGGACACACAATCAACAATTAGCACCAAATGAGGGCTCCCGTCCCATCAGCCTGGTCATGGAAGTGCCAACGGAATCATCAGCACAGATCCAACACACTTGTATAGCAATGTTGCACTGACAACACAGATGAGTCCTTCCCCATTGATGCCCAAACCTGCATGTTCACTGGAGATGGCCACACGGTCAGGGAAGTAGACGAATAGAACAATGGCAGGCACAACAGATGTGCAGGGGTGGAAGCCACAGATGTTAAATTGCCAATCTAAGTAGGAAATCCCATTGCCAATTACTGAACACATGACACCCTCAGATGCTGCTATGGATGACATGGATACACCACAGGATAGGACACATTCCCCCTGGACCACATGGGTTCCTGCACAGTAACACTTCATCATCATGAGACCAAATATCACCATCACTGCAGCAAGGGCATGGTTAGCATCATCAACATCATGTACATCAGAAGCAAAAGCACTAGAGAAAAGAAAGTTGCTTTATTCAGCATATGTTGTGAAGCAAAACGAAGTCCTGAAAAAAGGTGCAAAGGCCAATGGCCAGTCCATTGTCAACGTTCAAACAGGGTGACACTGCCACATGTCACCCTACGCATGCCTGCACAAAACCAGGGACAATCCACTAGGAGGGGCAACCGGGGGGGCAGGCCAGGCACCGCAGAGACAGGATCAGGGCTCACCAGGGGGAGTCAGGGAAGGGGTGGTGGGTGCTGGTGAGCCACTGACAACTGAAGTGGAGTCGTCTGACATGGAGTGTGCCGGCACAACTGGGGGCATGACTCCGATGTTGTGGGTGCCGGCACGACTGCAGTGGACCCTGCAGATGGAGTGGACAGGTCCGCCACTGCAGTGCCCAAGTCAGACTGGGCGGTAGTGGACTCCACTGCAGTGCCTACCTCCAGGGGAGGGGAATGGGGAACAGGCAAGGTGGGCTGGACAGAGGGGGAGGACACCCTCACCACATCAGTGGCACAGACAAGCGCAGCGGGGGGTGTGGAGTCGGTGGAGCAAGTGGCAGGGGGAGAAGGCCTGATCATCCTGGGGATGGTGTATTTGTGGGTGGGGGAACCTGGGGCAGGGTGTGGTGGGGGCACCTGTGGAGTGGGGGCCTGAGGGATGGAGGAAGGAGTCTTGGTGCCTGAGCTGCTGGGTGGCGGCGGGGTCTTGCTCTTACGACTCCGGGGGACTTGCGGGTGGGGGCCTCAGTCTGCCTGCGCCTGGGGAGGGTGTCCGGGGGCGAGGGGCACTCTGCTCCGTGTGGGTGGGCTTCCTCTTCCCCCGGGATGCTGGAGCAGCTCCATCAGTGGGGAAGAGGCCGAGGTCACAGAGGAAGAGCCGCTGTGACTGTGGGCTTGCAGGTGAGGCAAGGGAGGGTGCTTTGGAGGGAGAGGGAACTGAGGACTGCGCAGTGCCCGTGGATGCGTGTGTGTGTACCATGGCCCCATCCCCTGTGAGTTTGGTTTCAGTCCCCTGACTGTGCGTGCGTGTGCGTTTTGTTTGTGGCGTGTGTGTCTGTGTGCTGGACGTGTGTGTGCTGGTGTGTGCCTGTGCCGGGGTGTGTGTGCTTGGGACGGGTAAGGTGCTGGGGAGTGTGGATGGAGCAGAGGCAGGAGGGGAGAGGGACTGCCTGAGGAGGGACACTGCTGCCGTCAGGGAGGAGTCCATGGACCTGTTGCCCCTCTGTAGCTCAGACATGCCCGATGAGATGCCCTCCATGAACGACACCAGCTGAGTCAACAGCGCGGTGTGCGCATGGAGGACACTCAGCATGGCTGTCTGCCCTACATGGAGCTGGCGAAGGAGGTACACAGACTCCTCACTCAGGGCAGCAGGGGACACAGGGGCAGGGGTGCGGTGCCTGGCCCAAAGGAGACACGCTCCCGGACATGGGAGCCTCCACGGACCTGGGGAATGGGAGCCGATGGGAGGGCAGTGGTGGTGCTGGTGGTGGCGGGGACAGCAACACTAGCTGGGGTGTGGTGGCTGCTGACACCCGCCTCCAGAAGGGAGTCATCCTCCGAGTTGCTCTGGTCCTCAGCTGAGGTGGATGCTGCTGAGGACTCCTTGGTGTGGCTCCCCTCGCCCTCCGTGCCACTGGGTCCCTCCGACCACTCCTCGGCTGCTGACCCAGTCTGGCTCACTGGCTCCTCCTGGTCCGTGGAGCTGTCCCCTTCCGTGGCCGTGGATGTATCTGCAAACAATGGGGAAACAGACAGACATCAGTCACCTGCACCAAACGCACACACCACTGTGAGCACAGCACATTACAGAGCAAGCCCTGGCAGCATTAGTTGTACATTGCGAAACGTGCCCTAACTGAACAGGAGAAGCCAATTGTCAGTCTGATGCCAAGCATGGCACTCACATCCCACATGGCCTTGCACCCATCTGTCTGGTGTCTGTTGGATTGCAACACCCCAGTGTGGACACATGCACCAAGTACACAGTAGTTGGACAGTGCAGAGGACACGGTGTGGCATGTGGACATGCACACATCACAGCTCTTGCCACTGAGTCAGTACAGGTTTCCGGATGAAAGGGATGCCCAGAGTCAAATAGAAAATGCATGTGATGCATACCAGCGACAGACACCATGATGCACCCATGTCCTGATAGCCAGCGCCACTATGGTGTGCATGTAGCACATGTCACTCCCCTGCAGGATCACCAATAGGTTGACACATGCCATGGCAGAGGCATGACTGCTAAGTCATACATCACTGTCTCAGTGATGTATGACTTGGCAGCCAGACAACAACACTATGCACTGTGTCACAATAGTAGGTCATGGGGAATGCAAGTCCTGGAGCTGCACAAGTGCACATGTACATCCCCCACACAACACATCATCTTAACCCTCATCTGTCCAGGTCACACCTATTGGACATATGGGAGACCTGTGACACTACCCTCGGAACCTGAGCCCCTCACAATTTGCTGTGAATGGGGAACAGCTGCCTGAACTTCACATTCGCATACCCCAGTCTGCACGGGCAGCTGATCAAACACCTATGTGACACACAAGTATCGTCTCCTATGGCCACATCTCCTGGGGCATGCTGAGCCCCTACCAAGAAACACCCCAGCAGTCCTGGCAACTAATCCACAGCACACTGACACAGAGGCAGACACCTGAGGGGTCAAATCACTGTGCACAATGTGTCAGCTGATACACGGGAGTGGGAGTACAGAGTGCATGGCATGGCCTGGAGTAGGCATGACTGTCCTGCTCCACATGAACGAGGGATGTGCCCTGGACAGTGGATAGCAGGCTAAGTATGTGTGACACACGTAATCTGCACACTCCTGGGGCCCAAACATTGTTCCCACCCGCTGCATGTGCGTGTGCCACATACCCCAGGCACATGTGGTGGCTCAGCTCAGCAAGTGGACCGCATATCAAAGCAACACGCAGATCACATGTCCAAACCCAGGCGTTGTGTGAACAATGGACCCACCCATGATGCCCACAACAGTTAGGGAAACAGATGCTGTCCCCCACCTTCAGTAAAGCAAACTGCAAGGACACAGTCCCAAGTGACACAATTCCCTGAATGTAAGGGCCACACCTGGGTATCAGATGAGCAGTGGGCAGTGCACAATAGAGGGACATGGCTCCTGGACAACATGACTGCTGCACTGTGGCAGTTGGACCAGGCCAGGGAGGGCACAAAGCATGTAATACAGTGTTCACAGTGCAGTCTTTGACTCACCCCTCCTTGCTGCTGTCTGGCCTTCAGTTGCCCATCCAGGTCTGGAAAGACCACCGCCAGGATCTCGGCGCATGTGGGGGTCAGGGTCCGTGTTCCGCCCCTCCTGCGAGGAGGCGACAGCTTCAGCTGGACCCGTGCAATCCTCCGGGTCCAGCCCCGAAGGTCCTGCCACCTCTTCTGGCAGTTGCGGATCCGGCGCTTGTAGACCCCCACGGACCGGACAGCCCGGACGATGTCCTTCCAGATTTCCTGCTTGCGATGGGCATTAACCTGTCAGGATGACAAAGTGAAAAGGCCATTACCACACATGCAACATATCCGTGCATGACACAGTTGTATATACATGTCTCAATCACAGGGGCACATGATGTACACAGGCAGTGCAAAGCTGACCATGGACAGTTTGCCAGACGTCACTACATGGTATCATTGCATGGGAAGTAAAACCATGTTCTAATGCACTGTCACTGCACCATACCTGTCCAGTGCAAGTCACTACACACTATGGGGGTGACAACTACTCAGTGAGCCTGCTAGCCAGTGGCGTGCAGACTCTCAGCCTTGCTAGTCACACAAAATGCACATTCAGAAAGGCAGTGCACAGAACACTCACCTGCTCCCCTGGTGTCCCATACAGCTTGCTGTACTGTGGAAAGTAGGCTGTCCAGCAGGGCCTGGTTCTCTTCAAGGCTGAAGGCTGGGGCTCTCTCCACAGTACGTGCCATTGCAGGGTCCAGAGGGGCAGAGACAGCAGCAGTGCAGTGGCAGATGTCGTCCTGGAGCATGTAGTGCAGGCAAGTGGGCTCTCAGGGGGGCAGCCAGCAATATATATGTGCTGGAGAGGCAGATACTGTTCCTTGTGTCCAATGTGATAGGTCCAAGTCGTTTGCATCCTCTGAATCTGGCCAATCCATGGAATAGCAGCACCAAAACACGCCCACAGCATCCTTCAAATCCTCAACATCATGACATACATGAAATTGCAACATTGTAGTGGTTGACCAACTGAATTTCCAGCAACCGACTCGTTCGAAATTCGAAAACGCGTCCGTTGCCAGGCAAGCCCATTGTCAATGGGTGCGCACCGATCGGTCCATTGCGGTACGACGCGCACAGGGGTACAAGGCGTACCCGCACACATTGAATGCAATGGGCCGGCCGGAGGCACCGATCGGTCCATTGCGTGCACGACGCGCACAGGGTACAAGGCGTACCCGACACATAGAATGCAATGGGCCGGCCGGAGCTACCGATCGGTCCATTGCGGTGCAGACGCAGCACAGGGTACAAGGCGTACCCAGACACATAGAATGCAATGGGCCGGCCGGAGGCACCGATCGGTCCATTGCGGTACGACGCGCACAGGGGTACAAGGCGTACCCGCACACATTGAATGCAATGGGCCGGCCGGAGGCACCGATCGGTCCATTGCGGTTCAACGCGCACAGGGGTACAACGCGCACCCGCACACATTGAATGAAATGGGCCGGCCGGAGGCACCGATCGGTCCATTTCGGTTCAACGCGCACAGGGTACAACGCGCACCCGCACACATTGAATGCAATGGGCCGGCCGGAGGCACCGATCGGTCCATTGCGGTTCAACGCGCACAGGGGTACAACGTGCACCCGCACACATTGAATGCAATGGGCCGGGCCGGAGGCACCGATCGGTCCATTGCGGTTCAACGCATCACTGTACATGTGACTGGCATATGTCAGCATGCCTGTCTCACATGGACATATGCCAGCCACAGATAGCTCCCAGGGAGTGAGGGGCACACCTACATCACGACAGCCTGTCCAAACTTCATTCAACGTGTTCATGGGGACAGGATCCTGGGTGTTACGTGTACATGACCACTGTGATGTGCAACTGTTCATATCTGTGCATGTGTCATGGTCACATTTCACAGTGGTGTATGTGTATGTCATGTCACATACCCCGTGAGTCCCATGTGGGACGGTATATTTGAGCCAGGGTGTCCCAGTGGCACAATAGTGATGGTCCTCCACAGTCTTTGTGCATGTAATGTTTACAATGTCTCTGATTTCATGTGCACAATGGGAGACAGTCTCCACATCCACGTTGTGTGTGCATGGACTCTGATGTTGTGCGTGTGTGTCACAGACGTCCATGTCTGTCCTGCCGTGGCAAGTGGGGCCACTACCTGTGGGGGTCATGGTTGTTTTGCTGTGGTGTATACATGATACTCCATGTGATGCCAGTGTCCATGTGGCATTACAGGGTCCCTGGGAATGTACCTGTCGTTGAGCTGTGGTGCCTGGGGCACATCTGTCCCTCACATGTCACTGTGGGGGTTAATGTGACACGGCAGCAGGAGATGAGAACTGTGGCACGGCCTCATGATATCCAATGGGCCAACCTGGGGCTAATTGATGCCACCTGTTGGACCGTGTTGACAGATGTTGGCCATGTATGTACCATACATGTCCTTCCGGTACTGCACACTTCATGTAGTTGTGCCTCATAATGATGTATGTTGGGATCTTGAGTGTGTTCAATGCCGCATATGTGGGGTGACTGACAATCTTGCTTACTTCTCCTCTGCACTGCAGGGCTCCTGCTGTCCATCGACCATTCCCAGACCTGGCAACGATGGTGGAACGGGACAGCATCCGACGGTACCGCTTCACCAGGCAGCTGATTGAGGATTTGGCAGTGCAGTTGTCCCCACATTTGCAGCCTGGCCGGCCGTATCCTACAGCGCTGACACCCAAGGTGAAGGTGATGGCAGCCCTACACTTCTTTGCCACCGGTACCTTCCAACATACTGTGGGGACTGCTGGTGGGATGTCACAGACCATGTTCAGCCGTGTGCTCCGCGATGTGTTGGCGGCAATGTTGCTCTTCCTGAACCGGTACATCTATTTCCCTAGACTGCGACGACTCACTGACGTGAAGAGTGACTTTTATGCCCTGGGGAGGATGCCGCATGTAATTGGCTCCATTGATGGGACACATGTACCGTTGGTACCACCACTGGCCCAGGAGCAGGCCTACAGGAACCGCAAGCACTACCACTCGGTCAATGCACTGGTGGTGTGTCTTGCAGACATGACTATCACACACGTGTGTGCCCGTTTCCCTGGTTCAGCACACAATGCCTATGTGATGAGGAGTAGTCGCATCCCCAGGATGATGGCACAGATGCAGAACCAGCGTGCCTGGCTTGTCGGTGTGTACTGACTTTGTGCCATTGTGTGTGATCTGATCTGTAGTATTCCGCCCACTTCTCCAAGTTAGCTAATGTGCACTTGTCTGTCGGTAGGTGACTCTGGATACCCCAACATGCCGTGGTTGCTGACACCCCTCAGGAACCCTGTGACACCAGCCCAGATGCGCTACAATGAGGCACATGGTCGGACCAGGAGAGTGATTGAGCGGACCTTTGGTCTCCTGAAGAGCCGCTTCCGCTGCCTGGACAAGACCGGAGGGTCCCTCCCATATGCCCCTGCTAAAGTGTGCAAGATTATCATAGTCTGCTGCATGCTCCACAACCTGGCAGTGCGGAAGGAGTTGCCTCTCATCCAGGATGACGATGACCAACATCCGCCACCTGTGGAGGATCCTGGCCTGGACCACGATGCCAGTGACGATGATGATGATGATGATGGTGATGGTGATGTCCGCACACAGCTCATCACCAACTTCTTTAGCTGAATGTGAGTATCCTGAGGTGTCATGTCAATGATGTGAGTTGGCATGATGTGTGGGTGGTGCTCTGGTGCTGTTGGAGTGTGTCCATGGGCCACTTGACTGGATGTGTGTTGCGATGTGTGGTGACAGGTGGGCTGTACTCCCCAACAGTGTTGACATGCTAACTTGGTTCTGGGTGTGTATCTTGTAACATGTATTGTGCATGTGTTTTGCTGTTCTGTCCTGTACTCCATTGCTTTTGACTGTGTGTCATTTCTGTCCTTCACAGGGTACTTTCAGATTCGTTTGGTCAACTGTGTCCACCGACGACGTGATTGCACATCCAGGCTGGTAGCTGTTGTGTCCCTACAGGTGATGTGCGCCACACCCATGGACTTCCTTCCGTCTACAGTTGTTGACTGTGTGCCTGCTGCCAGGTGGGGTTACCTTGCATCTGTAGTGGTTACGGCATGTTGCAACTGTGTAATAAACCTGTGCTTCACTTTGTGATGTGCGTTGTCAGTGGTCACACATTTGCCTGGCATTTGCTTACTGCACCTGTGGGCTACTTGACTACAACTGGGAATGGGTGTGGTGTCTGTGCATTGCACCGTCTTCCCTGGCAACATCAGTGTAAGCAATGAGTCAGATGGCCTAGGTGTGTATGTGTCGTGTAGCCCTGGTGGTGTTTCTCCCTCATGTGTGTCACGTTTCCTGTACTCACATGCCTGTGTTGTCCTTGCTGTTGCAGTTCGCATACACAGTGTAATTTTGCAGTTCATCATCCCCATAACAGCACCCATGTTGGAATCACGACAGAGGCAAGTATGGTGTATTGGTGTGTTTATTGTGATACATTTGTGTTAATAGTGCATAGGATGGGTTGTGCTGTACATGGATCTTGCAATCCCAAGTTCCTAGGTGAATTGAAAGTCCGGGTAGACAGGATCCCCAGTATCGGGGCCACAGTTGTCTGACACATTGTTCCAACTTGTACTCCCCATGCAATGTGTGGGAGTAGTGTTGCCGTCAACAGGGTGAACAGTCTGTGCACAAAGGCGAACATCCAGAACAGGTTCAGGCTTCCTGGGAGTTGCGCTTGGCCATCGGCCTCTCACTTTCCCCTCCTCGGACGTCCCCTCTTCTTGGGGGGGCCCTCAAGTGCAGGCTGCTGCGGTGCAGGGGACTCTCCGCCAGAGTCCTCCTCCCTCCCTGTGGCAGTTGCAGTTTGTTCGGCACCAGATGTTGTTGGCACACAGGGAGGTGTGGACTGGTTGCTGTTCATCTGGCGGAGGCATTGTAAAATGTCCCTGTGCACCGCCGTCATCTCATGCAGTGCATCCCACTTGGACTCCACGCGGGACATGTGTGAGTCCACACGGGACATGTGTGCCTCCACGTGGGACATGTGGGAGTCCAAGCGGGCATGATGGGCAGCCTGCTGCTGTTTAATGTCTCTGAGGAGCCCCACTACCTGGCTGAGCTCTCCGGTGCTGGACAGGTACGCATCAGCTATGCGTGCCAGTTGTGGGTCATCATGCACACCAGCAACGTCTGCAAGCAGCGACCTCTGTCTCCCACCCCTCCCACCACCCCTGCTGACATGTGCAGTGTGTGCAGTGGCACGCACAGATAACCCTGGTCCACCTTGGGGTTGGTGGTGGTGGTGGTGTCCATGGCCCCAGGTTGGTCCAGGGTCACTGTGCTGGTGTTGCTCCTTATCCTGTCCATGTCGGCAGGGATGGTATTCGTGGTGACAGTCGTTGTAGGGGTGGGTGCAGGGGGTGCAGCTGGTGGTCCTGCTGGTGCTGCAGATGGTGGTCCTGCTGGTGCTGCATGTTGACTTGCACCGGATGTGCCAGGTTGTTCATCATCGTCCGAGGAGGGCAGAGGCTGTACGACGCCAGTGAGCTCGGCATCCTCTTGAGCCTGGGACTGGGACTCCTCAGCGTCTGCTGCTGTGTCCCCATCATCACCTGTTTTTGGGAGACACAAACAATGTATGTTATGTTTCTGCAGGCATCAATGTTTGACACACATTACAGTTGTGACTGTGCCTCTGGGTGCGGGCCTGTACATTGCATTGTCCTGAGTCGTCACAGTCAGGGGTTGATATTGGTGTGGCACATTGTCCTGCATTATTTGGGCATTTCTATGTATTTTCGGGGTGTGAACATGGTCTGCATTGGTTGTGTTTGGTTGACAGCCGGCCCTCCTTCCCACCCACCCAGCCAGTCTGTTATCCCACCATGGAACATGCTTGCGTTGCAGGGAGTGTAAGTTGTCTGTCAGGATGTCAGTCAGTGGTGTCCTGCTGTTTGTTGGTGCACAGTTGCCTGCAGGGCCTTGTGCTCCCCCCAGCAGTAGCCAGTGTCAGCCATCTTGTGAGTCCTTCTCCACTCCCTGTGATGTGAGCATGGTTCAGGGTGGTGTTGATGGGACAGTTGTGGGGGTGAGCTATGTCTGTGACTACGACTCCCATCATGCCATTGCCTCCTCCCCCTTCCCAGCATGCCCATGCTTCCTTCCTTTGACTCTGCTTCCCTGTGGGGTGGGGTGTCTGTGCTGACAAGATGGCTGGGAGTGTTGTCCTGGCAGTTGTTTGGCTACAAGTCCCAAGACTGTCCCTGTGCTTGACACAACATAACCCAGGGTGGTGGTTCTTTGTGGGATCTTGATTTAGGATGTGAGGCGTTGCATTGTACCAGGTGGGTTGTGTGGAGTTTGTGTTGAGGGTGTGTGTGAGGGGAGGTGCTTGTAACTATGGTCAGTGCTGCAAGTCCCCCTTCCCACCCAGCTGGCCAGATATCCCACCATGGAACGTGCTTGCATTGCAGGGAGTGTAAGTTGTCTGTCAGGATGTCAGTCAGTGGTGTCCTGCTGTTTGTTGGTGCACAGTTGCCTGCAGGGCCTTGTGCTCCCCCAGCAGTAGCCAGTGTCAGCCATCTTGTGAGTCCTTCTCCACTCCCTGTGATGTGAGCATGGTTCAGGGTGGTGTTGATGGGACAGTTGTGGGGGTGAGCTATGTCTGTGACTACGACTCCCATCATGCCATTGCCTCCTCCCCCTTCCCAGCATGCCCATGCTTCCTTCCTTTTGACTCTGCTTCCCTGTGGGGTGGGGTGTCTGTGCTGACAAGATGGCTGGGAGTGTTGTCCTGGCAGTTGTTTGGCTAAAAGTCCCAAGACTGTCCCTGTGCTTGACACAACATAACCCAGGGTGGTGGTTCTTTGTGGGATCTTGATTTAGGATGTGAGGCGTTGCATTGTACCAGGTGGGTTGTGTGGAGTTTGTGTTGAGGGTGTGTGTGAGGGGAGGTGCTTGTAACTATGGTCAGTGCTGCAAGTCCCCCTTCCCACCCAGCTGGCCAGATATCCCACCATGGAACGTGCTTGCATTGCAGGGAGTGTAAGTTGTCTGTCAGGATGTCAGTCAGTGGTGTCCTGCTGTTTGTTGGTGCACAGTTGCCAGCAGGGCCTTGTGCTCCCCACAGCAGTGTCCAGTGTCAGCCATCTTGTGAGTCCTTCTCCACTCCCTGTGATGTGTGCATGGTTCATGGTGGTGTTGATGGGACAGTTGTGGGGGGGGCAATATGTGTGACTGCGACTCCCATGGTGCTATTGGCTTCACTGAATTGGCCAGCATACACAGAATTCCTTCCTTTGATTGGCCTTCAGTGTGTGTTGGTGTTGTTGTGGTGGCTACATGTGTGGATGTGTTTGTTAGTTCTATTTGTGCCACTGCCTAGCTGTAGTTGTGGTTGTGTTTGTACATGTGTTGGCACAGTTGGATGTGACTTTTTTGATGGCATGTGTTGTGTTTCTCTGACTAACATACACATTTTGGGATGATTCTGTTGTGGTTGGTGTGTAATTGGTAAGAGTGCATGGTTTGACTCTCCCCTTGACAGTGATGTGTGTGTTTTGTGGCAGAATATTGTGTACATTTGTTGTGTACTCACCAGGCTCTGGGATGTCCTCTAGTCCATAGACGCTCACTGGCGGAAGGATGGCCCGCACCTTCTCCTCCCAGGGCCTGAGGTATACTGGCTTGGCAGGAGGGCCGCTGCCAGTATGCTTGCTGAGCTGATGGTCCTTCTCCAGCAGCTTCTTGACCCTCCTACGCACGTCATACCACCTGTTCTGGATGTTGGTCTTTGTGCGCAGACATGGTGATTGTGCGTTCACCCTGTTGATGATCCTCTCCCACATCTTTGTTTTCTGGGAGATGGGGGTCTGTTGGACCAGTGTGCCAAACAGCTGTGGCTCTACCCTGAGGATCTCGTCTACCAGGACTTCCAATTCACAATCTAGGAACTTGTGATTCTTCTTGGGGGGCATGGTGATGGGTGGTGATGGTGAGTGATGTGTGTGTTGGTGTGCAGGTGAGGGTGTGTGAGTGTATGTGAGGTAGGTATTTGTTGGTGTGCTGCTGGTGTGTGGCTTGTGTGAGGGATGAGCTGTGGGTGTGTGGTTGGTTTCTCTTGGGCGCTGGCAGTGGAATGGCATTTGCAAAGGCTCATGGTAGTGATTTGTGTCCTTTATATAGGTGGAGTTGTGGGTGTGTGTTTGTTCTCTGTCCCCACCCCCCCCCCAGTATTTATTGGCTTGGTAATTGCTTGTTTGGCCTTTTTTTGGGTGATTTTTCCTTTGTGCTGTGTGTGTATGTTGGAGTTGTTCTTGTGACCGAGTCGGACCCTGCATTGGTCTCGTACGGTGTTCTCCGTTTCGTTCGCGCTGTGTTTGTGCAGCTTTCTATGCTGCGTACGCGTCGGTCGCGGTGTATTGTGTTGGTTCGGCTCGGTTTAGTATGCGTGTCGGTCGTACGGCGTGTCCTCCGTCCGACTCGGTCGCGGTTTCGCGCCTTGCATCGTACTTTGCGGTTTGGAGTTCGCGTGTACGTTTCGGTCGGAATTGTTCCGGGTGCGTGTCGGTCAGTTGGATTCGCGTGTTTTCCGGCCGGATTGCTGCTTTCCGGCCGGCTCGGTCGGTCGACTTTGTTTCCGTACGTGTCGGTTGGAATTGTCGCGCCTTGCATCGTACTTGGCGTGTCGTGCGCCACGGGTACTTGTCGGTCGGAATTTTTACCGGCTCCGAGTCGGTCGGTCCTTTTTCCGGCCCGAATCGGAATCGACCCCTAAGTAGTTCCCTTCAGTAGCAGTGACTACTTTGGCCATATGTGCTTTTGAGGTCGAAAAAAATATTTTTGCTTTTAGCTAATTTGCTTTTGATTGACGAAAATGCAGCTTTTACCAACAATGAAGTCCTGCAAAACCAAACGCCCCAGAAACCTCTCAGCCTGCACATATCTCAATAAGAAATAGTTTAGCTCAATATTGTGGAGCGTTACTGTAGCACACAAACACTCATACATACAATACTATGAAACATCGACACTTGCCTAAGGCAGGAATATTGGCACATCGAGTGTTGCTATCCAGTTGCATCACCCACAAATAAAAGACAAACGACATACAGCCTTAATGAGTGACGACTCAGTACTACGTAGCAGAAAGGAGCACTAGTGTACTTTTAGACCTTTTTCGCAAGGATCCTGGATAATTAAAAAAAAAAAAAAGAAATTTAGAAGGCAAAAGCATCAGTTCACTCCATGGCCTAACATAAGCGGCAGTCCGTTACTTTTTTGTATTACTGTAGTCTTTCCTAGAACATCAAAGCAGAAAGGGGATAGAATATTATCATTCAAACGCAATATAGTATTTTAAACAACTCAAGAATAGGATTCAACAAAAGTACTTAAGTCCAAGGAAATAAAATACTGCACACATGTTCATTTTGCAATTCAATTTACCTAGTGCTGTGCCTAGAAAAATTTAATCTTGGGTACGAGAAACACTTGCTAATTAAATGTCTGAAAGACGCAAGAACTTTGAGTAGAAGTAAGCTTTTGAGCTACACAGGGCATGCATACCTCGGCCAGCGTTTTATACCGTGTGCAACAACTTGTCTGTCCCATGAGTATCCCCAATACCCAACCAATAATCAAAGACTAGCAAATACGGGTCGCTTGGTAATTTTGTACAAACAAGCCGCACCTTCCGCTACAGGATCCGAAATGTCATAAAACAAGGCTCACAAGGTTCCAACACTAACCTTCCACAGGCTCAGGGCTTTAAGTGGGCTTGGTCCTGCCGGGGCTCAGCACCGGCAGTTCTAAAAAGCAGGTGCCGAGACGGGTCCCTATCAGGCTCTCCATTTTTGCGCTCACCCTCAGGGTGAATAAACAATCTTAACTCTGCAGCAGTACCACCCTGCACTGCTTTTGATGTGACTTCAGAGACTCGTTATAGATCTTTCAGTCTCATCATTTCAGAACTGAAGCATTTTCGATGTTATATACAAGAGAGCCGTAGTTGGTGCTTATTTATCATATGCAACTAATAACCATTGACAAAGTCAAAAATTCTGGCTTGTTGTAGGTGTAATGTTATTTGTATTATATATCTTGATGTAATGACAGAAATGCAAAATACCAGTCTGGCGGAACAATATGCTAAGCATAGATATTTTTTTTAATGTGTTTTTAAGTCACGCACTTAATTACATTAGCCACGCCCTTTTACGAGACCCTCCCCCATTTTTTCATCCCACTTAAAGCCCTGCACAGGCTTTTTGCAAAACATATTTTTGAGGTCCCCGTTTTGACAAGTAACCATCTCTATAGGTTTCACTGGAATATTGCCTCTGTAGAACCAAGCTTTAACGAAAACGCAGCAAATTTATACCATTATGGCAGAGACCTGTATGTAACGTTTAATGTAACACTCGCGAGAGAATGAGAAGGCTGTCTCAAGGCCCAACCTCTAACTTTGTGGGAAGTTGAGGCGGCGACAGTGTCCTACACTGCCACAGTATTCCTTAAACAATGCGCCATCATTTGCCCAGTGCCTGTGTCATCTCCGGCCACTCAATCATGTTTTTTATTCGCTTGTTAACATTCCAGGAACAACTATAACTAAGAAAAAAACAAATGCATGGCAAATTGCGATCTTCGAGTGCGGACTCACACTGATACATATTTACCGATATCAGCGATGCGTGTGTGCGCTAGTCACGCTACACCCAGCATTTCCTGGCACAGGCAATTGTTTTCCAGGCCCTTAAACTCTTAGCCCAGTACAAGAAGCAGCAGCTTCAATTTTCATTAATAAAAAAGAAATTATTTCATTCTCAGAGCAGTTCAACATCACGCAAAATGGAGGGCTATTGTTAACCGAGAGAGCTATGTTTGTGTCCTCGAGCCAAAATCAAAACAGCAACACGAGGGTCCGACTCAAAAACAACACTCGCCTCCTCATCATTATCAGGCAAGAACCTGATTGTGATGAAACATACCTGCAATACTTGTTGCACAGCAAAAACTTACTTCGGGACAACTGTTGACAGGAAGAAAACAGACTGCAGCACAGAGGTGTAACCTGTCTACTAGTGCCCATGCGGCGCTTTCACATTTATGGAGGCCAAGCCCCCTTTCTTTAGACAAGCCATGTCTAAAGGAAGGGGGCGTGGCCTCCATGAATGTGAAAGCATCGCAAGGGCGCTAGCAAACAAAACAAGGAGAAAAAAAGCACGCGAGTGGTGCGCGCGCTTGCAAGCAGCAGGCGTGACCACACGCTCGTGCACCATGGCCTTTTGCTTGCGGGTAACCGCAGGGAAAAGGCCATGACGCACGAGCGTGTGGTCAGCTTTGTGAAACCCCTAACATAAAGTCT
The DNA here is from genome assembly GCA_963921515.1 of Calotriton arnoldi. NCBI lineage: Eukaryota > Metazoa > Chordata > Amphibia > Caudata > Salamandridae > Calotriton > Calotriton arnoldi. The sequence goes on from CAWUFW010008522.1 coordinate 95,939, forward strand.
TGCCAGAGCAGCGCTTGCGCGCTACTCGAGGCTCGACCTAAAAAGGAAAAAGACTGTTTTGAAGTGTAGTGTGAAAATAAGATTTTCCCTGTACAATCACAATCAAGTTAAAGGAAGCCTCAAGAGAAAAACAGATCTGAGTATACAAATGTCTCTCTAGTATTCAGTAAATAAGTAAACATACACATTATTTCTTGGGATATAAGCCACCTTCTCAGGTTCTACATGTTTCAGTTGGGCACACAGTAACAGGAGCCTGTTCCGTAAACTTTCCTGTCCAATGTCAAAGGTTTAATGTTCAAAGAGATGCTTGAGTGTGCTCTGGAGTCCAAGAGCTAGATCTACAAAATTTTCAGTGAATCGCAAGTAGGAAATCGCTATTCCTAATGTATGACACTTTTTTACTTTTAATTAGGGATTCCCAGCGGGTTGCAAATCGATCTACCTCATGAATATTAATGAGGTAGGTCGCAGTTTGCAACCCATTAGGAATTATAGCCATCACAGGAATGGTGGCCTGCTCAGGTCAGCAAACCCCCATGTCTGTAACTGCTTTTAAATAAAGAAATCTTTTTTTTTTTTTAATGCAGCCCGTTGTCCTTGAAAGAAAACAGGATGTGTTTCAAAAACAAAAAATGCTGGGGCAGATTTACAATAAACGAACGCAGCGCGGTGCAGCAAGTCATTTTGCTGCGCCGCGCTGCGTTAGTTTTGAAGCACAGGGATGCGACATATTTACAACAATATGTTGCATCTCTGTGCCTCCCCCTGCGCTGGCGCACAAACTGCTGCCATGTGCCGACGCAGTCACCCTTGCACCATGGTGCAAGGATGCCTGCATCACGGGGATGATTGTTTATGTGCAGGAAGGGTTCCCTTCCTGCACATAATCAATCAGAAATGGCGTTTTACAACTTCTATGTGTGCTGCATTAGCACACATAGAACTTGTAAAATGTCATTGATATAAAGGATTGTTTATGTACAGGAAGGGACACCTTCCTGTACATAAACAATCATTAGAGGTAATTTCCTCAGAATGCAGCACGCATAGAAAGAGGGAAAAAACGAGGAGAAATGAATACATTTCTCCTTGATGCGCCTCCCTACCCCTCCCCTGGGGAGGCGTAGCATTCAGACGCATTTCCAGATTTACGATTTCTTGTAAATCTGGAAATGTGTCTGGTTCCATGGGTGTTGCATGGGATCACCCACAGCAACACCCATGGAACGCCCCTTTCACGCAAAGTGCTGCGTGTAAAGGGGCCGTATTTACAAGGACAGGAAAAGCCATGCAGGGTGGCTTTTCCTGTCCTTGTAAATATGGCGCAGAGAAATGCGCTGCTGGTGCGTCACAAAAAGTGACGTACTGGCAGCGCAAGGGGCTTGTAAATCTGCCCCGAAATGTTTAACTTTCATTTTTTAAGAGTAGGCCCATGAAGACCCCTTTTCATTTGCAAAATGGATTACTACCTCCTTTGAAGAGGTGGTCAGATATTATTGTTTTGCAGCTGGAATTCGATCACAATACATTAATACATAGCATTACCGTTCTGTATTTGGAAGGGACACCCTAAATGCGCCCCTTCAAAATATTGAATTGGTACTCAAACCCAAATGGTGATTCAGTAACTTGTTTCCGAACCACAATTTGAGGTTTGTACCTTAAAAAACATTTTTGAGGTCTTTTGAGGACTTCAAAAATGCTTTGTACATCTGACCGAAGTCCTTTAGTCATTGTAGATTGCCTTCTTCTTGGCACTTTGTACCAGCTGTTCATAAATAGTGTGTTAGAAATGGGTGTCTCTAGTTGGCAGAGGTAGGTACCTTTGTCCAAATAGGGTCTCTTGCTTCTAGTCAGGGTAAGGGGGATACACACTCACGATAACCCCTGCTCCCCCCTTTGGTAGCTTGGCACAAGCAAACAGACTTATCCCAAAGGCATTGTGTAAAGTATTTGTACTCAAAAGACACGGTAATACAGTGATAACACCACAAATTAACACCACACCAGTTTAGAAAAATAAAGTATCTTTATCTAAACGCAACAAGACCAAAAACAACAAAAATCCAACATACATGTAATAAGAATATGACTTTTCAAAGGTTTCAAACAACTTGGTCCTTAGAAAACTACGGATGCGAGATTTCTCACAAAGTAACTGTAGATGCGTCAAAATTCACAAGGCCAAACAGCCACAGAGATGGAAAGCGTCGAAAGCAAATAGATGCGTCAGTTCCTGAGACCTTGGGGAGGTGATGCGACAGTTCTGCTGCCCGCAGGGGAAGTGATGTGTCCAATCCCGTCTGTAGGGGGAAGTGATGCGTCGACTGCAAGACGATTCTGTTCCGCGGGTGATGCGTCGGGAAAACTTGCCGCACAGGTGCGATGCGTGGAAATCTGGGATGTGTCGGTGATCGATGCTGCGGTGTTGAGCGGCGCTGCGTTGGTTTCTTCAGCCGGGGACCCTCGATGCGTCGGTTCTTGCAGCCACGACAGGCGCTGCGTCGGTTCTGCAGCAGCGATGTGATGCGTGGAGCTTCTTCTCGCACAGCGTTGCTGCGTCGGAAAAACAGCCGCAAGAAGAGCGATGCATTGATTTCTTCAGTTCTTCTTTTCTTCCAGCTTCCAGCAGCAGGGACATCCTCCAGAGGCCCACAACTGGAATAGGCACCTCCTGGCAGATCAGAACTCTCAGCAACATAGTTCAGGGGAGCTGGAGGTGAAGTCTTTATGTCCCTGAGACTTCAGAACTGGAGGCCAGCACACACAGACCCTTGGAAATCTTCTTCAAGCAGGTTCACAGCAAAGTTCCAGTCTTTGTCCTTCCCTTGGCAGAAACAGCAACTGCAGGCCAACCCCACACAGCACACAGCAAAGGGGCAGTACTCCTCCTCACAGCTCTTCAGCTCTTCTCCTTGGCAAAGGGTACTCTTGAGTCCAGAAGTGATCTAAAGTTCTGGGGTTTAAGGTCTACTACTTATACCCCATTTTGTCTTTGTTCTCTTTGTGCAAGGGTCTCTGAGCCCAGTCCAAACCAGTTCTGTCCTCACTGGTGCATTATGACCACAGGGGGTGGAGACTGCATTGTGCAAGGGAGACAGGCCCTATTCAGGTGCAAGGAAAGCTCCCCTCCCCTACATGCAGCCATGGTCTATTCAGCTCAGCTCTGAGTCATCCAGGAAGGGCCAGGCATACCTCAACCCCCCCCCCCCCAAGTGGCTGTCTACAGTGAATGCACATCTCAAGCCCTTGTCACTCTAAAACCAGACAGTCAGTCCACAAACAGGCAGAGGCACAGAGAATGGTTAAACAAGAAAATGCCTACTTTCTAAAAGTGGCATTTTCAAACACACAATTTAAAAACCATCTTTACTAAAAGATGTGTTATTAAATTCTGAGTTGAGAGAGCCTAAACTTTATTTCTCTATCTTGTCCCAATGGGACGTTATTCTCGTAAGATGTTACAAAGTATTTCCCATTCTATCTTACGGGACAGATAGCCTTTCAATAGTAAAAAATGAAACTGGCAGTATTTCACTATCAGGACATGTTACACACACCAGTACATGTCCTACCTTGCACATACACTGCACCCAGCCCATAGGGGTACCTTGGGCCTACCCTAGGGGTGTCTTACATGTAAGAAAAGGGAAGGTTAGGGTCAGGCAAGTGGGTGCACTTGCCAGGTTGACATGGCAGTTAACAAACTGCGCACAGACACTGCAGTGGCAGGTCTGAGATACCTTTTCAGGGCTACTCATGTGGGTGGCACAATTAGTGCTGCAGGCCCACTTGTAGCATTTGATTTACAGACCCTGGCACACTCCGTGAACTTTACAATTCACACAGGGAGCACTTGCACTTTGACACTGATCAGCAGTGGCAAAGTGCCCAAAGCATCTAAGCCAGCAAAAACGAAATCCAGCACAGCATCAAAAATACAGGAGGTAGAGGCAAAAAGTCAGGGGAAACCATGCCAAAGATGCCAAGTCTAGCATAGTGCCTCCACCATGTTATTTTGTGAGAGAGAACAGAGCAATCTATGGTTCCTTCCATTACAGCCTGTGCAGTTGATAAGGTAAGTCAGCCAAGGTATTTATTGTATCTGTACAAACAGTTCAAATTGTGGTAATGGCACACCTGACCAGGTCCATGAGGAGGCGGCAAATCATATATTGACGAAAATCTTAACTATAGAACTCTACCAAGTATCTCCTTTTCCAGGATTCCCTAGAATGAGCGTAATTATGTGAAAGAGGCAGAGTATCCTCGCCTCGCTGTATTGGGATAGATCTGAGATCAAAGTACATCTGGCTTTGCAAGTCGCAGGAGTAGAAGGGGTGAAATAGCAGGGTCTAGTACTTATCTTCACTTAGTTGACAGTATCTGTCCTTAGAGGAGTGACTTGAAACTCAATTTGCAAATCATGCCATCAGCCTCCATTAATATGCAAGACTTAAGAAATGTTGACCTGTGCAGTCCAGCATGCATGATGCATTTTGGCTAGGGAGCCTCAAGCCACATCGGTGCATACGAGAGCGCCCAGGCCATAGTCGTCACCCTCTTGACACTCTTCTGTGGTGCCCACAAGGAATAGGTCTGCCAGATTTCTCCAGACGGAGAACCCTTTCACCTAGGTATCTCTCCTGCCTCTCCCAGCTGATTTAACATGTCATGAGTGATATAGTATGTGAGGTCATAAGCAATGCATGGCAGGGCGCAAGTTATAGTTAACTCAATAAACTATAGCTTGTGAATTTCAACTTTTTTGTAGTATTTAAACGTTCGTTTCTTAGCTCTTTTCAACACCTAATTATACCGTCACTTTAAACTTTTCTTTTCAGTGAACATATATATAGATATATGGGTGTGTATGTGTGTGTGTGTATATATATATATATATATATATATATATATATATATATATATATATATATATATATATATATACGAAAATAAAAAAATAAAAATAATAAAATGAAAATAATAAAAAGTTACAAGCACTAGCACTTTGAAAATAAGTACTGTAAAATGAAAAATTATAAGCACTAGCACTTTAGAAATATGTACTGTATTGGAATGATAAAAAAGTAAATAAAAGTAAGCACCAAGCACTTTAATAAAACCGTACTGATTACTGCTTAGAATAGTACTGAGCATTAAGTAAGGGTGACCGAGAAAATATGTAATTCAGCAATCTTGTTACATTATTATGTTCTAAAGTTTGAAATAGTGATGAATTACACTGTTGAAATACATGAACTAATGTTTTTTATAATGCACTTGCATGTAAAGTAATGGATTGAGCAAGGTTAAAAACATGTTTCAAAATGGCGCCCATTGAAATGTAATCAGAGGATGAGATGTGCATTGGAATTGTCCTTTGTCTGTTTTTATACATATTGGTAAAATGGTATTTAATGTTTAAACAAATGGCACTCTGCATCGTGATCAAGGCTGCGTGTGTGACAGCCGGAACGCGTGGATGCCATCGACTCAATGAATAAAGTTGAGTGAATACAAAAACCACCTTTGGTGTGCTGGATTGTTTTCCTCGAGAAAGGAGATTGTAATCGTATATATATATATATATATATATATATATATATATATATATATATATTATATATTTATTCCAAAAGAAGAAAACCCTCCATCCGGGGATGAACAACAAGCCCACCAGCTGGTAAGTAGCATCACATCTCTCTTTAGTAGGCAGAAAGTTTGTTGCATAACGCGTTTCGACCCTCCTGGGTCGTAATCATATGCATCATGTGATGTAGTACTGTGGTCCAAGCAATCAAACGGATATAAATATAATGAAATAACATCTGGGATGCCTATTAATGGACAATACTATGTTAATATGAGATTTGAATAATGCTACTAATGACCGAAGTTCCCTAAATTATAGACTACTTTAGTAAAATTAAAACCGAATATGTGCTGATAAGTCATCTGTAGTCCATCTTCAGTGCCTATGATTATGGATTTAAAAGTTGAACAACTGACCACATCACATGATGCATATGATTAAGAGCCAGGAGGGTCGAAACGCGTTATGCAATGAACTTTCTGCCTATTAAAGAGAGATGTGATGCTACTTACCAGCTGGTGGGCTTGTTTTATCCCTGGATGAGGGGTTTTCTTCTTTTGGAATATATAAGCGGTGACGCTCCGCTTACAAGCCCCTATCCTCCACGAAGGGCGTCCTTTTCAGCGTCAACCTCGTTTGGATATATATATATATATATATATATATATATATATATATATATATATATATTCACTGAAAAAACCATAGGTTTCAGGGACGTTATAGTTAGTTGGACATTTCACTCGTACAAAACTAGAGAAATTCCGCCGTTATAGTTAGTTCAGCTAACTGTAACTCGCGCCCCCGCAATGCACTGCTGATGACGTCACATATTACATCATTCATGCCATGGTCAGTGACATCACTGATGACATCACTGATGACATCATCCACGTGAAAATCTGATGCACCTCCTCACACTCTAATATAACCTTTGATACACCCACTGTAAAATACAGACTACCATTTTCGAAACCATCGACACACCAATACCAGTTACTACATACGCACTCACTGATTCCTAGGTCTACACACACATCCACTCATTCACCCATACAATCACTCATACATGCAGTCACTCATCAATACAACACTATCATATGCACTCATACACCTATACAGACACTCACACACCGCCACTCATCCATGGAGTTACTCACACACCTAGTCAGTCATGCAAAGAATCAATCACACTCCCATTTATTCACCTATACAGTTATACACACACCACCTCACTTATTCATACAGATACTAACGCATACAATCTCTTATATAATCACTGATACAAGTACACACTCATCCATACAGCCACTCTCACAATCACTGACTCTCACGTATAGTGGCGCGTTTTAAGTTGGGGGATTAAGTCCCCTTGAATCCTGAGGGTCCCTGGGGGCCAACTAGCCCACCAGGTACCTCCAGTAAGCGCCAGAGCTGCGTTGCAGAGAGGTGGTCCGAGGCCACGCCCCTTTTTACACCTCTCTGCAACGCAACTCAGTTGTGCTTACTGGAGGTACCTGGTGGGCTAGTTGGCCCCCAGGGACCCTCAGGATTCAAGGGGACTTAATCCAGCAAGTCGCTGGAGTCCACGCCCCTTCACCACCACTATGTATACACGCCTCCTGGCGTAGTGGTGGTAGGAGGATGAAATCCCCTTGGATGCTGAGGGTCCTTGGGGTCCAGGAACCCCATCTGTTACCTCCAGTAACTCCCAGACAGAGTGATTGCTGAGAGGACTTGGAGGCAACGCCCCCTTTCTCCACCACTCTGCAAATGCGCCTCCTGGCCCGCTGCTGGTTGGGGAATGAATTCGACTTTACTCCTGAGGGCCTCAAGACTAAAGTGGACTTCTCCCTCAACCAGTAGTGTGCCAGGAAGCGCATTTGCAGAGTAGTGGAGAAAGGGGGCGTGGCCTCTGACGACCTCTCAGCAATCCAGTTGTGTGGGTCTTACGGGAGGTAACAGGAGGGCTAGTTGGCTCCCAAGGACCCTCAAGAGCCAACAGGACTTCATCCCCCAACTAGTAGTGCGCCAGAAGGCGCGGTTGCAGAGTGGTGAAGAAAGGGGGCGTGTCCACCGAAACCTCTCAGCAATCCTGCTGTGTGCGACTTACTGGAGGTAACAGGAGGGGTAGTTGGCCCCCAAGGACGTCCTTAATAGACACTTTCAAACTGCCGCACTTTTCAAGCCCCTCATGTGCATGATATTAATTGAGCTCCTGTGAGCATCCTGGTGACTTTCTGAATAATGCACTAGTTATAGTTACTTTAGATAACTGGTGAATTTCAGTTGTTTTGTTAGTTTAAAACTGTATGTTTTAACTGGCATTTTCAGCTAACTATAACATCCCTTTAACCTTTGTTTTTTCAGTGTATTTCTAAGGTTTTTTTTAATGTAATGTAAGATATTATTACAATTCCTAACTATATGCCACTTTTCACATTAACCTTTATTTTTTTCAGTGAATTTCTATGTTTTTTAGCATAAAATAAGATTTGAATCGCCGTACGTGGCGTAGGGTTGGGTGCAGAGCCTGCGGCAGAACCAACACCCAACCCCCGTGGATGCCCACCCCCCACTGCGCACTGCCAAAGCAACCAGGCCCTGCGCTCAACCCCCTGAGGGTGCGCAACCCCCTCCTTTAATTTGCTTTCTAGCACCACGGATTCTGTGAATGCACCACGGATTCCGTGGATGCACCACGATTGTGCTGTGGGCCACACTGGGTGTTAGGGTGGATCTCCAGAACTACAAAACTGCATACAAAAATGTATAATTAGCCTTTCTATGTGTTTTTAAAAAATGTTTAGGACCTGGGGACCTATCCCAGAGTCCTGAGGTAGTGGGCGCAACATTTTCTTCAGGTTGCAGCCAGCCAATGGGATTCTGCAGTCGGCCTTACAGATCCGTGGATCCATCGCGATTAGTTACGGTCAGCCAATAACAGCACAACAGGATCCGCGGATCATCTATGGTGGATCCAAAGTGTATCCGTGGCTTGAAATGTACAAATATTTTTAACCTTAATTCTTCAAAAACAACGGAACAGGTTTACACTAAATCGTTTTCTGGACCAAAATCTAGCTTTCTGCCGAATTTGGTGTAATTCTGTTCTGTCATTTTTGTGGTATCGCAGTTCAATTTATATATGGAAAATTGCATGGGGAAAATGTGTTTTGAGACTCCCCATTTTTCTTGGCCCCCACTTGACAGATGACCCCAAAACTTTCCAGGAAGGAGCTGAGGTACTTTTCTTTTAGAAAGGTTCATGAAGATTCTTTGAACAGCGCCAAAATTATAAGCAAAAATATACTTTTCCTATGGAAACGTGGTCTTAACTATAACTACACACAACGCAAACAAATGCAGACACACACACATAGATATAAAATCTATCAAAAGGTCTTCAATAGCTGCATAGTAGTTATGGTTAAATTGAGACTTCCCTACTAAATAGCTTTGTGGGTGCCTGGTGGCTAAGTGAAGGGAGTGAAAGGAGTTCACACCTGCACCAAGAGTCTGCTGCGCATGGCCTAAGATCAAATTCAACTAATACTGGAGGCATGGCTGCTTGGCATATTGCATGGACAAATGCCCAGAGCCCACTGCATTACTAGAGACCACTGCAAAGCATGTAATTGGGCAAAGGTGCATATATTCTATTGCACACAGCCTGAAGTGGTGCACAAAGCTCTTGGGGTAGTGGCCCTATTTGCTGGCCCTCCACCAGAGATCTAGTCTAGTGGGTGTTGGGAGTTGGGGTGCTCAGTGCCCGGACTGGCAAAAGTGTTTGGACGTGCAGGGCCTGTAAGTGATATCTCTGCTCAGCAATCTAAGATCAGTTCTTGCTTCCAGAGCCTGCTAGCACAGTTAAAGTTAAACTGCCTGAAACCCTCCTCCCTGTAGGACCACAACTCCCAGCAACCTCCGCTACTGGCTGTAGTCCTGCTGCCATTCGCTGCTGTTCTCCCACTTTTTAGGTCGAGCCTAGAGTCAGCGCGCATGCGCTGCTCTGGGAGACTTGTTGTAGTGGAGTATGTAATAGAAGCCTGTCCCACTCTCTGCCCATATTTGTAATTGGCTTGTGTCAGTGTCCAACGTAAATGCTGGCTTCTGATTCGTAAAGAGGCTTGTTAGTCCCTCCTTAATACCGCCTTGTCTTCATCTGTAACCTCCCATGGCGACTGGCCCCTTTACTTCGGATGTTACACAGTATGTCTTTTTTTAGTCTGTGAGCACTATTTTCTTTAATGAGTTTCTCGTGCTGTAGGCATGACGTGCTCTGCTTATATTTAGCCGGCCATGCACGCTTTCTCTTTTGAAGCAGCCGGCATAGGTCTCACATTTAAATGCTAACCCCCATCGCTTTTTAATTTTTTTTTTTAACTAGCACTGCAAGCCTCAGTTGGATTACTGGCAGCCAAGCCTTTTGTTTGTTAGCTGTAGACAGAGACATTCTGAGGGCGCCTGTTCCGTGCACTTCCCCCTCCTCTCCCACTTGTTTTATTTTGGTCCTGCATGGTTTGGTGTGGCACAGCATGTAAAATATTGAAGTTGAATGCCGCTTTTGAGTTCATATTTTATTTGAAAGTATTTTGTTTGAAACAATTAGTTGTAATAGGAGGCATTCCGAGGGCGTCTCTTCCGTTCTGTGCACTACCCCCAGCCCTCCCGCTTGTTGGGATCTGTATTCTAGTGCGCCTTTCCTGTGTCGGGGCTGCCTCCACGTCCCAGTAGAGTGACGCTGGATTAAAAAACAACACTTAATAAAAAAAACGAGTAGGAAGCCACAACTAACGGGGCCAATCCTTGCTATTAATGTCACCTATCAAAGGACGAAAGTTCAACACCATCAACAGCCAAAGAGAACGCCGAGGATGTGCCACATTTAGCACTAGCCCGCATATTACAGCCATAAGTCCTTCTTCTGTCCCTATGACACCCACAAAGTGAATGTTTCTCCTGACAGCAACAACTTCTCCACATGTACTACCATATATTTCCTAACCACATAAAAATCCTGCTCATCTTACTATAATTTCCATGCTTGCACAAAACTACTAGTTGCATCGAGTTTTCAAACTATATATAGATATATATTAGCGTGTAATACTATATGAAGTTTAAGAGTTTATAAAGTGGGGGCATAGTTACACATTTGGCCATATGGGATTTCTTCAGTTCAAATTGTTCATATGGCATTTCTTCGGCCAGAAGCATTTTGCGTTGAGAGCTGATTTGTACAAAAGAAGAACTACAGTTCCCACCATGCAGCCTGCTGTTAGCTAAAAAAGACTCGCCTGACAGAAGAATTCGTATTTGTATTGGACTAAATGACAACAATGGGTGTGTACCGTATGAACTCAGAAGCAAGAGACTTCTGAATGACAAGCGCGATCAAGTGTTTGTTTCATAAAGTGATTCTTGCACATTCTTTGAAATAAATACGCACGCGCTCCTGAGCTGGCAAGGACCCAATATTGCTCTCAATGTTTTCGCCTGACATTGGTATCTTCCAACACATTGCTGGCCAGAGTCCCAACTAGTGTGGTGACAGCTTTAACGATAAGGCCTCACTGTTTACTTGCAGTGGGCCAACTCCTTTTGGGACATTTATCAGCTGACTGATATTTTTTAACGCAGGCCTGGGACACATTTCAACTGTCTGTCAGACCCATGAAAGGCCCCCTCGCACCAAGATGGCGCTGGTCTTATTTTCAGTTCTACGGAATAACAGAAGGGACTACACAAATCTGCCCAGTTATTTTGGAACATTATAAAAGGCACATAGTGTTAGGGATGTACATTAAGTATGACATTTGTTGTTTTTTAAAAGTGCTCTTGCTCTCTGTCCTTCCTTTCCAGCAATGACAATATTCTTGGTTCTGCATTCTTGCTGAGGCCTGCCAGGACTCTTCCATTATCATTGTGCAGTAGAATACTACTGAGAATTGGTGGCAAAGTCCCAGGATGACAAAGCAGTCGTGCACTAGTGCTACCCGATTCTAGTGAATGTTTATGTCTGTACATGTCTTTCCGAATTTAGACTCTGCTTAAAATAGAAAATAAATAAATACAGCAAAGTGACAGTTCTTGTGTTTGGTCCAGACCCCTTACAGAAGGGCCCCAAATCACCAGTGGATTTCTTCAGTCTTGCAGTTGCATTTGATTGTACGACTGCCCAGAGCCAGTGCACAGCCTGAGGAGCAATTGCAAATGATTGAATAATTCCCAGAAATCATTTTTAGGTCTGCCATTAACCAACACCTTTTGATTTTACTAAAATAATCTATATAATATACTTATAGGGGCTTTCAGCAAGCTATCTTCATTCATTGGCCTGCTGTTCTGGCAGTCACCTTTTTGTTCCTTCCACTACAGCATATATCATGGGGCAGTGGGTCAACCCACTACAGCCATTGGCTAACCTAACTGTGAGCGATGGCATTCTGCTGGTTCACAAGAGCATATCCACACACAAAATAGTTTCCTTAAGTGCCAAGAACCTCTCTGGCAATGTGTGCCTTTTGAGACCCAAAACATTTGTTTGCTTTTATTAGTTTGATGAGTGCCCACCAGCTTCCCCAACAGTGTTTGGCGTAAATCATAACATAACAAGCACTGATAAAGCCAAAAGGCTGGCAGCCAATGACAGACGGAATTGCTTTGCCAATGCTTGTTTGCCGTCTATCTGGGTCCTTGTAAATTATTCGTGCAGGCTTTGATGTGGGCCTTAAGCTCCACTTGTTAAAGGGACTCGAGCTAAACTCTCACTGATGAAGTCCAGTGAAAGAGAAATACATATTGGGTTTCCAGTGTTCTGATTCTGGAGGAACTTGGAGTAGCTTTTCTGCTGGACTGTTAACCTTGGTGTGGGGCCAGAGTGATTTGCATATGATTGCTCCTCTTCTCTAATGCCACATACCAGCAAACAGGATGAAATGGGATACTACCTAGCGAAATCCCCAGTGGCATCTGTCAAGTGACCTAAGTGTCACAGGTACATGCAAACATGGTTCAGACTTAATCATTACAAAATGTGTTGCTACTGCACCGGCTCAATGAGGATGTTGCTTAGCAGTTTGGGCAGAGCAGACCCTGGTTGTTATTATTTTCTAGTGGCACAGACGAGCTAAAATCGTGGAATGGAATTCTCTTTGGTTAAGTTTGTTGATTCAGGTTTAACGGCGATTCTATGCAATGTAAGATCTTTAGCTAAGCATCCCATTGAAATATGGGACATGATCACTATTCATTCTCCTGATATCTGCTTTTTTACAGAAACGTGGCTGAATCCTACGAACCATCCTATGGTAAATTTAGCCATTCCAGATAGCTACAAATTTTTACATTTGGACAGACTAGGAAAATCGGGCGGTGGTATTGCCATTGCTTTTAGAAATTTCCTTAATGTTAGCTGGGTGTTGACCGTTAGTAACGAGGATATGGAATTGGGTATTTTTAAGATTATTATATCTCCATCAGACAGCTGGTATGGAGCACTGATATATCGTCCCCCAGGCTACAAGGCCAATTTTAGTGATCAGCTGGCTGAACTAATTGCGACACATGTCCTTGCATCAAAAAAATTTCTCCTATTAGGGGATTTTAACTTTCATGAAGAGGACCAAAATAGTTTAGGAGTAAATAAACTCTCAGATAATTTAGGCCTGTTGGGCCTTACTCAAAGAGTTAAAGGTCCAACGCACCGGGCCGGACATACTCTCGACTTAATTTTTTCCAACATTGACCTCCTTGCCTGCAATCCCCCTAGCCCCCAATTGTGGACTGATCATTTTTTAATCTTGTTTACAATTCAACAAAAGAGTAAGGATGATGCAGCTGCACACTCTGGCCGGAAAAAAGAGGTGCGTAGACCCTGGCACAACCTAACCACAGAAAATTTTAGTGAGGCTTTCCAATATAAATTAGCTGAGAAAAATCTGGATGTATCCAGACTGCTGGAGAGGTTCAACTCCGCTTTTCTGAGTGCACTAGATGAAGTAATTCCAAAAAGAAATTATGGCACTCTACAGAGACGCCCGTCTGCCCCATGGTATACACCAGACTTAAAAAGTGGGAAATCAAAGTGTAAAACTTTAGAGAGAATCTGGCGGAGTAGCAAAGACCCCAAGATAGACTACGATTTAAACAAGCTCTGACTAGCTATCATCAGAGTATAAAAACTGCTAGACAGCTTTTTATCTCAAATCAAATTGAACATGCTAGCAATTCATCTAAAACTCTCTTCTCTATAGTAAAGGAGTTTGTGTCTCCACAAGTGTGCAGCCAAGTCCCAACGGAATCTCAAGAACTTTGTAACTCAATAGCTGTCCACTTTGAGGAGAAGATTAGAAAAATCTATGAAAATTTCCCTACCACCTCTCAAATAAAACCAGAGCAAGATCATAGGGAAGAGGAGCTAGAAGCAGAAGTATCCAGCACCCTTAAATGTTTTGAACTGATTACATTAGAGGAGGTCCTCCACTCTTTGGCTTCTGCTAAATCGGGGTCACCAGAGGACCTCTGTCGGCCTAAGACAATGGCTTTGCTGGCCCCCTGTTGTGCACCTGAGATTCTACGAATTTACAACTGCTCGATACAATCGGGATGTTTCCCCAGGGCCTGGAAGGAAGCATTTGTACGGCCAATATTGAAGAAACGGCGGCAGATCCGCAGACCCTTAGTAACTATCGCCCTATTTCTCTGCTTCCCCTGTTGGGTAAGCAATTGGAAAGTCTAATAAATAAGCAGTTAGGATGCTACTTAGAATCTAATAATATTCTGGACCCCTCACAATCAGGGTTTCGATCAGGTTTCAGTACGGAGACTGCTCTTCTGGCCGTGACCGATTCCCTAAGAATGGAAGTGGATTCTGGAGGATCAATAGTTCTGATCCTATTAGACTTGTCTGCGGCGTTTGATACCATCTCGCATTCAAAGCTCGTGGATCGACTCCTGACCTGTGGAATCCAGGGTACAGCCTTAAAATGGCTGCAACAGTTTTTATCCGACAGATACCAAACCATCATTCTGGGCCCTTATCGATCAGAAACAATGCATTTGGATAAGGGGTCCCTCAGGGGTCTTGTTTGAGTCCTACGCTGTTCAACGTTTATATGGCCCCACTGGCAAAAATAGTTGAACAGTTTGGATTTGAGATAATATCATATGCTGATGATACTCAGCTTATGTTTAAAATTGGCCCTAACCCTGAGACGGAGAAAACTCGCTTTGCTACAGGAATGCTTGCAATATCTAGCTGGATGACGGATAATTGCCTCCAACTAAACCCCGGTAAGACTGAGATTATGTTAATGGGGAAAGCCTCATCCATTTGGGCGGATGACTGGTGGCCCACCAAATTGGGAGAGGTCCCCGTTCCCAGAATAACTGTGAAAAATCTTGGGATAAAACTGGATCAATCACTAACAATGAAGGATCATATAAATGCCACCGTTAGTTCCTGTTATTATGCCCTGCGCCTTCTGCGTAGGATCTTTCCTTACCTACCTATGAATTCTCGAAAACTCTTGTTCAAGCTATGGTGATTGGCAAAATGGATTATGGAAATGCCCTACTTGCAGAGGCGGATGAGTCCTCGCTAGCAAAATTGCAAGTGATTCAGAACACGGCTGCAAGGCTAATTTTGAATCGCCCCTCGGGCTCTTCGTCTGAGCCGCTGCTGAGAGAACTACATTGGTTACCAGTAAAGAAGCGATCCGTTTTTAAAATATGCTGCCTCACGTATAATGCTCTTGGAGGCAAAGGGCCTAGGTACTTGCAGAGGAAACTATTAAAATATGTTCCCAGCCGAACTCTTAGATCTAGTTCACTCGGCCTCCTACAGGTGCCCCGAATACGCCTTAAGCGTACGGGGGAAAGCTTCTCCTACCTTGCTCCTAAATACTGGAACAAGTTACCCCAGGCTCTTCGTGAGTCCCCTTTCTATGGCTCCTTCAGAAAAAACTTAAAGCCTTTTTGTTTTAGGACTCCAGGCAATCCCTCATGGTATGTCTCAACACAAGCGCCGAGATGCCCCCGGGTGAGTTATGCGCTATAAAAGTGGTGTTAACATAACATAACATTCATTTATTTCCATCCTTCGCTTGCATGAGTTGGCAGTTGGCTCAGTGTGTCGTATGGATTCAAGGTGCAATCCACTCATGAGGCTTAATAAGGTCGAAATGTTTCCGGGTTGTTTGTGTTCAAGTTGCACATCATTGATAAATACAATGTTGACATATTTTGCAGACAAGGGACTCAAATAGCCCTTTACCGTATGAAAATTGTGAATTTATTTAGCCCTCCAAACACAGCCCCTTTTATCAATCAATGCATATAACACACTGTTGAGGGATACCCTTTCTGCAATCTCACTGACCAGAAACCTAAGCCGTCTCGTTAGGTCGAGCCTGGGCAGGTCGAGCCTGGGCATCGCATGTGCTGCTCTGCGAGGCATGCTGTATTGAGTTAGGGACTTGAAGCTCTGCCCACTCTCTGCCCACATTTTTCATTGGCTTGTGTCATTGTCCACTGTAAACTGTGGCTGTTTATTGGTCAAAAGGCTTAGTAGTCCCTCCTTAGTACCGCCTTGTCTCGTTTTGTAACCTCCCACGGCCACACCCCTGTTACGTGTGTTGTTGCTCGGTAGGCTTTAATTACAGCCTCCAAGCACTAGTTTCTCAAAAAGCTTTGTCCTGGCTGCTGTTGCAGGCAGGACACACTATCTCCTAGCGCTTATTTTATTTTTATAGCACGCATTTGCAATGCAATAGGTCTCACATTTGTGAGAGTTTAAGCTATTGGCATTGTAAATGACAATGCCTATTATGTATCTGTTTTAAAAACAACACATAAATAAAAGGCATTGTCATTTACAATGCTAATAGCTCAAAATCTCATAAATGCGAGCCCTAATGCATTACAAATGCTTGTTTCTGCCTGCTGCCCATATAACTGGGTGCCTACTTCCTCATCGTGGGACTGCCTGAGACCCCCCTCCCTGCAGGACCCCCCTCCACTGCTGGGAGTATTCCTGCTGTCATTCACTGCCGTTCTCCTGCTTTTTTCTGCCTGCAGCCCATGTAACTGGGTGCCTCTTCCCTCATCGCGGGACTGCCTGAGTCCCTCCTCCCTGCAGGACCACAACTCCCAGCAGCCTCCGCTACTGGGAGTAGTCCTGCTGTAATTCGCTGCAGTTCTCCCGCTTTTTTTCTGCCTGCAGGCCATATAACTGGGTGCCTCCTCCCGCATTGCGGGACGTGCGTGGGCCATGGCCGAGCCAAGGGTGGGCCCTTCCATGCCCGTCAGAGCTCTTTTGCCGCAGCCTTCAAGTAATTCATCTTCATTGCCACCTTGTCCCTCCTGCTGCACCCCCGCCTAGCACCTGCCTCTCAACCTACCTGCAGCGCACCCCCAGCCAGCCTGTCCCTCTAAGCGTGCTTTTCTGTTCCTGCCTGCCCACCCCTCCCTCGGGCAGGCCCAGACTCCCTCTGCCCCCGGTCCTGCCTCCTGTCCTCAGCTCCTCCGCCCCCGCCGTTATCCCATGGGGAACAGGCCCCCGCGTGCTGCCTCCTGCTACCCCCCTCCTCCGGTCCAGTCGCCCCCCTTCGGAGGCCACTGCCACTCCCCCCCCCCCCACTCCTGCCCCCATCTTCGTTCTGCATGGAGTCCACTGTGCGACCACATGGCAGACACTCATAGAGGGCATGCCACACGGGCACCTGGACTTCACCCAGCGCCAGGACTCCAACCCCCACGGACCACCACCACTACACCTCGGATGAACTTCGAGCCCTGAATCCTGGACGCCAGCACAGCAACCGCGCATGTGCCTCCCCCAGGACCACGAAGGCCCTTTCTCCTCACCGAAAATACCACCCATGCCTCTCCAATCAACCACAACGCATCACACACACCCACCAATAAGGCTGATGCCCCCACCGCTGGAAAGATCAATTGGCTCCTGATCAATACACCCACACACAGGAAACACACCACAGAAATCTGGGACATCATCACGACCCACGCCCGGATGCAGTTTTAAGCACAGAAACTTGGCTGAACTCTGCATCTGCTCTGGACATCGCCACAGCCACCCCCGAAGGATACAAGATTGTGCACCGGGACCAATTCAACAGAAACGGCGGAGGCATTGCCATAATCTACAAAGAGAACCTTGAATGCTCAACCACCACAGATGACTTCACTCCCTTCATGGAGCACCTCCACTTCCTACTCCGAACGAGCAGCAAAACAACCATCAGATTCATCCTCGCCTAAAGACCTCCGGGACCCCGCCCTGCTTCCTCCAACATCATCCCCGACTTCATCGCCCCTTTCGCCATCCACTCGAATCTATACATATTCCTAGGAGACCTCAACTTTCACCTGGAGAACACTGACGACGTCAACACGGCCGACCTACTACAAAGCATGGTTCGGATTCAAGCAGCTTGTCACTGACCCCACCCACACCGCAGGACACATGCTCGACCCCATCTTCTCAGCCAGCAACAGAGTAACATATACCCACACCAGGAAGCTTTTAACAAAAGGAGGTGCACCGAACATAAATCAGGTAGTCCATTGATTATTTCTTAAGATTCTTCTTTTATTTCAATTTAGTTCATAAAAACAGCCAACGCGTTTCGTTCCCCAAAGATACAACCTTTGGAACTTCATCAGGGCTTATGCCTGCAAATTGATATTTCCAAATGATTTAAAAGATTGTTCTGTTGATGATTCACACAGAGACGTAAGTTTCTAAGAGTTTCACCTAGCACTCCCGAAAATTGGACAAAATAATCCTTTTGTTGAAATATCAGTTTCTTCGGGTATTGGTTATGGCTATAATTATCGTTACGTCGTACAAAGTTTGGAATCCGGCGAGGATGACTCGGCCATGTGATATTCGCAATAACGAATTAAGATAGGAGGCCACATATCAGGTGATTCGTGCACAACTCTCCAGCACCTGTCACCTTTTAGTGCCACTGACAACAGATTTTCCAAATACTTTTAACAAAAGGAGGTGCACCGAACATAAATCAGGTAGTCCATTGATTATTTCTTAAGATTCTTCTTTTATTTCAATTTAGTTCATAAAAACAGCCAACGCGTTTCGTTCCCCAAAGATACAACCTTTTGGAACTTCATCAGGGCTTATGCCTGCAAATTGATATTTCCAAATGATTTAAAAGATTGTTCTGTTGATGATTCACACAGAGACGTAAGTTTCTAAGAGTTTCACCTAGCACTCCTGAAAATTGGACAAAATAATCCTTTTGTTGAAATATCAGTTTCTTCGGGTATTGGTTATGGCTATAATTATCGTTACGTCGTACAAAGTTTGGAATCCGGCGAGGATGACTCGGCCATGTGATATTCGCAATAACGAATTAAGATAGGAGGCCACCTTGATAAGCAGCCACGTCACAGTCCTAGTCGCCAAGGAAGCTCATCTGGACCGATCACCACTGCGTCCATTTCGTCATCTCGGAACCCCCCCCCCCAACATCCCGGCCTTCACTGCAGCAAAATATGGTGCAACTGGTCAAAGATATCAGCGCAACAATAGAACAACACCCTCAATGTCCGCCTACCCACCGCCACCGAAAACCCACAACAAGCGGTGGAAAACTTTGCGAACTGGATCACCGCAGAGCTGACAAAGTCGCACCTAAGAAACCCACCAACCCCAAGAAACGAATGCGACACCCCAACTGGTTCACAGCAGAACTCGAAAACCCAGAAACGCAACTGCAGACAGAAGGAAAGAAGATGGTGTGCCCGTAAGACCCTCAAGGACAGAAAACAGTTCAAAGATGCCTTCAACAATTACCACCACCTCCTGTAAAACACCAAGAAGACCTCCCCTAGGCACCTGAATCAATGACAGCTCCAACACCATCAAGGAACTGTTCAACGTAGACAAGGAGTTCACCAATTCATCTGCAACCGAAAACACCATCACACCCTCGCAAGCCCTCTATGACACCCTCTCAGACTTTTTCCACAACAAAATCAACACCATCCACCAAGACTTCGCACC
This sequence comes from Calotriton arnoldi, assembly GCA_963921515.1. Classification (NCBI taxonomy): domain Eukaryota; kingdom Metazoa; phylum Chordata; class Amphibia; order Caudata; family Salamandridae; genus Calotriton; species Calotriton arnoldi. Next base: position 115,594 of record CAWUFW010008522.1, read on the forward strand.
TCATCCCCCCACAGAGGACACCATCAACCTCCTCACGCTGGCCAACACCCACCCACACCAGCTCACCTCGTGGAACATCCTCACTGAGAAGGAAACAGCTTTCATCATGAGATCCATCCACTCCGGAGCTTCAGCATACCCCTGCCCCCACCATACTTTCAACCTCAGCAATCAATCCATCAGCAAAGAACTCACCAAGGTCCTCAACTCATCAATCACCACGGCCCACTTCCCCCAGAAATGGAAACATGCCGACGTGAAGCCGTTGCTGAAGAAACCATCTGCAGACCCAGGAGAACTCAAGAACTACTGACCCATCTTCCTACTTCCCTTCCCAGTTAAGGTCATTGAGAAAGCTATCAACATTCAGCTAACCAGACATCTGGAGAACCACAACCTTCTGGACACCTCCCAAGCCAGCCTCGGATCAAACCACAGCACAGAGACAGCTCTAATTGCAGCTACGAACAACATCAGAATGCTACTAAACCTAGGAGAAACAGCAGCACTCATCCTCCTCCACCTCTCAGCAGCCTTCAACACCATATCCCTCCACACACTGATCAACAGACTCCACCAGATCAGAATCCAAGGAGCAGCCCTCAAGTGGATTGCTTCATACCTCACAGGAAGAATGCAGAAGATCATCCTCCCTCCCTACTCCTCGATCCCTAAGAACAACACCAGCGGTGTACCTCAAGGCTTATCCCTCAGGAGCCACAGACTCAATATCATCTCCTATGCCGATAACACCCAACTCATCCTTTTCCTGGCAAACGACCCAATGACCATCAAAGACAGGTTCCAAAAATGCATGAAGGATGTGGCCATCTGGATGAACAACAACTGTCCCAAACTCGACACAGACAAGACAGAAGTTCTCATCTTCGGGAAAGGCAAGGACACCCTATGGAACAATGAATGGTGGCCTCCTGAGCTGGACCCTACCCCCAAACCCACCAAACACACCTGCAACCTTGGCATCATCCTCACCAGCCAGCTATTCATGAAGAAGCAGGTCAGGGCCACTCCTCCACCTGCTTCCTCACCCTACGAATGCTCAGGAAGGACTTCAGATTGCTCCCGCCCAACACCAGGTGAACTGTCACGCAAGCACTCGTCACTAGCAGACTAGACTACAGCAACTCCCTCTACATAGCAATCACCGCACAACTCTTGAGGAAACTCCAGACCATCCAGAACACAGCAGCCCGACTCATCCCAGACTCATCGTTGATCTCTCCAGGCAGGCGCACATCACCCCTCACCTCAGAAAACTCCATTGGCTACCAGTCGCAAAGAGATGCCAGTTCAAGCTGCTCGCCCATGCTTACAAGGCACTACACAACGAGGACCTCAACAAAAGAGTGAACTTCCACCAACCTACCAGGGAACTCCGTTCCAGATCCCTCTCCCTAGCAGCAACCCAGCGCATCCATTGGATGAACAGCAGAGGCCGCTCCTTCTCCCACCTGGTGGATAAGACCTGGAACACCCTCCCCCTACACCTCAGAGCAGCTCCGTTGCTCCAACAGTTCAGGAAGGACCTCAAGACCTGGATGTTCAACCAATAGGAACGAGTAGCGGAATCCCGCAGCAGGACCCCACAGCACCTTGAGACCCTCACGTGTGAAGCAGCTGCGCTATACAAATCCTGATTGATTGATTGATTGAAAGTTTTATCCTAAAGGATTCTAGGGTATAGTGGCATTAAGCACCTATAGTGGTATCACTGAGTGCCTTTACTGATGGCAAAGTAATATTTGATATAATTTGTAATGACGTTGAGGACATTTGTGATGTCATCTGTGACGCCATGTGTGAGGTCAGAGCAGCGCATTAGGGTATAATTATGGTTGTATTCCTCACCATAACTGGTGAATTTCTGCTGCTGCTGGTTTTGTGTAATAACCATAATGTCCCTTCAAATTAAGTTTTTAAAGGAATATCTATCTATCTATCTATCTATCTATCTATCTATCTATCTGTCTGTCTGTCTGTCTGTCTGTCTGTCTATCCACACACACACTCAATCGTGTGTTACAAATAGAGCCATACTAACTTGCACTTTTAAAGACACATATATTTTTTAATCTATAGAAATTATATTGAAATATAAAGATATACATTTATCATCGACACATTTCACCTTTGCAGCTCTCCTTCAGACACGTGTCTTCAACTCTCTCTATGCCGAAAGGGCCCTATTATCTGTGCTTGTTTCAGGGCCTGTTCAGTGCCCCACTGCCCATGTGGTGATGCACTAAAGAATACTTTTGTAACAAAAAATGGAAAGCCCCTTTATCCCTTGAAGCTACGAGTTTCCTTTTTATACAAGTAACTCAAGTAAAAAAGCAAAACAACAAACAAAAACCCACAGAGAGTCATTTGAACAATGCATCTTGGATCTTAATTGTTACCTTCAGCACCGAACGCTGATTGGTGCCCATCTTTCACAAAGAGACAGGCTCCTATGGGAACAGCAACTGGATTATACGTGGTTCTTCCCCTCCAACAGGTCGACGCGAGCGGCTGATTGATGCGTGATCCAGTCTGTTGCAGAATTGGGTCATCCCGGCCCCCTCTAAGCCTCTCTGCTCTCTTGCATAGAAGGAAATAAAACAAGATAATTCCCCCATGAATTTCAAGTCACTTTCATTTCGTCTCTCTTCCTGTGCCGTTTTTTTCCGTGCCTCTCGCACAGATTTTAACCGAATCGTACCAGAGAAGATGGATGCAGCCTGGATTTTTCACATGTGTAAAGCTCTTTTGATGGCCACGCGCTAGTATAGTTTGAATGGATAAGTTCTTCAATGAACGAGCGCGCGCGCACAACTTGTTGGCCGGCGGTGCGCGCGGCTAGGGTGTACAATTTGATGCGTCTCCAACGACTTCACACAGGGCCACCTTTAGAGCTGGTGGCGCCAGGTGCGACAGTCTATTTTGGCACCCACCCAATGGCCTCCTTCTTCATGAATTGCCTCACTACCACTCTCCAACAGTGCCCCTCATCCCTCCATAGCCGTCCCACTAAAGCCCTGTCCATAGTCTCTGACATACATTTCATTTTTAGGTCTCGCCTGAGCCAGCGCATGCGCTGCTCTGGCGAGAGTTTTAGTAAGCGGGTTTTGGAAGTGCAAACAGTGGCTTTTGCTGGCGACTAGCCAGCGTTCACGCGAGCGTGCACGCGCGATCAGGCGCCATATGGCGTCCCTCGCCATCTGGACGCTCGCGTGAACGCAAGCTGGTCGCCAGCAAAAGCCACTGTTTGCACTTCCAAAACCCGCTTCCTCACGATTACTTTCACTTTCACGGCCGCGCGGCCGTGTCAGTTTCACGGGCGCGCGGCCAATGCTTGTTTTGTATGCATTTTGTTTGCCTTCGACTTTTTCCATGGATTTGGTTTGCTTCATTTTCGAAGGTATTTATTTTTGTCTAAGTTGTTAATGCATTTGGTTTGCTTTGTTTTGGAAGGCATTGCTTTTCGTCTTATTTTTTTATTAATGGCTTTTTTGGCTTTGTTTTCGAAAGCATTACTTCTGTTTTTATTTAAATTTTTTCGCGTTCTTGTTTGTGTGAGGTGTTTTACGTATTGTTCTTTATAAACAGTATTTGTGTAATAATACGAAGTCTTGTTTTGGGTATTTAACTTGCTTTTATTTCAACAGTAAACTAAGAACGAAAACAACAGATGTTGCCTTGCCCTAGCGATAAACATCTTGCTTCCTTTAGGAATACTGTTTGCTTTCGCTTCGAAGCCTTCTCTACTGGGTTTTATGGCTACTAACTGACAGCCCACTGTGAATTATTAAGTCATGTGGACGCAATGTTGATAACGATCTTGTGTGGCCTCTCTTTACTCTGTTGTCTACATTCACTTCACACTATTTGTCCTGCTGCCATCTCCATCTACTTAGATGCAAAGCGAGCGCGCATTACAAACACTTTTGCATTACATGTAGCTTTTGCCAACATAAGTGACGTCCTTTACCGATATCTTAATGTAGATTTTATCTGCATGATTATTGCTAAGCATAAAAACAGCGATAGTATGTGGCATTTGTTTTTCATGTTTTCATGTGAGCCCCGGCATTTAATGTATTACAAATAAAGGGCTGGGTGTAAAAAGCTGTGCTCCATGTTACAATAGCGGCCTATCTCAATGTAGCCTTCAGTTGCATAATTGTTGCAGAGCAGCTAAATAGAGATAGTACGTGGCGAAGTGAAATGTTTTAAATCGTCCGCTTTTGTTGTTTTTGGTATGGCACGATGTAAGTTTGTATTTATGTGCTAATAGATTGAAAAGAATTTATTACAAAGGAGGATATAAAGTTCTGCTTGCTTTCGCGGGCATAACGTTTTTTTGGGGGGGTTTTCATGTGAGCCCCAGCATTTAATGTTTACAAATTAAGGGCTGGTGATGAAAGGCTTTGCTTCATGTTGCAATAACGGGATATATAAATTTAGGTTTCAGTTGCATGATTGTTGCAGAGCAGCTACACAGGGATAGTATGTGGCGAAGTCAAATGTTCCTACATTGTTTTTTTGTATGGAAAGATGTAATCTTGGATCTATGTGCTAATAGATTATAAATAATTTATTACAGAAGAGCATTTCAAGTTGCCACTTAAACTGTCTGACTTGTGGTTGGTGAAATGTGTTCTAAAATGCTTGCTTTCGCGGTCGTAACGTGTTGTTTTTTTCATTTTTATGTGAGCCCCGGCAATGAATGTTTTACAAATTAAGGACTGGTAGTTAAAGGCTTTGCTTCATGTTGCAATAGCAGGATATCTAAATGTAGCCTTTAGCTGCATAATTATTACCGAGTAATAAAACAATGATAGTACGTGGCGAAGGAAAAACTTTCCAAATCGACCGCCTTTGTTGTTTTTGGTCTCCAAATAAATAATTAATCTCTCTGCAGGGCTGGGTGTGGAAGCCTATGCTCTATGCTGCAATAGCGGCCTATTTAAATGTAGCTTTTAGTTGCAAGATGGTTGCAGAGCAGCTAAACAGGGATAGTACATTTGTCCGTGGGAAGTGTACTGTTCACAAATAGTCCGCTTTTTGTTGGGGGGTATAGAAAGAAGTAATGTTATTACAAAGGAGGATTTAATGTATTGTTTGTTTTTACGGTGGTAATGCGTTTTTTTTTTTTTACTTTTCAAGTGAGCCCCGGCATTGCCTTGTTGTACAAATTAAGGCATGCTTGTGAAAGGCTAGGCTCTATGTTGCAATATCTGCATACGTTCATTTTGCTTTTAGTTGAATAATTGTTGCAGAGCAGCTAAACAGGTATAGTACGTGGGGGAGTTTAATGCTCACAAATAGGGCGGTTTTTTGTGGGGATCATTGTACAAAGTAATGCTTGGTTTTAGTGCAAATAGATTGAAAATGATTTTTTGCAGAGGAGGAATTAAAGCTCTGCTTGCTTTCGCGCTCGTAATGTGATTTTTTTATGTTTTCATGTGAGCTCCGGCATTTAGGGGTCGATTCCGATTCGGGCCGGAAAAAGCACCGACCGACTCGGATCCGGAAAATATACCGACCGACACGTACCTGTGGCGCCCGACACGCCAAGTACGATGCAATGCGTGCAAAATCCGACCGACACGTACCGAACCCAAGTCGAACGACCGAGCCGCACGGAAAACAGCAATCCGGTCGGAAAAACAGGCGAATCCAACCGACCGACACGCACCCGGAACAAATCCGACCAAAACGTACACGCGAACTCCAAACCGCAAAGTACGATGCAAGGCGCGAAAACCACGAGCGAGTTGGACGGAGGCCAAGCCGTACGACCGACACGCATACAAAACCGAGCCGAAGCAACACAAAACACCGCGACCGACGCGTACGCAGCATACAAAACTGCACAAACACAGCGTGAACGAAACGGAGAAGACCGTACGAGACAAATGCAGGGTCCGACTCGGTCACAAGAACGTTTCCAACATACACAGACAGTACCAAGGAAAAATCACACAAAAAAAGGCCAAACAAGCAATTACTAAGCCAATAAATACTGGGGGTGGGGACAGAGAACAAAGACACACCCACAACTCCACCCATATAAAGGACACAAATCACAACCATGATCCTTTGCAAATGCCATTCCACTGCCAGCACCCAAGAGAAAGCAACCACACACCCACAGCTCATCCCTCACACAAGCCACACACCATCAGCACACCAACAAATACCTACCTCACATACACCCAGCAAAACACACACTCACACACCCTCACCTGCACACCAACACACACATCACTCACCATCACCACCCATCACCATGACCCCCAAGAAGAATCACAAGTTCCTAGATTGTGAATTGGAAGTCATGGTAGACGAGATCCTCAGGGTAGAGCCACAGCTGTTTGGCACACTGGTCCAACAGACCCCCATCTCCCAGAAAACCAAGATGTGGGAGAGGATCATCAACAGGGTGAACGCACTATCACCATGTCGGCGCACAAAGAGCGACATCCAGAACAGGTGGTATGACGTGCGCAGGAGGGTACGGGACCTGCTCAAGAAAGACTACATCAACAGCCAACACACCGGCAGTGGCCCTCCTGCCAAGCCAATATACCTCAGGCCCTGGGAGGAGAAGGTGCGGGCCATCCTTCCGCCAGTGAGCGTATATGGACTAGAGAACATCCCATAGCCTGGTGAGTACACAACAAATGTACACAATATACTGCCACAAAACACACACACATCACTGTCAAGGGAGAGTCAAACCATGCACTCATAGCAATTACACAGCAACCAGAACAGAATCATCCCAAAATGTGTATGTCAGTCAGATAAACACAACACATGCCATCAAAAAAGTCACATCCAACTGTGCCATCACATGTACAAACACAACTACAACTACAGCTAGGCAGTGGCACAAATAGAACTAACAAACACATCCAGACATGTAGCCACCACAACAACACCAACACACAGTGAAGACCACTCAAAGGAAGGAATTCTGTGTATGCTGGCCAAGTCAGTGTAGCCAATAGAATCATGGGAGTCGCAGTCACACATATTGCCCCCCCACAACTGTCCCATCAACACCACCATGAACCATGCGCACATCACAGGGAGTGGAGAAGGACTCACAAGATGGCTGACACTGGCAACTGCTGTGGGGAGCACAAGGCCCTGCTGGCAACTGTGCACCAACAAACAGCAGGACACCACTGACTGACATCCTGAGAGACAACTTCCACTCCCTGCAATGCAAGCACGTTCCATGGTGGGATAACTGGCTGGCTGGGTGGGTGGGAAGGAGGACTTGCAGCACTGACCATAGTCACAAGCACCTCCCCTCACACACCCCCAACACAAACTCCACAGAACCCACCTGGTAGAATGCAATGCCCCCATCCTAACACAAGATCCCACAAAGAACCACCACCCTGGGTTATGTTGTGTGAAGCACAGGGACACTCTTGGGACTCTTAGCCAAACAACTGCCAGGACAACACTCCCAGCCATCCTGTCAGCACAGCCAGCCCACCCCACAGGGAAGCAGAGTCAAAAGGAAGGAAGCATGGGCATGCTGGGAAGGGGGTGGAGGCAATAGCATGATGGGAGTCGTAGTCACAGCTCTACATCCCCCACCACATGGCCCAGCAAGCTCACACTCACGCATGCACATCCCACAGAGAGTGGAAAGGCCCATCAAAGATGTCTGACACTGTTGCTGTGTCGTGGGGAGCACAAGGGCATGCTGGGAACTGCACACCAACCAACAGCAGGACACCACTGTCAGCCATCTTGCCATTGCACACACACCCACACATACTGAACTCCCCACAAAAGCAAGTAAGTTTGGGAATGCTGGCAAGTGGGGTGGAGGCAATAGCATGATGGGAGTGGCAGTCACTGATATTGGTCACCCCCACAACTGTCCCATCAACACCACCCTGAACCATGTTCACATCACAGGGAGTGGAGAAGGACTCACAAGATGGCTGACACTGGCTACTGCTGTGGGGAGCACAAGGCCCTGCTGGCAACTGTGCACCAACAAACAGCAGGACACCACTGACTGACATCCTGAGAGACAACTTCCACTCCCTGCAATGCAAGCACGTACCATGGTGGGATATCTGGCTGGGTGGGTGGGAAGGAGGACTTGCAGCACTGACCATAGTCACAAGCACCTCCCCTCACACACCCCCAACACAAACTCCACAGAACCCACCTGGTAGAATGCAATGCCCCCCATCCTAACACAAGATCCCACAAAGAACCACCACCCTGGGTTATGTTGTGTGAAGCACAGGGACACTCTTGGGACTCTTAGCCAAACAACTGCCAGGACAACACTCCCAGCCATCCTGTCAGCACAGCCAGCCCACCCCGCAGGGAAGCAGAGTCAAAAGGAAGGAAGCATGGGCATGCTGGGAAGGGGGTGGAGGCAATAGCATGATGGGAGTCGTAGTCACAGCTCTACATCCCCCACCACATGGCCCAGCAAGCTCACACTCACGCATGCACATCCCACAGAGAGTGTAAAGGCCCATCAAAGTTGTCTGAGACTGTTGCTGTGTCGTGGGGAGCACAAGGGCATGCTGGGAACTGCACACCAACCAACAGCAGGACACCACTGTCAGCCATCTTGCCATTGCACACACACCCACACATACTGAACTCCCCACAAAAGCAAGTAAGTTTGGGAATGCTGGCAAGTGGGGTGGAGGCAATAGCATGATGGGAGTGGCAGTCACTGATATTGGTCACCCCCACAACTGTCCCATCAACACCACCCTGAACCATGCTCACATCACAGGGAGTGGAGAAGGACTCACAAGATGGCTGACACTGGCTACTGCTGTGGGGAGCACAAGGCCCTGCTGGCAACTGTGCACCAACAAACAGCAGGACACCACTGACTGACATCCTGAGAGACAACTTCCACTCCCTGCAATGCAAGCACGTTCCATGGTGGGATAACTGGCTGGCTGGGTGGGTGGGAAGGAGGACTTGCAGCACTGACCATAGTCACAAGCACCTCCCCTCACACACCCCCAACACAAACTCCACAGAACCCACCTGGTAGAATGCAATGCCCCCATCCTAACACAAGATCCCACAAAGAACCACCACCCTGGGTTATGTTGTGTGAAGCACAGGGACACTCTTGGGACTCTTAGCCAAACAACTGCCAGGACAACACTCCCAGCCATCCTGTCAGCACAGCCAGCCCACCCCACAGGGAAGCAGAGTCAAAGGAAGGAAGCATGGGCATGCTGGGAAGGGGTGGAGGCAATAGCATGATGGGAGTCGTAGTCACTGATATTGGTCACCCCCACAACTGTCCCATCAACACCACCCTGAACCATGCTCACATCACAGGGAGTGGAGAAGGACTCACAAGATGGCTGACACTGGCTACTGCTGTGGGGAGCACAAGGCCCTGCTGGCAACTGTGCACCAACAAACAGCAGGACACCACTGACTGACATCCTGAGAGACAACTTCCACTCCCTGCAATGCAAGCACAGTCCATGGTGGGATAACTGACTGGCTGGGTGGGTGGGAAGGAGGGCCGGCTGTCAACCAAACACAACCAATGCAGACCATGTTCGCACCCCAAAAAATACATAGAAATGCCCAAATAATGCAGGACAATGTGCCACACCAATATCAACCCCTGACTGTGACGACTTAGGACAATGCAATGTACAGGCCCGCACCCAGAGGCACAGTCACAACTGTCATGTGTGTCAACCATTGATGCCTGCAGAAACATAACATACATTGTGTGTGTCTCCCAAAAACAGGTGATGATGGGGACACAGCAGCAGACGCTGAGGAGTCCCAGTCCCAGGCTCAAGAGGATGCGCAGCTCACTGGCGTCGTACAGCCTCTGCCCTCCTCGGACGAAGAAGACCAACCTGGCACATCCGGTGCAAGTCTACATGCAGCACCAGCAGGACCACCAGCTGCAGCACCAGCAGGACCACCAGCTGCACCCCCTGCACCCACCGCTCCAACGACTGTCACCACAAATACCACCCCTGCCGACATGGACAGAACAAGGAGCAACACCAGCACAGGGACCCTGGACCAACCTGGGGCCATGGACACCAACACCACCACCAACCCCCAAGGTGGACCAGGGTCATCTGTGCGTGCCACTGCACGCACTGCACATGTCAGCAGGGGTGGTGGGAGGGGTGGGAGACAGAGGTCGCTGCTTGCAGAGGTTGCTGGTGTGCATGATGACCCACAACAGGTACGCATAGCTGATGCGTACCAGTCCAGCACCGGAGACCTCAGCCAGGTAGTGGGGCTCCTCAGAGACATGAAACAGCAGCAGGCTGCCCATCATGCCCGCTTGGACTCTCACATGTCCCACGTGGACTCACACATGTCCCGCGTGGACTCACACATGTCCCGCGTGGACTCACACATGTCCCGCGTGGACTCACACATGTCCCGCGTGGAGTCCAAGTGGGATGCACTGCATGAGATGACGGCGGTGCACAGGGACATTTTACAATGCCTCCGCCAGATGAACAGCAACGAGTCCACACCTCCCTGTGTGCCAACAACATCTGGTGCTGAACAAACTGCAACTGCCACAGGGAGGGAGGATGACTCTGGCGGAGAGTCCCCTGCACCGCAGCAGCCTGTACTTGAGGGGCCCCCCCAAGAAGAGGGGTCGTCCGAAGAGGGGCAAGTGAGAGGCCGATGGCCAAGCGCAACTCCCAGGAAGCCTGAACCTGTTCTGGATGTTCACCTTTGTGCACAGACTGTTCACCCTGTTGACGGCAACACTACTCCCACACATTGCATGGGGAGTACAAGTTGGACCAATGTGTCAGACAACTGTGGCCCCGATACTGGGGATTCTGTCTACCAGGACTTTCAATTCACCTAGGAACTTGTGATTGCAAGATTTATGTACAGCACTACCCATCCTATGCACTATTCACACAAATGTATCACAATAAACACACTAATACACCATACTTGCCTCTGTTGTGATTCCAACGTGGGTGCTGTTATGGGGATGATGAACTGCAAAATTACACTGTGTATGCGAACTGCAACAGCAAGTACAACACAGGCATGTGAGTAAAGGCAACGTGACACATATGAGGGAGACACACCACCAGGGCTACACAACACATACACACTTAGGCCATCTGACTCATTGCCTACACTGATGTTGCCAGGGAAGACGGTGCAATGCACAGACACCACACCCATTCCCAGTTGTAGTCAAGTAGCCCACAGGTGCAGTAAGCAAATGGCAGTCAAATGTGTGACCACAGACAACGCACATCACAAAGTGAAGCACAGGTTTATTACACAGTTGCAACATGTCGTAACCACTACAGTTCAAGGTAATCCCACCTGGCAGCGGGCACACAGTCAACAACTGTAGACGGAAGGAAGTCCATGGGTGTGGCGCACATCACCTGTAGGGACACAACAGCTACCAGCCTGGAAGTGCAATCACGTCGTCGGTGGACACAGTTGACCAAACGAATCTGAAAGTACCCTGTGAAGGACAGAAATGACACACAGTCAAAAGCAATGGAGTACAGGACAGAACAGCAAAACTCATGCACAATACATGTTACAAGATACCCACCCAGAACCAAGTTAGCATGTCAACACTGTTGGGGAGTACAGCCCACCTGTAAGCACACATCGCAACACACATCCAGTCAAGTAGCCCATGGACACACTCCAACAGCACCAGAGCACCACCTACACATATCATGCCAACTCACATCATTGACATGACACCTCAGGATACTCACATTCAGCTAAAGAAGTTGGTGATGAGCTGTGTGCGGACATCACCCTCATCATCATCATCGTCACTGGCATCGTGGTCCAGGCCAGGATCCTCCACAGGTGGCGGATGTTGGTCATTGTCATCCTGGATGAGAGGCAACTCCTTCCGCACTGCCAGGTTGTGGAGCATGCAGCAGACGATGATAATCTTGCACACTTTCGCAGGGGCATATGGGAGGGACCCTCCAGTCTTGTCCAGGCAGCGGAAGCGGCTCTTCAGGAGACCAAATGTCCGCTCAATCACTCTCCTGGTCCGACCATGTGCCTCATTGTAGCGCATCTGGGCTGGTGTCACAGGGTTCCTGAGGGGTGTCAGCAACCACGGCAAGTTGGGGTATCCCGAATCACCTACGGACATACAAGTGCACATTAGCTGACTTGGAAAAGTGGGCGGAATACTACAGATCAGATCACACACAATGGCACAAAGTCAGTACACACCGACAAGCCAGGCACGCTGGTTCTGCATCTGTGCCATCATCCTGGGGATGCGACTACTCCTCATCACAAAGGCATCGTGTGCTGAACCAGGGAAACGGGCACACACATGTGTGATGGTCATGTCTGCAAGACACACTACCAGTGCATTGACCGAGTGGTAGTGCTTGCGGTTCCTGTAGGCCTGCTCCTGGGCCTGTGGTGGTACCAAAGCCACATGTGTCCCATCAATGGAGCCAATGACATGCAGCATCCTCCCCAGGGCATAAAAGTCACTCTTCACGTCAGTGAGTCGTCGCAGTCTAGGGAAATAGATGTACCGGTTCAGGAATAGCAACATTGCCGCAAAAACATCGCGGAGCACACGGCTCAACATGGTCTGTGACATCCCACCAGCAGTCGCCACAGTATGTTGGAAGGTACCGGTGGCAAAGAAGTGTAGGGTTGCCATCACCTTCACCTTGGGGGTCAGCGCTGTAGGATACGGCCGGCCAGGCTGCAAATGTGGGGACAACTGCACAGCCAAATCCTCAATCAGCTGCCTGGTGAAGCGGTACCGTCGGATGCTGTCCCGTTCCACCATCGTTGCCAGGTCTGGGAATGGTCGATGGACAGCAGGAGCCCTGCAGTGCAGAGGAGAAGTAAGCAAGATTGTCAGTCACCCCACATATGCGGCATTGAACACACTCAATATCCCAACATACATCATTATGAGGCACAACTACATGAAGTGTGCAGTTCCGTAAGGACATGTATGATACATACATGGCCAACATCTGTCAACACGGTCCAACAGGTGGCATCAATTAGTCCCAGGTTGGCCCATTGGATATCATGAGGCCGTGTCACAGTTCCCATCTCCTGCTGCCGTGTCACAATCACCCCCCACAGTGACATGTGAGGACAGATGTGCCCCAGGCACCACAGCTCAACGACAGGTACATTCCCAGGGACCCTGTATTGCCACATGGACACTGGCATTACATGGAGTATCATGTATACACCACAGCAAAACAACCATGACCCCCACAGGTAGTGGTCCCACTTGCCACGGCAGGACAGACATGGACGTCTGTGACACACACACGCACAACATCAAAGTCCATGCACACACAACGTGGATGTGGAGACTGTCTCCCATTGTGCACATGAAATCAGAGACATTGTAAACACTACATGCACAAAGACTGTGGAGGACCATCACTATTGTGCCACTGGGACACCCTGGCTCAAACATACCGTCCCACATGGGACTCACGGGGTATGTGACATGACATACACATACACCACCGTGAAATGTGACCATGGCACATGCACAGACATGAACAGTTGCACATCACAGTGGTCATGTACACGTAACACCCAGGATCCTGTCCCCATGAACACGTGCACAGCCTGGGGGTGGCTGCCCACAGGTGACACCCACAGGACAACATGTACACCAACATACACACAATAGGAAATGCAGCCTTACATGCCTTATGATAAAGTTTGGACAGGCTGTCGTGATGTAGGTGTGCCCCTCACTCCCTGGGAGCTATCTGTGGCTGGCATATGTCCATCTGAGACAGGCATGCTGACATATGCCAGTCACATGTACAGTGATGCGTTGAACAGCAATGGACCGATCGGTGCCCCCGGCCGGCCCATTGCATTCAATGTGTGCGGGTACGCGTTGTACCCCTGTACGCGTTGAACTGCAATGGACCGATCGGTGCCCCCGGCCGGCCCATTGCATTCAATGTGTGCGGGTACACGTTGTACCCCTGTACGCGTTGTACTGCAATGGACCGATCGGTGCCCCCGGCCGGCCCATTGCATTCAATGTGTGCGGGTACGCGTTGTACCCCTGTACGCGTTGAACTGCAATGGACCGATCGGTGCCCACGGCCGGCCCATTGCATTCAATGTGTGCGGGTACGCGTTGTACCCCTGTACGCGTTGAACTGCAATGGACCGATCGGTGCCCCCGGCCGGCCCATTGCATTCAATGTGTGCGGGTACGCGTTGTACCCCTGTACGCGTTGTACTGCAATGGACCGATCGGTGCCCCCGGCCGGCCCATTGCATACAATGTGTGCGGGTACGCGTTGTACCCCTGTACGCGTTGTACCCCTGTACGCGTTGAACTGCAATGGACCGATCGGTGCCCCCGGCCGGCCCATTGCATTCAATGTGTGCGGGTACGCGTTGTACCCCTGTACGCGTTGTACCGCAATGGACCGATCGGTGCGCACCCATTGACAATGGCCTTGCCTGGCAACGGATGCGTTTTCGAATTTCGAACGAGTCGGTTGCTGGAAAATCAGTTGGTCACCCACAACAATGTTGCAAAATCATGTATGGCATGAAGTTGAAGATTTGAAGGATGCTGTGGGCGTGTTTTGGTGCTGCTATTCCATGGATTGGCCAGATTCAGAAGATGCAAACGACTTGGACCTATCACTTTGGACACAAGGGACAGTATCTGCCTCTCCAGCACATATATATTGCTGGCTGTTCCCCTGAGAGCTCACTTGCCTGCACTACATGCTCCAGGACGACATCTGCCACTGCACTGCTGCTGTCTCTGCCCCTCTGGACCCTGCAATGGCACGTACTGTGGAGAGAGCCCCAGCCTTCAGCCTTGAGGAGAACCAGGCCCTGCTGGACAGCCTACTTCCACAGTACAGCAAGCTGTATGGGACACCAGGGGAGCAGGTGAGTGTTCTGTGCACTGCCTTTCTGAATGTGCATATTGTCTGACTAGCAAGGCTGAAAGTCTGCACGCCACTGGCTAGCAGGCTCACTGAGTAGTTGTCACCCACCATAGTGTGTAGTGACATGCACTGGACAGGTATGGTGCAGTGACAGTGCATTTGAACAAGGTTTTACTTCCCATGCAATGATACCATGTAGTGACGTCTGGCAAACTGTCCATGGGCAGCTTTGCACTGCCTGTGTACATCATGTGCCCCTGTGATTGAGACATGTATATACAACTGTGTCATGCACGGATATGTTGCATGTGTAGTAATGACCTTTTCACTTTGTCATCCTGACAGGTTAATGCCCATCGGAAGCAGGAGATCTGGAAGGACATCATCCGGGCTGTCCGGTCCGTGGGGGTCTACAAGCGCCGGATCCGCAACTGCCAGAAGAGGTGGCAGGACCTTCGGGGCTGGACCCGGAGGATTGCACGGGTCCAGCTGAAGCTGTCGCCTCCTCGCAGGAGGGGCGGAACACGGACCCTGACTCCCCACATGCTCCAGATCCTGGCGGTGGTGTTTCCAGACCTGGATGGGCAGCTGAAGGCCAGACAGCAGCAAGGAGGGGGTGAGTCAAAGACTGCACTGTGAACTCTGTATTACATGCTGTGTGCCCTCCTCTGGCCTGGTTCAACTGCCACAGTGCAGCAGTCATGTTGTCCAGGAGCCATGTCCCTCTATTGTGCACTGCCCACAGCTCATCTGATACCCAGGTGTGGCCCTTACATTCAGGGAATTGTGTCACTTGGGACTGTGTCCTTGCAGTTTGCTTCACTAAAGGTGGGGGACAGCATCTGTTTCCCTAACTCTGTTGTGGGCATCATGGGTGGGTCCATTGTTCACACTACGCCTGTGTTCGGACATGTAATCTGCGTGTTGCTTTGATATGCGGTCCACTTGCTGTGCTGAGCCACCACATGTGCCTGGGGTATGTGGCACACGCCCATGCAGCGGGTGGGAACAATGTTTGGGCCCCAGGAGTGTGCAGATTACGTGTGTCACACATACATAGCCAGCTATCCACTGTCCAGGGCTCATCCCTCATTCATGTGGAGCAGGACAGTCATGCCTACTCCAGGCCATGCAATGCACTCTGTACTCCCACTCCCGTGTATCAGCTGACACATTGTGCGCAGTGATTTGACCCCTCAGGTGTCTGCCTCTGTGTCAGTGTGCTGTGGATTAGTTGCCAGGACTGCTGGGGTGTTTCTTGGTAGGGGCTCAGCATGCCCCTGGAGATGTGACCATAGGAGACGATACTTGTGTGTCACATAGGTGTTTGATCAGCTGCCCGTGCAGACTGGGGTATGCGAATGTGAAGTTCAGGCAGCTGTTCCCCATTCACAGCAGATTGTGAGGGGCTCAGGTTCAGAGGGTAGTGTCACAGGTCTCCCATATGTCCAATAGGTATGACCTGGTCAGATGAGGGTTAAGATGATGTGTTGTGTGGGGAATGTACATGTGCACTTGTGCAGCTCCAGGACTTGCATTCCCCATGACCTACTATTGTGACAGAGTGCATAGTGTTGTTGTCTGGCTGCCAAGTCATACATCACTGAGACAGTGATGTATGACTTAGCAGTCATGCCTCCGCCATGGCATGTGTCTACTTATTGGTGATCCTGCAGGGGAGTGACATGTGCTACATGCACACCATTGTGGCGATGGCTATCAGGACATGGGTGCATCATGGTGTCTGTCGCTGGTATGCATCACATGCATTTCCTATTTGACTCTGGGCATCCCTTTCATCCGGAAACCTGTACTGACTCAGTGGCAAGAGCTGTGATGTGTGCATGTCCACATGCCACACCGTGTCCTCTGCACTGTCCAACTACTGTGTACTTGGTGCATGTGTCCACACTGGGGTGTTGCAATCCAACAGACACCAGACAGATGGGTGCAAGGCCATGTGGGATGTGAGTGCCATGCTTGGCATCAGACTGACAATTGGCTTCTCCTGTTCAGTTAGGGCACTTTTAGCAATGTACAACTAATGATGCCAGGGCTTGCTCTGTAATGTGCTGTGCTCACAGTGGTGTGTGCGTTTGGTGCAGGTGACTGATGTCTGTCTGTTTCCCCATTGTTTGCAGATACATCCACGGCCACGGAAGGGGACAGCTCCACGGACCAGGAGGAGCCAGAGAGCCAGACTGGGTCAGCAGCCGAGGAGTGGTCGGAGGGACCCAGTGGCACGGAGGGCGAGGGGAGCCACACCGAGGAGTCCTCAGCACCATCCACCTCAGCTGAGGACCAGAGCAACTCGGAGGATGACTCCCTTATGGAGGCGGGTGTCAGCAGCCACCACACCCCAGCTAGTGTTGCTGTCCCCGCCACCACCAGCACCACCACCGCCCTCCCATCGGCTCCCATTCCCCAGGTCCGTGGAGGCTCCCATGTTCGGGAGCGTGTCTCCTTTGGGCCAGGCACCGCA
The DNA here is from genome assembly GCA_963921515.1 of Calotriton arnoldi. Classification (NCBI taxonomy): domain Eukaryota; kingdom Metazoa; phylum Chordata; class Amphibia; order Caudata; family Salamandridae; genus Calotriton; species Calotriton arnoldi. Next base: position 133,036 of record CAWUFW010008522.1, read on the forward strand.
CCCCCTGCCCCTGTGTCCCCTGCTGCCCTGAGTGAGGAGTCTGTGTACCTCCTTCGCCAGCTCCATGTAGGGCAGACAGCCATGCTGAGTGTCCTCCATGCGCACACCGCTCTGTTGACTCAGCTGGTGTCGTTCATGGAGGGCATCTCATCGGGCATGTCTGACCTACAGAGGGGCATGGACTCCTCCCTGACGGCAGAGGTCCCTCCTCAGACAGTCCCTCACCCCTCCTGCCTCTGCTCCATCCACACTCCCCAGCACCTTACCCGTCCCAAGCACACACACACCGGCACAGGCACACACCAGCACACACACGTCCAGCACACAGACACACACGCCACAAACAAAACGCACACGCACGCACAGTCAGGGGACTGAAACCAGACTCACAGGGGATGGGGCCCTGGTACACACACACGCATCCACGGGCACTGCGCAGTCCTCAGTTGCCTCTCCCTCCAAAGCACCCTCCCTTGCCTCACCTGCAACCCCAAAGACCCAGCGCCTCTTCCTCAGTGACCTCGGCCTCTTCCCCTCCGATCCAGCTGCTCCAGCATCCAGGGGGAAGAGGAAGCCCCCCACACGGAGCAGAGTGCCCCTCGCCCCCGGACACCCTCCCCAGGCGCAGACAGACTGAGGCCCCCACCCGCAAGTCCCCCGGAGTGGTAAGAGCAAGACCCCGCCGCCGCCCTGCAGCTCAAGCACCAGGTCTCCTTCCTCCATCCCTCAGGCCCCCACTCCACAGGTGCCTCCACCACACCCTGCCCCAGGTTCCCCCACCCACAGATATACCATCCCCAAGAGGATCCGGCCTTCTCCCCTGGCACTTGCTCTCCCGGCACCACACCCCGCTGCGCTTGTCTGTGTCACTGATGTGGTGAGGGTGTCCTCCCCCTCTGTCCAGCCCACCTTGCCTGTTCCCCATTCTCCTCCCCTGGTGGTAGGCACTGCAGTGGAGTCCACTACCACCCTGTCTGACTTGGGCACTGCAGTGGCGGACCTGTCCACTCCATCTGCAGGGTCCACTGCAGTCGTGCCGGCACCCACAACATCTGAGTCATGCCCCCAGTTGTGCCGGCACACACCATGTCAGACACCTCCACTGCAGTTGTCAGTGGCTCTCCAGCACCCACCACCCCTTCCCTGCTTCCTCCTGGTGAGCCCTGATCCTGTCCCTGCGGTGCCTGGCCTACCCCCGGTTGCCCCTCCTAGTGGATTGTCCCTGGTTTTGTGCAGGCATGTGTAGGGTGGCATCTGCCACTGTCACCCACTTGTGACTTTGTTGATGGACTGGCCATTGGCCTTTGTTTATTTTCTACCGGACTTCTACTTTTAATGCCACATATGCTGAATAAAGCAACTTTCTGTTCTCTAGTGCTTTTGCTTCTGATGTACATGATGTTGATGATGCTAACCATGCCCTTGCTGCAGTGATGGTGATATTTGGTATGAAGCACACTATCCCCAGGAGATCCTAGGGGAGGGAACTAGAGGCATAGGGCACTAGGAGCAGGCAGCCTCCAATATCAAATGTTTACCACATACGAGCCGCTCCCAGTTTAGTGACCAAGGTTTTTTTACAGTGCTTTTTTTAAAAAAGTGGAGACATCTCACTAAAAGTTACGGACTGGTCTCACACACCACCTGGTGTCATGCTTCATCATTGGCCAGTCCTCGCCCTCCAAAAACTTGGTTTGATAGAGGGCGGGCATACACCTGACGACAGGGATGCACTTCTAAACTAAGTGGGGGCCCGTGAAGAGAGTAAGTGAGTGATTTTTAAAAACCATTATGGTTGCCTAATAAATTTTAATGTGAGTGGCGGCCATATGGTATTAAAAACAAGTGGACGGTGTGTTTTAGGAAGAAATGTCCTTACACCGCTATATAAGTGATGGTCAACATGTTTCTGCCTTGTGGCCCGATTGGGTCCATGGCATTCATCAGGACCTAATATAAAAGGCTCCGTTCTTACCCTACTGCAAAGAGTAAGTACCACTCCGTGGCGTGATAATTATCACTGTCCACAAAATATGTTAGTCTTATGGCTCCTTTACGCCTGAAAATAGAAAAATGCAAACAAACCTAGGTCATTTCAGAACAACATATTCTTAACAACCACATGCACAACATTACGTCAGTGGCTAGGAGTGTGACACGTGTGAATTTGTGCACACTCTAAATTTTGAACTCTTACCACGGGGAAGAAAATTCTAAGCCCCATAGGAGTGAGTGAGGGGAAGACCCCTGTTCCTAAACTGTAAGGAAAAGGAGGAAACAAAAACCAGGATAAGCGGTTGTGACCAATTTTTAAATTTTTTAAAAAAACCAGCACATACCCACAGAATACACGCTACTATAAAATTCAACCATTCTCTTACGGTCTCAGGGTGCGTCTCCCTTGATAGCACCTAGATGTTGCCTCTCCTCCTCCTCGTCAGTAAATAAAAGAACTGCGAGCCGAGGTATTTATAGACCTCGTAACGAGAAAGAGAGTGATTGGGAGCCTTAATTAGACAACAGATCGTCGTTTCCGTTGTCCCATGCGCGCCATGGTTAAGTTGCAAAACGCGCTGCCTGACCTGTTGCATGGCGTCGCATAATCATTCGCGAGTGTATCCGGTGTCCCAGTCAAGTGCGCCTTAACAATTGCCTGGCTATCATAACCAAACGGTCATGCTAATCGTTATCATGCAGCATGCGCGAGCGTAATCGCACACCATGGTCAAAATGTTACGGCATGTTAAAGGATTGGCATGCCTAAGTGCTCATGCTTTAGGCAAGGAAATACGTTGCCGCCAAGGTGTAATAACGTGAAATGTAGTTACAGATGGGCGTGTCTGTGTGCCCGTGCGCTTAATCTGTATGCGCGAGCTTCTGTTCAATGTCTACGGGCAAGACTCTTAATTAAATCACAGTATACCATTACATGATCGTACTAAGGAGTCAATTACTGCCACTTTTAAAATGATGTACATGCCTTAGTGCTTGTGTTTAGCGAAAAGCACTTATTAAGAGAAGCCACCAAAGTGCATTAATTAAGAGGAGCCGCCAAAGTGTAAGTGGTCACATAAACACAAATCACGTTACTAGGTGCTCGTGTGCTTATTGTATGCGCGAGCTGGGAATGCCTCCAAAAGAAATTTATCACGTGATAAGTCACTGCCCCTAAATATTGCGTCTGTTACTTGACAATTGCAGTCTCTTAAAGTGCCATATTACACATGCATTGCAGTTTCGTATAATAACAGGGAGCGCTTAAAGAACACGTGGGTTAGTACTTATTGCACGGTTCAGTTATATACATAGTCTTTGAGTAAAAATTGCATCATTGGGCCAAATGTAACCACGGGATCTCATCATTGAGGCCATTTTCCCAGGTCCGTAAGCGGTAAACCCATCGTTGCTCTCTGGTATGGAGGGGTTTTGTCAAGTCTGTTCTTCCTTTTCTCATTACTTCTAGGACTACCCATTTCAGATCTGTGTCTTTATGGTTCTGCTCGAGGAAGTGTCTCGTAAGTTTTGTGTTTGTTTTTTTGCATCTAATTGTACTTCGATGTTCATTGATGCGTATCTTTATTTTTCGGGTAGTCATTCCTATATACATGAGACTACACGGACAGGTGAGAAGGTAAACTACATTTTCTGTATTACAGTTGCTAAAGTTGTTGAGTCTCCAAGGTTTCGTAGTTCCTATGTTTACTTCCTTTGTGGCGGTGGTTAAAGGGCAAGCAACACAACCTCCACATGGGTAATGTCCTGTAAGTCTCTGTGTATTCCACAGTGTTGGTTGTACCTCTCTTTCTTGAGTGGATGTTTTAGCATGTACAAGCTCATCTCGAAGGCTCCTGTTCCTTTTGAAAGCAAAAAGCGGAGGTTCCCATTGTTTTTTAGCCCCATTCAGAATGTGCCAGTTTTTTCTGATGATATTCTGTATACTGTTAGATGCCGGCGTGTATGTCGTGACACATACCATTCTGTCGATCTTTTCCTTAGGGGTACTATCCAGAAGGGCCTCTCTGTTGTTATTTCTGGCCCGTTTCTTTGCTTTTCTGACCATCTTCTTTGGATAATTACGATCCAGCAATTTTTGTTCCAGGTGCTCGGCTTGTTCACTGTATGTCTCTGAACCGTGCAATAAGTACTAACCCACGTGTTCTTTAAGCGCTCCCTGTTATTATACGAAACTGCAATGCATGTGTAATATGGCACTTTAAGAGACTGCAATTGTCAAGTAACAGACGCAATATTTAGGGGCAGTGACTTATCACGTGATAAATTTCTTTTGGAGGCATTCCCAGCTCGCGCATACAATAAGCACACGAGCACCTAGTAACGTGATTTGTGTTTATGTGACCACTTACACTTTGGCGGCTCCTCTTAATTAATGCACTTTGGTGGCTTCTCTTAATAAGTGCTTTTTCGCTAAACACAAGCACTAAGGCATGTACATCATTTTAAAAGTGGCAGTAATTGACTCCTTAGTACGATCATGTAATGGTATACTGTGATTTAATTAAGAGTCTTGCCCGTAGACATTGAACAGAAGCTCGCGCATACAGATTAAGCGCACGGGCACACAGACACGCCCATCTGTAACTACATTTCACGTTATTACACCTTGGCGGCAACGTATTTCCTTGCCTAAAGCATGAGCACTTAGGCATGCCAATCCTTTAACATGCCGTAACATTTTGACCATGGTGTGCGATTACGCTCGCGCATGCTGCATGATAACGATTAGCATGACCGTTTGGTTATGATAGCCAGGCAATTGTTAAGGCGCACTTGACTGGGACACCGGATACACTCGCGAATGATTATGCGACGCCATGCAACAGGTCAGGCAGCGCGTTTTGCAACTTAACCATGGCGCGCATGGGACAACGGAAACGACGATCTGTTGTCTAATTAAGGCTCCCAATCACTCTCTTTCTCGTTACGAGGTCTATAAATACCTCGGCTCGCAGTTCTTTTATTTACTGACGAGGAGGAGGAGAGGCAACATCTAGGTGCTATCAAGGGAGACGCACCCTGAGACCGTAAGAGAATGGTTGAATTTTATAGTAGCGTGTATTCTGTGGGTATGTGCTGGTTTTTAAAAAAAAATTAAAAATTGGTCACAACCGCTTATCCTGGTTTTTGTTTCCTCCTTTTCCTTACAGTTTAGGAACAGGGGTCTTCCCCTCACTCACTCCTATGGGGCTTAGAATTTTCTTCCCCGTGGTAAGAGTTCAAAATTTAGAGTGTGCACAAATTCACACGTGTCACACTCCTAGCCACTGACGTAATGTTGTGCATGTGGTTGTTAAGAATATGTTGTTCTGAAATGACCTAGGTTTGTTTGCATTTTTCTATTTTCAGGCGTAAAGGAGCCATAAGACTAACATATTTTGTGGACAGTGATAATTAACACGCCACGGAGTGGTACTTACTCTTTGCAGTAGGGTAAGAACGGAGCCTTTTTATATTAGGTCCTGATGAATGCCATGGACCCAATCGGGCCACAAGGCAGAAACATGTTGACCATCACTTATATAGCGGTGTAAGGACATTTCTTCCTAAAACACACCGTCCACTTGTTTTTAATACCATATGGCCGCCACTCACATTAAAATTTATTAGGCAACCATAATGGTTTTTTAAAAATCACTCACTTACTCTCTTCACGGGCCCCCACTTAGTTTAGAAGTGCATCCCTGTCGTCAGGTGTATGCCCGCCCTCCATCAAACCAAGTTTTTGGAGGGCGAGGACTGGCCAATGATGAAGCATGACACCAGGTGGTGTGTGAGACCAGTCCGTAACTTTTAGTGAGATGTCTCCACTTTTTTAAAAAAGCACTGTAAATAAACCTTGGTCACTAAACTGGGAGCGGCTCGTATGTGGTAAACATGGTGATATTTGGTCTCATGATAATGAAGTGTTACTGTGCAGGAACCCATGTGGTCCAGGGGGAATGTGACCTATCCTGTGGTGTATCCATGTCATCCATAGCAGCATCTGAGGGTGTCATGTGTTCAGTATTTGGCAATGGGATTTCCTACTTAGATTGGCTATTTCACATCTGTGGCTTCCACCCCTGCACATCTGTTGTGCCTGCCATTGGTCAATTCGTCTACTTCCCTGACCGTGTGGCCATCTCCAGTGGACATGCAGGTTTGGGCTTCAATGGGGAAGGACTCATCTGTGTTGTCAGTGCAACATTGCTATACAAGTGTGTTGGATCTGTGCTGATGATTCCGTTGGCACTTCCATGACCAGGCTGATGTTACGGGAGCCCTCATTTGGTGCTAATTGTTGATTGTGTGACCAAGTGCTCAGCTGACATGATGGGGCCCTACTGAGGCAACATATGGCACAGCTTTCCTCACACAGGAGTGGAGTCCCCTCATGGCAGTGTGTACTCCTGTGACATTGCCTGCGCCCAAGGTGTGTGTTGTATGTGCATGTCTGTGTGTTCACTTCCGTTTAGCTGTGCATGCTGTGATCCCTAGTGTTGTACCTGTTTGTGATGCTAGCTGAGTTGACCTATGTTCCCCCAAAGTCTTCTCCCTGGGATCTCTGTGATGTGGGTGCATGGCACATTACTGGTCATCAGGGTGTCACCCATAGGTGTGTTTGCTGTCAGGGCTGAGTTTGTGTGCAGACGCAGATGGGTCACAGTCAGGTTTCCCCTTGGCACTTGTTGTTTGCCCCTGTCATGTGATTTCCAGTTTGTGTTATCTTTCAGTGATTGTGACACGTTGTGTGTGTGACTGCTGGCACTCCTCAGGGTCCGGGCTGCAATGTTGGTTGTTGTCTATGTGTGTTCTTTGTGGGTGACCTTGGCTTCTTCATTGGTGTGTGACTGTGGATGGGATCCCATTGGTTGGTGTGGTATTGCCGTCATGGCAATGTACAGCGTAGTGTGCAGTGTGTCAGACATTCAGGAGTCTTGTTGAGTGGCCATGTGTGATGTGTTTCTGCACCTTGGTTCCCACCCACCACCCTGGAATAGTCATGGGTGCATGTGCAATGTCACCAGTGCATGTGTACTTCACTGCTGCACATTGTTGGAGGTCGAGGGGTGTGGTGTTGAGTGTGTGCAGATGAGAGTTGTTGCCCGGTTAGGCCCCTGCCTCCATGTTGGCCTTGGCTTACTGGCCATGCTGATTGATTTGTGCTTGATTTGTGCTTGTGTAGGTGTGAACCACATTTAGCTTTGTCATCACAGTGGGATTGTAATGCAGCCCAGGGTCACCACATTGTGGGGGCCCTGGGGGTGGTGCTGTGGTGTGTCTGTGTCTTGCTGTGTCAGTTGCTGTCCCTACGAGCCTGTGTGACATGTGTGATTTGTGCTCCCTCTCATCTGAAAATGCCTGCTTGCCCACATAGGGATTTGGATCCATGAGTTACCTTTGTGTGGCACTGTATGCACATCTGTATGATTGGTATTCAGGTCTCCTCATGTGTTGTGTGGTTGCCTGGGGACACTGGCACCCCCTTCACCTGTTGTGTATGATGTGCAGTGTGGGTCTGCCTGTTTGTGTTTGTGCATCTGCACCACTGCATTGGCATATCTTGGGTGTGCCATTGGCTGTATGTAGTTTGGTGGGTTTCCCCTGCTGTCCCTGGGACTCCTAGGTCATCGGTCAGCACAATGATCATGGTTTGTGTGTCCCATTGCTGCCATGGTATGGTATCTGTTCACCTCACATCTGCAGTCTCCACAGGGTATCTGCATTTGTGTGCCCATTGGTGCAGATATGTGGGTCTGCATTCTGATGGTCACTTCTGTCATTGTGTCATTGATGATTGTTGACGGTGTCAGCCCCCATGGGTGTTGTTTGTCTGCACATGGCCAAAGGTATGTCTTATTTGCACTGCAGTATTTGGCTCCCCCAATTTATGCTGCAATGGGACACATACACTACTTTGACACTGATGTGTTTTTTGTTCTGTGACCAGGAATCATCCATGCAGTTTGGCAGTTGCACCTCTTTCTTTGTCAACACTTACCTTTTGGTCACTGTGATGATGGGGGTTTGGACCCCATTGCCACAATTTTCAAAATGTGCTTCAGCTATGGACCCCACACTTACATTTTGGTCACTGTGATGATGGGGGTTTGGACCCCATTGCCACAATGTTCAAAATGTGCTTCAGCTATGGACCCCACACTTACATTTTGGTCACTGTGATGATGGGGTTTGGACCCCATTGCCACAATGTTCAAAATGTGCTTCAGCTATGGACTCCACACTTACATTTTGGTCACTGTGATGATGGGGGTTTGGACCCCATTGCCACAATGTTCAAAATGTGCTTCAGCTATGGACCCCACACTTACCTTTTGGTCACTGTGGTGATGGGGGTTTGGACCCCATTGCCACAATGGTCATGGCCTGCTTGCATTGTGGGTGCCACACACATATATGTGTGGCACATGTGCTAGGGGGTCACATTGTATGTTCAAAGTCATGTTCGGTGTTGTAGGCATTTGACACAGTCTACACACGCTTGTCATGGTGTTGGGGGATGTCTTCTTCTTGCATTCCCTAGGTTGTGGTGTGCTGGTTGTGTCATGCATTGTCCATCCTATTAGTGGGGGTGGTAGTAGTGGTTGGCATCCAGCCCCCCCTGGCTGAGGGTGGTAGTAGTGGTAGGCATCCAGCCTCCCCTGGGTGTGGGTGGTAGTAGTGGTAGGCATCCAGCCGCCCCTGGCTAAGGGTGGTGGTAGGCATCCAGCCCCCCTGGGTGAGGGTGGTAGTAGTGGTAGGCATCCAGCCCCCCGTGGGTGAGGGTGGTAGTAGTGGTAGGCATCCAGCCCCCTGGCTAAGGGTGGTGGTAGGCATCCAGCCCCCTGGCTGAGGGTGGTAGTAGTGGTAGGCATCCAGCCCCCTGGGTGTGGGTGGTAGTAGTGGTAGGCATCCAGCCCCCCTGGGTGAGGGTGGTAGTAGTGGTGGGAATCCAGCCCCCCCTGGCTGAGGGTGGTGGTAGGCATCCAGCCCCCCCTGGGTGTGGGTGGTAGTAGTGGTAGGCATCCAGCCCCCCCTGGCTGAGGGTGGTAGTAGTGGTAGGCATCCAGCCCCCCCTGGGTGAGGGTGGTAGTAGTGGTAGGCATCCAGCCCCCCCTGGGTGTGGGTGGTAGTAGTGGTAGGCATCCAGCCCCCTGGCTGAGGGTGGTAGTAGTGGTAGGCATCCAGCCCCCCTGGCTAAGGGTGGTGGTAGGCATCCAGCCCCCCTGGCTGAGGGTGGTAGTAGTGGTAGGCATCCAGCCCCCCTGGGTGTGGGTGGTAGTAGTGGTAGGCATCCAGCCCCCTGGCTGAGGGTGGTAGTAGTGGTAGGCATCCAGCCCCCCTGGCTGAGGGTGGTAGTAGTGGTAGGCATCCAGCCCCCCTGGCTAAGGGTGGTGGTAGGCATCCAGCCCCCCTGGGTGAGGGTGGTAGTAGTGGTAGGCATCCAGCCCCCCTGGGTGAGGGTGGTAGTAGTGGTAGGCATCCAGCCCCCTGGCTAAGGGTGGTGGTAGGCATCCAGCCCCCTGGCTGAAGGTGGTAGTAGTGGTAGGCATCCAGCCCCCCCTGGGTGTGGGTGGTAGTAGTGGTAGGCACCCAGCCCCCCCTGGGTGAGGGTGGTAGTAGTGGTGGGCATCCAGCCCCCCCTGGCTCAGGGTGGTGGTAGGCATCCTGCCCCCCCTGGGTAGGGGTGGTGGTGCGCATTCAGGCCCCTGTGTGCATATGTGGCATTGGTGATGGGCATCCTGCCCCTATGGTGCTGCTGTTGCTGGTGTAAGTATATTCTGCATCCCTCTGTGTGTGTGTGATGTGTCGTGTACGTGTTGTATGTGTTTTGTGGTTGGTGTCTGACTTACCTTCTGCGCTGTACGCGTCCGTGCCTGTTCCGGTAGTAAATGTAGAATATTGGTATGATCGGGACGAAGGGATTCATGGTTGGTTCGTGTCGTTCGTCCTTCTCGTTGCTTCGCGTCGTCCTCGTCGCTCCGCGTCGTCCTCGTCGCTTCGCCTCGTCCTCGTCGCTGGCGTGTTCGTCTCGTAGCCGTGGATCGTGTTGTGGCGCGAATCGGAGCTTATGTGCGCCTCTCCCGGAGGCTTTGACGTGCCGTGCGTAGGCGACGGGTTCGGCGCGTACGGAAAGCGCATCGTACTCGTTCGGCCGGACGGAGCTGCATTTTTCCTTCCGTGCGACTCGATTCGGCGTTTCCGGATTCGCCTCGGTCGGGGAACAGGACCTGGTTTGGGTGAGTACGGCTCGGCCGGATTCTGTGCTGTTGTGCGCATCGTACTTACTCGTTCGGTGTGCTGTACGGATCGGTCGGGAAACAGGCTTTCGCATGACTTTTTTCCCGACCGAATGGTATTGGGTGCGCCTCCGACCGAGATCGGAATCGGCCCCTTAGTGTTTTACAAATTAAGGCCTGGGTGTGCAAGGCTATGCTCCATGTTGCAATAGCGGCATATTTAAATGTAGCTTTTAGTTGCATGATTGTTGCAGAGCAGCTAAACTGGGATAGTACATGGGTACGTGGGGAAGTGTACTGTTCACAAATAGTCCGCTTTTTGTTGGGGGGTATAGAAATAAGTTATGTTATTACAAAGGAGGATTTAACGTGGTGAAGTTAAATGCTCACAAATAGGCCGCTTTTGTTTTTGGGGTATAGTATGAAGTAATATTTGGTTCTTGTGCAAATACATTTAAATAATTTAGTGCAAAGGAGGATTTAAAGCTTACTTTGACTTTTTTCAACAGTAAACTAAGAGCCAAAACAACAGATGTTGCCTTGCCCTAGCGATAAACATCTTGCTTCCTTTAGGAATACTGTTTGCTTTCGCTTCGAAGCCTTCTCTACTGGGTTTTATGGCTACTAACTGACAGCCCACTGTGAATTATTAAGTCATGTGGACGCAATGTTGATAACGATCTTGTGTGGCCTCTCTTTAGTCTGTTGTCTACCTTCACTTCACACTGTTTGTTTTGCTGCCATCTCCCTCTACTTAGATGCAAATCGAGCGCGTATTACAAACACTTTTGTATTACATGTAGCTACAAAAAACATAAATATGGCGAGACCGATTGGCATTGCCAATGCTTGTTTATAGTGCTACTCATAATTCATTTACACTCAATTCTGTGATCTACATAGTACACGTTCTTTGCAGCAGGCACATTAACCCTCTGCGCTACTTTATGATGAGCCAAAACTGCCACTAGACAAAATTTCGATCTCTCACCAGTAGGAACATGAATCACCAGAGTTATCTTGCCTTTTTTATTGTTGCCTGAAAACTGCTGGACACACAAGGAAGTTCACATACTTTTAAACCAATAGTTGTTTTTAAACACAGCGTCCCTGCACCAAAGTCAGGTGCGGCTGCACTGGTCATATCACCCTAAAGCCGGCCCTAAATCCACACTTTTCTTTAAGGGTATTTTTTGAGTTTCTTAAGTATTTTTTTAATCAATCGTTTTTAATGTCATTATGGCTTGATTTTTTTTTTATACTGTAAGGCTTACATAATGCATAGTTAATAAGGTAGCCAAGTATTATAAGAGAATCAAGAAGAGACTGTACACCATATTTGTTACATATCAAGATCCCTCGTAGATTGGAAACTGTCAAAGTTGTAATTACGGTCAATGTATATGAATATTTTGGGACTAACTAATTTTTCCCTTGAAATCTAAGCTTTGGTGGTCATGATCAGTAGTCGAAGTGCATTAAAAAAAGTAGGGCAACTGTGATGCTGCGTGCAAGGGTGCGGGTGAGGGCATGCTCAAAGGTGGGGCTAAAAAAACAAAATATTCTGTAACTTTTTTCGTTCTTTCACCTTCGGGTAACTACATATAGAATAACACACAGCTTAAATGAAAATTAAATACAAGCCATGTTAATCAGTGGGAAATGCACTATTGTACATTATGAAACCTCTATAAGTTAATGCACTGCACCAGAGAGCCACATAATTGAATTTTAGTTGGTGCAGTGGAGAATAGTGACTTGCATGTTTAGTGCTACAAGGTCCCAGTCTGCTACAGAAAGCACTGTGAACATGCAAGTCACTATTTTAAACTTGTATTACACACAATATAAGATAGGCTGCTGCAAAATGCGCAAAAAACTGTAAGATAAAAAGCGGTTTCCAAAATATATATTTTTTTGAAGACTGTACATAGTGCAATTTTTTTTTAATATAACTGTCTTTTAAAAGGACACACTTCACAGCTTAGCTGGTAGTAGCTCCCTTACAATACCTCTCAAAAAGAATGTGTCATCAGGAAGCTTCAAGTGATTCCATCAATTAAAGCTAAAAATTACCAGTTGCGCACATTTACATTTCTTTTAGGCAAGCAGACACCCTGGCAAGAATGCTTTCTTAGCTGCCTGCTCCTCCCATGGTTTCACAGCACAGGAGCCCTGTCCACACCCTGCCTTACACTTCAGCTGAAGCATTTCAACTCTCGGAATTAACTGTCCCGAGATGGTTGTCTTTTCACAAAAAGTAGGGGAACTGTTTTTCTAAAATTAAAAAAGTATGGGACGTCGTGCCCCTCCGATCACGCCCACTTTGACCACTGGTCTTGATAGAAAATTATCCAATAATTGCAAAATCTTTTTTACTCCAATTCTTTCTATTCATCCCACTTCGTAGTAATCGAGTGACAGTGCCCTTTAACACCTCAGAGTTTAAGCTGTTTTCTATTTTTATTAATGCCCCAAGACCCCCCCACACTGTCCCTCCTTTCCCCAACCCCTTCCTGTTTATATCAAGCCCTAAGAGAAGGCTGATGAAGGAATCAGGAGGGAGGGTAAGGCGGGGGAGGGCCGTAACCAATGGAACATGTAGAAATAATCGGAATAAGGAAGATTCCCGGGAAATAATCAGACTATTACCTCTGCTTCTTCCGTCCTCGTCCCATTCTTTACTAATCGACTAATCGAGGTCTGCCAAAGCTAAAAGCCTCTTTATCAGCATAAAGGACAACTACATAAAGTATGCATTTTGGGCGGAATTTTATTGTCATTCAACCCATTTAATAATTCTCACAAGTGCCCTGCATATGCTCACTTAAGAGCAACACAAATCAAAGATAAAAATAATGAATAGACATAGATAACCATTGGCAAAATAAAAGGATCAGGAGGAAAGAGAGGGGCCTTTAATGTGACATTGAACCAGAAGTTAACTCAGAACTCTGAGCAACATGGAGTCTACAATGAAAATAAAAGTTGAAGGAGAGGATCAAGTTGGGCCCTACAAATATCCAGACCAAGACGCTGCCACACCCCTTGTAGACTAGTCCTTGACTACCCTTAGTTTACCTTTACCTTCTTCTGAATAGGGTAAGGAAATTACCATTTTCACCCACCCAGCTCGAGTGAAAGTTGAGGGTTTCGCTGCTCTCTTTGCAGGAACAAACCTCGCAAACATCCTATCAGAATTCCTAAATTCTGCTGCCCTCCTTAGATGGATTTCAGACAATAAATATATAGGGTCCGATACCTCCAGAAGGAAGGGCCCCAGGGCCCTTAAACAGCGTATCGAAGTCAGAAAGTGCCGACACATCCTCCCACAGCACCAACAGCGAAAAGGGCACACAAATATAAACAAGAAGGGTTGAGGCGAAGAGGGGAGCTATAAGAGGCTCTTGGGAGCATTAATAAAAATAGAAAAGAGCTTGACAGCAGTGAATTATGGGAAGCTAAGGGGTGCCTTTAGTTGATTAGTAAACAATGGGACAAGGATGGAAGGAGAGGAAGTAATGGGATATTATATATGGGATAAAGTATTCCTGCTGTACATTATAGGATTATTGCAAGTCACAGAAGAAGGGCGTGAATTTTTTGGTGCTTATTCTGTGGTGCATAGCGGCATGAGCCTTGTGTATAGCTCCTACTTTATACAGATTACTTCATATGACTGTGAGGCAAGGACCTTTTTTCAGGATCACCTGCATTTTTTGGCCCCTCTTTTTACTAGATTTAGTGCTGTTGTACTGACTTTGAACACTTGAGCGCTGACATTCAGCACCCAGTGTATGTTCTCTGACCCCTAAATATAGGTGCAATCGGCTAATACCTGGTTGGCATACTTAGCTTACCTATAGGTCGCTAGTATATGGTACTCTGTGTACCCAGGGCCTGTAAGTTAACTGTCACAAGTGGACTGCAGAACCTATTGCGCCACTCACTAAAGTGACAAGTGAAAACAAAGCTCTAGGCCTGCCACTGCAGCCAAAGTGTGCAACTTTTAAACTTCCAATTCAACTTGGAAAAATAACATCTTTGCAAAGTCTAAACCTTTCTTTGTAATATTTATTAGATTCCACTAAGGTGGGCCTTACCAGCCCATAAGGCAGATTGCAAGATATTAAAAAGAAGGACATCGTTATTTCATGTTTATCATGTCCTGACAGTGAAAGCTCGCCATTGTTGTTTTCACTGTAGCAAGGCTGGCATTCTTATTGACTAACATGGAAGTTACACTCTACATTCACAAAGCATTAACTTTCCTTTGGGAACACCAAAAGTAGAATCTCAAGGTATCAAATTAATTGTTGCATTAAATCCGTAATATTGCTAAAGTTGGATTTAAAGTATCTATTAATACAAAGGTGACTTTAAAAAGTCACGACTTTCTTGTCCAAAGTTTCTAACAGCTGTTTCCTATTAACTGCAGCGGGTGTTACCTGAGATAGCTCGCTGCTCTCCTGCCAGGAGGTGTGAATGGCTCCCAGGAAAGGAGACCAAAAGGCCTCTTGGTTGGAGAAGGTGTGACCCTTCCTGACAGGATGGCCAGAGGGCTGTGGCTGCAGATGGCCCAGCTTCAAATGGTCAGCCACCTGTCAGAGTCAAATGAAACTCACACTTTAACTTGCCCTCTCCTTTGTGTAGGTAGACAGGCTGGCATTTCTTTCAGAGGGGGAAACCTGTTGTAGAACCGGTTTTCCAGGAGGAGTTGTTCATTTTACTGGACACTGCACAGTAGCTCCGACCCAAGGAAGAAAGTTTCTGACATTTTGGATTTGGTAGAGAGATGCACTGTCATATTGTTTAGTGCCAATCGCCCAGGAAGTGATGCCAGAGTGGATAGAGTTGCCAGAGGGAATTTTACCCTCATTGGTTAGGGTGTCCTCCCTACATATCAACTCGAAACTGGCATAAAAGTGACACCCCTGGGTACCAGCCTCAGAACATTGCTGGACCTTTGGAAACAGAAGAAGGACTGCTGAACCAAAGGCCTGGGCTGCATCTACTCCCACTTGAATCCAGGATAGAAGAGTGGACTGCAAGGGCTAGTTGGCTACTCTCATACTAATCTCCAGGAACACAAAAGCTACAAGAATCCTGCAACAAACAAGAGCCCAGTTGACCAGTTCCAGCTCAATTTGCCCTGGACCCTGCTCTTGGGTTTTGGGAGATTGAGACTTCCCCACCATGTGGTGCCCACAAGGTTCTGGACCCTTGGCTGGTGTTAGAGTGTACTCTCTGCCCCTCAAGATTGTAAAAGTGGACACTCAGAAACTTCAGAATTTTTTACTAAAAGTGCTAGAGGCTAACATTAGGCCACTGCCGAACTGCATCTGCCAATGTCGTATTGCATATCTGATTCAACTTGCTGGTTTGTCCTGCTGAAAGCAGCCCGACTTTCATAAATGTTTCTAAGTCCCAACTGGAAGAATTTTTGCCGGGAACAATGCAGAGCAGCACCTCACCATCGTCGAGCCCTCTGTCTGATCCAACTGGCAGCCCTCCTCGTCCATGAGAACATTTCTCCAGAAAAAGACTAAGGGCCTTATTCAGAAATGTAAACTTACACTTTTGTGTAAATGACAAATTTTTGGGTATTCACGAACTTCGAATTTAATTTTGCTAATATTAATTTGATGACTGTGGAGACTCCACACATAAAAAATGGGCCTCTCCTATCTTCTATATGTGGAGTCTCTAGTCGTAAAATTACTATTGTTAAAATTAAACTTTGTTTGTGAATACCCCAAAAAACAAACGTGCAAGTCTACCATTGTGAATCAGGCCCTAAGTCAGAAGGTAAACTTTTCATCAGTACAAACCTGGTCCCTGTATCTGACACATGGGCTATTGCCATCAGCCTTAACTTTTGGCTTTGCCCGGGTCCAGCGCAACCAGATACCAACAGTTGTCACTTAGCGCTTTTTAGCACTAGAAAATGTTAAACCTTCTAAATATCATATCTCCGGTTCTCCTGATCTAATTTTTGTTGTTTTGGTGTCTATTTGTTTATTAAAATGTATACTATGTTTATTAATTGAAGTGAGAATTTTATTTTGCAACCTATTAACTATTTTGGTACTGGTAAATGCTTTACACTTGTTTACTTTGAATTTCAGCCTTAACACTCTGTGCCAAAGCTACTCACGACTGAGCTAAGGTTTCAATTTAAAGTAACCTCACTGGACCTGATACAGAATAGTGACATTATTACTTAGTAAATATCTCTCAACCACCCCAACTAATAATCCACTTACTCACATAGACGCATACCAACGTTTAGAAATGGCACCATAAAAGAGCAGCTTACCTAGTGAAATACTCATGATGGAATAGTTGCAGAGTGTCAAACATCACACAGCCTAGATGGTGATATCACACATAAACATACAACTACCATGGTTATGTCACACATCATTCTGCAGAACTTGGAATGTCACAAAGCAATATTCTACGAACACTAGACTCTTGGACGTCAGCATATCTCAAACATGGTATTGTTTCACATCAGTTAACTCCAAGCAAGGCAGTGCCATGGATTGGCCTGCTACAAATGACATGTGACACATCGACCTACAACATACCTTCAAAAATCACACATAATCTTACTGAAAAGATTGGAATGTTACACATTACTGTTTGGTAAACATGGGAATGTTGGACATCAGCATGCTTCAAACATGGGAATGTCACACATCAGCATTCTGTAGACAATGGAATATCACACATTACAGTCCTGCATCCATGAGAATGTAACACATCAGCATATGACAGACAAGGAAAGATCATGTGTGAGACTGTGATTTATTAGTTGGGGTGAAATGGTGTCCATTCCAAGTAATAAAGTCACTATCTTGTTTGGTACAGTCAATAGTATCAGTAATTTAAACCTGATCTCGCCCCCTAGTCTCTTGGGCACACAGCAGACCAGCTTAACTTGGAGAATATGTGTAAAGCATTTAGAAATACCAAAACTGTTAAAAAGTCAAAAACACAACACAATAAAAATTCCACTCCAATTTATTAAAATAGAGAAAAATTTAATAGGCCAAATAACTCCAAAATGATAAAAAATCTAATAAGGAGAACCAGAGATGTGACTTTTTAAATACTTTAAGTGGAAAATGTGCCAAAAAGCGCAAAGCACCAATGGTACTAAATGATTGAGGGAGTCCGGGACGTAGGCATGATTTGAGGCTGACCGTGATGGAGTACAGGTTGAATACACCAAGAATATTGCCCAGCTAGGTCCTGAAAGTAGGAAAGGTTGAAAGGCTTTCTAAGTCTCAATCTAAAAATGGACTTTGCAGTTTTTCTGAGCAAAAGCTCGTCTCCACGTGGGACAAATCTGACATTCTATTTGAAGCCGTGGTCTGCCAGTCGAATACTTTTCGCGATTGGTTCCCTTGAAGCTCTGGAGCACAGTTTTGAAAAAGTGACCAAACTTCTGTTGGTGCCCAAACAACCGCAGGATTACACATCCGAGGAGCCCTGTACCTCAGAGGGAGCACTTAGAGATTCCTCTCAGGGTGTCAGGCAGCGAGCATAGCAAAGTCCTGTTGACGTCCCGTTGCCACTGGTCAGCTGGGACTCTTCACATGATTATCCTTTTTAGCTTTTTTATGTTCCTAGAGCCCCCCAGAGGATCAGCCTTATGGTCCTTGGAGAGGTTTCTGTCCTTCGATTTCAAGTGGAAGTTTGTCCATCCTGCTCAGGCCCTTCTAACAGGTCACAGATGCCAAGTGTAGCAGGTTCAGTCTGCCTGGTATCCTTTTGCAAGTCTAGCAGGGTTCTAAGGGAAGCTAAATGAGGGTCCAGCTTTCAAGGGTTCATCAGCTTGTGAGTGAGAGACACCCTCAGACACTCCTAGTTTCTCTCTGACCAATGGAGCAAAGGTTCCTAGGCCCTGACCTATCTACTTTTGCAGTAGTTTGTGTTTGCTTTACTGCAAACAGGTCCAAAATGCAATGTGTCAGGGCAAATCCAAAATGGCAAAGGTCTTCTGCCACACTAAATTTGGGCTCTAAGGGCTTGCTTTGTGTGTGGGAGAGTACTATGGTAATCCTACTGTCCTCTCCATCTAACATTAAAATCCAGTTTGAAGAAAGCTCTGTACCCACAACAAAGCCAGAGACGGAAGTCTGGTAGCAAAATCAGGGCCCTTCAGCAACCAGACAGGGGGGTATACAAGAATTGTCCTGGCATCCTGTTTACTCCCTTTAAAGGGTGCACAACTTTTACATATACTAATTCACCACTAATCCTTTATGGGTTCCAGAGTAGCGTGCTACTCGCCAACAAAGCGCTTCAACACCCACCAGGGGTAACAGGCGCTATATGAATGCAAACCTTTCTTTCCCTTCTATCCCTCCACTATCCTTCTCACTCCAAATAACTGACTAATATCCACCACTCAAATTACTTTCATATTTCACCATACTAATTCACCACTAATCCTTTATGGGTTTCCGGAGTAGCGTGCTACTCGCCCAAAAAAAAAAAAGCAATTCAACACCCCATCAGGGGTTAGAAGCGCTATATATATGCAAACCTTTTTTCCCTCTTCTATCCCTCCGCTATCCTTCTGAATCCAAATAACTGACTAACATATCCACCACTTAAAATTTACTTGCATGTTTCACTATACTAATTCAACACTAATCCTCTATGGGTCCCGGAGTAGCGTGCTACTCGCCAAAAAAGCGCTTCGACGCCTCGTCAGGGGTAGTAAGCGCTATACAAATGCAATTACAATACAATTACAATACAATGTGCTTTATACAGACCTATCATGTAATATTTGACACTGTGGTGTCAACGTAGGGCACTGCCCCCACTGTGCACGATCTATTGAGCTCGGAGGAGTCATCTCTGCCCATTCTGGTCACCCTATTGTGTGCTTCTAAAAAGAGTTTCACACCTCTTCCCGGACTGAGCACAGGCTTCGAGTTAGCAGAGGCTAATGCTAATTTGGATTCTGGCAGTGAAAGAGTAATTTTCTAAAATGACCAGTTACCTTTCCTTAATGTTCACAAAAAACCTACTTCACTATTGAATTGGAGTTTTAATAATGATAAAAAATAGTGGTTTGATTATTTTTCTAGCCGGTCTAATTCTCAAGATATGGCATTAGTATTTTAATCTGGCTTTGTACATAGGACAGCTAGGCCTGCCACTGTGAATAGGGGGTGTAGAGGAGCAAGGGGAATCCATAATGAAAAAGAAATGCACTCTGTAAATTGGATTGGCAAGTCAGAGGCGGTCAGTCTTTTTTTCTTTCATGTAAATTGGTTTCGGATGAAATAGCTCATAAAATGCTGCATACTAAAAATATGGAAATGTCACACACCAACACGCTGAAAACATGGTAATGTTGCACATCTGCACAAGTGTGATTGATGGAGATTTGTGTGCTGCAAATGTGGGAATGTCAAACACTTCTATATTGAAAATATAAGATTGTTGCACACCAATACATTTCAAAGGTGGAATGTTACATATCAGTATATTGAGAAGTTGAGGATATTGGACATCAGCATACTGGACACCTAGGAATGCCACAAACCCGAGTTTAAGGATTATGTGGACAGAAGAAAGACTAGGATAAATCATGCGAATTAATAATATGTGCCCAAAAGAAAGATTTTACGATAAATCATGTAAATTAGTAATATGTGCCCAGAAGAAAGACTTCCGGATAAATCATGTAAATTAATAATATGTGCACAGAAGAAATACTTTAGGGTCAAGCATCTAAATGGATAATATTTGCAAAGAAAAAAGACTATAGGATAAATCATGCAATTGAATAATATGTGCACAGAAGAAATACTTTAGGATAAATCATGTAAATTAATAATATGTCTCCGGAAGTAATACTTTAGGATAAATCATGCACATGAATAAAATATGCACAGAAGAAAGACTTTAGGATAAAGCATGCAAATGAATAATTTTGCTGCTCATATTTGCTTCTAAAAATACGCAAGGGGCTGCGTGACAACTAGAGCTGGGTTTTTATATCGAGATAAGTGGGAATAGGCACGTCATCAGTGTGCCTGCTCTGCGAGTTGACAGTTGTGTTGTGTCACTGGCTGTGAAATATCAAAATAGTGCCTGGAAAAAGTAGGTATGCTTCAGCCAAAGTTCCAGGAAGTGTGTCATGATCTGTCTCTGTTAGGCTTCTCAGTGTTTGGATGCAAAGATGCCCCAAAGCCCCAGATCGATAATATGTATATTTAATGATTGTTTTATTGTCTGGAGGGCAGACTCCCAGAATCCACCGCCCCTGGCTTCCAACACATTATTTCTGTATTTGCTTGCGTCTATCACCATGCTATTCTCTCAGACTGTAGCCATCGCCGAGGCAACCTTGCTTCTCTTCTCAGCCACAAGAAAACGAAGTGTGCACAACATTTCCAGGAAGCAATCAATCAGCAGCATAAACATGTTTAGAGGGAGCACAGTTTCAGGGACCCAGTGCTGTGCATTTCTGCAGCTCGTCAATAAGCTACGTTATGCAAATTAAATAATCTTTCTTTCCTGCACAGAACCATTGAGGTATTATGGTGGACGGCCGACTCACGTGGCAGTAAAAATACGCCTTAAGTATGAAAATATATTGTTCTGGGGATGTGTAAGTTTGAGAAACTGAGCCCAGACCTTACATGATGCAGGAATTTCAAACGTAGTGCATGAGGGACCTTTCACAGGATACTCTGTGCGTAGGGAAGCTTGCACTGCTGCACCCCATGCTTTGCCTGGTCTGTATGCAAGAGAGCTTTCCTCCTCTGCGTTGATTTATCTGTTCTATCTGTCTTAGTTAAGGTAGAGAAATATTTTTATTATTCAAGAGGCTTAACTAGGGAGTTTGTCAGTGATACTAAGTTTTGAGGTTCTTGTTGGTTTAACACCACTAGAGTGAAATGCTTTGCTAACAGTGCCATTCAGGATAGGTCGGGTACCCGGCTGAGGCGCCCCTTCTGCCCATGGCAATGCCTCTTGTTGCTGCTTGTTGCAGTGCATATTGGTGGAAGTGAACCACAGGACTACCTCTGATGCAAATCAATGTATGATTACTGACGTGGATATTTAATACAAGAAAGCAATAGACACACAAATGATGGACGGAATGCTGAACAAATCAAACATTCACCCCCCAGTCTGGAGATCTGGGTCAAATCCATCGTTCTTTAGCACATTATGCCACCCCAGTTTAAACCCAGTTGTATGCAAATCAGTCTTGACCCTGCTCCTCATGGGAACAGTCCAGCCTGAACTGCCAAGCCAGGTCCTGCCACTGGATTCAAGCTAGCCTGGCTGATGAGGGGTGATACTCCAAAACCAGTCCCAGAATGCTTGTTTCCGGTCCAGGGAGGACCTGGCTTTGCAGTTCGGGCTGGACTGTCCCCATGAGGAGCAGGGTCAAGACTAATTTGCATATGGCTGGGTCCAAACTTGGGTGGCATGGTGCAGCAGCAGCCGCTCCATTAGTGCGGAGGAGCGCTGCCCACCCCCCCACCACCACCAGTAAATAAAACGATAATAAAACGGGTGTTAAAACTGTTTTATTATCATTTTATTTTAATCACCTAGACCCGCCCCTAGGACTCTGACGAGTCTTGGGGGCAGGTCCAGGGGATGACACTGCTGGTGGGGGAGTGGTGGGCACTCCCTTCACTGTGCATGAGGTGTTTGGTCGACCTTGTCAGGCCGGCCAAACCCCTCATGCGCAGTGAAGCTCTCTCCAGCCTCAACTGCGTTGCTGGGGCTGGAGAAAGCAGGCACAGGCTCCCAGTCTGCCTGGGAGTGTTTGTGAAAAGTGTTTGCAGAAGCACCATGGCTTGCCTTGTGTGAATGCCAGATTCATACCCAGAGACCAACAGAACTAAAGGTTTCTATAAGAAAGACATTCACAACAGTTTGCCACATTTTGTGGGAGTGCCCACTATCAGGGGAGGGTGAGTTTATGAACGTCATTTCACCAAGACACTAGGGGTAGTGTAAGTGACATCACACGCCATTTGACCTTTACGTTCACACACATGCATACACACACACTCTCTCACATAAACACCCTCTCACCTGCACGCATGCACACAACATACATTTAAAAGCATTTATTACATACATCAGCTACCAGGGAGGGTCATATTCCACCTAATTGTACTCCATTTTTTGTCACATTAATAGTGAATATTATTATTCACTATTCGTGTAATATAAAAACTAACAACAAGGAGATTGGAGCCCCAACCGATGTCCATGAGGACGAGCTTCCTCTGTTCCTGGCACTGATTTTGCCACCTCTGAGGTCAGAGGTCCCAAGTGCAGTACCATGTGTTGCAAGGGGTAAGCCAGGGGCCGCAGCTGCGACCTCTGGCGACCCCTAAATGATATCCATGGGTGAGTTGCATTAACAGAATCACTGCAATATGTGTCCTAGCTTTTGCTATGCGAAAATCAGACCGCACAGGTCAGGTTAACTGCCCCGCCTACAGGAGGACTATTTGAGAATTAAATTAAATATATTCTGATTTTGTTATTGGGTCAGGCATGGCTGTGGTTTGCAAATCAAGCAACAGCACCAGGTCACTGCATGGGTGCAGATGTTTAACATCATGCAGCAATGACGAGGCACATGCACCAATCACGAGAGGCACGTGCACCAATGACATGAGGCAATGCTATATGCCAATGATGCTCTAACTAAACACCACATGTCACAAAATCCACCCAAATAATACATCTAAAATTCATCATTTTCAGAAACACTCGAATGCATCACAAACTCTAAGAGTAACAGGTTGACCTCGGACCACATTTCAAACGGCAGCTTAAGGGTGCTGTCCTTTGGCTTGCTTCTTGTTCCTCCAGGGGTGTTCTGAGAGCTTGACCCTAGCCACGCAGCTGTTGTTTCCTTCACTGCAGCCTGGCTGGGGATTTCTCACAGAAAATATATACTTGTATCACGGAATTACAATTCAGTTCAAATGCTTTGTTAAAAATCTGCTTTAGTCACTGCTCACAATATGTCAGTCCCATACCCTGTCCCATGGCCACAGTATAGACACTGGCACCCTTCACTTTGATGTTGGAATTGAGCTGCTCTACATGACTTTACTTCTTGTTAAAAACATCATAGTGTGTTTTTGTGTTTTTCTGACTACTTGGGAGGTGCAGAACTCAGTAGCTCTAAGCAGCGCTTCCTTGCTATACTCATAGGAGCATATTCTCAAGGACTTATCGCCGATTTATCGGCACTTTAGCACCGCAAAAGTAGCGATAGTTTTTTCGCCCTATTCTCAAGCTGGTGCAAACTGCCGAAATCGCCAGTTTTCCACCGATAGCTGCCGCAAAAAACATTGCCACGGATGAGAGCGACAACTAACGCTAATGGTATGCAGAGTAGGCGTTCCCGTGCAAAAACACACGAAAACACCACTTCGCGATATTCCCAACGACCAGCCAGATCTGCGATGCGATCCAAAAACAGGCGATAAGGCGCGTTAGCAGCAGGGATTTAACACCTGCCTTTGACTGGTGTTAAGCAGGACGACAACCTGCAGTATGAAAGGGAGCCCAGCCCAGAGCCACATCTGAAGACTAACAGATGCCATGGAGCCAATGATCATGCAGCTTGGAGACCCAAGAGGGCCACAACACCCACCGCCACCACCCCCAGGACCCCCCCCCCCCCGGACCACCCGCCCTCGGACTGCCATCTAGGCAGGGCAGAAGAAGACAGATGACGTTCCTAAAACGCACCAGCCTCAGACACTCAACGCCAGAGGATGCCATTGCCCACTACAGGCTCAAAAGGACAACCATCCTCTGCATCCTGACCCACATTGCCCACATGCTGACAGTACCAACACAGCGGAGAACCAACATCCCTCCGCAGACAAAGCTGCTGGCTGTGCTGCACCTGTTGGCCCCTGGTACCTTCCAAACAACAACTGCCAGAGTCGGAGGAGTCTCACAGCCAGCCCTATCAAAGTTCCTCACACCTGTCTTGGATGCATGTCCACAAAAGCAACGGCGGGCCCCTGTATCCACACCTCACGCTAGTTCCAATTCGTAGTGTTCCTGCGCAACCAACCCCAACGCCAGCCGTTGCTTGACGCCTCTGTGCCCCAGATCCAAGATTGTAGTCACTGAAATGGGGGTGCGCCAGGTCATGAAGTCCAGTAGTCAACAGTAGTGTAAAAACAGTTCTTTATTACAAATACATAAATCAACAATACGAAAAGCTCAGCCAACACGTTCCATTCCCAACGGGGAACTTCATCAGGGCAACGTGTGGATTCAATTAACTGCATATGCTGCGGGAACTCCCCAATACAATTCGATATTCCGAAAGTCAGTATTCAGAAACCTGTTGGAAAAATGGTGACAATGGTCAAGCGTCCGCATAGTCACAAACGTAATCTGGCACAGTGCATTGCACTTGGACAAACCGGAATGGTGACAGGCATGATAAATCCTGCACAAAAAGACCGTAACAGAAGTTCGTGTGGTCGTAACCTTCATAGGAAAGAAAAGGAAGGTTACGACCACACGAACTTCTGTAATGGTCTTATTATGCAGGATTAATCATACCTTTAAGCATCACGGTTTGTATCAGCTTGATACCCCTGCACCTTCACTTCCCCCACACTGCGCAGGAACAGCTGGAGACCAAGCAAGGGAACTACGCCATAGCTGGCTTCCCGCAAGTGTTGGGGGCTATTTACTGCACACATGTACTACTTGTGCCCCCTGCCGACACTGCACACAATAACCGCAACAGAAACCACACGCATTCCATCAATGTGCAGGCAAAAGTGGACCACCGGGGCCTGTTCACAAATGTTGTTGCAAACTTCCCTGGCAGTGTGGAAGACCTTGGACATGTAGCTTTGTCCCCTCCCCCTGTAAGCGTGAGCGGAGTGGCCTTGGCCGGCGTATGTCGTGGATAAATAGCCCGGGGCTCTGGGCGTGGCACAGTTCCGGGATGGCCACCAAATTAACTACTGCGTGTGTCTCTGTGTCCGCCATATCCTGCCCATAGGCCTACACACACGTGGCCGACCACCCTCAACGGCCAGATTTACACTGGAGACGAGGTGCTATGTTCCAAGCCAACCCGCACACATCTCGTCATCGCATGCAAGGTCGTGTCTGCCAGGGCGGCGCCCCCTACCCAGCCACGAGGCCGCCGCCGCCGTGACCAATGGTGCCTGCGCGATCCTGTGCGCCTGCTGCACCCCAGCCCTGGTCCCCAGCCCGGTCCGCCGCCCAGCGATGACTGGCCGCCCCTGCGCACCCAGGCCTCAATGCTCACCTTCCGCCACCGGCGTGTCTCCAAGAGGGCCCACCACGTGCCGGTGCAACCTCCTCAGCCGATCGCTGGATTCCGCACCACAGGCCCCCAGCGCACCCTGCGGCACCGCACCGCGGAGTCATGTGTGTGCTGACTGCTGCCTTCGGCGTACACTGCGGTCCAGCAAGGCTCTCAATAAAAATCGAATCTTGATTGGCAGGACGGCGTATCGAGGTCTACGCATCATCGCAGGCTGCACACCCGCTCAGCTGTTCAGGTGCCCCTACCTCAGTGCACCGCAAGTCACCGTCCCGTGGCGGTAGGCCCGTGCCGGCCGCAGCTCTTCAGGTGCCACCAACTCTGTGTACCGCAAGTCATGGCCCCTTCATAATTGAGTCTTGTGGTGCGGACGCCATCATGTCACCTCCGGCAGTGGGGAATGTGATGTGGTAGGCCCCTTTTATTGGCAGGGTCACATGTTCTGTGATGCCTGTGCTGGATGGGTGTGGTGTGGGTGTAAACCAGCCCTCAGGGTGTGGCTGTGGCATGCTGACAACTAGACCAGTGATCAGCAGATCACTACAGGGAAGACCTGGGACATGTAGCTTTGTCGTCTCCCCCTGTAAGCGTAAGCGGAGTGGGCTGGGCTGGAGTATGCCGGTCCAGCGTAGGAGTGTGAATGATGAGCCCGGGGCTCTGGGCGTGGTTCAGTTCTGGGCTGGACAAGAAAGTGACTGATGCGTGTGTCTCTGTCGTAGTGTCGGCGCCACCCAGACCGCAATCGGCAATGTTGCACCCTGTGACTCGAGTCCCACAACATGAGCAACATGGACGTAAGGGGGAGTCACTGACCCTACATTCATCCATACTTTCATACTTGAATGATCATAGACATGACACATCTGTGTGAATTTGAATGTTTTATTCACATTCAGTGGAGTGTTGAAGCTGGAGCAGTACAGGGCCATGCAAACCCCACTTTAGATTGTTGCCCCGTGGAGGGCCAGCCAGAGTCCTTCAGGGAATGACAGGTACATCAGGAGAGGAGGAGTTCAGTCCGCAGTCTGATAGCTGTGTCATTGGTGACCAAACAGAATTTGGCAGTCCATGTCGAGGTCCAAGGTGAGTGTCGCAGAGTGCATCGGGGGACAGTGGAAGGTGATGATGCAGAGGGCAGAACCAAGTAGAAACAGGCCATATGGCGGAGATGGATGCTACCGCCTCCTCCTTACCACTAAGGCAGATTCATCCGCATCTTCGTCCTCTGATGTTTCATGTGCCTCACATGTGGGTGGTGGTGTTTTGCCTGCATCACTGTGTGGCACTCACACATCAGGGGCTGGAGGTGGATTGTCTGCCGCACTGTGTGGCACTGACACATCAGGGGGCGGAGATGTGGATGTAGAAGCAGTAGCAGCATTCATCTGCGTCAGGCCTTGTGGCAGCAATGCCATGATGAGGGTCTGCAGGGCATGGAAGATCCCAGCTACATCTCGCTGGTGTGCAGGCGTGGCAGCCATTCTTTCCGCCTGCATCCGCTTCCTGTTCTCCATGATCCTCCGCATGTGTTCCAACTCCCGGCTGACATCGCTGGAGCCACTCTGACTAGACAGTTGTTCTTGTCTCTGAGTCAGGACTCCAGCGATGTCTGCCATGGATCGTTGGAGAGCATGAAGCGGACTGTGGGTGTCCGTTAGGGACTGTAAGTGGTCCCTGATGGGACTTAGACACCCACGTATGGCATCTAGTTTGGCTGCTATGAGGTCGAACCCCACCCGCACCTGTTCAGCCATCTTCTCCTGGCCCCCTAACACACGGCGTTGGAAGGCCATGTGTTGTTCGTGGGGGTCCTGGGAGACAGCCGGGGTGGTGGGTGCTTCCTGCTGTGTGGTCTGTGCAGGGGGTGGGGTCTCCTCGATGCAGCTGGGCTGCCCTGCTCCTGGAGGTGAGGTGCCGAAGCTGTCCATGAGCTCTTGGAGGGCGTCGGTGTCGAAGGTGGGGAGGTCCTCTTCGTCATCAGTGTAGAGATGTTCGGTCTGCTCTGCAGGAGGTGTTGATTTTCCCTCTGCAATGTGAAGGGGAGATGCAGTTTAACATTGTGTTCACATGTATGTTGACGCATTGTACAAGTTTACATACAGACTGCATGACAATGTACATTGTGACTGTTTGGGAGGAGCTGCCTATTTGATGCGGGACAGTGGACATTTCGACAACATCACGGATGTGTGTTTGTACTTGTACATTATCATCTCACATTTCCCTGCTATGCCAAATGTGATTGGCCAGATTCTACACACAAGCGGTACCAGTTGTGTCCTCTGTTCTGTTGTGAACGTGTTGCAGTTTGTACCACATTGTTGTCACAGTTGATGTGCTCTGTATGTTATGTGTGTGTGCTGCATTTTGGGAGGGTCACCCCTGAGGCTCTGATTTTGCTGCCCCTTATCCCTTTCAGGCGGTGTGCCATTGACTTCTGTGCTTATACAGTGCTGAGATGTTGCTTACTTGGGTAAATTGGGCTCTTGGTGGGAGTTGGGACTCTGGGGCATGGTTTGTCCGCAGATGTGTTGTTGACGTCAGGGGTTGTTTGTGCACGTGGATGTGTCAGAGTGTGACCTGCTCCTTTACGGATGTGGTCCACACTCAGCCACCTCAGTGTCGTGGCATGCAACATGTCATGATATATTGACTGCAGCCATGCTATTCGTCATGCTGTGTCACTTGCATTGTCAGTGTGGCTCACAGACACGCCGCTTTGCTGGGGTTGGCACATGTGCATGGGTTGGTTGTGAGATTGGTGATGTGTGGGAAGGGCCCCCTCTGGGCACATAGTCGACGGGGGCCTACTTGCTGTTTTTAGGTGTGCTGCAGTGTGCCAAGGGGATCAGGGACATGATCCAGAGTAATTGTGGGTGTGCACTGTGCTATACTTAATTGTGCATGTGTGCCATTGTGCCCATCTCCCCCCGTCCCCGAGTCCCTGGTCGTTACTCACCCTGTTGCTGTTGTGTCCGGTCATGTTGAGCAGTGTCTGGTCCCCCAACTCCTGCCACCGTCTCCACACTGATGACTCTGGACACCATTTCCTCCATCTCATCCAGCTCCTCCTGTGGCGCTGGACTCCCACCTCCAGTCTGCATTGTTGCCTTCTGGTTGTTGCCGAGTTTCTGCTTGGTTTTGCGCTTTCCATCATTCCAGCGCCTCTTGAGCTCTTCCATTGTCCTCCTCAGCACTCCGACTGCATTCACCTTGTCCATGATGGACTGCCATATTGCATTTTTTGTTGCCAATGACACAGTGGAGGTGACGAACAGTTGTTGATGGTGTTCTATCACGTCCGTTATCAGGATCCTGTTTTCCTGCGGACTGAACCGCGTCTTCCTCTTCTTCTTATCCTTGCCCTTCCCTGACCCCGAGGTCCCAGGCTGGTCCTCCGTGGGGCTTGTGGGGTTCTGGTTGCCCTCTGTACTTGCTCCGGCTGCCTCCATTGTGCTTCGCTGTTGTTTTGGTTTTGTTTTTTTTTTTTTTTCCTGCTTTAATGGTGATTTTTCCCGCCTGACGTGTGTGAATTGCAGGCCTGGCGCAGCTTATCGCTGATTTTTTTATCGCGGTTGGGCCCATCGCATCTTTTTTCACGTTCGGCTTGGGATTTTTATCGCCGTCCCGGTGATTTTATCGCGGACATTTGACGCGTTATCGGGAAACTTTTGCATGTTGCCGCCGTGTTGAGAATGTGACGTTGACACAGCGTTATTTTCCCGCGATAGACGGCGATATGAAGAATTGCGTTAACCTATTTTGGCGATGTTTATCGCACGTTCTTGTGAATATCCCCCATTGTCTTTTTGACTTGTGGCTAATAGTGTTCGCCATCCAGTGCTCAGACCCATTTTGGGGTGACCATGCACCTTACTGCACAGGCTAGCACCACAGATGTCTCAGGGAGTCTAGTGGAGTTCTGCTCTTTGGGGGTGCCAGAGGGAGGGAGTTTGGAAGCACAAAGTCCTCTCAGGATGCTGGTGCTAAAGTCTGATTTCAGGGTATTTCTTGAGGTTTCCAGAAATAGTGAGCAGGAAGAATTCTATATGTTCTTTAACCAGTAAAGTTGCAAGAATGCCACGGTCCCTGGTGCAAAAAAGGAAAATGGCCCCTTAAACTGCTGCTGGGGTAGTAATGTATAGCAATTAGCAGGATTCAATTGGCCCCTCAGGGCTCTGGGCCCTGGTGCACTGCACCTGCTGCACCCATGGTAGCTATACCCCTGCCTGCAACTGGAAGTCGATAAAGTAATTGATGGTCTGGAAATGTATGAGCTCTAATACTAGGAAGCGGGAGGAACTTGGTTTATTTACAAAGGAGGAGGGAGGGAGAGAGAGAGAGAGAGAGAGAAAGAAAGAAAGAACAATAGAGGAGAGTGGGGGGAGAGATAGAGAGTGAGAGAGAGAGAGGGAGAGAAAGAGAGAAAGAACAAGAGAGTGGGAGAGTGGGAGAGAGAGAGAAGATCTGAGCACAGCACCCTGGCACTTCAGCTGAAAGGTATGAGTTGAGAGAGCAGCTATCTGAATACATTTATATATCTTCTCAAACTTTTGCAGATGGGTCGGGAAAGTAAATTTGTCATTAAAATGCCCACATGAGCCAAAGTGGTCTCATCAAATGGTGATGCTAAGTGGTTTTGCTCTGTCTCATGCAGCAAAGAGTCCAACCCTGTCATTGAATCATAGTTTGAGTGTCGTCAGCACAGGTGCGCGCCTCCACATGTGACTGATGACGCAGGTCACGCCGGGGCCATGGGTAGTAACAGGGGGTTGTGGTGCGTGACTCGCACGTGCATCAGCAGGTGGGGTTACTCTACCCTGTCTTCCTGCTTACCACCGGTGGTCACTTCAGAATGAGTGGGAAAGGAGCAAGGACCGGAAGGGGCAGCAAGCCGGGGCAGGGGGTTGTGGGAGGTGGTCTGCCCTACACTTGGCTAGGGAACAGGCTCTGAGCAGAGCATTGGAAAGGCCATTTGTAACTTATGAACAGCAAACACCCCACAGAGGGAGGAATAACATTTACAACTTGTAGGCAAAGGCTGCCGCAATTAAGGCTAATTGTCAAACTAGATGACAACCTATTGTAAGCCATATACATAATGATACTGAGCGGTGTGGGGGCCTTGTGCCATAGATGCAAAGCAGGCATAGACAGCATAATTGTAACACACACACACACGCGCACACACATACACACACACACACTGTAGATACTATATTACACACATACACACGCACAGAGGTACAGTGTAGACGTTTATACTATATTACACACACACACGGATACAACACAGACATTTACACTATTTATTACACACACTCAGATACAATGTAGACATAAATACTGTGTCACACACAAACAGAAACAATGCAGACATAACACTGTATTTATTGCGTACACACAGATACATTGCAGACATTGACACTCTATTACATACACAAAGATACAAAACAGACATAGACACTGTATTTATTACACACACAAAGATACAATGCAGACATAGACACTGTATTTATTACACACACAAAGATACAATGCAGACATAGACACTGTATTTATTATAGACACACACACAGATACAATGCAGACATAGACACTCCATTTATTACACACACAAAGATACAATGCAGACATAGACACTGTATTTATTACACACACAAAGATTCAATGCAGACATAGACACTGTATTTATTATAGACACACAAAGATACAATGCAGACATAGACACTGTATTTATTACACACACAAAGATACAATGCAGACATAGGCACTGCATTTATTACACACATAAAGATACAATGCAGACATAGACACTGTATTTATTATAGACACACAAAGATACAATGCAAACATAGACACTGTATTTATTATAGACACACAAAGATACAATGCAGACATAGACACTGCATTTATTACACTCACAAAGATACAATGCAGACATAGACACTGTATTTATTATAGACACACAAAGATACAATGCAGACATAAATACTGTGTCACACACACAGATACAATGCAGACATAAATACTGTATTACACACACAAAGATACAATGAAGATAAACACTACATTTACTATAGAAACACAAAGATACAATGCAGACAAAGACACTGCATTTATTACACACACAAAGATACAATGCAGACATAGACACTGTATTTATTGTAGACACACAAAGATACAATGCAGACATAAATACTGTGTCACACACACAGATACAATGCAGACATAAATACTGTATTACACACACAAAAATACAGTGAAGATAAACACTACATTTACTATAGAAACACAAAGATACAATGCAGACAAAGACACTGCATTTATTACACACACAAAGATACAATGCAGACATAGACACTGTATTTATTATAGACACACAAAGATATAATGCAGACATAAATACTGTGTCACACACACAGACACACACACAGATACAATGCAGACATAAATACTGTATTTATTACACACACAAAGATACAATGCAGATACACACTGTATTTATTATAGACACACAAAAATACAATGCAGACATAGACACTGCATTTATTACACACACAAAGATACAATGCAGACATAGACACACACACACATGCGGCGCTCCCCTGAGTTCTGGTAGAAATGACTTGTGATTACAAGGATCCGCAGGTGGATTTCAGGAGCTGATCATGTGGGCATTGATTCGAATAATCACCAGATCGAACGTTCGTACTGAGTCATAATATACCACGCATGCAGAAGACTCCATAATACCACATTCGTAAGGAAATGCAATGCAAACATTTGCTTTTCAGTTGTGTTAATAAGGAATGATTAAGGTGGCCCACAGAAGTGGTTGGAACTCCATCCTGCCTTTTTGATTTACCTTCTTGCTACTTCACAAACGCCCTGACCAATCGCAATAGGGAAAAGTATCAAAAGCATTCCATTCTAGGATCCTATTGAACTGATTGACTACATCAGGTGTGAAAGCCTCAATCGATTTGTTGTAATCTGGGATATGGCCTAATATGTCCAGGAGCAACCTGATGTCCTGCAAAGTGCAGATTGCCTGCATAAGACCTCTTGCTCCAGATGCATGTCCTCCATCACTCTCACTCAACGTGCAACCAGCATCTGGGCTGAAGCCTTGCACCATCTCCATATTTGTCCTAAGTAGGGTCTGTCTACGTGGCTTTACGGATGAACTCACACATGCCTAGTTCATATCAATGACTCATTTAAAAGATATTGTGCGACCAACAAAGCATGTCCAAAGACTTGTATGCCTGAAACAGAATTTACTTCCATGTCATATGTGTACTGTAAAGGGATAACAGCACATGCAAGCAGGACTGAGACATGGATCGAAAACAAGTCTGTTTCACCACTGGTATTGTGGTGTTTCATTATAGTGTTTGGCCTAGTCTGGACTGGGAGGTACACTATACTACACATAGATAGTTTATCTGATAATGGTTTAATTTTATAATGTGGAATTATATTTTGTATAGATGGTGCCCTGACAGCTCGAGGGCTGTCATCAACATACACATGCACAGTGCTATCGACTGTCCATTGTTATCCAAAGAAATTTCGTGTTAACACACCACCGCTGCAGCGGGTGAGCAGGCCTATTACATTCCCAGTAAACACAGAAGTAGCAGAGCTCACAGTATCATCCAAAACCCCTGGCTTCACATCCCTGGCCACACCCATGGCTCTCTCACCTCCCAGCACAGAATCCTCTGCCTACAGCCACCTCCCCCTCTGTCAGCTGACCTGTCCCACACTTCCTGCAAAACCAGAAGAAAAGGCCACCTCACCTTTCCTCCGCTTCTCCTGACTGACTGCCAAGACTTGTATAGCACTCTCAAGTGCTTTTTGGGTTTCTAGCCGCAGTAGCCAGTACGACTGAAGGATTAGAACAACAAAGCTGTAGGATACTTTTAAAAGAAGGAGAATGAGGGATGTTTTCATGTTCACCTCAATATATTCATTTATTTATGAATAATAAATGGTAAACAATAATTTAAAAAATCCCACCTTTGTGAGTATTTTTTCTTTTTATTTAATATGTAGTACATTTTGTTTGTAATTGTTTTAAATTAATTTAAAATATGTTACTTTTTTGATAAAAGCTTAAAATGAAATTAAATTTTAACATTTAAATCATATTTATATATTGCACAGTGGCAGTCGCCACATAGTTTCCGTTTCTATAAGACGGGCCAATTTTTAGCTATTAGCTAAAAAATGTTTGATGGATCTTCATGAAACTTTTCATTAAAAAGTTCATCCACCCCAGCTCATTCCTACAAAGTTTTGGGGGTGATCCATCAGGTTGGGGCTGGAGAACATGGGGGGTCACAAAAAACATTTTCCCCATGCAATTTCCATAGGGAAAATATGGCAACAAGACAGAAAAAACGGCTGAACAGAATTACACCAAATTTGGTAGAAAGCTAGGCCTTTACCCAGAAAGCATGTGTTTTTGTGATTTGGTGTAAATCTTTTCAACCATTTTAGAGAAATTAAGGTTAGAAAATAGAAATATCTAGCACCACAGAACTCCTTTGGTACCCGCCCTCAGGAACAAACTGAAAAAAAAAATTGAGGTTGTCATGGTCCCGAAGGAGCGCGGTCCTGTGTATTCCCATGGGAGTCCCCTAGGACCAGAAGAAAAAGAGGCTAACGTGGTGTTAGGATCTGTGGGGTATTTTCTGCCTGAGGGGGGTTGGCTGCCCATGGGGGTTGGGCTCAGGGCCTGGACTGGGGCCAGGCCCTGGGTTGTATGACAGAGGCACGCATGGCTAAACCACGTGTGCCTCTACCACGCAACCCGAACAATGAATACGTCTGAACACACATTCCATGGTTAAGGCATATGCGTGCTTGTTGGAAGTGGAGGTCCCTGTCGCTTACCGCCGCCACCAAATGCTGTAGGTGTGCGCCCTTGACCCCTCGCTTCAACGTTAGGCTAAGTAAGGACACCGTCTGAGATAGCAGTTCTCACCCCCTTAGTAGCTTGGCACGAGCAGCCAGGCTTATCTCCAAGGCACGAGTGTTCAGTATGTGCAACCACGCTCACAATAACCCCATGATGTCATCACAAATAGACTCCACACGAGTATTGATAAAAAGAGTATAATCTTTATATAAGAAATTATACGATACGACCACACGATACAAAATCAACATATAAGAACGGGTAGTATTCTTTCCGGTGGGTTGGTAGGTTCTAATCCCAACAACCGCGTCTAACCAACAATTAAGCTCTTCTCTAACCTTTTCCCAATAGGTTAGACCAGTCGTATTGCTAGAAACACACACGTTGCATAAGGAAACAATACTGCAATGCGTAACGATATTCTCTTATACTGTGCAACAGAGAAATAATGCCATACGTAGCGCCACAGTCATGTACTATGCAATTGAAAGAATAATGCAATGCGTATCACCACCAGCATGCCCTGTACCAGGAAGAAACAAAGCAATGCGTCACGCTACAATCCTGTGCGGTGTAATAAAGAAATAATACACTGCGCCACGTTATACTCCGATACGGTGCACTGACAAAATCATACAATGCGCTACGTTACAATAAAATAATATGCATGGGAGAAATAACGCAGTGCATAGCGCACCAAGCATACAGTTCGTTAGGCACAAATGAGGTCAGGCGTCATACTACAGTTCGATAGTTCGTTAGCAGCAATAATGCAATTGTGTAATACGACAGTTTTACGTGCTCCAGTAACAGTGCCCCCGATATGGATCAAATGATGACACACAAAGTACTGCTTCCCACTCCGGCCCCAGTACTGCCCCGTCCTGGGTCAGCACGGGCCGGGATCCGAGCCGAAGCAACGGCTCGCGCGGCTGACTGAGCGGGAGGCCGAGAGAATGTCCCTCAGGGCCCGCACCCCACCCCAGGTGTTGATCCATGTTACCTGGGGGGGCGCGATCCCACTCTCCTCCCCGACGTCAGCGACTTGGGCCTTGATCCAGAACTCCGTCACTGGTTTTGGCGGACTCGGGCCGGCGGCTCAGCTCTTCTGTGGCTGCCGGTCCGGGCCGCTACTGATGGACTCCGAGGGCCCCGATGACTTGGCCCTCACTCCGGCAGACTCGGTCCACACCGAGACCCGCCCTCAGCACTGTGGAGACTTTACTTCAGTTTGGTGCACAACCTAACCCGGCACTCCTCACCAGCACCTCAGGTGGTACTTCGACACGCACACCGCGCGTCCGAGACTTGCCTCTTCTCTGGTGCTCGCGACGATCCGGCGCTCTTCACCAACGCTCCGCTTGCTCCTCAACACGCACCCTGCGCGTTCGAGCCTCGCCTCTTCTCCCGGTGCACACGATGTCCAGGCGCTCTTCCTCACGCCCTGGCTGCGCCATGACACCATGACTCCTGCGCGTCCGAGTCTCACCTCTTCTCCGGGTGCACATAATGTCCAGGCGCTCTTCCTCACACCCTGGCTGCACCATGACACGCACACTTGCACGTCAGAGACTCACTTCTTCTTTTGGTGCCTACGAGGCCCAGGCGCTCCTCACCAACACCCGGGCTGCACCACGACATGCACCCAGCGTGTCCGAGACTCACTTCTTCCGCTGGTGCACACGATGTCCAGGCGCTCCTCACCAACGCCCTGACTGCACCACGACACGCACACTGTGCGTCCGAGTCTCGCTGCTTCCTTTGGTGCACACGAGGCCCAGGCGCTCTTCACTAGCACCCGGGCTGCACCACGACACGCACACTTGCGCGTCCGAGCCGCGCCTCGTCTCCCTGTGCACTCCACGACCAGACGCTCCTCACCAACGCCTTGGCCTGCACCACGACATGCACTCTGCGCGTCTTAGACTTAGCTTACTCCTGCGTGCCCACGATCACACGGCACAACTTCTGAGGGTCTCAAGCGGCACAAAGCACGCGCACACCGCGTTGCTTGGGACTTCTCCGGAAACTTTTAGGATCCTGTATTTCCAAACAGGGAGCCAGCTCACCTCGGGCCCTTGGGGTTACAAGACACAGCACAAAGCACTGTCTTCTTCAAGCAGGGGGACCCAGCGCCTCCAAGCACAGTCCCAACAGTCTCTTCCTTAGTTAGAACAGCAAACTGCAGACCAGCCCCAGATCACGAAGCAAGGATTGGTCTATCCACCACAGTCTCTTCAGTTGTTCCTTCTTTAGCAGAGGTTCCTCTTGACCACAGAATGGGTCCAAGCCTTTTCAGTCTCAATCCATATCTGTTTCATTCCAACGTTCAGGGGTTTCAGCTCTCATAGTTATACCCCTTACTGTCTTTGAAGTTTGTATGTGCTCAGGGGTCCCTGAACCCTCCCTAAATCAGTTCTGGGTGTCTCCCTCCCAGTGTCACCTCTCTCCCTTTGATACTGGGGGTCTGGATCCTTAATCACTCAGCAGGAGATGGGTCAATTGGTTTATAGCACCAGCCCAGGCCTTTTCACCTCCCGGGCTTCTCCTCCCCCTACTCTCCAGATGCAGGGCAGCCTGGTGCCATCTCAACCCCTCCCTGGGTCAAGACCTCTTCCAGCTCCTCTCACCTTTCAATTCCAGACAGACAGTCCACATTTCAGAGACACACAGAGCGCAAAACTCAGCCACTTCTAAAAGAGTGGTTTATAAACACACAGTGATAAAACCACCTTTACAGAAAGATGCATTATGACACTGTGAGTTCATACATACCAAACTTCACCTCTCCATTATAAACTGACAGGAAACTAGGCTAACAAATACAACACCTAGCCTCCCCCATTCTGTCCTATGGGCAGAATGGCCTTTCAGCAGTGAAAAACGAAATGGAGAGTTTTTCACTGCCAGAACACAACACACACCTCAGTTTATGTTCTGCCTTTTAGCTACACTGCACCCTGCCCAGGGGTTACCTGAGACCTACCACAGGGGTGTATGTAAAAGGGAAAGTCAGGCCTGACAAGTGGTTGCACTTGTCAGGACAACATGCTAATTTAGCATTCTGCGCGCAGGCCCTACACTGAAGGCCTGAGTTCCCTTCTCTACGCGCCCTTGCATTACTAGCCCTTGCACACATAGTGCACATCACTAGGGACTTTTACTAGTAAGGCAAACATACCAATCATGGCCAACCAATCACCATACATTTTACACAGGGAACTCCTGTACTTTGACACTGATCAGCAGTGGCAAAGTACCCAAAGCATCTAAATTGGCATCTCTAGGTCAGGAAAGCTGTCTAGGGGAAAGCAAAAAGTTTAGGGAACTTTAACCAAAAAGGCCAAGTCCTACAGTGCTTAAGGCAAGCGTGGTTGCGCTTGCGGGGAAACGGCACGCGCGGCTCTGTCCGCGTTGTAAAGGCCGTTTCTCCAGGCCCTGTGTCCAACCTCATGTCTCGGGCATGGTCTTTGGCCACCCATGGGGGTTGGCTGCAGATGTATCGCAATAAGATCTTACTTTTCATTAAAAAAACATAGAAATTCACTGAAAAAATCAAAGGTTAAAAGCGAATTATACATAAGTAAGGTAGTTAAGTGTTTAACTTATGTTAAAAAAAGCCCTTAGAAATTCCCTGGAAAAAAAGATTAAAGTGGCATTATATGTATATCTTCTAATAAAAAGAACTACAGTCTTAAAAACAAAAAAAAGGATGTTCACCAGTTATACATAACTGAGATTTGTATTACATTACTGATGGCAAGTGAAATTTATGGTGGTGCAAATTATACTTGGGTCTATTACTTGTAAATGGTGAATATATATATAATAAATATTACAAAGTGGCGGCACCATTGTATAGTTTTAGTTAGGACATAGTTACCTTATGAAATTGATTTTTTGGTTTGCCAATCAATTTGGCACCCTTTGACAAATCTGCACAAAACTTTCCAAAAAACGTAATCCACCTCAGCTCCTTCCTAGAAAGTTCTGGGTTGGTCCATCAAGCAAGGGCTGAGAAAAAGGGGTGTCCCAAAACACAATTTCCCCATGCAATTTCCATAGGGAATTTTAAACACCTCTAGAGGCAAAACAGCTGAAATAAATGACACCACATTTTGCAGAAAGGGACATTTTTATCCAGAAAGCGTGCTTTTTGTGACTTGATGTAAATCTGTTCCGTAGTTTTGGTGAAATTAAGGTTAAAAATGTATAGATATCTGGGCGGTTGGGTTTGCAGGAGTCCAGCGGAAGTCCTGCAGGCACGCAACTTTAAATAATAGAGTGATTTAAATGGCTAAGGAATTTTTTTGTTCCTAATGCCCACCTTCTTCCCCTGGGAGAAAGAAGCTCCTGTGAGTCCTGCGGTATTGGCTCCAGCTCTGATTGGCTGGTCGCAACTTGAAGAGAAATGTTGCAGTCGCCATTACAGGACGTAGGGAATCCTGTGTCTTGAAAATAAAAAAAAAATCAAATTTAAGGGGGCAGGGTTAATATAACTTGCAGATTTGCCATATACTGCTTATGACCTCACATATTATATCACTCCTGACATGCTCCATGATCTTATTGATGACATCACATCAAGGCATCTGAAATGACATTTTTAATGACATCACTGTGCATCTTTATAGTTACTTCATTTAACTACACCCGGCGAATCTCAGCGTTTCTTTCAAAGTGTTACGTTTTAACTTACATTTTCACCTAAATATAACATTAGTTTAACCTTTATTTTACTCAGTGATTCTGTAGTGCCAGCGTTCTTTCTTCTCTAAAAGAAACTTTTATTATTTGCGTATATGTGTATATACAGAGAGAGAGAGTACATAACAGGCAACTATGTAATATGGGCCTGTATTGCCATAGACAAACCACTCCACCATGTTCCTTCTGCATTTACTACTGAAACGTATACCTTCACCAATGTGGTGAAGATCTCTGCACAGTAAAGATCAGATAGCAGGCACAAAGACGAAGGTATCCGGCTGTAAATTTGTGAAAAGCATTATTAGTGCGTGAATAGTTCTACTGCAGTACTATAAATTGTAGTTTGTAAATAGGCCCCAAAATGATTATTTGGAACCAGAGTTACAGCCATCATGATAAAATGACATTTTGTTAAATGACTACCAGCGCATTATGAGTTTTTTTGTCTCTATGATTTCATGGACTTAAGATTGTAATAAACTTTATTATTAATATTATTTTTTAATTTGAACAGCTATGATGTTTCAAAGGTGCGGGGTCTGTGAATGAGGAGCGCAAGACAGGAAGTGTGTGAATGGGGCGGTCCAGAGAGCAAATGCTTCCCTTCATGCCCCAGAGTTCCAAAGTCCGTGGCCGCGGCTCTGGATCCGCTAGCCAATGGATTCCAATGCAACTGAAACAGACCAGAGTGAAACACCAATAAAATTTAAATTAAAGCCATAGGGCCTGATTATGAGTTTAAAATAAACTCATAATAGTTGTTATTTTGCACACGTGATAAATAATGAATCCATGGGGTATGGTATTTATCGGGTGGGATAAAAAACACCTGTTGCAAGTTTGTGGGGATTAACATGCTGATTTTGGTGTTTAACGAACCAAAATCTGTATGATACGGTAAATACGGTATGTTTTCCCCTGTTAAATTTCGGCAGGTTTGCCCTGCCGAAATTTAACGAAGATTGAGTTATTTAACGCATCCGATAATTATTGGATGAATTAAATACCTTCAAACTCGTATTTCTGACCCGTGCGTAAACAGGGTTTACACATGGATTAAATTAACCGACCCATTCGTTATCAGACCCATAGACGTATAAGTAAGCTCGCACAGCAGATTTTATGCTAAAAACATGTTTCTGATTAGAAGTCAGGTTGGCAAGCCATGATTATCTGCTAGAACCCGTTTTGTTTATGACTACATGTAATCTCGTCAACGTCTGCTGCATAGAGATTAGAAAAATTCATTTAATTAAACAATTAGATGCATGCCACATATTTTGCTTTGAGGTTAACCCTAACGCCTTATTAGATACTGCCCTAGCCAGCATTAAATGGGCAGTTTCGCTTAATTTGTTAGAGCAGACAAATGTGCCCCTTTTCATCGTTATTCGTTGAGTTCTGTATTTTTCTTTTCAGAGACCTTCCGCAATGCGTTTCTGATATTATATTTATGTGTGTGGAATGTTCCCTAGATCGTAATCTATGACAAGAGTTTAACGTTTCTTTATTTGTGCGTAAAGCATTGTAGGAGAGACAGTAAAAATTGCTTTTGCAAATCTCATTGTTCTGATAACGCGTCAGTGGTATTTATTAATTTTTTCAGATTCCTGTGTTGCTCGGCAACTGCCTGCATACACGAACCAAAGGACTTTCAGCACACAGGCAGGCCACGTTGCGCACGGTATTCAATTGCGTGACGCATTGTCGGAAAACAAAGTATGACGTTCACTGAAGCGCGCGCGCATCTGTTGAGCCGCGTGCGTCAGTGACGCACTCTGCTACAACAATGGCAGGCCGCCAATTCTACAGTCTTTTAGAGAAGTTACCTTTCAGAACAAGATGCATCTTTTACCCATCTTATAGCGTCGCAGGGAGGCCCTGACAACCACTCAAGAGCTTTGGCGGAGAGACACTTATCAGGAGACGTCACAGGCACCAATATACGGGTTGCCGAAACCCTTTGCCACATGGGACAAACATTTACAAATATAAACCCTTGGCCACACGGGGCAAACATTTAAAAATATAATTTCCCAATATCAACTCTGCTCAAACTCTTTGGCTATGTTCAGTGCACCTTTGAATAGTAAAATACAGTTCTTTTTTCCAGAAAGGCCACCAGATATACAAATAATAATCCGCACTGGAAAATATTACTTGAAAATGCCAACATACTTATTCATTGTGAGCATCCTTAAGACTTGATTGGAATGGGCTATTATCTGCGTTAATGTACCAAGCCCAGTCAAAAATGTGACCTTGACATGTCTGTTACAACTCTTTACAATACTGAATTTTAAATAGCTTATGCCGGCCTGACATTCCTGCATCTCCATGGATGCAAACCATAACTATTGATACCATGCCCTCTGCTCCTTGTCACCTTCCTGTATCTCTTCATCCAAAGGACTCTCAGTGGGTTGCAGTGTGGCACATGGTGGGGCACAAAGAGCCCAAATAAATAAACCAGGTTACAAGATGTTGCTGCTATTGCCCCAACCATGGTGGCTTCTGTGGTTGCTGCTGCTGTCACTACCCACTGTGCCGATAGCTGTTGTTGTCTTGCCATGGTGATCAATCCTGCGGCCTCTCCAGTGGTTACAACAGTGGTTCCTGCTGTGGCCCCTGCTGTGCTGCCAGCTGTTCCTCCTGGTGTTTTCCCTGCTATGGTGGCAGCTATACCTGCTGCAGTTATGACAGCTGTTGTTACTCCTGTGGTCCCTTCTGTGGGACAGATGTGGTTGCTGCTGCTGTCACTGCTGTGTTTGATGTTGCTACACGGGTCCCTATTGTGCTGGTAGCTGTTGTTGTCCTATCATGTAGTCACTAGGGTGACCAACTGGCATGGGTGCAAATTCAGGATGGTGAGTGTCAAAATTCAGGACAAAAATTCAGGACAGGAGGTCAAAATTCAGGACAAAACTTCGGGACAAAAGGTAAGTTCTACAGACACATCAGAGGAGGTCGAGCAATAGAATATAATTAAGCCCATCCATATCCAAACATATTCAGTCATTTGCAAACCTATCCATCATGTATCCTTCCATCCATCATTTCACTCATCCATCCCTCCATCCACCCTTTCACCCTATCCATCGGTACACTCATCCATCCACTCTTCCACCCATCCATCCATTCACTCATCCATCCAGCCTTTTAGCCTTTCACCCATCCTTTCACTTATTCATCCATCCACCTAGTCACTCATCCTTTCACCCTTTCATTCATCCATCCATCCTCCCTTTCTCTCTCCATCGACCCTTTCACTTAGCCATCCTTCCTTCCACCCATCCATCTACTCATGAATCCATCCATTGACCCTATCACTCATCCATCCACCCTTTCACTCCTTCACTCATCTATCCATCCTTTTGCCCATCTACCCTCCCTTTCACTCACTCATCCATCCTTACATCCACCCTTTCACTCATCCGTCCATCCATTCACCCTTTCACTTATCAATTCATCAATCCATCCATCATTTCACTCATCTATCCACCCATTCACTTGCCCATCACCCACCCTTTCACTCATCCATCCACCCTTTCACTCATCTATCCACCCTTTTACCCATCCATCTACCTGTCCACCCATACATCCATCTTTTTACCTTTTCTCTCATCCATCTTTCCACTCACTCATCCATCCATCCTTTCTCTCATTATCCAGTCATTCACCCTTTCATTCATCCATTCACCCTTTCACTAATCAATGCAGCCATCCACCCATTCATCCATCCCTTCACTTACTCACTCACCCACCTTTTCATATTAATTATGAGTTGAGCCTTTGTCTGCAGAGTTGAAGACAGAAGAGGCCCATCAAGAATTTCACCCTTGCTGTAGTTCCTACAGTAAGGGGTGGGGCTGGGGAGGGCTCACTATGCCCCTGTACATAGGCAAGCTGAGTCATGAGTCATGCATGATGCACAGTGCCAGGCCATGAGGTGACTGTAACATGGTGTTGTTTCCATGGCTTTAAGTTTAAGTGGGATGAAAAAACTGGGGGGTCTCTCGAAAAGGGGTCTTCGATGTAATTAAGGGCGTGGCTTAAAACACCTAAGCTAAAAATCTGTGCTTAGTATAGTGTACCGCCTGACTGGTATTTTGCCTCTTCTGTCATTGTATACAGATATATAACAACAAGTAACGTTACTCCTGCAACAAGCTAGAACTATCGGCTTTGTCAATGGTTGTTAGTTGCATAAAATAAAAAAGTAGCAATCATGGCTTCCTTGAATATAATATTGAAAATGCATCAGTTCTAAAATGGCGAGACTGTGAAAGAACTCTAGCCCCTTCTTTTTAACTTCTTTCACCAGCTTCTTTT
Organism: Calotriton arnoldi; assembly: GCA_963921515.1. Classification (NCBI taxonomy): domain Eukaryota; kingdom Metazoa; phylum Chordata; class Amphibia; order Caudata; family Salamandridae; genus Calotriton; species Calotriton arnoldi. Next base: position 176,600 of record CAWUFW010008522.1, read on the forward strand.
CTTGAACTGGATTCTCATGTAGCAGCTTTGGCGTTTTTGCACATTTCTTCTGTCTGACAGAATGCCCTGCCCTAGACAGAGGCTGGAGGAGGCTCACCACATGCTTTGCAGCCCAGACTGGCCCGTTGTCATTCTGTATGTGGCAATCAGCCTGCATACAGAAAGACAATGGGCGGGTGGGGCTGCTCTTGTGCTCCGAGGAGGAGTGCGAGGCGGCCCCATCAGGGAGTTGAGGCTTCATGCAGGGAACAGTTCTGTTCCCTGCAATGCCCAAAATTATGGACAAAAGGCGTCCATAAAAAGGATCGTCACGGACAACGGACGTGAGGTCCAAATTACAGACGGTCTGTGAAATTTACGGACGGTTGGTCACCCTAGTAGTCACCTCTGTGGCCACATGGTGATTATAAGGTGGATTCTGCTGTGGCCCCTGCTGTGCTGGCAGCTGTTGTTGTCCTGCCATGGTAGGGTGACCAGACGTCCCGGTTTTCCCCGGACGGTCCCTGTTTTCGGAGCAGTGTCCCCGTGTCCCGACACTTTGCTCCTAATTACAGAAATGTCCCGGTTTTTGTGCAGTGCCCGGGTTAAATGGAGAAATGTCCCGGTTTTTAAATAGTGCCTCGCACTGAAACACTATTTAAAAACCGGGACATTTCTTTGCTTACTTAGCACAGGTGCTGAGACGGGTCTCTATTGGGACGTCCATTTTTGCCCTCAGGATGAAAAAACAATTTTACTGCTGCAGCAATACCACCCTTCACTGCATTCAAAGAGACCCGTTATAGTTCTTTCACAGTCTCATCATCCCAGAAATGAAGCATTTTCAATGTTATGTACAACGAAGCCCAAGTTTGTTGCTTATTTATCTTATGCAGATAAGAACAACTGACAAAGCGAATAGTCCTGGCTTGTTGTAGGTGTAATGCTACATGCATAGCTGCCAAGGTTTCAGATTTCTATGCATGACATTTTCATAATTTCAAAGTAATTATGAGTGACATTTTAACGACTATGAGTGGCACTTTCTTGCGAGCAAAATCAAGATATTAAAACGAGGGAATCTTATAAATATCAGATATGACACCCATTTGAGCAACTAGAAATTCTACGTTAGCTGCTGCAAAGCGTAAGAATAATGGTTAAACAACTTTCATTTATACTCATGTCTAAGTAAATATACTTAAAATCGTACAAATAGCAGGAAACTCCCTTGCAACATATTAAATCAAGGCTCTCTCTGCACACTAAGTCAGGAGCTGTTTTTTATTTTTTTGTGGTTGTTTGTTTTTTGAGGCTTGTTCCTTCAGCCTTTGCTGACTTATACTGGACCCTCTGGTACCTCCCTCGTAATTAATGATGCTGCGCAGAGAGCATCACTCAGTCCAGGGCCTCTCTCCAAGGTGGGAGTCAGCCCAAACAGGATGTGCGAGGCCCTGCTAACAACACTCTGGTGGCTACTGTTGTTGGATGGGCCAGCAGAGAAACAACATAAAGATTGCCAGCCTTTGTGGCGGCCCCCCTCCTTCCCTGCAAACTAAAGCCAGAAGAACATCAGGACTCGGGGCCACCCTCTGACGTCACATGAGTGACCCTGTGCCTCTCTCCAGGGTGGGACCCAGCCCAAAAAAGATGTGCGAGGCCCTAACAACACTCTGGTGGCTACTGTTGTTGGATAGGCCAGCAGAAAAATAAACATAAAGATTGCCAGCCTTTGCGGTGCCCCCTCCTTCCCAGCAAACTGAAGTCAGGAGAACATCAGGACTCGGGGCCACTCTCTGATGTCATGTGAGTGACCCGGCCCAACAGGGAACCTATGTCAGAGAGGCCCCAAGAACATAAAACACACTTCACGCGGCGCCAGTCTTGCAACCCATTTCACTGTTTTGAGTAACACCGCAGCAGGCGCTGCAGCTGCCTGATCGCGCGCTGCCATTGGCACCCAGGCTTAAAACTTAAACTTACTTGGGCTGTAACACACTCTGCCAAGGCTGGCCAGGCTGCAGGCACTGGTAGGCTCAGGCCGCGAGCCACTGCGTGCCTCGGCAATTCGGGTTTGCTGTTCAATCCGCGCCTCCAGGCCGTGTTGTCCAGGCTGTGCAGTGAGTCATACTTTGCAATCCACAGGGAGCCATGAGTGTCACCAAGTAAGGATATCACACCGTGCAATTAGCGGATCACCCGGGTGACAGTCACTGAAACCTCGACGTCTCTGTCGGCTAAGTCTGTGTCACACATATGATTTGTCTGTAATTCTTCATCTGTGTCTGTGGAGGCGGCTGTCATTTTAGTTCCTTTTCCATGTCTATGACAGCTGTCAAATAGTCCTACTTTTATGTCGACCGTTACTGCAAACTGTAGTCCTACTTCTATGTCTATGAACTGTCCCCGTTTTTTGTTTTGAGAATCTGGTCACCCTATGCCATGGTGACATCCGTGGTCACTACTGTGGCCTCTCCAGTGGTTGTTGCTGTGCTGCCAGCTGTCCCTCCTGTTGTTTTCCCTGCTATGGTGGTTGCTTTACTTGCTGCAGTTATGACAGCTGTTGTTACTCCTGTGGTCCCTTCTGTGCGAACAGATGTGTTTGCTGCTGTTGTACCTGCTGAGAAGGTGCGCCAACATTACAGGGAGCAACACTTGTGTTAGGGAAGCTCTGCACAATCTTGAAGAAAGACTATTTTTTTAGCCCCTTCAACAAGCAAAATCGCACCGCTAAATATACAACTGCTCAAATCAACACCGAAAACCCCTCTCTGTATTTCCATTCTATTCTTCTTCTGCCAACAGCTAAAGTAACTGTAACTAAACAAAGAAGGAGTTTCCTATGGCTATGAGACTTTTTAATTAAGGTCTCCTCTCATTTCTCTCTTCTGTGTGACTATGTACATTTTTGTTTGGCCTTTGGTGTTGTTTAGGTATTTTAGTATTTAACTCTTTTTGAAAGAGTGGGCTGCATTCAGTGTTTTGAGTTCTTTTTCAGAAACACACAAATTCTTGACTTTGTGCAATTATGCATTTTTAAGCTTGTGTCTAGCACTCGGGCACATTTCTAGATACTGCTTTGCTGTTGGAAGACCCAAATCTGTCTGGTGTTTGGTTTTAATTAGTAAGTGTGGGCGTTTCAATTTAAGGTAACAGTAGGGGATGGTGCATCTTTACTAATTGATTGCAGCATACCAATGTGTAATAGCTTATAATAAATCACGGGTAGGAGGCACCTCTGGGATCTGGGGGCAACATTTATTTTTGTTATCTAGGTCATCTGATTTATATTTTTGAAAACATAATCAAGAAAATGAATTATCCTGTATTCTTTAGTTCATTTTTTTCGTTCTAAATATATGTTCAAGGAGCAAGAAGGCTGCAAAAACAATAGTAATGGAGCAGCTCTTAAAAAATGGACACAATTTTATATTTTTACCATGTGTATGATATAAAATTGAGTCAGTACTAGTGATGAGTATACATTTAGGATTCTATATTGTACTTTAACATTGCATATAATTGATAGCATTTTCACATGTATTTACTGAACATTAAGTTGTCTGCATGCAGATCAAGGAGCTGCACTGGAGTGACCGACAACTTTTAACAACATTAAAAAGTTGTCTTTGTTTCCCGATGCCCCTCCTTGTGCGCCTCACACCATAAGAAATACCTCATCGCGCATTGAGTATTCCAAGCTTACCACATTTTTTATAGGCCATTATGAATTGAACATTGATTGTGGGAATAGCACGGGGAAATTAGCGGTACCTCAAAAATCTCTGTCTGGAATCCCTGAATTAAAGCCCTTTTTTCCAGAGTCGTGTTCCACCAGATTTGACCTGATGGATTTGTACCCAGAATTACATGTGGTAATACCACTTAGGTAACGCTGTGTGACTCATAATTTAGATTTCTTAAATAATTTTTAGCTGCAGTTGTTGCGATATAACATCGGGAAAGCCACTGGTATTGGCTAAACCGGACCAGAATCAGAGAGAATCAACTGATAGAAGTGAGGTTCCCACACCCCGACAAATCACCAAATACTGAAGAGACCCCCCACTCTTCCAGTGGACTAGCCGCTCTGCGTGGCCTCTCTGCTGTTTCCTTTGCAAAAAGTCTACAAAGTGTGAGTCAGCATAGCTGCAAACCTGTCACTGACTATGGTTGAACACACCACCGAAAACAGCCGCGTGAGTGTTATCCTGAACTTGCTTTTTGTCCCTCCAGGATTGTACCTCTTCTAGAAGTTGTCATTGTCAGAGTTTACTATGGCAAGAAGCTAAGAAGTTTGCAGATGTTCTCTGTCCTACTAAAATTCTATGTAATGGTTAAATTTTGTAATTAGATTTTTTTATCGCAAGTGTATACCCCCACGTAAGGTGTCAGCATGTTTTCTTGTTTTTTTCTTCTTTGTATTTTTGTGGCATATGCTTGCAATAAGAAAAAATGAGAATTACATTCGCTTTCCAAGGCCAAACTCATTTGCTTTGTCTGTGCTTGTTACTTAATTGTTAACGTTTTTAAAGCTAGGTGGTTACAGCATTAGACACAGCGGCAACTTACAATAAACAAGGTAGACCTAGTGCCGCAGGCGTAGCAAGGAGCGATGATCAATACCTGCTGAATGCACCAAACATGTAACCTTTCTTCAAATCATGTTCTGCAAGAACTTTGGGGGCGGCGACAAACAGCAGTAGTCGTTTAAAGAGCATGCCAGGCAGAAGAGGGAACGCTGTATCCAAGACATAATGAGGATGAGAGGTGTGCACTGGTCCTGCGAGCGGTGTGAAATCCTGATGAAGGATCATTAACTCATCGCAGACCACGATGACCATTATAAATGTCCTCGCTACCACAGCGGAGCGGGAAGACCCCCTGATTGAATTTCTTCTAAGAGTCTCAATTTATAATGATGGTGCAAACCTTGTGTATATTTCACAAATCAGCTAATGTGTACACATAATTTTTTTCCCATTACTGGTAAACTAGTAGTATACTATACCATTGTAAAAATGCTGTATGTGTTGTAAGGTATACACTGTGGATGATTTCAACAAAGGGAATCGTTTTAATTAATTTACGCAGTTTTATATATTGCAAAAAGGGCCTAAAGCTGTTAGAGCGCATCACAGAAGGTAACATACATGATACATTGGAAAATACATCAGTGTAGACCAAAAAACAATGAAAAGCTATACAAGTATGCGAAGAGTAAGGTAACAGGAAAGAAGGAAAGTGCTTGCCATAAGCCCAGGAACCCATCACGGAACATCACCTGGAGTGATAACACAACTGGGGGAAGCATGCAAGTATAAACCAGCAGAGTAGGCATGTGTGATGCAATCCTACAACGCAGGACATAGGGTATTAAAAAATAAAAGAGCCAAAGTAACTGCTGAATAAGAGAAAGAATGGAAAGTGGGAGGGGGCAGGGGGCAGGGGGCAGGGACGAAAATAATGGATAAAAATAGGGAATGAGAGAAAAAAATGAAAGAATTTAACAATGCAGTAAGACGTATCTTTGAAAGAGGAGAAGTTTCAGTTTGAACTTAGAGGTGTCCAGAGATGTAGTTGTTTGTAGATCTAAAGGGGAAGAGTTTGCCTAGATAAATGCTCCTGATAATGCTTCAGAGAGGGAACATTTGCTGGGAATCGAATTATCAGACGTTTTTTCCACGCACTGAAGGGAACTAATGGAGTCATTGCAGGAGGGACCCAAGTAGTACCAAAAACCTCTTGGAAATGATCAGAATTGTCTCCAGAAACATTTTGCTAGCAGAGTGGTCTTGCTGTAATGACTGGAAGACACATTGTTGCTCAAACTCTCAGGACATGTTCTGCATATTGCAGAAATGGTTGCTGGTAACAGTAAATTCAGATATTGTAGTCTTATGTTGATAACTTATATTTTTGCATATTTTAGAGTCACAAAAATACTCATGCGAACACCCAAAATTCGATGCAAATTGTAGGTTTCCAGACAGATTGTACAAAGAGGAGAATACACAAATTTAACATTGGGGAAAATGTGCATTTCAACCATTTTCTTACATGGATGCACACACCCTCACCACTAAAGGAGGCGGGTGCAGCATGATGGGTGCGAATCCCTTGAAAGAATGAATCTCTCCGATGCACACTACAATGCCACAGAATACTTGATTGAGAGAGGTACAGAGAATGGCACCAACATGTTTCAGCTCATGTAATGGAATATTTGTAAAGACCAGTAGTACGTTTCTGTGTCAGGGCCGCATTGCGCTATGTAAAATTAATTTGTCCATATGAAACAAAAACATTCAACACTCAACACACCGCCAGTGAGTAGAGGAGAGGAGGACATTCTACCTCGAGCAGCTTATGAAATGAAGTAAACAGAAAAAACTATTGCAGGAGGTGTAATTTGCATGGTTAAATATATCAAATCAGTTCAGTTCTTACGGTGAAGAGAAATATCACTGTAATGGGGGAGCCTTCTTTTGTAGATGGCTTTAATATTCATCAAATAGTTCCTGACTGATGCTGAAATCAATGCACCTCATACTTCACCATAGAAATCAGTAGCGGCCGGTGTGTGGATAGAGTGGAGAGGCGTCAGGGGAGGCCGACCGATGAAAGACAGAAACACATCAAATAAATTAAGAAAAACACTTACCTGCTGCGTCGCCGCATCGTGCCCCTCTCCCTGCAGGCACAGACTTCCAGAGTCCACTGCAGCCAATCCTGACACTGCTTTCATGCTGCTGAAAGCAGCATCAGGAATGGCCTGAGCACCGATGATTTGCGCTCACAGTTAGACTGGGAGCCTGTGCCTGCTCTCTCCAACCCAGCAACGCAGCTCGGGTTGAAGAGAGCTTCAGTGCCAGGACGGTTTGGCCGGCCTGAGACGGCCATCCAGACCATCATGCGCACTGAATAGCAGTGCAAAACATTCGTCCACCAGCCTGTCACCCCCCTGGCCCGACCTCAAGCCTCGGCTCCATGAGCAAAAATAAAACGGTAATAAACAAGGGTTTATTATTGTTTTAGTTTTCATTTTTTTGGCTGCTGACAGGGGGGTGCGATGCTCCTCCGCCATAGCAGAGGAGCCGCCGCTGTTGGAAGTACTCTCTAGGAAGCAAAATAATACAGCTAACAGCCAGTAGAAGGTGGTGAGAGAGAAATACTCCTATTAAAGGTGTGATGGACGGAGGCTAAATGCAAGCTGTTGGTGGGTGCCCTCCCTAAGCCCACTCTCCCTGGAAAAGGTGACATGATAGGTATGGCCTCAAAAACATTTACTGCTTATCAATGGTACATTTATTCAGGAATAAACACAGATGGGAGGTTTTCTATGTAATTCTTTTGCTGCTTGAAAGTACTATGGGACCGTAGGCCTTATCAGAACATGGCCTACAAAATATTCTACCTAAAGATGATAATTGGACATTTGATATTGGTGGTTACGTTTCTAACCAACCTAATGAAAAATAACAAAGTGTTTAAAATAATTAACTTTTGCGGTGCTGCTGTTCCATAAATATCACTGTTTACATTTACCACTCCAAATCCCTGCTTTTTGAGGGGCAGTTACTCAATGGCAACTACAAATGCATTTCTTGTGTGTCCTTTTTTGAAAGATGCATTTGGCAGACTGAAAGTTGAATTTGGTCATTCCTAACATGTTGCACGAAATGTCCCTCTTCCACATCTAAAATATCTCTCACTTACATCAAATTATCCCTCATTAGAAACTTCCATCTTCTGTCTTTTGTGACCTGGATTGCACTTACCTAGAAAACTCTGTGGTGCTGTGCCTGACTTGAAGCTTAATGCCGCCACCAAGGCACCCTCATTTCTCCCTCGAAGGCCTCTCTTCTTTGGCACCTCTTCACCTGCTCTTGTACAGTCCTTGCTGTGCACTTGCTCTCAGTGGCGTAGTTAGCTGTTGTGCCGCCTGTGGTGGTGTTGGAAAGTGGATTATTGGTAGGGGCAAATGTAGGCCTGCCACTGGCAATAAGGCCACCAACACAGTATAGGGCTCAGAAAAGGTCTTAGAAAATTATTCCCATGCTCAACCCTTGGTAGCTTGGCTGCGAGCAGGCAGGCTTAACTTCAAAGACAGGCATGTAAAGCATTTAAAAACACCAATTCAGTAAATAATTAAGACACAATGCATAATAAAAATCCAACACCAATTTATAAAAATAGAAAATATTTTTATCATTAAAATGACACCAAAACGACAAAAATCCAATGTAGGGAACCGGAGATATGAATTTTTAAAGATGTATCACTTTATAGCACTTAGAAACATATAGCACCATATTGGGATATCTGGTCGCGATAGACCGGGTCAAAGTTTCAAGCGAACCGTGATGGAGCCCTGAGCGGCTACCCCTCGCTGTAGGTCCCGGTCACAGTTTTTACCTTCGGACTTAGAAACTTTTCTGGAGCTTTTTCTCGTGGGGTCCCTCGATGCTCTTCACCAGGCCGGATTCGGTGAGGGTTCGCCGGCCTCGGATTTCTTCTACTCCCGGTCAAACTCTGGAAGTCAGACCTACGGAACGTTTAGCGGGACGAACCTGGATGGCTTGGCCGGCTCACGGTTGAAGGCAGGCGGCTTGGCTGGCAAGGTTGATTCGGTCCCCCTATGGAGCTTTTTTCCAAAGTTGCTCCAAAGTTCTCCAAACTTCTGGAACTTCTTTCTGAAGTTCCCCAAAGGGTCACAAAGTGTCTCAAACTCACCCCAAAGGTCTGGAAGCTCGAAGATGGTCCTTGAAAGTTGAGGACTTCAGTTCCCACAATCCACTTGGACAAAACCCTTACAAATCCACTGGTAGTTCTCCAGGTTGAGGATCCTTGGTGGTGATGTTCCAGGTGAGCTCTGTTAACCTGTAGATTGCAGGGAGTCCACTCTTTAGTTCTTTTGCAGCAAGGTAGTCCACAGGGCTGTAGTTTCAGCTGGTGCAGTCTTCAGAGTGCAGGCCTTAGAATTTGCACCCCAACTTCTCAGCATGGCAACGTCTTGCTTTCTTAAGTTTCAAGCAGCAGATCTGAGGGGCTCTGCCCTTCTCAGATACTTATTCCAAGTTCTCTGGGTCAAGCAGGAGGTCACTCCTGACCAATGGGAGCGGGGCAACTCCCCAAGGATATGACCACATCCTGTAGAGTGTGGCATTATTTTGTCCCAGAGTGCACCAAATCTTCCAAATTCATAATGGCTGATTTTCCAGCAGGGAGGTAAGAGCTGGTTTAACACACCCCTAGGATGGCTACTTTCCATAGACTCTCCCCCTTGCATCTGCTCATACCTTCCTTAAGCCTAGCATCTGGCTGGGGTGAAAAGTTTAGAGTTGTAAATGACACTGCTTTCTTACCTCCTCTTTGAAGACCATGGTTTACGACTCCTCCCCCTGCTCTGGCATTCCTGTGTAGCAGCACACTGCCCTCCCAGCAGAGCTGGTTAACCCCAGGGGCTCTTTATCACCTCTTCAAGGCAGCCTGGCTAATCCACTTAACTCTGACCAATCAGGACAGACCACTGGAAGGCTGAATCTGGACTTACAAACAAGAAAGCCTTATAAATTCTTGTATGTACACTTTAGGAGAAATTCAACAATATGATATTGTTGGATTTATCACTACCATTCTGGGAAGTCTTTGAATGGAAGTTCTATCATTCTCCTATCAGGAGTTATTAGTTAATAACTTCTTGCCATGTTAACCTATGTGGCATGGGATTTGCAATGGGAAAAATGACTTGGGCCATTTTTCCAGCACTAGGGCTTATAAAAACATATTTTATAAGTACTTCGCTTATATCTACAGGATCCCCACCCCATAGGACTACTAGGGGAGACTTTAGGGGCTCTGAATATGTAAAAATATTGCAGATCCTCCCTTCACAGTGCTCCTAGCATCAAAATCGAATTTGGGCAGCACTTTATCACAATGTGGGGAGTGAAATGTGAAATTTCACTTAACCCAGGGCATATAAAACTCATTTTATAAGGGTCCACCTTATAAATACCTGACACCCCACCCCTGGGACACCTAGGGGAGACCCTGGGGGTTCCCAATATGCCAAAACATTGTAGGTTATCCATCTTTAAGTGCCCCAAACACCAAAGTCGAGTTTGGGCACAATTTACTTTTTAAAAGCAGTCATGGAACCCAGGGCTGCTTTTAAACTGACCTCAGTCTTCAGCAGTGCAGACATGCAAGTGCAGAAGAGGCTGCTGGCCTCTAAACTGCCATGCCCTACTATATACTAGGGACTGATAGGAAGTTTCAATCCCCCTGCCCTATTATGTACTAGGGTCTTATAGGGTAGGTCATGCCAATCACAGGGGTACCCCAACCCATAGTGTACCCTAGTGTATGTAGGTGTTTTCACTGTATTCTAAATGTGTCTCTTCCAGCATAGCACTGGCCCTGGGCCTGGTTAGGCAGAGCCCAGGGTCAGTCAGAGTCAGTTACCACCAGTACCATTCAGCAAAAAGTTGGGGGGGGTGCCCAGGGCACAGGATGACTTTGCAACAGGTGGTCACTGTGTTTGCCGCATGATGAGTGGGGGGCGGTGCTAGTGAGTCCTGTGACGGTTGCCCCGCATGGCTGCCCCACACAGCCAGTAAGGGGGGGAGGCCGTGCCCCCAAAACTCATACCACCAAGGGTGGACCGAGTCCCCGTCCCCCCTAGCTATGCCACTGCTTGCTCTTCTGGGGCCATATAATACAAAGTGCACCAAGGGCGCAATGCTCGTTTGTGCCCGTGTTGAGCGCCCCAGAGCACTTTGGCATTACAGAAGGGGCTGCAGACGCTTGCGCGGCCCCTTCTGTAATACTGAAAGCGCTGACATACATAAGGCACCAGCACTTTCTCAAGAGTGTGTTCCCACATTTGCATGGGGGTGTGGCCCCATTCAGATGAGGAAATCTGCATGCCTCTGTGCCCGTGCTGTATTATTTTTGGGTGCAGAGGCAAAGAAGCTGTCAGAAGGCGCACTGACAGTGCGCCACCTAAAAGGTGGCACACTGTAAATGCGCCCCTGATATAAGTCCTCTGGAGGTGGAAAGGGGGTCCTAGACCCCCTTGAAATCCCCTTGCAGGTGGGTGCAGTCACTCACTGCACCCGCCTGCAAGGGGATCTCTAATCCCCGCTAAAATGCAGACAGCTTGCCTCCTGCACAGTGAAATATGGAGCGACTGCTTCAAAGCCCCTCAGTTTTTCACCTGAATGCGCTGCCCCCCAGGGCAGTATGAGTTCGCAACTGCCATGGGGGCAGCACATTCTATGTGATAGGGCGCGCTTTCCCTGTTTGTGCACCTGTTTTAAGGTGCGCCACGCACAAACAGAGAAAGTGCGCCCTATACATAATAGGGCCCCTGCCGGTATCTGCTGACTGGCTCACTCCTGCACCAGCAGTGGTCCACCACACTGCTGTCCCTCTTGCTTCTCTCGCCGGATGTCATGCAGTGTGGGGTAATGGCGCGGCTGGAAGTTCTTGAACACAAGTTTGATGTACTGCTAGCTGGTGCATACATGAACTATGTAAAAAAGTGTTGACACCAGTGTTGAAACAAATGGGTTTTGAGAACTCCACATTGTGAACTGAAACGCTTGCTGCTGACCTGTGTCTTTTCAGTGTTACCTGTGCCCTCTACCAGGCTATTTCCGAGAGCATCATAGTTGCAGTCGACAAGGAACTGGCAGTCTCGGCAGGGAGGTTACACATTGGTGAGGCATATAGTTCGAAGTCCCTTTAACTGCATTAGTCACTCGATGCACACTGCTAGTTTCGCGGAAGACTTCCGTTTTCAGGTTCTTAAATGTTTTTTGCAGTTTTATATAGCGCAAACTCTGCCCACCTGTATTGAAATGCTTTCTTTACATGAGCGCCAGATTACATTTCACAAGGTCAGAGACATTTTTTTAGGCCCAGGGAGTTTAAATGATTTGCCCAAAATCACAGAAGTTGAGCCGATGCAGGAAGTCAAACCTGGTTCCCCATTTCCAAATTGTCCAGCTCTGATCGTTAGGTTCCCGAGTTTTGGGGTCGGCAGCTCTGGCCGTAATGCCACATCCTCTTCTAATTCACTGGCAGATCATGGGAGAGGCTGAAGCGGTAGGGTGACCAGATAACCCGGATTTGCCCGGACAGTCCTGGTTTATTGAAGGAGTGTCCCGGCGTCCTGACATTTTCTTCTAAAACACAAAAATTTCCCGTTTTTTAAGGGAGGGTCGGGTGAACCTGCACATTAATCACAGTGAGTGTTGTGTAGGGTCAAATTTCAACCGGCCCTCTCCAGACACAAGTTCACTTTTTTAGACTCTCCTGCTGTGCTGCCTCCTCTCATTCAAGCAGCACAGCAGGATTTAAAGAGGTGTGAATCAGGGCTGCAGAGCCTGTACGTCAAGACCCAGCCCAGCAGCAGCTGGACCCTGAAGCTCTTCACAGAACGGGGAGGGAATGTGAAGGAAAAAAAAAGTATATATATATTTATTTCCATATAAGATGCCCTGAATCCCATATAGGACATTTAGTCCTCTTTCTATGCCTGTGCCGTCCCGGTTTTTCTTTCTGAAAATCGGGTCATCTCATGTAGCGGGCTATTGGTGGAAGGAGCTAATGCTTCAGTGTACAATAGGAGGGGCCAAAGGGGCTATTGCTGTCTGAACAACAGGCCAAGGGATATCGTTCTCTAAACAGCAGCCCGGAGCCAAGGGAGCCAGCGAGGGGTGAGAATAGGCTCACTCTAGAGCAGAGGTCTTCAAACTTTTTGATGCTGAGACCCCCTTGTCAAACGTTTTTAAGCGTAAGGACCCCCTTCTGATGAAAATTTCTAGAACCTGGTACTCCTCATCATAGACAACTATCGAAACCATAAACGCCCCCAATTTCCACAGCAAATAATTTTTACGGTGGGGAAATAATATTAAACACTGTTTAGCAAACCAAAGGTCAGTGAGCGTGGGGGTGTATACAAAGGTGTAGCTAAAAACAAAAGGCCTTATTTATGAGGAATTGGAGTAGGGCAGCGCCGCAAGTCTTATTGCTGCGTTGCCCTATGCCGATGTGAAAGGGCAGGAATGCACAGTATTTATGAAATACGGTGCATTCTTGTCCTTTTCCTTTGCGTTGACGCATAAATTGCTGCCTAGCACCAACATAGACAGGATTGTTTTTGTACAGGAAGGGGTACCTTCCTTCAAGAAAACAATCCAGAGAGGTGTTTTCCTCTTTCGATATGAGCTGCAGAATGCAGCACACATGGAATATGGAAAAAACGAGAAGAAATTAAAACATTTCTCCTCGTTACACCTCCGCTGGGGAAGCGTCTGTTTTTGGAGCTGCCCCAGGTTTACGTGATTTTGTAAATGTGGAGCAGCGACAAAATACATGAGTGTTGCGTGGGAACCCCACGCAAAGCCCATAGAACACCTCCTTGATGCAGAGTAAGGCAACGCAGTGACTTGCGCTGCTATGTCTTACTCCATATCTATGAGGCCATGCAAACACATGGAGGGTGACTTTGCACAGCCACATAGGTATGGTTGAGATGCTTGCGCTGCCGGAGCATAAAAAAAAGTGATGCTCTGGTGATGAAAGCCTCTCATAAATAAGCCCCAAAATATTCTGTACGTTTTTTAGGTTTTGCATTATCAGGTATCTACATATAAAATAATGGGCAGCGTAAATGAAAAATAAATTTTAAAAATTGTTACTCAGTGGGAAAGGCACTGTAGGGCATCACAGTGTAAGATAGAGTGCTGCAAAACATGCAAATAGTTTTTCAGTAAAATGGTGCTTCCAAAATGTAGATTTTAGTGATACCAGAGCGTATGTAATGCAATTTTATTTTTACACAACTGTCCCTTCAACACACCTTTGGAGGTACTAAGGGCTCTGTAAATGCAGTTAAAATTAAAAGCACACACTTCACAGCTGTTATTAACTCTTTGCACTACCACTAAAAAAAAACAAATCTTTGTCATCACAAAACTTGGAGTGATTTGATCAAATAAAGCTAGAATCAGCCCTTCAAATTAAACAAAACCCTACAGCTGTTAAGTAGTCCCGTGCCTTGCGTGACACTTTCAGCCTGCGCTGACATTTACCTCACACGTCCAATGGTAGGATGCAAACTACACAATCCAAAATGCAAAGTTGTTGATTTAATAGCCAGAACTAGCTGATGGCATCACCGCACCCTCCCCGCCAAGGATAAGACTACAGCTCCCAGAATCCAACAGATGGGGACTTGAAATTCCAGGTCTAGGACATAATGTTTCAGTGAAATGGACTCAATCGTCTGGTTACCCCTCCCAATAACGACTAGTGAGGTGTTACAATAGTGCAGCCAATACCCCTCCCGAGTCCCCCCAAACCTTCAACCCTCATCACATCTCCTACCCCCAGCAAAATTAACAGCTGAGCTGCATGTGGCTCATCGAGAATGTGGCGTAACGGCCAGAGCTGCCGCCTTTGGTACCGCGAAAGGAGGTTCCAGTCTCCGCATCGGCACAATATCCTGTGATACTGGGCAAATCACTTCATCTCCCTGTGCCTACCAAAATCGAACGTGTCCTTGTGTAATGTAACTGAAGCTCATGTAAAGCGCTCCAATACCTTCCGGTCGAGTTCGCGCTACATAAAACTGCAAAAGTAAAAACACTAAGAAAAGTAATGAAAACAGAGTTTTGCCAACCCTCATCAACCCGCTATGGCTGGTTCAATGTGCCAGCAGCAGTGACGAAATGTAGAATCGCGTTTATAATGGGTAAAGCTGGACCGCAAACAGAGCTGGCCTTTGGTCAGGGAGCGCCCTGGGCGAAACACACTTGGCGCCCCCTCCCCAACCCCCACACTCATCTTCTTTAATTGTCTATGTGTCCCAGGTCGAAGTGAGGCTTCTTGCAGACAGTTCCTGCCCTGCGCCCCTCTGGAGGTTGGCGCCCTGGGCCCAGCTTACATATGCTAAAGGTTGGCCCTGACTACAAGCCCCGAAATGCAACGCCTGGTTGGCAGAAAAGCATTGACTGACTGGCGCGGGCGCACGGACATGGGTGCACTTGGCCGTTAAGACTCTCAGTTAGGCCAGTGGTCACCTCATCCTCCCGCTAATCGTCGATCTTCGACCGGAAGTGTGCGCTAAACTAAACACCTTGAGGCGAATCCTTTTGCAGGGAGCGCTACACAAACCACGCCGATACAATAAATGAATGGGGCCGATGCAAATTAAGCTGGAATGTTGAGTCTGTGACGTGTTCACACTGCTTTCTTAGTATTTTAAAATGTCCCTGGGTATCTCCGAAAATGAATGCGACCTTTACATAGACCAGGGCTCCACCTGGCAGGATAGCTCAGTGGGAGACTGCACCTGCTATTGGGATGTCTATATTTCCCACACATCTCTGAATGCCTCACTCAGCTTGTTATCACTTTGAGATGCGCCACAAAGCCCGTGCAGTTTTTGGTGGTTGCTGCATAGATGCGATTAATATTAGACACTTTTTTGATTAATTGTCGTTTGCTGTGGTGCCGGCAGAAAGGTTTTCCTGGCTCGGGACGGTGTCAGATGTCGACTTGCCCTGAAACTTGCTCCCAAACACTGGAACTCCGACACAAACTGGGGGAGGGCTGGGAGCGGAAGCTAAACACCATGAAAGCGTAACATTAACAAACAAGCGCGGCCGAAGCGGACCGCGCTGAAAATAAAGCAGACGCATTAGTGAGGAGAAACGCTCGCTCATGGCCTGCGTGGCAAAATAATTAAATAAATAAACAAGCGCGGCCAAAGCGGACTGGATAAACAAGCATGGCCGAAGCGGACCGCGCTGTAAATAAAAACAAAAGAGTGCTTACAGACTTATGGAAACCGTGGGTGTAACGCCGCAAGTAAACGATCCAGTCCGGGTGGGCGGGGCCAAAAGGAGACAGGGCGGTAAAAAGGAGGGACTAAAAATCCTCACTTACAATAGGAGGCCAGCGTTTAACATACACGATGACGCACGCCAATGAAAACATACACTCCACTTCGAAAGTTAATCGATTACAAGAAGCCTTGCAGAGCGCATGCGCTGCAATGCTAGGCGAGACCTAAAAATGAATGTGTCCTTGTGTGACGTAACTGGTGCTCATGTAAAGCGCTCCAATACCTTCGGGTCGAGTTCGCGCTATATAAATCTGCAAAAAAAAACACAAAAGCAGCGGTGCAGGGGAGCACGTGACTACACCTCTTCCAGTAGTTACCTAAGGAACTACTTTCTGGCCTGTCCCATCACCACAGCTGTAAGGTAAAGTAAATGGCACGATGAAACCACGCTTGAAATGCAGTAGGCTTGACTGACGGATCATTCAAGCATGCCTAATGTCGAAAAAAGCAGGAAAGGCAATGACTAAAAGGGGCGGACCCGGAGCCACTCTCTCAGTATACTTGTTATTAGTACATTTTTGAACTATTAATGACAACAGCTCTTGCAATAGCCTGCAGGGAGTCCTTAAAATCGGAGTGCCAACACTGAAACTCTCCTCCAACGGTTCTTTTTTTGACGAATAATAGAAAAAACATGATTTTTTTTTCTTCATAAAAGTAGAAACAAAAAAATCCTGTCATTATCAATAATTTGAACACAAATATGTTTGAATATAGACATAAATGACAAAAAACAAATGCCATAAAACCTAGAGCTCTAAGCGCATTTATATATGGGTTTACCTAAAACTTTAGAATGACACTCAACCCCCTCCTAACCCCCCTTCCCCGCTCTGCCATTTCCCATTCACCAGTCAAATAATACTTGGCCTGCCTCTGACGTACAGTGCACGGTTACCTTTGTATAGTTCTCGGATTCACGGCTAAAGATATTAACACATCAGTAAGTACCCATTGAACAGTAACATTGAAGACCTGAACATCTGCTGCAGCTCGTGCTGGTTCGGCTGAGCAGCCAAGCGCTGACCACAGAGCAGATCAGATCTAAGTTCTTTTATTAAGTTTTTTTAAGTGCAACATTCAGCAGCAGGCTGCTTAGGGGCGCCCCTAGCTGTTCACTGCTTAGTCTGAATCATTTGGTTCTAATGACAAGAAATAGAATGGAATGGTCCGAAGAGTCGGATGACAAGAAATAGAACGGAATAGTTCGAAGATTCGAATGACAAAGTATAAAATAGAATAGTTCCAAGATTCGAATGGCAGAATAATAGAATGCTTCGAAGAAACAATGTAATGACGTCTAAAATACAGAACAATAGAAAATAATTAATAATATAGAGAATAGTAAAAAAAGTCACAGAAAGAGTTCTAGCAGAGCAAGCGACTGATGTGCTAGAGAGTAAAAATATGGCAACGGAGGCTGATTAAGGCCTTTTTAACGGCATTGATAGAAGGAGGGCCAGGACCCTCCCACAACCACACGTAAGAGGAGGCAAAATGAAATTAGGAATGATGAGGCCCAGAGGAAGGATAAAAGAAAAGGGGGACTAGGGTAAGAATGCAAAAAAGAAATAACGGTGTGCAGTGTTTACTTTGTAGAAGAATGAGTGCTGGTGCCCAAAGCTCTGCTCAGAAGCCTGCGGCCCATGCAAGGAAGGGTTGGGGGGAGGGGGGTGGGGAGGTGTGAGAAGTTGGCCTGGCATATGCTGTCCACTAATTATAGTGGGCACCTTGCACCAGTCCAAACAACCCCTTATTGGAGATAGGTTAAAGACAACCTTATTGAAAGCTATCCTAGTGGTAGCTATGGAGAGCAGCCTTCAGGCTAAGTCTTGAAGGAATGTAAAGCAGCTTGTTTTACCAGTCTATAATCTCTTGAGTGACCAAATGAAAGAGCACCACACCAGGTATATATTCAAAATATATGTATTTATTGCTAAACACACCCCTCTAGTCTCTTTATGAGGCTAGAGTTCAAGTACACAAGTTATAAGTTATTTAAACACAGTAATAGCACAAATACACGTTTGGGCCCTAGGGGCGTACCAAACCATATACCAATAAAGTGGTATAAGAACCACGACTGAACTAGACACTAGGCCTAGAGCCTCTAGAAGTGCTTGGACCACAAGGAACCACCCAAGGTAGTGACACAGGGGACCCACGGGGGACGCGTGCAGTGTAAATACACAACCGCGATACGCCGTTAACTTCTATGGAGAAAGTCGCGATCAGGAAATTAAAGAAAAGGGACACTTAAAGGAGGACTTGGAGCAAACCCTTTGAGAACTAGGTCGTTCTAGAGTCTCTACCCACGGGAGCACCGGAGTACTCGTGTTACCTCACCCAGGGAAGCCGGGTGCATAGGTGCCTTTCGGGGTCGGGTTTCGCTGCCGATTTGAATGGCGATCTACTGCAAAGTGCTGCTGGCGACCAAGTGGAAAGTGTCCGGGTGGATCCAAGAGTGGATCGGAGATCTGAAGAACCTGAAAGCAGAGGGGACAGAGTCTGGGTCACTAGCCAGTGACCAGGAAGGCGATGAGCGGATGCCCACCGATGTCGAGTGCTTCAGGTAGGTTGACAGTCGTCTTGACTCTTCAGCCACGAGGTCCAGGAGGTGTTGTCGGTGACCAGGAGCAGGATTCGAGCTGGTACACGATGTCTGTCGAGTGCTGAGGTGTCGGCGACCGGATTGGACCCAACAAGCCTTGGCAACGGCAAGTCTCGATGAAAGTGAAGAATGACGATGATGCAGACCAGCAAGGTCTGAGGAACTCACCCAGCAAGGGTAAGTGAGGGCAAGCCTGGAGCAACCAGGGAGCCCAAGAAGAAAAGGATTGGCCTTCGTGAAGGGCTACTAGCCAACGGGCTAGCGACCGCGAAGGAGCCTCGAGACGTCGCACGTGGAGCTGGCTCACAGGACACTCGTGGAGTGGAGGCCAGTGATCTTCGGTGCAGTTGGTGCTGGAGGCTAGGGCTACTCGGAGCCCAAAGCACGACTTCGTGGGAGACCCAGAAGAGGATGCACTAGCAAATGTGTGCGGTGTCCAGGGGTCACGGTTCCACGTTACCCACGACAGCTACGGGCCTCAGCTTTGCTGGGGACTCAGGGCAGCCTCGGGGAAGTCTGGAAATCCACCTCTGGTGATGCAAAGACTTCGGCGTCCGACGGGAGCTTAGGCGATGCAGACCGGACAATTGCTTCTTTGGTGCCTGCCAAGCAGGGGAGTCACTCCTTGACCCCAAGGGAGATTCTTCTGTCCTCTAGTCTTGAGTAGAGCGTCGAAGGTCCAGGATTCAGTGTCAGAGTTTCGTCCAGGGATAATCTAAAGTCCTAAGGACTGGGTTCCTATACTTATACTAAGTTTAGGGGTTGGACTACTCTGTGGCCCCACCTATGGGTGGGTCAGGGCAGAGGGGTGGCTACACCCCTTTCCCTTTGTCCAGTGCGCGCCAAAGCAGGGGCTGCAAGCCCCTGATCCGGTTTGAACTGGGGTATGCACAGGGACACCAAGTGTGCCCCCAGTGCAGGACTTCAAAGCACCCGAAAGTGCTCCCGCCCAGCCCCAATACACACTATCCTGTCTGGGGAGGTGGTCACACCTCCCTGGGACAGGAAACCTATTGTCCAGGCCTCCCTGCCGGAGTTTCGTCCAGCAGCAGGAGGCCAGACTTGTGTCTCTGGCAGCAGCATCCATTTTGTGATGCCAGGGCTTTAGAAAGAAGTTACCGGCCAGGCCAGGGTTAACATGTCTCTCCTCTAGAAGGGTGGAATGCTACCCCCGCCGCCAGAATTGGCGGGGGGTAGTATTCCAAGATGTTTGACACCAAACACGACATGTTTCGGTGCAGCCATTCCAAAGTTAGCATTTAACGCGAGGTTATAATGCGCTTAAGAGTATATGGTCAGGCTGCACTACAAACAGCATCAGAGAATGGTCTCCGAACGCTGCAGAGGGGCCTTGCTCATGCAGGGGCACCCTCTCACATAGGAACCACACACTCTGCCTTCAGGATTGATAAGGCCTGCCATAGGAGTGACTTAAAGGTTTATATGTGTGTATGTATATAGTGATATAGGTAACCTATATCACAGTAAGGGGGTGCATGCACCACCTTACCCAGGCTGCAGTAGCAGACCTGTGGTGTCAGTTTGGATGGCCTTCCAGGGGTGGCATAATACATGCTGCAGCCCCTGGTAGGCCTCTGAGGTACCTATGCCCTTGGTACATAGTATACCATATACTAGGCACTTATAAGGGCACTCCAGATTCCAATCAGAGATGTGCCTAAGGCACATGGAAACCTTTTACAGAGAAAGCAGATAGACTGGGGCCCTGAATAGCAGGATCCCAGTCCAACTAAGTCATAAACCAGCAACACACCATAAAAAAGTGGGGGCAACCATATAGTCAGATTCCACCTTCCTACATAACCCCCCAAACGAAAGGAGATAAGGCTAACCTTGGCCAGTTGAGCCTTCATTGACTAAGTGGCCATATAAGGAAGCACCTGCACTAGCATGGTTGCCCCCTGTCTTATGGTCCACTAAGCAATCCCTCACCCTAAGGGTATGAGAGGGTCTCCACCATGGGGAATCACTACCTGTGGTGTGCTTAGGTAAAGTACAAGGCTGGTGAGGTGTCTGAGTAGGGAAGTGAGGCCCTAGGAATGTTGGTCTCAGCTTCCTCAGATCACTGGTCACCATGTATGCCTGTCTTTCCATGACTGAGTTGCACTTTGCTCTAAGGGTCAACCTTTGGCTGCCTACAGCTGGGGGTTGGGTCCCTTTGGATGGACTACTGGAGGGACATGGCAGGTTTGGAACCTTCTGGTCCCAGGTTTGCCCTTGCCTACCAGAGTCCTTCTGGGGGAGGTCCCTACATAAAGGTATGGGGGATCCCTCAGTGTGTAGAGGAATTTTCACCTGGCTAGGGCTACTAGACTGGGTGCCCCTAATCTGCTGATGGGGGTTCCTCTGGACAGGGGGCCCTGGGGGGTCCACTGACCTCCCTGACCTCTGCAGCCCTGGGCTGGCTGAGGCAGGGCAGAGAGGGGCAGGTTACCTGCTCCAGACTGGGTACCACCTTGGAAGGGTCCTCTGCCATCAGGGGTGTGGCCAGGCCAGGCCTGACTACCTCTGGGGCAGTTCCTTCACTAGGGGTAGGGTCAGTTCCCTGAGGAGGCTGACCCTTACCTACTGTCTGGAGGGAAGAAGACTTTTCTTCAACCCTTGTGCTCTCTTTTGGGGGAGAGTGGGCCATTCTTCCAGGCTCCATCTCTCCAAAATCTTGGGCTGGGGCTGTGGCCATCACAGCCCCACTAACCTTTACAGGGACGCCCAGCATCCTGAGATGGGTTTGGTGTTCAACTTCAGCCCAGGCTGAAATTTCCAGATCATTGCCCATCAGGCAATCTACAGGTAGGGTTGGGGACACTGCCACTCTTTTTGGGCCTGTGACCCCTCCCAGCTGAGATTGACTATGGCCATGGGGTGATCTGTTCTGACACCATCAATGTTGGTCACCTGGTATTTAAACTCAGGTAAAAGCTGGTGAGGGGGACTAGTTTCCCTGCCACCATGGTGACACTAGCCCCTGTGTCCCTAAATGCCACAGCTTTCTGACCACTAATTATTGGCTCCAATCTGTACCTGCCCAATGCTGTGGGACCCATGGTAAAGGTGGCAAATCCTATACCACCATCGGAGTCAGAGGAGTCTGTTGAGGGGTCCCTGTCTAAACTAGGGCCCACCTCTGTTCCTTCTTGCAAAAGCACCCAACTTTTTGGGTGCACTACTCCCAACTGGAGGATTACTACTGGTAGTACCAGGAGGGGTGGTAGTAGTTGTGGGAGGAACATTTTCTTTATTGCCAATCCTGGGGCAACTGGGATCAGTTTTCCAGTGCCCAGGCTTTTTACAGACATGGCAATATGGTTTCTTTTCAGGAGAAGAAGGAGTTTGGGACCCACCCCCAGAAGAGGAATTTTGGGGCCCTGTAGGGGACTTATCCTTAGATTTATCCCCACCTTTCTCTTGGGACTTAGTAGAATCTTTCTTCTGGTCACCACCCCGATTTTTAGTTTTTACTCTGGTTCTGACCCATTTTTCTGCCTTCTTTCCCAATTCTTGGGGAGAGGTCAGATCAGAGTCCACCAGATACTTGTGCAAAAGCTGGTTTTGACAATTATTAAGGATCTGCTCCCTCATAATCAAATTGTACAATCCTAAAAAGTCCTGCACTTTGTTGCCATGTATCCAACCTTCCAGAGCCTTAGTAGCACAATCTACAAAATCAACCCAGTCTTGAGTCTGAGCTTTTGGGTGTCTCTGAACTTCAACCTATACTGTTCAGTGGTTAGGCCAAACCCATCTATCAGAGCACTCTTCAAGACTGTGTAATTGTCAGCATCCTCTTCTCTTACAGTGAGGAGCTTGTCTCTACCTTTGTCTGCAAAGGAGAGCCACAAGATTGCTGCCCACTGCTTCTGGGGACCCTCTGAACTTTACAGGCCCTCTCCAGTGCAGTTATCCATTTGTGGATGTCATCCCCACTCTGGTAGGGAGGGACAATCTTGTTTAGGTTTCTATGGTCATAAGACCTTTCCCTATCTTTAGGGATATTGCTGCCACCATGGGACTCTAGTCCCAACTTTTTCTCTCTTTGTAGAGATCTAGGGACTCCCTGTCTATAGCCAGTTGCTGTTTTCTGAGTTCAAGCTGAGCTTCCTCATATTGAATCAGCCTCTTTCTTCTCTCATGAGAGGATTCCCTCCTATGAGAGGAGACAGAGGTCCCTATTGAGGTGCCAGAGTGGTTAGACTCCTGAGAAGGAGACCTAGACCTTCTGGGCACACTCACAATCCTTCCTGGGGGACAAAGTGGAGGTCATCTTGAGCCTCCTCCTCATCCACAGGAGGAATTGGGTTATCCAGGTCAGGGTCATTGTCACCCTCCTGGTCAGTTCCAGAGGGGGGCTGGGGGTATTGCTACCCCTGGCCCCATCCTCATCTTCTGCCCCACCCTCTGCTCCTACCCCTTCAGTCCCTAAGGGCCTGCTGAGATCATAAGCCTCCAACATCTCTCTAAGATGTTGGGTGGTGGGACTTTGGCCTGTCTTCAGTTTCCTCAAGTTACATAATGCTCTCAATTCCAAGAATGGGAGGGTATCATACTTGGAGGGAAGAAGCCCAGGGGCTTCTGGCAAGGACTCACTGGGTCCTGGCATTGAAGACATCACTAGTGAGGTGTGGTGTATGCACTACCTACTCTAGTGTGGCCTACTAAACTCTCTTGAGTTGTAGAAAGGGTGTGCTATCCCTTAACACACAACTCTAAGTTCAGTAGAACTTACTGTATTCTAAGCTTAATTTATATGTACCTTAGGTACCTTTAGTGGTTTTCAGTTGATCAATTCAATTGAGATTATCTGGTAAAACAATAGCAAGCTGGAATCCCACACGCTGCACACCAATGTGAGAAGTTGGCCTGGCATATGCTGTCCACTAATTATAGTGGGCACCTTGCACCAGTCCAAACAACCCCTTATTGGAGATAGGTTAAAGACAACCTTATTGAAAGCTATCCTAGTGGTAGCTATGGAGAGCAGCCTTCAGGCTAAGTCTTGAAGGAATGTAAAGCAGCTTGTTTTACCAGTCTATAATCTCTTGAGTGACCAAATGAAAGAGCACCACACCAGGTATATATTCAAAATATATGTATTTATTGCTAAACACACCCCTCTAGTCTCTTTATGAGGCTAGAGTTCGAAGTACACAAGTTATAAGTTATTTAAACACAGTAATAGCACAAATACACGTTTGGGCCCTAGGGGCGTACCAAACCATATACCAATAAAGTGGTATAAGAACCACGACTGAACTAGACACTAGGCCTAGAGCCTCTAGAAGTGCTTGGACCACAAGGAACCATCCAAGGTAGTGACACAGGGGACCCACGGGGGACGCGTGCAGTGTAAATACACAACCGCGATACGCCGTTAACTTCTATGGAGAAAGTCGCGATCAGGAAATTAAAGAAAAGGGACACTTAAAGGAGGACTTGGAGCAAACCCTTTGAGAACTAGGTCGTTCTAGAGTCTCTACCCACGGGAGCACTGGAGTACTCGTGTTACCTCACCCAGGGAAGCCGGGTGCATAGGTGCCTTTCGGGGTCGGGTTTCGTCGTCTATTTGAATGGCGATCTGCTGCAAAGTGCTGCTGGCGACCAAGTGGAAAGTGTCCGGGTGGATCCAAGAGTGGATCGGAGATCTGAAGAACCTGAAAGCAGAGGGGACAGAGTCTGGGTCACTAGCCAGTGACCAGGAAGGCGATGAGCGGATGCCCACCGATGTCGAGTGCTTCAGGTAGGTTGACGGTCGTCTTGACTCTTCAGCCACGAGGTCCAGGAGGCGTTGTCGGCGACCAGGAGCAGGATTCGGGCTGGTACACGATGTCTGTCGAGTGCTGAGGTGTCGGTGACCGGATTGGACCCAACAAGCCTTAGCAACGGCAAGTCTCGATGAAAGTGAAGAATGACGATGATGCAGACCAGCAAGGTCTGAGGAACTCACCCAGCAAGGGTAAGTGAGGGCAAGCCTGGAGCAACCAGTGAGCCCAAGAAGAAAAGGATTGGCCTTCGTGAAGGGCTACTAGCCAACGGGCTAGCGACCGCGAAGGAGCCTCGAGACGTCGCACGTGGAGCTGGCTCACAGGACACTCGTGGAGTGGAAGCCAGTGATCTTCGGTGCAGTTGGTGCTGGAGGCTAGGGCTACTCGGAGCCCAAAGCACGACTTCGTGGGAGACCCAGAAGAGGATGCACTAGCAAATGCGTGCGGTGTCCAGGGGTCACGGTTCCACGTTACCCACGACAGCTACGGGCCTCAGCTTTGCTGGGGACTCAGGGCAGCCTCGGGGAAGTCTGGAAATCCACCTCTGGTGATGCAAAGACTTCGGCGTCCGACGGGAGCTTAGGCGATGCAGACCGGACAATTGCTTCTTTGGTGCCTGCCAAGCAGGGGAGTCACTCCTTGACCCCAAGGGAGATTCTTCTGTCCTCTAGTCTTGAGTAGAGCGTCGAAGGTCCAGGATTCAGTGTCAAAGTTTCGTCCAGGGATAATCTAAAGTCCTAAGGACTGGGTTCCTATACTTATACTAAGTTTAGGGGTTGGACTACTCTGTGGCCCCACCTATGGGTGGGTCAGGGCAGAGGGGTGGCTACACCCCTTTCCTTTGTCCAGTTCGCGCCAAAGCAGGGGCTGCAAGCCCCTGATCCGGTTTGAACTGGGGTATGCACAGGGACACCAAGTGTGCCCCCAGTGCAGGACTTCAAAGCACCCGAAAGTGCTCCTGCCCAGCCCCAATACACACTATCCTGTCTGGGGAGGTGGTCACACCTCCCTGGGACAGGAAACCTATTGTCCAGGCCTCCCCTGCCGGAGTTTCGTCCAGCAGCAGGAGGCCAGACTTGTGTCTGTGGCAGCAGCATCCATTTTGTGATGCCAGGGCTTTAGGAAGAAGTTACCGGCCAGGCCAGGGTTAACATGTCTCTCCCTCTAGAAGGGTGGAATGCTACCCCCGCCGCCAGAATTGGCGGGGGTAGTATTCCAAGATGTTTGACACCAAACACGACATGTTTCGGTGCAGCCATTCCAAAGTTAGCATTTAACGCGAGGTTATAATGCGCTTAAGAGTATATGGTCAGGCTGCACTACAAACAGCATCAGAGAAGGGTCTCCGAACGCTGCAGAGGGGCCCTGCTCATGCAGGGGCACCCTCTCACATAGGAACCATGCACTCTGCCTTCAGGATTGATAAGGCCTGCCATAGGAGTGACTTATAGGTTTATATGTGTGTATGTATATAGTGATATAGGTAACCTATATCACAGTAAGGGGTGCAGGCACCACCTTACCCAGGCTGCAGTAGCAGACCTGTGGTGTCAGTTTGGATGGCCTTCCAGGGGTGGCATAATACATGCTGCAGCCCCTGGTAGGCCTCTGAGGTACCTATGCCCTTGGTACATAGTATACCATATACTAGGGACTTATAAGGGCACTCCAGATTCCAATCAGAGATGTGCCTAAGGCACATGGAAACCTTTTTACAGAGAAAGCAGATAGACTGGGGCCCTGAATAGCAGGATCCCAGTCCAACTAAGTCATAAACCAGCAACACACCATAAAAAAAGTGGGGGCAACCATATAGTCAGATTCCACCTTCCTACAGGAGGGGGGATCAATACCAAGGCTTTGTAGTCCTGAGTTTACCTCATGCCTCTTTAATCCATTGCCAGGCACTCCCTGCCCCTTTGTCTCGCACCGGCATGTTCCTGCTTTCTCCTTTTGTGGCAGTGTTTCCGTCTTTCTCTTCCTCCGTCTTACCATTGGCACTATGATGTCACAACTCTGACGTAATAACCTATTACAGTTGAGTAGCTACATCAGTTTCTTAGGTGACTAGAAACGTAACAACTGACATGTAGCAACAAAATGAGAGATGGGCTTTTATACAGGGATTCCAGGCTCTCATGTATTATATTGCTATAATTAATACATATTTATGTTGATATATGGCATTCTTTCTACTTGCAGGCTCATAATGTTGATATCCTACTTTTTGTTCAAGTTTCTCTTCTACTACTCAAAATAAAGTTACATGAAGTGAAAAAAATCACTGACGGGAAGATTTGAAAGACGTTTTCCATAAGGATGTAATAAATATATGATGTAGCACAAAAATGAAATACTTCAATTGATATTGCTGCTGAAATGAGATGCCAAGATCATCAGCTTGTACATCATATATGTAATAAAAAATAATGTAATATTGTTGCCTTTGGGCTTGACGCGGTCTCATTTTTTCGTTCCTCTCTGTTGCTGGACTTGATTGGCACAGTACCTGAAGAGTGTGATGGGATGTGTGTCAAGGCCCCACAGCTCGTTCCCTGTCAGTTTCGTTCAAATTACTTGTGGTCCAGAATCCAGCAGTGCATGAAAAGGGAATGGGGAATGTTCTCAGGGAGGTGGTCTTAACTTGCGTCCCAGTGGGATTACCTTGACATCTCATTACCAAGTCGAAAAACTTGTCGACGGAAAGCGGAAATTCTGTCTCTCCTTTCTTGCTTTTGCTGTCTCCTTCTGTCTTGTACTACCGAAAAAGCAGACAGATGAAAGGACAGGAATCAAAAGATTTTTGATGTATTGTGCGCGCAACACTGCAAACTTCGCATGGGGAAGGGTCGCCTTGCTTAATGAAACACCGTGCAAAACCAAATCATTACCAGCTAAGAATGTAGCAGTAGAACCAACCTGACAGCTCCAATCACTCCTTCGAGTCTGAAGACCTACGCTGCCGGGGATATGTCGGCTATCGTCAGTACCGAGAACTTTGTTAGAAGCCAGTGAGCGAAAGGAATCCTAGGTCACCCAAGTTGACTCAATGGACAAAAGGATCTAGGAGGTGGCCAAAAGGTGGTAAATTAACCACAAAGAAGCCATTAAATGCAGAAAATCTAATAATCCTTTTCCTGGTGGAAAATTCAATTAAAGGGAATGCCAGGACCTTAGAATATCTGATCATCTTGTCAAGGCAAAAAGCAAGTATCCTGTTCTTGCTCAGATTCTGCGTGTTAACTGAGAGCCTTTCAATTATTAATACAGGAGTGGTTTTTGATTTCGCGTGCATGAGATGAGGATTTGCTTGCTCCCTGACAAGATAAATGCCTGCTATATCGTTGACACTTGAGGGCACCATCAAATTGAGCGAGCGTCATGGGTGACGAGCTGTCCTTCTTTGGCCGCTTGGTATTGCGCGACTCTGCCCGCCAGCGTTTTGTACAGCGAGATCTCCACCATGGCCTCAATCATCTTGTCAGACCGCTAAGTGATGTGATCTGTGCGGAACTGAGAATGCGCGCGCCATCTCTGGACGCCATAATGGGAGGAGATGTTCTCTACCACGCTGATCAGCCTGAAGCCAGTGCACACATCTCGAGGCTTGTTTCCTCATCAGGCTCCCAGATGGGATTTCGGCAAATTCATGTTCAAATTCATGCCCTGGGAATCAGTAATAGGACGAGTTGAACTGCATTATGGTTATTCCCTCCCAGCAAGTGTGTTCTGCTTACAGTAAAAGTTTATTAACTATATTTCGTGACAACATTTTACAGCTTTGAAATGCTACAACTATGCAAGAGTTATTGTACAATGAGTGCAAAAGAACATTAATTTGAGCGGAGAGGCTGTCTTTATGCAGACATTAATTGAATTCAGAGTTTAACTTGAGAAAATGTCGAATTCACTCTCTGTTCTGAAAAAGTGACATTTTCTTCTGTGGAGTGGGTTATTTTAATTTCAACTTACCTATTACTGAAACTTCATTAAAATTACATCCGTGGTTATAAAACAGCATATACTGATTAACTGAATTTAATAAAAATTAATAGAATTTCCAATACCCGCCTATCAACACGCTGGCACCTATCATTGTACTGCAGCCCGCCTTGTACTCTACAGGGAAAACATTGCATATAGGGTAGTATCGATTTACTATTTTTAACTGCACATCTGTGTACCTTGAAGATATAATATGTGCAGTTAGGTATTGAAAATCTATACATACTTACCTTTTCATATATTGTCCCGCGATATTCTGTAGTCGATATTCAAGATCCACACCCTCTTCCCCGTCATTGTCACAAACTGATGTAATCACCTCTCTGGAGCCGCCAGCCCATCATCTCTTAGACCCCTGCATCCCCTCACTATAGTGGAGTACTAACTTGCTTTGTCGTTAGGTTCGTGCCTTATAAGTCCACGTACATACATCATAGAGGCTGTAATCTCCCCTGGACATTTTAAAGAACTCCAATCTTATCGCAGATAGGCCGCCATCTTTAATGCGGTGCCACAATAATTATTTACTGCCTGTTTTGCTTCTCTCTAAACTACTCATACAGACACATTGGGTTTTGTCTCACAAAACATTGCTGGTCTATTCCTTTTTCTATATTCATAATCATAAGATTGCAGGCCGATTCAGATTAATTTCACATATTCTCTTTAGAATCACTTTACTGCCCCAAAAGCAATGAATGCATTTATTTATTTATTGATTTATACAAAGCACCGTGCACCCCTTCTCAGCTGCTTCCACACACTTTTAAGTGGGGGTGGGGTGAAACAAGGAGCACATATGAGACAAGAGCGTCAACCTGATTGGAATGAAGGAATGAATGAACAACCGTTAAACCCAATTGTGACCTTGATAGATAGCCCGTGTCAAGCTTTGGCCGACGTTGTAGATTTGCTCAAAGCCATGGCTCACTAGGAATCTTTCTGGAGGGATTGACCCCTCAAATATCTCGCAGGAGAAAGAAGGGGATAGGAGAGAGAAAACAGAGGGGGCACTTGCTGTCGCAGATTGGTGTCGGCAATACCGGGGGTGGAATAGCATCTGCTTGAACATTAGTGAGGGACAGGTCAATAAGTAGGTAATATTCAAACATGTCCGTTGAAGTGAGACGTTAGCTTCAGCAGAGACAGTGCGTGTATTGGAATCCTGGGAGGCTGATATTGTCACGATAACAGACGCCGACCAGGATACCGGCGTTGATGCCCCTGACTCCCAGAAGACCCAGGCCAACGAAGAGCAGTAGACGCAAGACTTCAAGAAGGGATACTATCAGTAGATTTGTAGACCGGTTCTGTCACCCGTGAGGGTTTGTACAGACAAACAGGGACAAGCCAAAAATGGAAAGGGTACCTAAGTCAGAACTACCAAGAAGGAACCAAAATAGGTGCAAAACAATAAAGGTAGGAGATGCTGGGTCAGGTGGAGGAACTATACAACGGTGGAGAGCCAACGCAACTACGAATCGTTGCCAGACGAGGAGACCTGTGTGTAGTGTGGATAAATAAGTGCTACCAATAGTGATCCAGAAGCGCATTTGTCAGTCTGGGAGTTCCTACCCGCTCGCTGGTTAGTGTCCTAGCATTCTCGCTCACCATTACCTACTCTTCCAGAGTCTCAAATCTCTAGCCTGTCGGACTCAGGTGATATGAACGTGAACACGTGGAGTAAGATACTTATAACATGATCTCCTCCCTGCTGCGCTCTTGGACTGAAATCCTGACAGCCTGATGATGCTAAAAGCAATGGATATCCAGAACCAGAATTTCATCTAAAATTAGAATTAGATGAAAGCTGATGATGAATTCCACATGTGATGAATGACAGATGTGACTTGCAGGTAGACCTTGAAATTCAAGGGTGTTTTTTAGTGCCTTGACATTCAGGGTACACAATCCATTCAGTCTTTCATTTACCTAGTGGTGTGCAGCAGTAGCGAGCGGTTATGTGCCTGAGCAGGAGGGGGGCGGGCGGGCGGGCGGGCCACAAGCTCACACATATGCTGACACTCACCTACATGCACACTGACTCCCACCCATCCATTCACAAGTGCGCTCACGTACATCCACCATTCACAAGCCCATGCACATACTCATTCACAGCACTCACAAGCAAATACACATACTTTCAAACATACACATATGCACCCAACATTAAAACAAAAAAAAATGTACCGGGCCACTGCAGTGACATCGGGGGGCAAGAGGGAAGCCTCAGTGGTTCCTGGATGCTTTGGGGAAGGGACTGCAAGAAGTTCCCACCACCTCCTCTCATGACCTTGTCATGGGTCAGCAAATGAGAGGAGGGCCTTCCCTTACTCGTCACAGAGTGGGATGGGGTCAGTGAGATTTGATAACCTCAACCCACTCTGTGACGAGGTGTCACTGATGGACAGTCAGCCCTGGACACTTAAGATTAAAGTGCCCAGGTCTGCGTTATGGAGGACCTAGTAGTACTTTGCCAGGTTGAGGAGGTCATGTCCACAGGGCTGCGAAATCTTCAGCCTGACGAATTAAAGCTCAGGCAGCCAAGCCCCTGTGCATTTAGCACTCATACACTGTCTGCCTCCTGCCCGGGCAGTGGCGTCACTAGGGGAGTGCGGGGGGTGCGGACCGCACCGGGTGACACCATCACATGGGGTGACACCGTGAGCCTCTGCTTTAAATCGCTACATAAATCAGGAGGAACCCAAACGGGTTCCTCCTGATTTATGTAGCGATTTAAAGCAGAGGCTCACGGTGTCACCCCATGTGATGGTGTCACCCGCCCCGGTGACGGTCCGCACCCCCGCACCCCCGGACTCGGGAGTTACCGCACTGGGTGACACCAACCCTAGTGACGCCACTGTGCCCGGGCCATGCAGAGTGTCCAAACAAGGAAGGTTTTGTCCAGGAGACATGAATGCGCTTCCCTGGAGGCGCGTAATGGAGATCAACTGCTCTCTGAAATGAAAGAGAACCACAGAGGTGCCTTTTTACAGATCTTCAAAATCCCAGGAAGTTCGCTTCAAATTAGATGTTGTGTTATAGAGTTCCTAGGACATGACCCTCGGACATAGAATGATCTGCATGCATTGTATGTCAGTGTGCATATGCAGAGAACAGTGGTGGAGGCAAAGCTGAGCCCAAGTTCAGTCATCGGGCAAACTAGCCGTGCAAAACTTTATGAACTACAGGCAGAGTAATTTTACTACAACCTTTCTTTGTTCATTAGAAAATATAGGACCTTCAGTGCATCTTTTTCCAAAAATGCCCAATATAAGGTTGTATATGCATTAGAACTTGGAGATTGCTTTGGTTAGCAAGCCAGTGTAGATGGTGTAACCGTAGTCCAAGTAGGATGTTACCAATATGAAGGTAAAGGCAATGTGGTGTGGTTCCTGTCTTTCAAGCACTGGTATTGTAAACCCCCACTCTATCATCTAAAGTAGGGTAGCCAATGGGTCCAATGGACTTCTAAACTGCGTCACGCTGAAATGTCTACCAGTTCTTTGTGGACCTCTTCTGTCTATAACACTGTACACAGAAGCTCATACGTGTGCAGCTGCTGCACTAGAGGTGGGCAAGACACTGAAAGCTCGAGCCAGGCTCGAGCCTTAAGCCTGGCTCTGGCTGAGCTCAAGGTCCTGTTGGAAGCTCGAGCCAATAATGAGCCGACCTTTCATGTGGCTTCTGCCCGCCACCCTCTACCTGGGATGTGGTGTTAGGGAAAGAGCTGCTGACTGTGGAACTTGGGAACCAGGTTCAAGTCTTGGTGTCAGCTCAACATCATGTGATTCTGGGAAATCACTTAATCTCCCCATTGCTATAAACAATGCATGCCACCTTGTGTAATGTAACTGTTGCTCATGCAAAGTGCTCCAATATCTCCAGGTCGAGTTTGCGCTATATTCTAAAACCTGCAGAAGAACGCACTGAGACTTCAAAGCAAAGCCTTAACACAAGGAAAGCCAAAGAGATACCCATTTACTGGCTGATTTGTACAGAGTAAAACCGGAAAACCTGGATAAATTACAGCTTCACTGCTAAATTTGTGTGATTTTAGGCAAATATTTTATTTCACCAAATCTCTTTTTTTTATTATCACGTATGAAAGCACGTTCGAATATGTAAGCTCTGACTACTAGTTGTTTAAAATTATCACTATTACTAAGTACTTCCTAGTGCAGGGCTATAATGTGCCCTATTAATGTGAAAGCTTCCACATGTCAAAGAAAAACACTTTTTTGAACTTTGAAGAGACGTAATCATATTTTATGTGGTTTGTTGTATGATTTACATAAGACATATTTTCAGGGTTCGGCCCGTGCACGGGCTCTAGGATCCACGCCAGCCCCTTGGCTCGGCTCTGGATCAGCTCTCCGTGTAAATTTGTTGGCTCACCCACCTCTATGCTGCACCCTGATAATTAGAGTAATTAACTGGCACCCCTTATCATGGCTAAATATTCATTCGAATGATCATTCACTGACCACAGGCTTTGCTGCACCTGCATCGAAGCTCTTGCTCGCCTGTCAAAGCTATCAGGACACTGCAGCCATCAAGAATAAAGAGTATTACAGACCATTAAATAACAGTAATTGCTGCATTTTGCACAAGCCTCTTCTGTAAGCTCCTTGCATTGTGTACGTAATTTATGTAGATATATGTTCATTTATTCCCATAGTTTTTTTCCCCAGAGTTTTATATAGCGCAAACGTGACCCGAAGGTATCGGGTATCAGAGCGCTTTACATGAGCACCAGTTGCGTTACACAGGGACACATTCATTTTTGTTAGGCACGGGGTGATTAAGTGATTTGCCCAGAATCACAGGATGTTGAGCGTCATTGCCGAGACTCGAACCCGGTTCTCCAGATTTGAGGTTGATCGCCCTAGCCGTTAGGTCACATCCTCTCCCCCTCAACCGCCCTAGCCGTTAGCTACCACACATAACTAGCTAGAAACAGCAGACTGTCATTAGATGTCGTATTTTTCGGTTATTATGCACACCATGGGTAGATTCTTCTTGGTAAACTTTAATTTTATGTTTGTGGGTGTTTTTGAAGTAGCTCTTCAGGATATGGTGCAAGGATGTCCGACATTACAAGCAAATAGCATTTTGCCACTGGAGCGCTCCCCACCCAGCATAAAGAAGTGTGTTGCTCGAGTCATTCCTTTGTCCCCTCTTGTTGGTGATGTCCTGACAACACTATCTTACCTCACCTTTTGGAAGCACCGCCTCGAGGGTTTACTTACACAATATCATGGTAAAAAACATTGTTGACCAAATATTGGGTAAAAAATATAATTTACCACAATATCATGCTCCTATAATTATAATGTTAAGTACCAAAATATCAGGAAAAAATATCGTTGACACTAATATCCTCCAAAAATATACAAAAATATAGATTTTCTAATATAAACAGAATTTAAAATAGTAAATGTTAAATATTTTCTTATATAAATTTAATATACTGTAAATTAAATACATTCCACAAATATTTAATACTATATATAAAAAATATACTTATGTAAACACACAAATGCATATATATATATATATGTTTGTCTTTATGTAAATATATAACAAATATTTATTTTACATTTTGTTTTTTCATATTTTTAGGGTTTAGGGTGGGTTTGGGTTTTTGGGTGGCAAGTGTATTTTTAGGGTTTAGGGTGGGTGTGGGATTTTGGGTGCAAGGGTATTTTTAGGGTTTAAGGTGGGTATGATTTTTTGGGAGGCAAGGGTATTTTTAAGGTTTAGGGTGGGCATGGGTTTTTGCTGGCAAGGTTATTTTTAGGGTTTAAGTTGGGTATGGGTTTTGGGTGGGAAGGGTATTTTTAAGGGTTTAGGGTGTGGATGGGTTTTTGGTGGCAAAGGTATTTTTAGGGTTTAGGGTGGGTATGGGTATAGGTGTGTGCATTTCATATATCTATACATATTTATATATATATATATATATATATATATATATATATATATATATATATATATATATATATATATATTACACACACACACATGCATATATATATATATATGGGTGTGTGTATTATCTACTGGCGGTCGCCAGTAGATAGTTATAGTTAGGACCTAGTTTACATAGGAAATGTGTTTTTTCTTTACCCAATAATCTCGGCGTCGGATGACAAATCTTCTCGAAATTTGCAAAACTCGTGGGGCGCTCCGGTCAGCTCCTGTCTTGAAAGTTTCGGGGTGATTCGCCAAGCGGGGGCCGAGAAAAAAGGGGGGACCCAAAACGTGTTTTCTCCATGTTATTTTCCATAGGAAACTTTAGACACGGCTACAGCCCGAACTGCTGAACGGAATTACACTAAATTTGGCAAAAAGGTAGCCCTTGTTTCAGAAAGAACTCTTTTTGTTAAATGGTGTAAATCCGTTCAGTAGTTCCTGAGAAATAAAAAAAGAGGTTGGAAAATGAATTTTCCATAGGAAACTTTAGACACGGCTATAGCTCGAACTGTTGAGCTGAATTACACCAAATTTGGCAAAAAGGTAGTGCTTGGTTCAGAAAGCGCCCTTTTTTTAAATGGTGTAAATCCGTTCAGTAGTTGCTGAGAAAATCAAAAATAAAAGTTTCGATATTTAGAGGCACGGAGGTTCCACGGACCCTCCCGACCACGAGCTTTATTCTAATTGGCTGTCAACACTCCAAACCAGGAAGTGTTGGTAGCCATCTTAGACTTCGGTAGAACCGAGTCACAAGAAAAGAGAAAACAAACGCAAAAAACAAGAAAAGGGGGCAGGGTAGAAACACCCTGACCCCTAGGCCTGCTCAGGGGGTCCTACAAGGACCCCCAGGGCCCAAAAAAGCAAAAATCAGCCGAATTCGCGCTGAGTGCGCGAATCCAGCGGAGAAAATAAAAAAAAATGAAGCACGGGCTCCCGCGCTTCGTTGTATTGAAGCCCCCGGGTGGGCCAGGTCCCGGGGGCAGTGAAAAAATGTGTGGGGGGTCCCCCACACTGCCCCAGGGACCGCCACCTCCCCGGGGCAAGATTAATGAGTTGCGGGAGCACGCAGCCCCGGGGACCGCCACCCCCCCGGGGCTTCTTTCTAATGTGGGGGGCCTCCAAGGGCCCCCCAAGCCCCGGGGACCGCCACCCCCGGGGCTTTTATTAATTATTTTGCGGGGGCACACGGCCTCCCCGCTGCCCCGGGGACCGCCACTCCCGGGGCTTTTTAAAAAAAAAATACACCTGTGTGGGGGGGCTCGAGCCCCCCCACACGCCCCGGGGACCGCCACCTCCCCGGGGCACTAATATTCAAATGCGGGGGTCCGTTACGGACCCCCGAGTCCTGGGGACCACCACCTCCCCGGGGCTGTGCATTATGTGGGAGGGGGGCCGCGCAGCCCCCCTCCTGGAGCCCTTGATGGCCCTGGGGACCACCACCCCCCAGGGCCGGCTCCTGCAGCGTCCCACTGCTGTTTGCAATGACAGGGCGGGAGCCGTGCGGCTCCCGCCCTGTCATTGCATACTGCTTTGCTTCATTGAAGCGAGAGCAGGGAAACCTGCTCTCGCTTCAATGAAGCAAAGCAGATTGCTTTTCCACACGTGGAGCTGCATGTCAGCAGCTCCCCTTGTGGAAAAGCAATGCCGGCTCCTGCAGGACGCGGGGAGCCGGCGAGACCGTGGGGGCTTTGGGGCTCCCCCCAACGGATAGGGCCTGCCCCGGGGGATGGGGTCCCCGGGCATAGAAGTGGCCCGGGAGGGGGGGGCCACGTAGCCCCCCTCCCAAAAAATAAAAAATAAAACTAAAGGCCGGCCCCGGGGGATGGGGTCTCCGGGGCCAATAGAGGCATCAGGAGGGGGGCCACGCAGCCCCCCCTCCATAAAAAAAAATATATATGTGGCCATGACCCAGGGGATGGGGTCCCCGGGGCCGGATTTGGCCACGGGAGGGGGGCCCACGCGGCCCCCTTCCCGTTCATATTTTTTTTTAAAATGGGGGTCAGGCCCTGGGGGATGGGGTCCCCAGGGCCCAAAAAAAGTAAAAAGAAGGGGGGCCACACAGCGCGTTTGCACAGTGGTGAAGGGGGGGGGCGGGGCCTGAGGTGACGTGTGCAAACAGGCCCTGTGGCGCATTTTAAGTTAGGGAATTAATTCCTCTTCAATCCTGAGGGTCCCTGGGGGCCAACTCGCCCACCAGGTACCTCCAGTAAGCGCCACTGCGATGCGTTGCAGAGAGGTGGTCCAGGCCACGCCCCTTTTTACACCTCTCTGCAACGCAACTCTGTGGCGCTTACTGGAGGTACCTGGTGGGGCTAGTTGGACCCCAGGGACCCTCAGGATTCAAGGGGACTTAATCCCCCAACTTAAAACGTGAAACGGGGCGTGTTTGCACAGTGGTGAAGGGAGGGGCCGGGGCCTGAGGTGACATGTGTGCAAACACGCCCTGTGGCGCGTTTTAAGTTGGAGAATTAATTCCCCTTCAATCCTGAGGGCCCCTGGGGGCCAACTAGCCCACCACGTACCTCCAGTAAGCGCCACAGGCCTGCGTTGCAGAGAGGTGGTCCAGGCCACGCCCCTTTTTACACCTCTCTGCAATGCAGCTCTGTGGCGCTTACTGGAGGTACCTGGTGGGCTAGTTGGACCCCAGGGACCCTTAGGATTCAAGGGGACTTAATCCCCCAACTTACAACGCGCCAGGGGGCGCGTTTGCAGAGTGGTGGAGAAAGGGGGCATGGCCTTTGTCTACCTCTCACCAATCCCACTGCGTGGGGCTTACTGGAGGTAAAGGTAGGCTAGTTGGCCCCTAAAGGACCCCCAGCAGTGAAGGGGACTTCAATCCCCATCCAAGAGCGTGCCAGGGAGCGCGTTTGTAGAGTGGCGGGCAAAGTGGGCGTGGCCTGGTACGCAGTACTTACCAATGCTGCTGTGTGGGACTGACTGGAGGTAATAGTTTGGGAAGTTGGCCCCCAAGGATGCCCTCGGGGCCAACTACCCCTCTTGTTACCTCCAGTAAGTCCCACACAGTGGGATTGCTAAGACGTCTTCGGAGGCCATGGCCCCCTTCTCTACCACTCTGCAAACGTGCCTCGTGGCAGACTACGGGATGGGGGATGAAGTCCAATTTAGTCCTGAGGAAGCTTGGGGGCCAAGAATCCCTCCTGGTACCTCCTGTAAGTCCTACGCAGCTGGAATTCCTGAGCGTTGGTTGGACGCCCAGCACCCTTTCTCCACCACTCTGCAAACGCGACTACTAGTTAAAGTAGCATATTTCTGCACCTCTGACTTAGAGGTAGTTTTAATCCCCTGCCCTATTATGTACTAGGGCCTTACAGAGGAGGTCATGCTAATCACAGGGGTACCCCAACGCATAGTGTTCCCTAGTGTATGTAGGTGTTTTCACTGTATTCTAAGTGTCTTTAGCATAGCACTGGCTCTAGGCCTGGTTAGTCAGAGTCAGTTACCACCAGTACCCGTCTGAAAAAGTTGTGGGCACAGGATGATTTTGCAACAAGGCCTCTTTCTGCTCCTCTGTTGGTTCTTTCTGCACATGTCTTGCTTCTTCCTGCACTTTTTTCGTCTTTGTGGACTTCTGTTGCTTTTTTCTGCATTTCTTTTGCTTCTTTCTGTGCATTTTTTCTTCTTTCTTCACATGTCCTACCTCTGTAGGCATAGTTAGAAACTAGCATTTAAAAACCTTAGAAATTCACTTAAAAACCATAGGTTTCAGGCACGTTATAGTTGGAAATTAGCATTTAAAAAACCTTTGAAATTCACTGAAAAACCATAGGTTTCAGGCATGTTATAGTTAGAAATTAGCATTTAAAAACCTTTGAAATTCACTGAAAAAACCATAGGTTTCATGCACGTTATAGTTAGAAATTAGCATTTAAAAAACCTTAGAAATTCACTGAAAAAACCATAGGTTTCAGGGCGTTATAGTTAGTTGGACATTTCACTTCGTACAAAACCATAGAAATTCCCCGTTATAGTTAGTTCAGCTAACTATAACTCGTGCCCCCGCAATGCACTGCTGATGACGCCACATATTACATCACTCATGACATGGTCAGTGACATCACTGATGACATCACTGATGACATCATCCATGTGATAATTTCATGCATCTTCTCTCACCCTAATATAACTTTTGATACACCCACTCTAAATTACAGACTGCCATTCTCAAAACCATAGACACTCCAACACCAATAACTACATACCCACTCACTGATTCTTAGGTCTACACACACATCCACTCACTCACCCGTACAGTCACTCATACTTACGGTCACTCAGTACAGGACTATCATATGCACTCATACACCTATATAGAAACTCACACACCGCCACTCATCCATAGAGGTACTCACACACCTAGTCAGTCATGCAAATAATTAATCACACTCCCATTTACTCACCTATACAGTTATACACACACCAGCTCACTTACTCATACAAATACTAGCACATTCTTACGCTCTTATACAATCACTGATACAAGCACACACTCATCCATACAGCCACTCTCACAATCACACACTCTCACTTATAGCCATTTATATACTCCAACACACATATATATTGCCTTTCACATATGTAGTTACTCACACATGTACCACTGAGATATACATTCACTCACTAACACACCCAGACACACACTCACCCACCCATACAGTCCATCACAGATGCACTCTTGAAACCATGCACCCAGTGAATCACCCACTCACACATCTATGCACAGAGTCACACACACCCCACCCACACAAACACTCAGGCACCCATACAGATACTCAGACAACCAATCAATAACTCATATGGTCACTCATCTAGCTATTCACAAACCCATGCAGCCGCTTACACACCAACAGACAGACGGATACAGACATTCACACAGTTTAGTCACTAACCCATGCATTCAGTAAGATACGTTTAATCACTCACTTATAGAGTCAGTCACGCACCTACTAAATCATCCATTCAGACACTTATACACCCACTCATTCTTCAATACGCCTTTCCCTATATTTATTAAACATATTTAAACTTTACAGAAACACACAGTCACAGGATGATGTCATCAGTGATGTCATCAGTGATGTCATTTGAGATGTCATCAGTGATGTCATCAGTGATGTCACTGACCATGTCATGAGTGATGTAATATGTGACGTCATCAGCAGTGCATTGCAGGGCGCGAGTTATAGTTAGCTGAACTAACTATAACGGGGGAATTTCTATGGTTTTGTACGAGTGAAATGACCAACTAACTATAACGCCCTGAAACCTATGGTTTTTCAGTGAATTTCTAAGGTTTTTTAAATGCTAATTT
The DNA here is from genome assembly GCA_963921515.1 of Calotriton arnoldi. Classification (NCBI taxonomy): domain Eukaryota; kingdom Metazoa; phylum Chordata; class Amphibia; order Caudata; family Salamandridae; genus Calotriton; species Calotriton arnoldi. The sequence goes on from CAWUFW010008522.1 coordinate 216,208, forward strand.
CTAACTATAACGTGCCTGAAACCTATGGTTTTTCAGTGAATATTATATACATGTGTATATATGTATATATATTTCTATATATAGATATACATAGGGTTTACACTTTCCTGCACATTTTTTTACCATGTATTTGCATTTTCCATGTATCAATAAATCAATCATATCATTTGTAAAGCGCACTACTCACCCGTGAGGGTCTCAAGGCGCTGGGGTGGGGAATGCTGCTACTGCTCGAAAAGCCAGGTCTTGAGGAGTTTTCTGAAGGTCAGCAGGTCTTGGGTCTGCCGTAGGTGGATGGGGAGGGTGTTCCAGGTCTTGGCGGTGAGGTGGGAGAACGATCTGCCACCGGAGGTCGCTCTTCGGAAGCGGGGGACAGTGGCGAGGGCGAGGTCGGGCGGAGCGGAGCTGGCGGGTGGGGGTGTAGAAGCTGAGTCGTCTGTTGAGGTACGTTGGTCCGGTGTTGTGGAGTGCCTTGTGTGCGTGGGTGAGGAGTTTGAAGGTTATCCTCTTGTTGACCGGGAGCCAGTGCAGGTCCCTCAGGTGGGGTGTGATGTGGCTGCGGCGAGGGGTGTCGAGAGATCAGGCGTGCAGAGGCGTTCTGGATGCGTTGGAGCCGTCTCAGGAGTTTGGCCGAGGCTCCTGCGTAGAGGGCGTTTCCGTAGTCCAACCTGCTGCTGACGAGGGCCTGGGTGACCGTTCTTCCTGTTTCAGTGGGGATCCACTTGTAGATCCTGCGGAGCATGCGGAGGGTGTTGAAGCAGGCGGAGGAGACGGCGTTGACCTGTTTAGTCATGGAGAGGGTGGAGTCGAGGATGACCCCTAGGTTGTATGCATTTACCACTAAAATGTAAGTATTTTACAGGCAAGTATAAACCCTTTATATATACATATATAATGGGTTTATACTTCCCTGTAAAATACTTACATTTTCGTGGTAAAGGTATATGCGTGGTAAAAACTTTCGTTGTAAAGGCTTACGTGGTAAAGACGCATGCATTGTAATGACCGCATTGTAAAGGCATGCGTGATATTGGCATGCGTGGTTACATCAGACATCCATGTTGAGCCAGTCACGGACCCGCAGTGCTCCTGTTGGTTCACACACTATGAACTTACCCCAAAATCAGTACTGTCTATTGCATATTATCTATAGGATGCTGTGCCAGAGGAGGCCCTGCGTGGGTGGCGTGGTGTTGTCTCTTCCTGGCTGGGGTCTCTTGTTGGAAGTTCAGACCTTATTAAGATGGTTAGATGTGGGTTCTTTTAGGCAGCAGTGGTCATAAGAGGTGGCGTATTGGGGTCTCTTCTTGGTCGCTCGGGCCCTATGATAGTGGTTTGATGTGGTCTCTTCTTGGCAGTGGAGGACATACAGGTTGGTGTGATAGGGGCCTCTTCTTGGACGTCTTAACCCTATGAAGGTGGTTTGATGTGGCTTCATCTTGGCAGTGGAGACCCTAAGAAGATGGTGTGGTGGGTTCTGTTGTTGGAAATTCGGATGCTAAGAAGGTGGTGTGATATGTTCTCTTTTTGGTTGTGGAGGTCATATAGAGTGGTGGGTTGGGGTCTCTTCTGGGATGCTCAGAACCTATGAAGGTGGTTTGGATGTGGCATTGTTTTGGTAATTGATGTTATACAGCGTGTTGTGATGTGCTCTTTTCTGGGTTGTTTTTGACCTATGAAGGTGATTCTGATGTGGTACTGTTTGGCTCTCCATGGCCAAGCAAGTCAACGCAGTCTCCTCCTCCTGCTTCAACACCCTCCGCATGCTTCGCAAGATCTACAGGTGGATCCCGACAGACACAAGAAGAACAGTCACCCAGGCCCTCGTCAGTAGCAGACTTGACTATGGGAACGCCCCTACGCGGGAGCCCCGGCCAAGCTCATCAAGCGACTGCAACGCATACAAAACGCCTCCGCACGCCTGATCCTCGACGTACCACGCCACAGCCACATCACCCCCCACCTGAGGAACCTGCACTGGCTCCCCGTCGACAGGAGGATCACCTTCAAACTCCTCATCCACGCACACAAGGCACTCCACAAAACTGGCCCAGCCTACCTCAACAGACGACTCTTCTTCTACGTCCCCAACCGCCAGCTCCGCTCCGCCGACCTCTCCCTCGCCACCGTCCCTCGCATTCGAAGAACAACCACCGGCGGCAGATCCTTCTCACACCTCGCCGCCAAGACCTGGAACACCCTTCCACTAAGCCTACGACAGACCCAAGACCTGCTGACCTTCAGGAGGCTACTCAAGACCTGGCTGTTCGACCAGTAGCAGCACCCCCCCCCCCTTCCCTCTCCCCAGCGCCTTGAGACCCTCGCGGGTAAGTAGTGCGCTCTACAAATTCTGTGATTGATTGATTGATTGGCAGTGAATGTTAAACTGTGTGGTGTGATGGATTCTCTTCTCGCCAGTGGAGGTCATGGGGGGTGATGTGATATGGTCGCTTCTTGGCAGTGAGGCCATCTTCTTGGAGGGCCAGGCCCTATGAGTGTGGTATGATGTGGCCTCATCTTGAAAGTTCTTGTTTCGTTTATGAAGTATTCATCCATTTCTATATCATTAAAAATGAGTCTCCTTTCTACTTGATTTGAGTCTAAATTACGCCTCTCTGGAATGCTGAGGGGTAAGTATTTCAGGAATAATCTCGGTTAACAGTGGGCACATTTGGTTTATGAACAAAAGCGGATTGTAACACAGTATTTGTACATTTTTAACTAAATTTCAACTGCAGAGCACGGAAACACGGGGGCTTTCGGAGCTATGAGGGCCATTGTATTTGCGCTGTGTAATTAGAGCCTATTGTCATATAACGCATTCTTGTAGGAGCAATTATGCGGCGATGTTGCGTTATAATGAATCAATTTTACGATTCCTGCACTTCAATGTATAGTAATGGACTCGCGGTATTTGACAATCCCTTCTGCAGCAACTGTCCTTGCAAGCTTTTTATGTACACCAAAGGCTTTTAAATCTTTAATTGCTGCTCACAATGTCACCTTTTAAAAATACATCTGCGTCTGTCTCACAGTGTTTGCCATAGTGTTTATTTCATTTCATGGCCGTCCTTTCTTGGAATTAACTGCTTCATGCTGCATGTTTTCATCTTCTTTGTCTCCCAGAGAGTTTTACGCTGTTATCCTAATTCATTTTAGGAAGTAATGTGCCATTATGACAAATGGCAGAGGCCACATAGGATGCTAACCGCATGCACAGGCACAGTAACCAAACCATCAGTTCTTAGAAAAATGTAATATTCATGCGGGGGAAACAGTCCCTGATGACGTCGCATCCGTCTAGCCCAGATGCTACTGCTGTGCCTGCTGAGAAGCAATGGACTGCCTACCTTTGTTTCTTTTCTTTCATTTTTGACCTTTACAAATGTGATGAGTCCACGTGCACAGTCTTACAGCCTTGCATTAATTTGTGAGCCCAGGTTTCTACAACTGCAGGCAAGGGTACATACAGTGGTGTCAAATTTAGGCTGATGAGGGTGGGTCCTTTCAGAATATCCCCATGCGATAAATGTGCATAAGTGTGATCTGAATGGACCTCACATACATGGTTGCAGGTAATCAGGACAGGGCCACTGGAATTATGAGATTATGCGGCTGCGGTGCTTTCTGCGTTATTGTGGATTTGCCGCGTTTGCCGCATAATCCATAAATTGATGCATAACCTGCAGATTATAACAAATAAAATGTGTTTATAGCTCAGACGGTTCAAAACTTACCTAAAGCGTGGCAACGTGTGTTCTTGAGCAGTGGAAGGCCCTTTCTCAAAAGTTAACTGGTCACCTTTCAGTTGCTTATTGCTGTATTTGGTTGTTAAATTGATACTAATGAGGTCGAATCTTTGCCCAGACAATATTATCACGAGTGACATTGACAACATTTTGTAGTCTGAAATAATATTTAACCAGTCTGTATTAGATAACTTTGACCTTGCTCCGGCAATATTCCAGGATACCTGGACCCCTCCCCCCCTTGTCTCAGTGACGGGCAGGGATGGGGTCACAAAGCATGAGGAACTGTCAGATGGACTCTTCGCTTTAGAACCCGTAAGTGGTACCATCACCTATTTTATGGTTCCTAAGTCAGTGAATATCTGTAATATCCTCCAAAGCAGTAAATCGATTCACTGTTGGGGCATTAAGGTGAGGGGCCCTGGGTGCCTGGTTAAGGTTTCCGGTGCAGAAGACAGATCCTCTGGTTTATAAAAGTATCTTAAGGGATGGGCATGAAGCCCCCCCCGGCAGTGAAGTGAGGTCATTCAAATGACACAACAAACCTTTCACAATTGCTGGGTTCCTAAAGTTCATCACAGCACAGTCGCCTTTGCTTTTCTATTGACCGTACTCCACCCATCCCACCCTTCACGACAAAATGATCTTGCCAAATAAGCCCTCATAACAACCTGCATTAGAATTTAGCCAATGCACAACCTTATTCTTTAGGTCCTTCTCATCTTCTGTTTTCAAGATAGAAAGTGGGGGGACAGACTTCAACACAGTAACATGAGGGGTGCATTTGGGTGGAAGTTGCAGTACTGTATTGTGACCGAACCCCTGAAGAGAACCATTCGGTAATTGAGCTGCCCCCGGTTGTAATGAGTCTCGATCAGGCATCCCCTGGACTTCAGATGCTGAAGGTAAAGATTGATCGTGAGGACCAGGTGGTACCCCCTTAGCTCCATGGCCTCGAATGTCTTGAAAAGTCTTAGCTATTGGAACACTAGAAACCGTAGTGTGCTCGGCATCATGATCAGTGGTCAGCTTCGGAAGGGCAGAGCCAATAGCATCCAAACGATCGCTTAGGGGTTTGAGGCTCTCAACTACGAGCAAGTTACATTTGGCACAGATCACATCGTTAGGCCAGACAGGTCGGAGGATGTCGGTAGGAGCTCATCCTCATTTAGTGAATGCAGGGGGGCCTGGATTTTCCGTGCTTTTGGAGGTCTTTTTTGGCATTTGGGAGCAGGCTCGGAGGTAGAAGCAGATCAAGCAGAAGACTCAGGCAGTGAGTAAGAGGATGGCCGCAGCGAGGTGAGGGAGGAGCTCAGTGTAGATTTTGAAATCAGGTAAGTCACATAGTTGAGTTTCCACTGGTGCCAGGTTAGGGACACTAGGAATAAAGGGCAGGGCCTGGCTGGTCATAGATGATTCCTGGGTCAATGATAAGCGTCTCTCTACTTTTTTAAATCTCTTTTGAGATTACCCGCACCACTCAATTCAGAGAGCCCTCAATAGTCGTTGAGTGTCTTGAGTTTCTTGAATCATTAGAGTGCCCCCCCATACCTTACGCTTTACCATGTTACCTAGGAAAAGAAAAAGGATCAACACAGCCCAACCAGCACAAACTGGGAGTAGCGGGCCTGCTCTTATCTTGTACCACGTGCACCTGATAGCACCTGAGCCGGACCTACCTACACCGCCGGAGTCACCAGAACCACCAGTGAAATCCCCACTTTCGATTCTTGCTAAAAACTCCCCACTCTGCTCCCATAAGCAGCTAGGACACTAGTCACTGTAGGCCTACTGTAGATTACCATCCCAAACAGGAATGTATCACATGTGTGTTCATGATGCAGCAAACATCCATGCAGCAGGTTCACAGGAGACAGAGACAATCATAGAAAACAAGAGTTAAAAAAAAATGCCCCCAAAAGATACCAGATGTTGGAAAGAGGGTTATTGGCAGAAGTAAGTATACACTTACCACTGGAAATAAGGCCACCAACCCAGTATAAGTTCCAGTAAAGGTCTCAGTAAATTAGTCCCTTGCTCAACCTTTGGTAGCTGACAATGAGCAGTCAGGCCTAACTAAGGTGACAGGTATATAAAGCATTAAAATACACCAATACATCAAATAGGTAAGACACAACACACAATACAATTCCATGCCAATGTATGAAAATAGGAAATATTTTTATCTTTAAAATGACACCAAAATGACAAAAATCCAATGTATGGAACCAGGGATATACATTTATAAAGATTAACCGCTTTATTGTTTTTAAAAACATATAGCGCCACTCTGGGACATCTGGTCACGCTTGACTGGGAAAAATTCAAAGTTTGAGGCCGACTGTGATGGAGCCCTGGTCAGATACACTAAGCGGGAGGCCCCGGTCAAAATTTTACCTTCAAACTTAGAAACCGTTCTGGAGCTTTTTCTTCCGACGTTCCTTGACCCTCCACAGCAGGTCGCATTCGGTGAGGGTTTGCCGGCTTAACATTCTGCGAGGCCCTGGTCAAAACCTGGAAGTCTGGAGCTCTGGAGTTTTCAGTGGGAAAAACCTGAAATCCTGGCTGGGTCACGGGTGAAGGTAGTCGGCTTGACTCTCAACATCGGGTCAGTTTTTCACAAAAGTTCTCCAAAGTTATCCAATCTTCTGGAGGTGCTTCCCGAAGGTCTCCTTGAAGATTCAAAGTGTCCAAAACACCAATCCAAAAGTCTGGAATCTCCTGGATGGTCTCTGGGGTTGCTGGACTACAATCCCCACAATGCACCTGACCAAATCCTTAAAAGTCCACTGGACACACTCTAGGATGGGGACACGGTGGAGGTGATACAGGTTTGATCTGTTAACCTGTAGCTTGCGCGGAATCTACACCTTAATCCTTCTTGAAACAAGGCACAGTCTGTATTACCAGAATGTGCAGCAGGTGCAGTCAACCAGAGTGCAGGCCTTTGGGTGCAGATCCAGATTCCAGCAGGGCAGTCCTTCTCCTTGCAGTTTCAGTCAGAAGATCTGAGAGACTATGCAGCTCTCACATATTTATTCAATGTTCTGGGGCGACAAACAGGGGGGCACCTCTGTCCAGTGAGATGCTGGGTGCCACCCAAAAGCATGACAATTTCCTCCAAAGAGTGGCGTCTTCTTGTCCCACAAAGCACTGTGCTTCCACAATCCAACATGGATGATTTCTCTCCAGAGTAGTAAGATCTGGCTAAAACAACCCACAGTGTGGCTCATTTCCATTAGCTCTCCTCCCCCTGACCTCTGCAAATTCCTCTCCCATGCCTGACATCTGGCTGGGAGACAGGATGTGGGGGTGGGTACACCTGGCATTGCTTACTGATCTGCTCTCTCTTTGAGCTCAGTTAGATTTACCCAGCCCCCTCTTTATAACCTATCCTCCTAAGCTGCAGAGCTCTCGCCATCAAATAACCTCTGCTCTGGCCAGGCCACTTATCACCTAAGCAAAGCATCCTGGTTAAGCCTGTTAAGGCTGACTAACCAACAGAGACTACTAGAAGGCTGGGTTTTGGCTTACAGAAGAGAAAGTTCTCTAACTTCTCATCTGTACTAGTTATGATAAATTCAACAGTGACAAGTTGACTTTATCAATACCAATCTTTTAAGTCCTTGAATGATATTTCTCCTTTCCTAGCAGTAGTTATACCTAAATAAAATATTGCATTGTTAGCCTACGGAGCTAAGTATCTACACTGGGGAAAACAAAATGGGTAGTTTTTCCCTATTCAGGGCATATAAAACATCTTTTATAAGGTCCTTTCTTATAGTTAAATGGCCCCCACCCCTGGGACACCTAGAGGAAACCTTAGGGGTGCCTAATATGTACAAATAAGGTAGATTATCACTTTTAGAGTGCTCATACCACCAAAGTCAAATTTACATACAATTTACTTCTAAAGACAGTCTGCAAAGCAAGGCTGCCTTTAACATGACAGCAGGCACTCAGCAGTGCACACATGCAAGAGCAGGAATTCTGCTGGACCTCTAAACTTCCATTCCCTTTTATATACTAGGGACTTATAGGTAGTGTGAACCCCCTAGACCTATTATATACTAGGGACTTATAGGGTCTGTCAATACCAATTGTGAGAATGTATTTCTAAAGACGATCTGCAAGGCAGGACTGCCTTTAAAAGGACAGCAGGAACTTAGCAGTGCATACATGCATGTGCAGAAAATCTGCTGGGCCTCTACACTTCCATGCCCTATTACATACTAGGGACTTATAGGTAGTTTGAATCCCCTAGCCCCATTATATACTAGGGACTTATAGGGTCTGTCAATACGAGTTGTGAAAATTTACTTTCAAAGAGAGGCTGTAAGGCAGGACTGCCTTTAAAAGGACAGCAGGCACACAGCAGCGCACACATGCAAGTGCAGGAAATCTGCTGGGCCTCTAAACCTCCATGCCTCATTATATACTAGGAACTTATAGGTAGATTGCCTTCCCTGGCCCTATTATCAACCCGGGACTAATAGGGTCTGTCATTGCCAATTGTAAGTGCACCCTATTACATGTACCTATTTAAGCATAGCACTGGCCCTGGGCCTGGTTAGCAGATCCCAGGGTACAGTAGGAGTCAGTTACCACCAGTATCATTCAGAAAAAAATAGGGGTGAACAGGGCAAAAGTGTGACTTTTCAACACCAGACTACTCACCTCCCCTTTGGGATTACTGACCTCCGCCGCCGCCTCCACCTACAGGTTTTCTGAGGCCCCCACTGTAGACACTCTACACACTTCAGACACTGTTAGTATGGTGCCTGTCTCTCTCCCAAAGTCATAAAGAGTCCCATCACATTTTTCTGAGGGCCAAAAGATCATGTGAGGCTGATAGGAAGGTACAAAGAGGGGACAGGTGCTCAGTGCCTTGAACCCACGGCTAAAAAGAGGAGAAGGCTCCCCCAGGCGCACACAGCCTTGGCTTGCCACGCGGTCCTGCCTCGTGCTCACCCCTGCAGGGAGCAACAAAGTTGACCTTGGTTCTAAGATTGGTTCCTAAGGGTGATGCGCAGCCTCCTTACTGTGGTAATGAGCGCTTCCAATTGGGCCTACATTGAGCTGGGCAGACTCATATTTTATGGATCATTTTGGATGGTTTGCTCACTGGCCTGGGAAGGGACCAGTAAGCCTTTCCTCTGTAATTGTCATTAGTTTAGTTTCAAACACTTTGTACAAGTAATACATCAGCCTTGCATCATTTGGAAAAATGCCAAACTGTATCTTGAAATGTGTCTCATAGTGATTTTGGGGCTTATTGTGAGTCTGGCGGTCCACACACTAACCAGGCTCGCTATGGCGCAAAGCTGGTGATCTTCCGACGGCCAGCGGCGGCCGGCACCGGTAAGCGCTGTGGGGCGGTGGGGCGGGGCAGGGCACGGCAGGGGGGGAAGCCGACAGATGACGGAATATGTGTTATTTATTTATTTAATTGTACCTATTCCGTCATCTGTCAACTTCTCACTGCTCCCACCCCACCCCGCCCCACCGTGCTTACCTGTGCCGGCTGCTGCTGCCGACGGCCCTATTATGACCAGGGCGGTTGGGCCGCCCTGGGACCACTGCAACCTCCAGGGATCAGAGATCCCTGGCGTAGTGGTCTTGAGGCCGCAATATGGTTGGCTGAGCCACTGCGGCCCTGCCAAGCATATTACGAGTTTCCTCACTGCCACACTTTTAATTGCAGTGCGACCGCCATGAAAATTGTGGCGATGGGGAAAATGGCCCACCATGACTCACGCCATGTGGATGCACACAGGTTGGCACAACATGTGCCCCCCTGTGTGCATGTACTGAGTACCTGCCCGGCCTGAACTGCAGCAGTCCATGCTGTGCAGGTACTGCCTTTGACATTCCCATTGCGGTGCCTATTTCATAGGCACCGTCCTGGGAATGCCAAAGAACTGCCCGCCAGACAGGAGAAAACTCCTGATCTGGCGGGCAGTTCCTACACAGGTTTGGCGGTGCGAGAGCGGGGTGGCCCCGCTACCGCACTGCCAAACTCATAATAAGGCCCTATGGCTTTTCATCAGATATAATAATATTTGTATATAGTGTTAAAGTTAATGGTGACTCCTTGTATTTCTGCTTATCCTGTTCACAACATACAACTTGGTCTATGAGTTGATATATAGCTTTTAATGATGAAAAGACCTATCAGTACTGGCATAACCTCCAAGAAGTAATGTCAAAAACCTTTAACTCCGATGAACCTTTGTAGTGAACAACTAATATTGCAAACTCGTGACAGCATAACAGAATTAAACAGTAATGACAGCAACCAACTACTGAACCTGGCAAATGCTAAAGGCGGGCGTTGCTATGAGCAGCAAAGTGGAGGTAAATTGCTGCCATAGCCAACCGTGCATGAAGCCCACCTAAGACACTTTTAAATTGCGAGTAGGCCTCAACATGCAAGTTTAAATTGCTGTCATACATCATATTAGAGGGCTGAGGTCCACCTTCTTATGTATTGTAGTACACACAGTGATCCAATTCCTCGTTTATGGATCACTATTCTTTCACATCAAGGAGTTGAAAGACCTTAAAAACACAAACTATTTTATGTTATGTGAATTTGTAGAGTGCACTATCATCCGGTGGGTATCCTGCAGCTGAGCAGGTGTAGAGGTCTCGTCTAGAGGGCAGAGTCCATCGAAGAGCCTTGTCTTTAGCAGAATTCAAGAACTGCCATTTTAAGAATACGATACAAGGGCATTTCGAAGACCCGGAAGGGATTATAAAGTCATGCTTAAAAACGAACAATGACGTTTCTACGAGAGGCCTCTCAATTCTGATGGGACAGTTACTAGCACCATTAGATTTACAAGTTATCTGCTATCTGCCCCTCATTGCAATTTAAGGGCTAAATAAGAGGTGTGGCGCAGCGCCCAGAGTGGCTGACTGCAGAGCACAGATGTCTCGGTTCGATCCCCGGCGCTGGCAGCAGCTCAGCTCAGCATCATGTGCCTCGGAGCAATAGCTCACTTAATCTCCCCAATGGCCCCCAGCGCCTTGAAACCCTGATGGGGTGATATGTTCACGCTTTACAAATAGGAATTATCATTATTTTTATGATAATTGTAACACCCTTGCACATTTCCCCTGAAAACTTCCAGCTGGTCAAACCAGGACCAGACGGGGAACCAAAACAGCCCTGGCAAGCATGTTCCAGCCAGTCCCTCCTCTTTCTTTCCTCTCTCTCTATATATATATATATATTCACTGAAAAAACCATAGGTTTGAGGGACGTTATAGTTAGAAATTAGCATTTAAAAAACCTATAAAATTCACTGAAAAAACCATAGGTTTGAGGGACGTTATAGTTAGAAATTAGCATTTAAAAAACCTTAGAAATTCACTGAGAAAACCACATGTTTCAGGGACGTTATAGTTAGTTGGACATTTCTCTCGTGCAAAACCAGAGAAATTCGGCCGTTATAGTTAGTAGAGCTAACTATAACTCACGCCCCCGCAATGCACTGATGATGACGTCACATAATACATCACTCATGACATGGTCAGTGACATCACTGATGACATCTCAAATGACATCACTGATGACATCACTGATGACATCATCCAGTGAATGTGTGTTTCTGTAAAGTTTAACTATGTTTTATATATATATATATATATATATATATATATATATATATATATATATATATATATATATATGCCAAGGTGTTTTGAAGAATGAGTGGGTGTATAAGTGTCTGAATGGATGATTTAGTAGGTGCGTGACTGATTGTATAAGTGACTGATTAAGCGTATCTTAGTGATTGCATGGGTTATTGAGTAAACTGTGTAAATGTCTGTATCAGTCTGTCAGTTGGTGTATAAGTGGCTGCATGGGTTGGTGAGTAGCTACATGACTGCCTATTTGGGTTATTGATTGGTTGTCTGAGTATCTGTATGGGTGCCTGAGTGTCTTTGTGAGTGGGTGGGGGGTGGGTGACTCTGTGCATAGATGTGTGAGAGGGTGATTCACTGGGTGTATGGGATCAAGAGTGCATCTCTGAAGGGCTGTATGGGTGATCGAGTGTGTGTATGGATGTGTTGGTGAGTAAATGGATATCTCAGTGATATATATGTGAGTAACTACATATGTGAATGGCAGTATATGTGAGTGTTGGAGTATATAAATGACTATACATGAGAGTGAGTGATTGTGAGAGTGGCTGTATGGATGAGTGTGTGCTTGTATCAGTGATTGTATAAGAGAGTAAGTATGTGTTAGTATTTGTATAAATAAGTGAGGTGGTCTGTGTATAACTTTATAGGTGAGTAAATGGGTGTGATTGATTCTTTGCATGATTGAGTAGGTGTGTGAGTAAGTCTATGGATGAGTGGCGGTGTGTGAGTATATGTATAGGAGTATGAGTGCATATGATAGTGCTGTATTGATGAGTGACTGCATGTATGAGTTACTGAATGGGTGAATGAGTGGATGTGTGTGTGTAGACCTATGAATCACTGAGTGGGTATGTACTAACTGCTATTGGTCTGTCTATGCTTTCAATATTGGTAGTCTGTATTTTAGAGTGGGTGTATAAATGGTTTTATTAGGCTGTGAGGAGGTGCATCAGATTATCACATGGATGATGTCATCAGTGATGTCATCAGTGATGTCACTGACCATGTCATGTGTGATGTAATATGTGACGTCAGCAGCAGTGCATTGCGGGGGCGCGAGTTATAGTTAGCTCTACTAACTATAACGGCCGAATTTCTCTGGTTTTGTACGAGTGAAATGTCCAACTAACTATAACGTCCCTGAAACCTGTGGTTTTTTCAGTGAATTTCTAAGGTTTTTTAAATGCTAATTTCTAACTATAACGTCCCTCAAACCTATGGTTTTTTCAGTGAATTTCATAGGTTTTTAAATACTAATTTCTAACTATAACGTCCCTGAAACCTATGGTTTTTTCAGTGAATTTCAATGGTTTTTAAACGAGAATTTCTAATTATAATGTGCCTCAATCCTATGGTTTTTTCAGTGAATTTCTAAGGTTTTTTAAATGCTAATTTCTAACTATAACATCCCTATTAAGTCCCTTGAATCCTGAAGGTCCCTGATGGCCAAGTAGCCCACCAGGTACCTCCAGTAAGCGCCACACAGCTGCGTTGCAGAGAGGTGTTCCTAGGCCACGTCCCTTTTTACACCACTCTGCAAACGCAGCTTCTGGCGCACTGGTAGGGTAACCTCCCCTACCTATGTGCACCTTCCTTTCCGAATTACTATGTAGTATACTCACAGACATGGCTGGTTTTAATTTCACTTTCACTTTTACTAGGGGTTTGGAAGAAGCATAGGATATTCTGATCAGAACTATTTTCTTCGATCAGATGCTAGCAGATATAATTGGAATATTGGAGATGCTAGCTAATCGAATGTGACAGCTATTTTCTGTCTATCCTCTTTGCGTCAGAAATATATTACTAATTTCCGGCAGCTAGTGGGTGCATGTCGACCTAATCACTCCCCTTCACACAACCCCTTTATCACTATTATGTACATACACCACATTGTCTCCTGTAGGAGCACAAACACGTAATCCTGTCTCCATACTATAAACAGTTATATATTGAGTTCTGGTGAGAACAGAAACATCCTTGCTATATAGAGACCTTTAGAGATATATCTTTGCAGTGCAACTATAATATTGTGTGGGTACATCACCCATTATCTGTCGCACACAATATTAATTTTATTATTGTGTGCTGATGGTCCGAGTGGCCATGACATCTACTATTCCATTTGCAGCATGTCATAGTTAGGCTGACCACCATTGATTGACTAGCGCGGCATTCTACAGAAGAATTTATCCACGCAGATAAATGTTCGCATTGTAGATTAGACGGTGTGTAATTCCCTGCTTATTATGGTATGCTATGATTTGATTTATATGTTACCAATCGCGCATGTCAACTACGTAGTATTTCTTTACTGTCGATGATTGATTAATATTATAACATAATTGCACCTAGATGGATAAGGATGCATCAATATTTATTGCTGTCATGTTTGTTTACTTATTTGTAATATTATTTTACACATGCTGCACCACGTATATCTAGTTCTGAAATGACTATTTTAGATCTGATAGTATGTTCTCACTGTTTATGAACTTTGAACTGTATTTCTAAGGGAGATGGAGCACAGGTCTTTGACTTGATAAAGGCTTCGCCGAAACGCGTTGTTTGTGTGCACAATAAAGTCTATTGTGCGGTCCTTTGGTGTGCCGCTGGATCTTTTCTGGATTCTCCAGAATTTCCTGTATCGCAATTTACTGACGGCTGCTGCCGCCGTCGAGGGCACCAGCATCGTAGGAAGCGGATCGGCCGAGTGCAGCAACCATTGAGAATATATATATATATATATATATATATATATATATATATATATATATATATATATATATCTTGCTCCCTATTTCTGTTTACACTGCCTGCTGCTATAAACCCCAGGGAGTTGGAGACAAATGGCAGCAGCCCTCAACTTCAAAAACTGGCCTCCAATCGCTGCAGCCTCCCAGGCAAAGGCCCATGGGGATAAATGCATAATCTGGCCCTGGGTCAAACCTGATGAAATTTATTGGGGGAAAGGCAAGGAAAAATAGAAAAACTTGTGGCATTCAGTATGTGAAAAAAATTCTGCTTGTGATGCTTCATTTTCTTGATGAAAACTCACAGTAGGATGTATTTACCACCTGTAGTAAATACTGCATCCTGGAGTCATGGTAATTACCACATGTGGTAAAAACCCCGCCCTATTATGACTAACCTGTAATGGCATGTGAAATACTGGGGGAAAACGTGTGTGAATTGGTGCAGAAACAATGTTTCCCGCTTGTTATTTCCCAAAAACATGTACTCCATTACTACTATTGAACTTCAACGCTCCCTTAAGACTCCCCTAGTACACCCACTTAATACCCATCTATGAGTTACAATTGTGTAGGTTATGCATTTGTAATTTTACGCTATGCACACATTGAAATAACATAGGCACTCTCAGGTGCGGATTTCTGTTTTTCTTGTGTGGACCAGATGTACTTCACTAGTGCGTAAGTTATGCATTTTCTTGCGGTTGTCCACTTACGAATAAATACCTAGTGAACCTGCGCCTACATGTTCGGAAACCTAAATACCTGAAAGGCTAATTTAATATTTGCTATTGCCAGCTCTATTACAAACTGTGTCAAATGATTGTCTCTGAGGACATCAGTAAATCTGTTCCGCTGCTTTCCATTAAATTCTCAGTATGTTTTATGTGCATAACATCAGTGACTTTATCTGAGACTATTGACTCTGCTGCAAATTTCCATCTCCCATGAAGTCAGTAGCGTTTACATTTATTTTTAAATTACCATATGCTCCTTGCTAGCACGCTTTCTAAGCTCTTGTAATGTTGTCATTTATTTTTCTACATTACACGTGGAGATTTGTAGAGAGGACCATTACTTGAAGTTTCAACTTTCTAAGCCATATTTACAAGACGACCTCTCACTGGGCCTGATTTAGATCTTGGCGGACGGGTTACTCCGGCACAACGGTAATGGATAACCCGTCTGCCGAAATATAAATCCCATAGGATATAATAAGATTTATATTTTGGCAGATGGGATATCAGTCACCGTTGTGATGGAGTATCCTCAGCGGCGGCCGGCATGGCTCGCGGGCGGCGGGGTG
Organism: Calotriton arnoldi; assembly: GCA_963921515.1. Lineage (NCBI taxonomy): Eukaryota > Metazoa > Chordata > Amphibia > Caudata > Salamandridae > Calotriton > Calotriton arnoldi. Next base: position 231,672 of record CAWUFW010008522.1, read on the forward strand.
GGTGGGTCGCAGGTCAATAGGGTGGGGGGGTCATGCATATTTAAAAAAAAAAATAATAATAAACTTACTATTGCTCCGGGTCCCGCATCTCCACTCCTGCTCCTCTCCGTCTCGGACGGAAGCACAGCCTGGCCCCACTGACCAATCACAACGCTGCAATGCAGCATTGTGATTGGTTTTGAGCATCCTGGTTGGACGCTCAACCAGGGAATGGGAGCCTGGGCTTGTTGTCCGTGCAGACTGTAATGCAGCATGCATGGCGAACGGGGAAAGTGCGTGTGACTGGTTTGGGCGGCCCGAGAGGGCCGACCAAACAGTCATTACGCACTTAGGAGTAGGCAAACCACTCCTCCCCTGCCCTGCTCCGAGAGCAGAGCAGCCCCGCCTGCCTGCAAAGCAGCAGGAAGTATAAAATTATAATAGCCTAAAGTTATTATCATTTTATGCTTCTACTTCGCACTGCTTAAAAGCAGTGGGGCGACGCTCCTCCACCATAGCGGAGGAGCCGTCACTGAGTAACCCATCCGCCAAGATCTAAATCTGGCCCTAAGTCATGATACTCCATTCACCAGAACATAGCAACCCTACTTGAAGCTAGCTAGATGCAGGGGAAGAAACTATAAAGCAGGCCTGGACTCTTTGATTCTGATTGTAAAATACACCAGGTGCAAAATACTCTTAGCAGTGATTGCAAATTTGGGTAATCCACAAATATATCCAGTGGTGGAGATGTGGGCCAGTGGCATTTTACCCTCCTCTGCCTAGAACCTTTAGTAATCAAGAGACACCAGAGTGGCTCTCTGTGGACACCACTTCATACTTGTGTCTTTATTTGGGAAAACCTATGAAAATTCAATGATTTCAAATACAAAACTTCAAAGAGCATCAGAAACCATTAGCAGGGATGTAAAGAGTAGGGGGTCATATGCAATAATGTATGTGCAAGTACTGCTTTTTCATGACACCTGCACATATGGGAACCTCCTTCTCAGTACCGGCAGCAAAGTCGTGGAATTCCCTCCCTGAAAACAGGTGAGGCATGAAGACCACTCGGAATTCTAGAAAGCAGTAAAGACATTGCTCTTCAGATGATGAAGGTCACACAGACCAAGCCCCTTAACCAATCTCTCACAAGAAGGCTGTGGACAATAGACGTCTTAGGACTTACACACCCAAGAATACAATACAATACAATTTATTTCTAAAGCGCACTGCTACCTAACAAGGTGTCCCGGTTCTAGCGAGAAGAATTTCCACATTGTCTTAAAGCAAAGGCAAAATTAGGAGATGGTTAGCGCAGAATCAAAGAGAATACATTTAAGTCCTTTTCTGGAGACCATTTCAGATGGACAGCTTCTCAAAGCCAAAGGTAAGGCATTCCACAGTCTGGCCATCAGGTAGGTAAAGGGACGGCCCCCTCTTCTGAATTTAAAAATGCGAGGGGTTTGAAACAATTTGAGGTTGTTGGAACGCAGGAAGCGCGCCTGAGAAGACAGTATGAACCAGCGCCTAAGATAGAGGGCTCCTATGAGAACCAAATCTGCCCCCAGCAGGATGTTAGTTATATCATGCACTATTATCTCTACTTCAGTACACTCCATGCGTAAGTGTGTCTACAAGATCACTGTGAACACGTGAAGCATATGCTGAGGACGAGATGTGGCCTAGTGGCTAGAGAAGCTGCCATTGGAACCTGGGGACCCAGGTTTAAATCCTGCCCCCAGTGCTTGATTCAACATAGTGTGATCCTGGGCAAATCATTTAATCTCCATGTATCCACAAATGTGTGTGAGTTGTATTTGTGTAATCCCCACTCAATGTACATGAGCTAGTACATTGTCTCTTATTCCACCAAGTAATGTACATTGCTCCGGTGCTTCTGAGCTATATTAGCGCTATATAAATACAAGAACATACATACCTGCCGCTACTTATTATTGACTACTTCAAACATTTCCCATGCAGGCTACACTCAAAACCAACTCCTTCCTAAACATGCAATAATATTATAATGCTTCTATCTCTCGATCCTCACTCATGTTCTATTTATTACATAGTCAAGCACTGCGCCATGACAATGCTGGAACACTCTTCTGGCCATCATGCAGAACAAACCTTTTCCCACACATTTCACTCTATAAACACTACCCAAAGAGACAAGTGCTAAACACATCATCCAATAAGCATCAATGACCAGTTAAGGGTACTAAGCGGGATAAAAAAGGCAAATGCAATACAATTCAATGTATATATAACTGATTTATAGAGTAGTCAACTCATGAAATGGCATGGTGGAGGAAAAAGAAAACGCTTTGTGGTCCCAAACAGAAAAAATAAAAATGACCCCCACACCCTAGCAGAAAACTTCTAAAATGATTTAAAAAAATTAAAAAAAACCCTCTTGCTTTGCGACTTTGTTTTTGAAAAAGCACAATGTTTACTGAACGACTGAATGAAATATGCCCAATCAGCAATCTTTCAGTGCCTTCAGAGGTGCAGCTATGGCTCAGGCACAGAGATCTTTGCCACAAAGCCGGAGTTCTCTAAATATGATGAGTTGTAGTACATCAGGGCAGAGGAGCACATCCTTCCTGCCCTGGTGGAATGGAGTTCAACCTGTCAAGTGATAAGTAGAGATGATGTGGCATTACGGCCAGAGCTACCAACTTTGGAAAACTGGAACCAGATTTGAGTCTCAGCGTTGGTTCAACATCCTCTGATTCTGGGCAAATCACTTAATCTCCCCCTACCTAAAAAACTGAACGCAACCTTTTGTAATGTAGTTGTTGCTCATGTAAAGCACTCCAACATCTTTGGGTCAAGCATGCACTAAAAAAAAAAAAATAAGTAAGCACCTTGTGTCTGTTGGAGGAGCTTGAATTGGCTGGTAAGCACAGGTGACTTCAGAGAAAGCCTGAAGGTGAGGTGAATGTTCGTAATTTTGAGAGTAGGGAGCTGAACGTTCTAGGGATGTGAAGGATTCCCCTGTATAGGAGGAGCACAGAAATATGGGCACCAACCGAAGATGGAGATTGTTCGAATGCAGAGATTCAGTGGGAACAAAGGAATTGTTCTATTGCAAGGATCTGGGGGAGCAATGCGGTTATAGGAGCTTTGGCGTATTCTCAAAATAGGAGGACCGTGAAGGCGTATTATAGTAACTGTTAGAACTGGGGGTCTCTAGTTGGCAATGGTATACACCTTTGACCAAATAGGGACCCTTGCTTCTAGTCAGGGTAAGGGGGATACACTACTAAAATAACCCCTGCTCACCCCCTTGGTAGCTTGGCACGAGCAGACAGGCTTATCTCAGAGGCAGTGTATTAAGCATTTGTGAACACGTACAGTAATACAGTGAAAACACTACAGATGGACACTACACAGGTTTTATAAAAATAAGTATTCTTTATATAGATTTAACACAAGACCACAAATGACAAAAATCCACAATACTGTACTAAAAATAGACTTAAAGATGGTAGAAGTAACTTAGTTCAAGTTGATGGTAAATGCGACACGTTTCTCTCAAAAGTACCTGGGCTGCGTAACTCAAAACAAACAAAGGGTCCGCAGGGAGGACGATGCAGCGAGCAAGCGCCTCGATGCGGTGCGACGATCCGGTGCGATGCGATGAAAGTGCGCCCTTGATGCGATGCGACGATGTGAAGACGATGTGTGCACGCCCGACGGCCGTGCGGCGAACTCTGTATCTTTGGAGCCGCGACAGGCCCTGTGACACGCTTCTCCGGTGATGCAACGGCAGATACCTGCGACGGCGACACGCTTCTCCTGCGATGCGACGGCAACAGCTTCGTCAGCGACACGCTTCTTCTCGTTGCGTCGCGCTTCCAGATCCCAGTGACACGCAGGCTTCTGCAGACAGAATCCCCAGCAAGGGAACTCAGGACGGAGCTGGTGGTGAAGTCTTGTAGCCCTGAGACTTCAGCAGGAGGCAAGCTCTAGTTCAAGCCCTTGGAGTAATATTCTGCAAGATGATGAACGTCCTTTAAAAGTTCCTTCTCCTCTCCTTGGCACTGAAGACACCACTGTAGGCCAACCCAGCAACACAGCACACTGGCAGGGGGGCAGTCCAACTCCTACAGCTTCCTTTGGTTCTTCTCCTTGGCAGAGGTTCGTCTTGTTGTTCCAGAAGTGATCTAAAGTTCTGGGGTCAGGGCCCCAATATTTATACCCCTAAATCCTTTGTCCTCTGAGGGCAGAGGGGCCTTTACCTGGTCCAAACCAGTTCTGTGCAGTCCTGGAGCACTTTGTTTACAGGACTCCATCTTTCCTTTGACAGTGTGGGCCACGGACATCAGACGCACCACAGGAGGTGGAGCCAGCATTGTGGAAGGCACGCACAGCCCTATTCAGACCCAGGTGCAACTCCTCCCACCACTCTTCATGCAGATAGGTCTATTCAGCCCTGTGCTGACTCACCCTGTCTCCTGGAATCCCTCCCAGCCCCTGTCACTCACAAACCAGACAAGGAATACACAACCAGGGCCGGGCTGGGAACAGAAACCGGCCCTGGCAAACTGCTCAGCCGGCACCCCCTGGGGTGAGGAGGAGTGCAGCCGAGCAGTTTGCGAGGGCCGGTTTCGGCCGATTTTGTTACAGGGGGCCGATATTGCCGACCCCCGGTAATAAAAACGGCCCACCAGGGGTCCAAAACCGGCCCCCACCCTAGCGGCCTACCGGGGAAACGCCCGGTGCCCGCTATGGCCAGTCCGGCCCTGTACACAACCTAGCAGAGGCAGGCTTGGACAGTTAGGCAAGAAAATACCTACTTTCTAAAAGTGGTATTTTCAAACACAGAATGTTAAAACCAACTTTACTAAAAGATGTATTTTATCATTCTGAGTTCAGGCATACTACATTCGTTTTTCTACCATGTTCCCTGGGTCAGTTAGGATTATAAGATGTTATAATCAAACTGCCCATTCTGGCCTATGGGGACAGGTAGCCTTGCAATAGTGAAAAACGAAATTGGCTGTAATTCACTATCAGGACATGCTACACACACCAGGGCATGTCCTACCTTTTACATACAATGCACCCTGCCCTTGGGCCTACCTTAGGGGTGACTGATATGCAGAAAAGGGAAGGTTTAGGGACTGGCAAGTGGGTGCACTGGCCAAGTCGACATGGCAGTCACAGACTGTACACAGGCTCTGCAATGGCAGGCCTGAGACACACTTTACAAGCTGCTTCTGTGGGTGGCACAACCAGTGCTGCAAGCCCACCAGCAGCATTTGATTTACAGGCCCTGGGCACACCTGGTGCAGTATACTAGGGTCTGACAAGTAAATCAAATGATCCAATCATGGAGTCACTAATCAATACATCAATTTACAATAGGGAGAGCATATACACTTTAGCACTGATCAGCAGTGGTAAAGTGCCCAGAGTCATAAAACCAACAAAAACAGGTCAGAGAAAATACAGGAGGAAGGCAAAAAGTTCAGGGATGACCCTGCAAAAAGGGCCAAGTCCAACACAACCCCCTTCCAGCCAAAACACAGGGTAGACCAATCACTACCTTGATGGGATTCCCTGCTTTAGGCGATAGAACATGGACCCTGGCCCGCAACAGCAGGGGCATACTCCAGTTCTACGCCAATCTGAGCCTATTTGGGTCCCTCTGTCCATACTCTCAGGGCCCACCAAGCTAACCCCTGGGGAACCCTTCTCCTCACCTGTGGACACCATCTGTGCAGCCCCTAACCTTATCTTGCTCACAGGTGTGTCCCAACAGACAGACAGCAAGCCACAGTGGCCACTGACAGTGGTCAGTGATGAGACCCAGGCCTTATGCCTCTCAGGGCTCTCAAACCTCTGTGGTGTCAGAGAGCGGGGGCAGTAGCCCCAGGTGCGTGGCACCCTTTGTCCACTCTCCCTCCTGTCAGGTCAGGTATGACATCCTGACACTGACCCACCAGCCCCGGGCCTGTACCTGGTGGCTGGACAGGCGACTGGGGTGGGCTTTCCCACACCCAGTGCTCCTCCTCCTCGTTGGGGCTCTGTACCCTCCCACCTGGAGTGGTACCCCCTTCCAGAATTGCCAGGGCACCTGTGGCAGGTGTCCTGCATAATTCGCCCACCAGTTCAGGGGTTCTATCCTGCAACTGGGCTTCCAGGTCAGGGGGAACACCCCAAACCTGGCCCTCCAACCTAGGGTCTAGACCCTCCAGTTGAACCGGGGTCAGAGGCGAGGGCTCCCTCCCTCTGCACCCCCTTCCAGAGTGCTGTACCCTCCCACCTAGAGTGGTACCCCATGAAGACCAACCGGTCAGGACACTGTTTACAGTTGTCCCTCCCTCCAGGTCAGACAACACCTGAACCTGGCTTCACAACCCAGGGACCAACCCCTGCGATTGAACACTTGCCCGGCGCACCAGGACGTCATTGGGAGCACATATGCCCCCCGAGGGTGACACACAACTCATGTGTCATGTGACAGTCTGCCTGGCGCAGATCTTCCGACCCCTGTCCATCTGACAGTGCGTGAAGATCCCCCAGGACAGAAGTGGTGTCACCATGGTCATTCACTGGTGACTCAGCCCTTCTGGCTGGCCCCTGACCCACTTGTTCTTCCACTGGGGACTCTTTCCCCCTCTCACCCCTCAATCTGGACTTCTGCACCCTCCACTTAGGAGTGGCACTGCCAGACACCAGAACTGATGGAGGCCTGCTTACAGACACTCCCAGTTCACCAGACACTAGGGGATCCCCCTCACTGGGCGGCCCACCAGGACAGACTAGGCTCCCCAGCTGGTGTTCCCTTAAAGAACCATCCAGGCCCTGAGACTGGGTTTCGGGCACCTGGGGACACGCAGCCCCACACTCACTCCGTCTCCGCTGAGACAGGACGTGAGCCCCTACACCCCTCCCACTACACTGGGACCTAGCTGGGCTACTCTGAATCATTCCCACCACTCTGGGTTGGAAGATACCTGAGCCACTCCCCCTAGGGTCATTCCCCAATGCCTCTTCAGACCCTCTGGAATCCACCAAAAGGTCTGCCTCCCTGGTGAGCTCCTTGGGGTCAGAGAACTCACTCTCCAACAGGTGTTGGCATAGCTCTGGAAAACAGGGACTTACAATATGCTCTCCCACAATTGGATCACACAGCCCCCTACAAGGGTTAACCAAACTATCCTTCACCTCACCATCCAGTGCCTCGCACACGTACTCCACACCACTCTCCTGAGATTGGCAAGACAGTATCTGACTGTCTCTGTCACTGAACCCACACTCTTCTGGGCGGTCTCCACATTCACACACCAGGACTTCAACCATGGGGGAACCTCCCTCCCTGCTCCTCTCAGCTAGAGTCAGTGGAGTGTCCCTCCCAACACTAGGACCATGAACCCCTGCGCCAGTGCCCCAATCTACTTCCGGGACACTGCGCACCACTGGAGCTACCTCAGATCCTTGAACCTCCTGGTGTATGTTAACCCCTCCAAGTCAGGCGCCACATCTCTGGGTGTGTGTACTACCCCCTCAGCACTAGATAACTCAATATTGCTGCCACCATCTGAGCTGGATTCCACCTCCAACTCGGCAAAGCTCACTTCCTGAGCTACACAATTTTCTTGTTGCTGGGCTGAGACCCTCATGGCCTCAAGCCTCTCGAGCTCCAAATCAAGCTCTCTCATTCTCAACTCATGTTCCAATCTCATTCTCTCTCTCTCCAAGGCTAACTTGTTATTTTCAAACTCCAGCTTCTTATTCTCTAGGTCCTTTTGAGCACACCTGGGCACACCTGGTGCACTATACTAGTGTCTGACAAGTAAATCAAATGATCCAATCATGGAGTCACTAATCAATACATCAATTTACAATAGGGAGAGCATATGCACTTTAGCACTGATCAGCAGTGGTAAAGTGCCCAGAGTCATAAAACCAACAAAAACAGGTCAGAGAAAATACAGGAGGAAGGCAAAAAGTTCAGGGATGACCCTGCAAAAAGGGCCAAGTCCAACAGTAGTGATATGATTTGCATAGCTTCCCCCCATTTTTTCTTACCCATCACCTCTCAAAACATAACCCAAGGAAAACTTTGTTTTTTTTAAGGTCCCTCTGGCGTATGGCTGTGAATCTCAATTATCTGTAAGCAGACTGTCCATAGAGCAGAAATTCTGTAGATATAGGTCGAGGTATTCTTCAGATCCGAGCCAGACCATCTGCAGTAGCGTCTGGTCTGGTGGCAGAGTGGCGGGGCAGGAGATGGGTGTGAAATGGTGTGATGGACGACAAAACAAACAAATAGAAAATAGCTTACCTGCTCCTCGCTGATCGCCGCTCTGCCGCTCTTCTTCCTATTCTGTACCTGCTGAGGCTCCCAGACTCCCCACAGCCAATCCCAGCGCATCTCTCATGCTGGCCAGCATGAGAGAAGCGCTGGGATTGGCCTGAGTAGGCTTATTTTCTGCTCCAGAGGGGACTGGGCGCCTACGCCTGCTGTTCTCTCCACCCGGCAATGCAGCTCGGGTTGGGGAGATGTCAATGCACATGACAGTTTGGCTGTCCTAAGATGGCCAGCCAAATCGTCATGCGCACTGACAGCAGTGTTGCCCACCACTCCCCATCCGTGCCTGTCATGGCATGGTTCCGCCCCTAAAGATTCGGCTTCCTTCCAGAGGAAAAATTAAATGATAATAATACTGTTTTACTATCATTTTATTGTTCCTTTCCCTCAGCTGGCCAGCAAGGGGGGCGACACTCCTCCGCCATATCGGAGGAGCCGCCGCTGAGCATCTGCCTCTCTCTGTTCGCTAAGAAGGCAGATATATAATGTCAGACATCCCTTTAGCAAATGAGAAGTGTTCCTCATTCATTGTTGGCTCGTGCTGGATGGGGGATGGTCTACAATTCTCTTGTGTGCCCAGGATGTGTTATCCACCACCTTTGTCAGTAGGGGCAGCTGTTTGAGCCACTGCAGGACTTCTCCTTAGCCAGTGAAATGAAATGAAATGAAACTTGGTACTTATAGAGCGCACAGCTACTCAAATAGAGAGTCCCGGCGCTGTAAGACCTCAGGACAGGCACTATCAGTATAACTGACCCTAGGCTTGGCTCATATACTATTGCTGGAATAACCATGATTTCAGTTGCTTCCTAAAGATAAGCAAATCCTGAACCTGTCTAAGTGCCAATGGCAGGCCGTTCCAGAGCGAGCGGCTTGTACCTGAAGCGGGAAAACTTGGGGTGAGCGCCTGCCGCTGTGATGAAGACCTCAAAGTTCGATGCGGAATGTAATACTGGACTCTTTTCCTGATGTAAAAGGCACTGTTAGAAATGGGGGTCTCTAGTTGGCAAGGGCTTGCACCTTTGTCCAAGTAGGGACCCTTCTTCCTAGTCAGGATAAGGGAGTTACACTCCTAAAATAACCCCAGCTCACCCCTTTGGTAGCTTGGCACGAGCAGTCAGGCTTATTCTAGAGGCAGTGTGTAAAGCATTTGCACAAAACCAACAGTAATACAATGTAAGCACTACAAACGGACACCACACCAGTTTAGAAAAATATCCAATATTTTTATATACTTAAAACAAGACCAAAAACGATAAAAATCCACTATACAGTACTTCAAAAATAGTTACTTCTCAAAATGTCTTTTAAGTTGCAAAATACGTTGAAAAACACAGTTCGTACGAGTCGGTAGCTCGGTTCGAGTCTACCGCGATGCTGAAAACAACAGAGTCTCGCAGTTCCCGCTGACCGCGTCGGTACGGGCCAGCAACAGCGGGACAGATTCGTTCTCAGTACCTTTCTTAGTGCGGCTCACACAGGCGTGCGAGTCGGTCTTGGCATCCGTCGCGGTCGCGATGCAAAATGGAAGCAGTGCAAGGTGCGGTGTCCCTTGATGCGGTGCGAGCAGAGGCTCGGTGACGATCGTGCAGACGGCGTCGGTGAGACCAAGGCTGGCGGTGCGGGCGAGTCGGTGCTCGATGCGGTGCTGGCAGGTTGCGGTGCGGGTGACAGAGCGGGTTATGGCGTTCGTCACGGTGCAAGGTGGAAGCGGTGCAAGGTGCGGTGTCCCTCGATGCGGTGCGAGCAGCGGCTCGATGACGATCGTGCAGATGGCGTCGGTGAGACCAAGGCTTGCGGTGCAGGGCGAATCGGTGCTCGATTCGGTGCTGGCAAGTTGCGATGCGAGCGACAGAGCCGGTTGGCGGGAATTGGCGCAGGCCGAGCCGGACAGCTGTGCGTGACGAGTCGGTCACAGGTGTCGAGCCAGCAGCGACCGTGTCGGTGAGCCGAGGCCAGCGAGGTGAAGCGGTGCAGGCAGCGGCTCCGTGACGGAGTCGGTGAGACCAAGGCGTACGGTGCAGGGTGAGTCGGTGCGGCTTGCGGTGCCTTCGGGACACAAGCCAGCGACGGAGTAGGTTGACAGAGTCGGTCGCGGTTCCCTCTTCTCTGTGGCAACTGAAACAGCAGTTCCAGGAGCAGTACCCAGAGGTTGGTGAAGTCTTTGCAGTCCCTGAGACTTCTTAAAAGGAGGCCAGCTCGGTTCAGGCCCTTGGAGATACTCAGCACAAGTAGAGAAAGTTCAGTCCAGTCCTTTCACTGCCCAAGACAGAAGCAGCAGCTGCAGGCCAACCCAACAAAGCAACAACACAGCAAAGGGGCAGTACTCCTCCTGGCAGCTCTTCCAGCTCTTCGTCTTGGCAGGTTCCTTGATTCCAGCGAGATCTAAAGTTCTGGGGTTTGGGTCCCCCTTTTTATCCTCAATTTCTCTTTGTTCTCTGAAGGCAGAGGGGCCTTTGCCTAGTCCAAACCAGTTCTGGTCAGTCCTGGAGCACTTTGTTGACAAGTCTCCTTCTTTCCTTTTGCAGTGTAGGCCAGGGACATCAGACACACCACAGGAGGTGGAGCCAGCATTGTGGAGGGAAGGCACAGCCCTATTCAGGTCCCAGGTGCAACTCCTCCCACCCATCTACATGTAGATCTTGCTATTCAGCCCTGTGCTGACTCACCCCGTCTCCTGGAATCCCCCAGCCCCTGTCACTCACACTCCAGACAAGGAATACACAACCTAGCAGAGGCAGGCTTGGATGGTTAGACAAGAAAATACCTACTTTCTAAAAAGTGGTATTTTCAAACACAGAATGTTAAAACCAACTTCACTAAAAGATGCATTTTATCATTCTGAGTTCAGGCATACTAAACTCGAATTTCTACCATGTTCCCTGGGTCAGTTAGGATTATATGATGTAATAGTCAAAACTGCCCATTCTGGCCTATGGGGAACAGGTAGCCTTGCAATAGTGAAAACGAAGTAGGCTGTAATTCACTATCAGGACATGCCACACACACCAGGGCATGTCCTACCTTTCACATACAATGCAACCTGCCCACAGGGGTACCTTGGGCCTACCTTAGGGTGACTAACATGTAGAAAAGGGAAGGTTTAGGGACTGGCAAGTGTGTGCACTTGCCAAGTCGACATGGCAGCCCCAGGCTCCGCACAGGCTCTGCAATGGTAGGCCAGAGTTACACTTTACGGGCTGTTTGCGTGGGTGGCACAATCCAGTGCTGCAGCCCACCAACAGCATTTGATCTATAGACCCTGGCACTCGCAGTGCACTTTACTAGGGACTGACACATAGATCAAATAGGGATCACTGACAAAATATCGAAGGTCAAAAAATCGACCTACAAAAATATCGCAACAAAAATATCGATGTCAAAAATATCGTTATCAAAAATATCGTTTTTTTGTTTTGTTAAAAATAATATGTAAAATAAACTAAATAATACTTATAATTAAAATAAACATAGTTAAAAATATTTTATAATTTTTAAAATTAATAAGTAACATATATAATTAAATAAAACATTAATTAAACATATACATATAATATATAATATATATACTTACTTTATAATCAGTTTGAATAATTATTTTAATAAATTATAAATTATTAAAAATATTATAAATTACAAATACATCTATACACATAAAACAATAACATAAATAAAAATTAAATAATTATAACAAATTAAAAAATAAATTTACTTTTAATATTTTGAAAATTAATTATATACGATATTAACTAAAATAATACAAAAAATATTAAATAGCGTAGGGAATAAAACTACTATTACAACCCCCAAAAAAACAACAGTAAGAAAAATGTTGGATAGCGTAGGGGTAAAATTACTATTCCCACTCCAGAGAGTGCAACAGTAGGGAAAGTGTTGGATAGCGTAGGGTAAAAATTACTATTCCAACTCCAGAGAGTGCAACAGTAGGGAAAGTGTTGGATAGCGTAGGGGTAGAAATTACTATTCCCACTCCAGGGAGTGCAACAGTAGGGAAAGCGTTGGATAGCGTGAGGGTAAAAATTACTATTCCCACTCCAGTGAGTGCAACAGTAGGGAAAGTGTTGGATAGCGTAGGGGTAAAAATTACTATTCCCACTCCAGAGAGTGCAACAGTAGGGAAAGTGTTGGATAGCGTAGGGGTAAAAATTACTATTCCCACTCCAGAGAGTGCAACAGTAGGGAAAGTGTTGGATAGCGTAGGGGTAAAATTACTATTCCCACTCCAGTGAGTGCAACAGTAGGGAAAGTGTTGGATAGCGTAGGGGTAAAAATTACTATTCCCACTCCAGGGAGTGCAACAGTAGGGAAAGTGTTGGATAGCGTAGGGGTAAAAATTACTATTCCCACTCCAGAGAGTGCAACAGTAGGGAAAGTGTTGGATAGCGTAGGGTAAAAATTACTATTCCAACTCCAGAGAGTGCAACAGTAGGGGAAGTGTTGGATAGCGTAGAAGTTACAAATAACATACTTATAAATAAATAATTTTTTTAAAATAATTAATGAATTATTAAATAACTCTAAACTATTTACCAATACCAATAAATAATTATTAAAAACATAATTACCAATAGAAAATGTATTAACAATAAATTAATAATAAATACCAATAAATAATAATTAATAAATATTAATTACTAAATAAATATTGAACAATAAAATATTTTTAATAACAAAAACATATAAATTATTAAAACTTAATTACCAATTAACTAATATCAAACAATTAAATGCTTTTTTATACCAATAATAATAATAATTAAACATTAATTATCAATTAATAAATAATTATTAATATATTAATTAAATTTATCAATAAATAATATTTAATAATATATAATTACCAATTAATAATAAAACAACAATAAATTAATTTTTAGAACCAAAAAATTGTAATTTAAAAAATTACCTATTAATAATTAATATCCAATAAATTAATTCTCAATACCCAAAAATAAATTTAATAATTACTTAATTAGATTTCAATTACTTCCAAAAGTATTCCCCTATAAACGCACAACACACTCCAATGATAAAATAATACACTTAACATAATCAATTAATTAATAAAAATTAATAACTAATTAATAATAATTAATCACCAATTAATAATAATTGATTACCAATTATCAATTAATTAACAATAATATAATTATGAATACCAATTAATTAAAATAAATTATAAGTTAATTACATTTAAATTACATGATGATCAATTAATGAATTAATAAAAATTAATCACCAATTAATAAAAATTAATTACCAATTATTAATTAATTAACAATTATATAATTATCAATAACAATTAATTAAAATAAATTATAACTTAATTACAATTAAATTACTTCCCACCCTATTCCCCTATAAACCCACAACCCGCTACAGAACTTAAACGCAAAAAATAATTAAAATTAATTTATAATTCCTAAAAATTAATAATTAATTTAGTATAATTAAATTACTTCCCACCCTATTCCCTATAAACCCACAAACCGCTACAGTACAAAAAAAAAAATTTACTTAAAAATAAATTATTAACATATAAAAATTGTATACATATATTTTTAAACAAGTAGAACACTTAACAAAAACACATATAACACATACATATTAAAAACATAACAAAATACATAACAATAATACAAATATCGATATTAGTAACATCGATATTAAAAATTCGATATTACTTACCTTAGGGTCGATATTCTGTCCATCGATATTCTGTCCCTTCGATATTTTAACTTCGATATTTTTGTATATCGTTATATTATTTTCGATATTTTGTCTGCTCACCATCAAATAGGCCAATCATGGAAATACCAATCCATACACATTTTATACAGGAGCACTTGCACTTTCCCACTGGACAGCAGTGAGGAAAGTGACATTGCTGTGTTCAGTTCCAGCTGGGAAGAACATTTACAGCACCTTGAGGAAGTGTTGAGGGCTCTGCAAGGTGCAGGCCTCACGATCAAGGCCAGTAAGTGCCAGATCGGGCAGGGTTCTGTGGTGTACTTGGGACACCAGCAAAAGCAGAGTCAAAAACGGGAGGTTAGAAAGCAAAAAGTCAGGGGAAACACGCCAAAAGATGCCAAGTCTAACACATGTCCCCTCCAGCTGAAAGTAGGGAGAACTACCCAACCCCATTGGAGTTCTTTTCACTAAGGCGGAAGAACCTGGACAGACCATCTGCGTTGGCGTGTTCTGTACCAGGGTGGTGTTCCACCGTAAAGTCCATTCCCTGTAGGGAGATGGACCACCTCAGCAGTTTTGGATTCTCAGCCCTCATTTGCATCAACCATCTGAGGGGCCTGTGGTCTGTCTGAACCCGGAAGTGAGTCCCAAACAGGTATGGTCTCAGCTTCTTCAGTGCCCAGACCACAGCAAAAGCTTCCCTTTCTATGGCACTCCACCTCTGTTCCCTGGGGAGTAGTCTCCTGCTAAGGAAGACTACAGGCTGATCCAGGCCCTCTTCGTTCAGTTGTGAGAGCACCGCTCCCACACCATGCTCTGAAGCGTCAGTCTGCACGACGAATTCTTTGAAGAAGTCAGGTGCCTTGAGCACGGGCGCCGTGCACATGGCTGCCTTCAGGGCATCAAAAGCTTTCTGGCAGGACTCAGTCCAGATCACCTTCCTGGGCTGCTTCTTCGAAGTCAGCTCTGTTAAGGGGGCAACGATGGTGCCAAATCTCCTATAGTAGCCGGTGAGACCTAAGAAGGCTCTCACCTCTGTCTGGGTCTTGGGGGGGCTCCCAAGCCAGAATGATGTCAATCTTGGGTTGTAGGGGCGCCACCTGGCCGCTTCCTACCTGGTGTCCCAAGTACACCACAGAACCCTGCCCGATCTGGCACTTACTGGCCTTGATCGTGAGGCCTGCACCTTGCAGAGCCCTCAACACTTCCTCAAGGTGCTGTAAATGTTCTTCCCAGCTGGAACTGAACACAGCAATGTCATCCAGGTAGGCGGCACTGAAATCCTCCAGTCCAGCCAACACCTGATTGACCAACCTCTGAAAGGTGGCAGGGGCATTCTTCAACCCAAAGGGCATCACCCAAAATTGGTAATGACCTTCTGGGGTTGAGAATGCTGACCTCTCCTTGGCCCCATCGGTTAAGGCAATCTGCCAGTACCCAGACGTTAGATCAAACGTGCTGAGGAACCGGGCAGCTCCCAATCGATCAATGAGCTCATCAGCTCTGGGGATGGGGTGCGCGTCAGTCCTGGTGACGGCATTGAGCCCACGGTAGTCCACACAAAACCGGAGTTCTGGAGTGGCACCGGGTGCAGCAGCCTTTGGGACCAAGACCACTGGGCTGGCCCAAGGACTGTTGGAGGGCTCAATCACCAAAAACGCCAACATCTTAGAGACCTCCTCCTTGATGCTGGCCCTGACCTGGTCAGTCAACCTCTAAATCTTGTGCTTCACAGGAGGGCTGTCACCAGTGTCCACGTCATGGGTACACCAGTGAGTAACACCGGGGGTCAGAGAGAACAGTGGGGCGAACTGTCCCAACAACTGGTGACAGTCCCCTGCTGCTCCTGAGTCAGAGTAGGGGAGAGGATCACACCCTCCACTGACCCATCATGCTCCTTGGTAGACAGGAGGTCAGGGAGAGGCTCACTCTCCTCTTCCACCCCATCATCTGTCGCCAAGAGCATACTCACTTCGGACCTCTCGAAGTGGGGCTTGAGGCGGTTCACGTGAAGGACCCTCAAAGGGTTCCTTGGAGCCTGCAAATCCCCCAGGTAGGTGACGTCACTTTTGCGCTCCACCACCTCATATGGCCCAGTCCACTTGTCCTGCAAGGCACAAGGTTCAACTGGGGCCATGACCCACACTTTTTGCCCAGGTTGAAATTTGACCAGAGTGGCATTCTGGTCATACCACCTCTTCATTTCTTCCTGGCTTGCTTCTAGGTTCGCCTGAGCGAGTTTCCTGAAGTGGGCAGTTTGGTTTCTAAAGGCCAGCATGTAACTAAACACATCCTGGGGAGTTTTCCTGGGAGCTGCCTCCCAGCCTTCCTTTACCAAACTCAGAGGTCCTCTGACAGGGTGGCCATACAGGAGCTCAAAGGGGCTGTACCCAAGAGACTTCTGAGGCACCTGCCTGTATGCAAAGAGTAGGCATGGCAAGAGGACATCCCACTTACGCCTCATGGGTTCTGTTAGACCCTTGATCATGCCTTTCAAGGTCTGGTTGAATCTCTCCACCAGACCGTTTCCTTGTGGGTGGTAAGGCGTGGTGAACTTGTAGGTTACACCACACTCCTTCCACAGGGATGTCATATACTTGGATATGAAATTGGTCCCCCTATCAGAAACCACCTCTCTGGGGAATCCCACACGGGAAAAGATCCCCATTAACGCCCGGCCCACCACTGGCGCCGTCGTTGTCCTGAGAGGGATTGCCTCCGGGTACCGGGTGGCATGGTCCACCAAGACCAGGATGTACCTGTTGCCCATGGCTGTCTTGGGATCCAGTGGCCCCACAATATCCATCCCTACCCTTTCAAAGGGTGTTCCAACAACAGGAAAAGGTTGAGAGGAGCTTTGACCTTCCTCCCACTCTTACCACTTGCCTGGCAAGTTTGGCAAGACCTACAGTGTGCATCTGACTGCCTTCGCATTTGGGGCCAAAAGAAGTGGGTCTTGTCCTGCCCCAAATGTCCTGCCAAAGGCACGTCATAAGCCAGACCCAGTAGGAAGGTCCTGAAGCGCTGGGGTACCACCAGCACACGGGCTGACCCAGGCTCAGCAACCTTAGGCTCACTGTATAGGAGACCATTCTCCCAGTAGATCAGATGTGACCCGGACTGATTACCAGCTGCCTGGTCTGCAGCCTGCCACCGCAGACCCTCCAGAGTAGGGCACTCGTTCTGCTCCCTGCAGAACTCCTCAGCTCAGAGATGTCTCCCAGTTCGGCTACCTGCTCCTCTGTAGACACTGGTGCGTCTCCCTCGAGGTCCGCCTCCTCCCGGTCCATGGGAACTTCGGGGGCCGGTTTCCCTCGCCCCCTGCCCTTCCTCTTGGCAGGGACTTGGGCCATTGTTCCAGGCTCCAAGTCCTCTTGATCACCCTTTCTGGCTGCCATTGACCGAGTAGACACGCATGCCCACTCTGGCAACCCAAGCATCTCCAAGTGAGACCTGAGCTCAACATCCTTCCAGAAGGGCTGCTCCAGGTCATTAGCTAGCAGACAATCTACAGGCATGGTAGGGCTCACAACCACCCTCAAGGGACCTGAGACCCCCCCCATTCAAAGGGAACCTGCGCCACCATACACTGGCGCTCAGAGTTGTCTACAGCAACTACTTGGTGGAATGCCCCTGGGACTACCTGCTTCTCAGAGACCAGGTGACACCGGACTGAGGTCACACTGGCTCCAGTATCTTTGAGAGCCTCTACCCTGTTCCCATTGATGGTCACCCAGGTGCTATATTTCTTTGTGTTAGGGGGCACCTGGTTTCCTGGGACCATCTCACTGTCCCCTAGTGAGACGAGGGTCATTTCTGCGGGATCCCCACCCTCCTGTGGGCACCCCTCCTCCCCAAGCGCTACACTAGCCAACACTTTGGACTGTCCACCAGTGGGTGGCTGTGTCCCCTTTGGGCACTTGGGGTCCCCCTTGAAGTGAACCACCTGGTCACATGCATAACACTTGCGGGGCCGGTCTCAACAGGCTTCCTGTAGAGACCCCTTTCTTCTCATCACCGGGGGGCTGGGAACCTTTACCCTGGGTACTAGTTTGGGGCCCTTTAGAGAACTGCTGTGCTTTACCCTTGTCCCCCCACCTTTCTGCTGGGGACCCTGCCCACCTTTGGCTGAGTCTCCCCAAACGCTTTCTTGTGGACCCTGGTACTCACCCAGCGGTCCGCCTCCATAGCAAGCTTCCTGGGGTCAGTTAGCTTACTATCAACTAGGTGCTGGCGCAGATCTGCAAAACATAGACTAGACAAGTGCTCCCATGCAATCAAATTGTAGAGCCCCTGAAAATCTGTTACATTACTGCCCTTCACCCAACCATCCAGCGACCTACAGAACATATCCACACATTCCAACCAAGTGTTGGCCTCAGACTTTTACTGGACCTGAACTGATCCCTGTACTTCTCAGGAGTGAGCCCATACCTAGTGAGGAGAGCGTCTTTCATGTCAGCATAGGTGAGGTCCTGCCCCTTACCCAAAGCTATCAGAGTATCCCTAGCTTCCTCTGGAAAGAGAGGCCACAACCCCACTCCCCAGTTCCTCTCAGGGACCCCATTCATATGAATAGACGACTCGTACCCTTGAAACCACCTTTGTATGTCATCACCCTTTCTGTACTCTTTACCTACATTCTTGGGGATGTGTACAATCCTGTCTGTGTGTGCTGAAGAATTGCTGCCACCATCTGAGCCGGTTCTACTTTTTAGCTCCAGCTCCTTAATCATTCTCTCATGATCTAGTATCATCTTCCTTTCCTCCATGGCTATTCTTTTTTCTTCCCTCTCACTTTCTATTCTGAGTTTCTCCAACTCAAACCTCCTTACTTCCCGCC
The DNA here is from genome assembly GCA_963921515.1 of Calotriton arnoldi. Classification (NCBI taxonomy): domain Eukaryota; kingdom Metazoa; phylum Chordata; class Amphibia; order Caudata; family Salamandridae; genus Calotriton; species Calotriton arnoldi. Next base: position 250,541 of record CAWUFW010008522.1, read on the forward strand.
TGTCCTCCAGCTCCTCTGGGGACAAGCTACTGCTGCCTGGCCTGGAGGGCTCCCCCCCTCCCAAAAGCACATCCACCCTAGGCACAGGCTCCTCCACCTCTCCATTGAGATCACCAGATTGCCCACTGGCATGTCTGGCTGCTACCCAGGCCCTCAGCGCCTTTTGTAGCTCATCCTTCCTGGTGAGGCCTCTGACCTGGACTTTTAGGTTCTTGCAAATCGATTTTAACTCCTTGACATTGTAGGCTTCCAATCGATCCTCCTCAAAGGCAATTTCTACTGATGCAATTGATGATACTATAGATTCAGGCATGTTGAAGTAGCAAGTTCAAACTGGCAAGATCAAAAATAGGCCAAAAAGAAAAAGAACCTGTATGTGGTACGTAATGGTCTGCGATATGGTAGTAGTGCACACCAATCACTGTAAGTCAAGTGCAAACACAAGTCCTATCCTCATCGCTGACAACCAATGTTAGAAATGGGGGTCTCTAGTTGGCAAGGGCTTGCACCTTTGTCCAAGTAGGGATCCTTCTTCCTAGTCAGGATAAGGGAGTTACACTCCTAAAATAACCCCTGCTCACCCCTTGGTAGCTTGGCACGAGCAGTCAGGCTTATTCTAGAGGCAGTGTGTAAAGCATTTGCACAAAACCAACAGTAATACAATGTAAGCACTACAAACGGACACCACACCAGTTTAGAAAAATATCCAATATTTTTATATACTTAAAACAAGACCAAATACGATAAAAATCCACTATACAGTACTTCAAAAATAGTTACTTCTCAAAATGTCTTTTAAGTTGCAAAATACGTTGAAAAACACAGTTCGTACGAGTCGGTAGCTCGGTCCGAGTCTACCGCGATGCTGAAAACAATAGAGTCTCGCAGTTCCCGCTGACCGCGTCGGTACGGGCCAGCAACAGCGGGACAGATTCATTCACAGTACCTTTCTTAGTGCAGCTCACACAGGCGTGCGAGTCGGTCTTGGCATCCGTCGCGGTCGCAATGCAAAATGGAAGCGGTGCAAAGTGCGGTGTCCCTTGATGCGTTGCGAGCAGCGGCTCGGTGACGATCATGCAGACGGCGTCGGTGAGACCAAGGCTGGCGGTGCAGGGCGAGTCGGTGCTCGATGCGGTGCGGGTGACAGAGCCGGTTGTGGCGTTCGTCACGGTCACGGTGTAAGGTGGAAGCGGTGCAAGGTGCGGTGTCCCTCGATGCGGTGCGAGCAGCGGCTCGGTGACGATCGTGCAGACGGCGTCGGTGAGACCAAGGCTTGCGGTGCAGGGCGAGTCGGTGCTCGATGCGGTGCTGGCAAGTTGCGAAGCGAGCGACAGAGCCAGTTGACGGGAATTGGCGCTGGCCGAGCCGGACAGCTGTGTGTGACGAGTCAGTCACGGGTGTCGAGCCAGCAGCGACCGTGTCGGTGAGCCCAGGCCAGCGAGGTGAAGCGAGGCGATGCAGGTCGCGGTGTCTCTCGATGCGGTGCAGGCAGCGGCTCGGTGACGGAGTCGGTGAGACCAAGGCTTATGGTGCAGGGCGAGTCGGTGCGGCTTGCGGTGCCTTCGGGACACAAGGCCAGCGACGGAGTAGGTTGACAGAGTCGGTTGCGGTTCCCTCTTCTCTGTGGCAACTGAAACAGCAGTTCCAGGAGCGGTACCCAGAGGTTGGTGAAGTCTTTGCAGTCCCTGAGACTTCTTAACAGGAGGCCAGCTCGGTTCAGGCCCTTGGAGATACTCAGCACAAGTAGAGAAAGTTCAGTCCAGTCCTTTCACTGCCCAAGGCAGAAGCAGCAGCTACAGGCCAACCCAACAAAGCAACAACACAGCAAAGGGGCAGTACTCCTCCTGGCAGCTCTTCCAGCTCTTCGTCTTGGCAGGTTCCTTGATTCCAGCGAGATCTAAAGTTCTGGGGTTTGGGTCCCCCTTTTATCCTCAATTTCTCTTTGTTCTCTGAAGGCAGAGGGGCCTTTGCCTAGTCCAAACCAGTTCTGGTCAGTCCTGGAGCACTTTGTTGACAAGTCTCCTTCTTTCCTTTTGCAGTGTAGGCCAGGGACATCAGACACACCACAGGAGGTGGAGCCAGCATTGTGGAGGAAGGCACAGCCCTATTCAGGTCCCAGGTGCAACTCCTCCCACCCATCTACATGTAGATCTTGCTATTCAGCCCTGTGCTGACTCACCCTGTCTCCTGGAATCCCCCAGCCCTGTCACTCACACTCCAGACAAGGAATACACAACCTAGCAGAGGCAGGCTTGGATGGTTAGACAAGAAAATACCTACTTTCTAAAAGTGGTATTTTCAAACACAGAATGTTAAAACCAACTTCACTAAAAGATGCATTTTATCATTCTGAGTTCAGGCATACTAAACTCGAATTTCTACCATGTTCCCTGGGTCAGTTAGGATTATATGATGTAATAATCAAAACTGCCCATTCTGGCCTATGGGGAACAGGTAGCCTTGCAATAGTGAAAACGAAGTAGGCTGTAATTCACTATCAGGACATGCCACACACACCAGGGCATGTCCTACCTTTCACATACAATGCACCTTGCCCACAGGGGTACCTTGGGCCTACCTTAGGGTGACTAACATGTAGAAAAGGGAAGGTTTAGGGACTGGCAAGTGTGTGCACTTGCCAAGTCGACATGGCAGCCCCAGGCTGCGCACAGGCTCTGCAATGGCAGGCCAGAGTTACACTTTACGGGCTGTTTGCGTGGGTGGCACAATCCAGTGCTGCAGCCCACCAACAGCATTTGATCTATAGGCCCTGGCACTCGCAGTGCACTTTACTAGGGACTGACACATAGATCAAATAGGCCAATCATGGAAATACCAATCCATACACATTTTATACAGGAGCACTTGCACTTTCCCACTGGACAGCAGTGAGGAAAGTGCGCAGAATCATTACACCAGCAAAAGCAGAGTCAAAAACGGGAGGTTAAAAAGCAAAAAGTCAGGGGAAACACGCCAAAAGATGACAAGATGCACGCTAAAGTTTAAATTCTGATTAAGATTGAATAGTGAATAAACCAGTGGAAATAGGGGTGCACTTGGCTACCCTTTTTTGAATTCCTTTTTTGAAGTCTAACAGGCACCCATACCATGGAGAGCTTTGAAGGCCAAGACCAACGCTTTAAAAACGGATCCTCTTGCGGATTGGTAACCAATGGAGGGATTTCAGGGGTAAACAGCGTTTACTTCGCATGCGATACTTCGCATGCCATTCAACGCGGTCGTTACAACGACCGCGTTGTTAGTTCGCATACCTTTACTACGCAAGTTGGAACAACGACTTGCGTTAGGGGGGAGAAGGTGTTGGATTTAAAATCCAACACCTTCCCTAGTGTCCGCACAGACTGGAGTTGGAATAGTAAATTATACTATTCCAACATCCAGCGCCCCCTACTGCAATTCGTTGTTCCGAATTGCGTAGTAAAGGTATGCGAACTAATATCGCGGTCGTTCTAACAACCACGTTGTAATGGCATGCGTACTAAACGCATGCTAAGTAACAAGTGCTATTCATTTCAGGTGGGAGGACATCCGTGTTCTAGGGCCTAGCATAAGTACCGCCCTGGCCGCCGCGTTCTGGACCACCTGGAGGCGTGTCAATAAATATTCCGGTAGACCCAGGTACAGAACGATCACATAGTCCAGCCTTGATATTATCAAAGCCTGGACCACCGTTTTCCTGTGTGCAACTGGAAGTAGGGGCAGAAACTGTTTTAGCATTTTTAGCAGGCCGAAACAGGACCCAGCTACTGCTTGAATCTGTCTTTCCTCTTTTCCAAGGATACTCTTCTGTTGTCGTTGCCACTCCCCCATCCCTCACCACATGTTTTCTGTCTGCATCGCCCTTTGTGTTTCATTATTTTTTCATTGGCTGCACAATTACCCTTTCTGCATAAAATATTACATAATGTAGGGTCAAGGAGCATCTGATATCACTTCTGCTACCCCTACGTCCATGTGCAACACTCATGGGTTCTCAAGAACCCAATGTCCACGGGTTTGGGTACCGACTAGAAGGGCCAGCGCCCGCCCCAGCCTGGCACTGAGACGGGCTGCACTGGGCTCTGCCCTTTCACCCAACTGTGCATGACACTGTCAGACAATTGAACATCCCAAAGTAATCACCCCGATTTACACGCCTGTGTGACTGGCGGCCTGCTTCAGCATTATAGAAAGTGTGCACTTTTTTACCTGCTAAGAGTTTCTTTGACAAGGAAATCAAAAACATTTTAAATAAGCCTTTCCATCAGACCCCCTTTGTCAGCTTTTTTGTTTCTGCTGCAAATGCATATTTAAGTTATCATATCATATTTCACAGAATTCTGCTTGGGGTGCACATTGTGTAATTTCTGCTCAGTGTTTGTGAGCGCTCAGGCGTTCATTTACAGTTCAAGGAAGTGTCTGGAATCTCTCAGAATCAGTCACTGCAGAATCCGCAGGTCCGCGTGCCTGAGGCCGCTCCGATTAACAGCAGAGCCTCTCAATCAAACGTTATTAATGACATCCTAATGTGCTTCCAGCCCATCTGCGCCGTCATTCAGATGTCACAGGGGGAGCCACCTCCTCTAAATGGAACGATTGATTAACATATATATGTATGTGCATGTAGTTCTGGAAAAGTCACTCCCGCTTGCTTTCCAACCAATGCTCCTCATTGAGTTTCAGGAAACGAATAAAGTTTTAGAATTGGTTTCTCTTGGCTTGCTGGACTAGTTTATTCCAGTGTTCACAGCTGTTTTTTCTGTGCGCCAAGAAGCTTCTGTGTACAAGCGCTTTAAAAATGCATTTAACATAACATGAGCAGAACTACGACTTGGAATGAGACAAAGACATATAATCAATAATGATTATTTAATATAACAAAGTTCAGTTTGGTTTAATATGGCATGTAAAAACTATGGAGGTCAAATAGTGAAAGCCCCTTTGAACAAACACACAGTAATACTACTAAAATACTACATAATGATATTCACAAACCTATCAGTGCAACTCTCCACCTCTAATACTAAGGGGCTAATTATGATGTCATCTCCGGTTTCAATTCTCACTGCCTAATAATAATGTAGGCGGTCGGAATTGAAACCGGCCGCTCATTCCGGCTGGATTCCGACGGGCTCATGAAGCCTGTTGGTCAGTCAGAGGCCCCAACATAATCCCTGAGGATGGCGTTTCCGTCTTCGGGATTACGATGTCGGTTTCCGACAGGCTTTTCATGTCAGGCTTTCTAAGATGGAAAGCCTGTCGGAAAGTGACTTTTGGGGCAAGTAGCAGGGCCTGATTCCTCCACGGCCTCCGGTTGGGGGCGGAGGGGGCACCTATGGTGCCCCCCTGTTTATCCCTGCACTGTGTGGCAGGCACCTTGAGGTGCCTGCTACGTTGTGCAGGGATTAACAGAATCTCCCATTTCTCCATGGGAGCTTGTTCTACAGCCGGTTTAGAGCCGCAGCACAAGCTCCCATAGAGAAATGGGAGTATGCGACTGCACCATGTGCGGTCGCATTGTAATGGCGGTGTTGGGACCGCCGACCGGAGGTCCGTCGGTCCCGAGATCACGGTGATGTCGGAAGGACGTGAGTCCGCCCGACATCGTAATCAGGCCCTTAGTAGTAAATGTGGTAGGGATGAGGGGAAGTGGCTCAAAAAAGGGACATGCTTATGACTAAATGGGAAGGGGTTTGGTGGCAGTTCAGAGGGATTTAGAGAGAGGCAAGCACCCACTCACAAAGGGTAAACCCATTGATATTCACAAACTGCACTTCTAAAGTTACCACAGTCATAAAGGGACCTACAGTTACCCAAGCTCAGAGCTGGAGTAAGTTCAGCACTACACATGGCCAACCTCTGGTACTGCTAAACCCTCCCATAGAAAATAATGGTGATAGGGACACAAAATAAAACCCTATAAGATTTTTTTTTTTAAATTAAAATAAATTATTTAAAATAGTTAAACATATAAATAAATATATATTTAATGGTAATGATATATACACGTTAAACATATTTGTTATTTAGTATTTTATTATAAAATATTTTAGCAAACCTTTTTTGATTTCTAAATTAATATACCATTAATTTTTATTGAAATATAATTCAGTTACTTTTGATTAATTCTATACATCAGTTTTAACAATTTAAATGCATAATAAAATGATTCTTTTACCTTAGGTGGGAATTTATTTTTTATTTTCAACTTAAAAAAAATGTTTTTAAATTACTATATCTACATTAATTAAAGATTTAATTCACAATTAAGTTAATGGTAATTTTTTAAGTTTGGTCTATGTTTCAATCAATCAATCAATCAAAAGTTTAATAAACTTATAATGAATTAGTGCAAATATTTTTATGTTAAATATCATTGTAAATAATTGTATTTATTTTAAATGTAGAATGAAATGTAACTTAAATATGATTAATTTTAAAGGAAAAGTTTTTTTCCAAAGTTTAAATTAAAAATAAATTCCCACATAGAGTAAAAAATGTTTTTTATTATGCAATAATACTTTTTAAAAGTGATGTATAGTATTAATTAAAAGTTGGTTAGTTATAGCTCAATAAAACTAATGTTACAATAATTTATAAATTCTAAAAAGTTGTGAAAATATATTATAATTAAAGAATGAATATGTTTAATTTTATGATTTTTTTAGCGTTAAATTCTATTTATTTATATTTTAAACTGTGCATTATTTTAAGACCCTACGTAAATTGTTTTCTATAGGAGGGTGTTGCAGTATCAGTGGTTGACCATGTGTGGTGCTGGACGTATTACCGTTTCTGTTGGCAGTAGAAACTTACACTCGTAAATTTGGCTACACCCGCCTTTTTCAGTCTACAACTTTAAGTAACTTTACACTTGCAGTTTGTGAATAGCCAAAAGTAGTAAAGTTGCTTAAAAGTGTAAAAATAATTTACAAGTGTAAATTACTCACAAGTGTAAGTTACCATAGTGAATAATTCCAACAGTTCTCCCGCCCTATTTAGAGGTGTGGAAAGCATCAGGTTTTCAGCATTTCTGCTAGCTCCCCCACTGTAAACCTCTGACCATGACCGCCAGGTCATAGTGACAGTATTTTCTTCTCAGGATCACCATACCAAACCATGCAAGAAATATGATATGATAGGTAAGCATGAACACACACGTTGGATAACTGGTAGTGCTGCCAAAGCTTCAAAACCGATTATAGTCATGAGTTCGACCCAGGAGCATTGCATTGTTTGACAGGAGGCAACTGCACATTCCCTGCACCTTCCCCGGTGGGTTTCAGGGCTTTAGAGGGGAGTGAAGTTCCTCAAAGTCAAGTGCACCGGGACTTGGAGGAGAACCTCAGGTTGGTTCTGCAGCCACTGTAACCTTGCACGGGACACCGTTTAGGAAGTAAATGAATCCACAAGACATGAAGCGTAGTTACTACAAAAATACCATAGGTTACAGCAGTTATACACTCAGCTATATTGAAGGGTGACTGTGCAGGTTCTAGGAAAAAGGGTCAATTGGTACACAGGCCTGCATCTGCCACCAGCGTACAAGTCTCTCCTTAGCCAATGTTTGAGTGGGCAGTAGCCATCACCTGCTATGATTGGAGGTATATTTTAGGTTTACTCTCTGGCAATCAGAGTCTTGTGTTCTGCTTGTGCAACATCAAACACATGGATTACCTTGGGTGAGTTGGCACATGGTCAGTACTCAGAGGGGTGCACCAGGGAAGAACATAAAAAATCAAAGGGGGTCAAGCTAGCACAGGGCCTTTATCTCAACAATGAATGGCTTACAGCCAGTTGCCAATTCTGTTTTTTTCACATTGCACTGGGCATAACGGGACATATAGTTTTAATGTCCGCCATAATATGGTTAGATCTAGACATCAGAGTCTGCTTGGTGCTTTTATCTGAAAAAACAGGTGAAAATCCCCCGCATGACATGGGGCCGGTTGGCAGCTATGCTGGTTTGTTCACTGTCCATTTTCCAAACACCAATCAGGCTTTTTACTGAGACATCAATATAATTTGTAATTTGCTTTCTGATACTGCCTTACTTCTTGTTCTTTTTCCAATCTATTATTAATTTCCTAATGTTTTGCTTCACTTTGTAGTAAAGTGTTGAAGGAGATCCCTGTTGGAGACCTTAACCCGAACGAGACCGTGGCAGCTAGTCAAGAGGCCCAGCTGTTGTCTAAGCTAGATCACCCAGCCATTGTCAAGTTTTACGCCAGCTTCCTGGAAAGGGAGAGCTTCTACATCATTACTGAGTACTGTGAGGTAAGACAGCTGGTACAGTGTGGACTCTCAACAGTAGGAACTGGTGAAACACCAAAAGTGGAACCGCATTGCACGCGGTACTCATGCGCATCCAAAACCTTTTTAAAGAGGTTAGCAGGTGTGTGCCTGATTTGACCTCAGCTACTAGCAAGTGGCTGGACTGCTCCAAGCTTATCTAACCAAATATATGGACACTGTAGTGTGGGAAAGGAGAGTGTGAGATGACAGTGTGAGTTAGAGAAGTAAGGGGAAGCTATACACTCAAAGCATCACTATATACTCAAACACCAAGCACTATAGCACAGCATCTACAATGTAATAGGACTTTGAGTGAGAGATAAAAACTTCCCATTCTTGCTCCTAATCATATGCCATTGTCTTTGTATCTAGTGCATACTAACTGCGTCTCTGTCCTGAGGAAGGCCCCATCAGTTTAACACTGAGGTTGAAACTTCAACAATATATTTATTGATTAATAGATTAGGTTTTTACTACGTGTTTTTATGTTTATTTCACTAAATACCACACCTTCGCACCACTGCAAGTGTTCACTATCATTGGACTGTTTATAATATGCCATTAATGAATAACAAGATACAGACCCAAGACTCTTTTTGCCATTTATTAAAACATATTCCTGGAACATTATAAGTGAACCGTATGAAGGGTGCTTCACTTCCCCATTAATCAAATCAAAACAACATCTCTTAAGAAATTCTTCTTGAAGGAGCATTGTCTTTCTTACACCCTGTCTTGTTGCACAGCAGGTATCAGTATTAGCAGTGAGGTGTTGAGAAGGATGGCATGATGTTTCTAACATCTCATTGGGCAGCTGCATAATTCACTTGCCTTAAGAACGAACAGAAGTCGCTAGTGAATTCCTCAGAGGCTGTTGTTGGCCATCCAGGTTGAAGAGCTTCTTGTTTGCTAGTGGTTGCCAGTGTTAGACTGGACCATAGTGGGCATGTTTTAAATTTCAAGATCGCTGAAATGTTCAGTGAACACATATCAGCACTTAAGGGCCACGCCAGTTTTCCACCCGAATATTGACTATAGAATATTGTGGGGCCAAAATATGGTGGCAAAGATATCGAGGAGCAAAATGTTGTGAAGGTAAGTCTATATAGGTAAGCACAGGTTTATTATACTCAACTCCACATTTATGCACCTTAACAATACACAGATCTTCAAGGCATGTAGATGTGGAGTTAAGAATAGTAAATCTATACTTACCAATATGAGTTTACCTTCTCGATATTTTGGTCTTTGATATTTTTTGTCGCAGTATTTTGGCGTCATAACATTTTTGTCTTTGATATTTTGGTATACATTAGCCACACCAGTGCTTGAATGCACTGTATAAATGCACAATGCAATCCATTGTGCAGGAGCTTTGACAGCAGGAAGCAACTGGATGGGTGAGAGGATATGGAAGGGTCATCACTGACTGTGGTGAAAGAGTTGGTATGAAAGTAAACTGCCAGTACACAACTTCTACTAAAACTGTTGGGCTTGGATTGGGAAGTGTCTTTACTCTTGAGCGTGGGCATGCAAAATCTTTAGTGTAATGTCATCAATGTTTTGGTTGGCATAGTCCTGTTTAGCTCATGGTGGACAGACCTATCAAGAGCATTCCACTTTGACATTTAGGGGCTCATTACGATGTCTGGTGGAAAGCCTCCGCTGACAGTCGGAATCTCCTCGACCGCGTCGGAGCCCTTCCGACCGACTTGGCCGGTTTATATTCTGACCGCCAGATTACGATGTTCGCGGTCGGAACATAAACCGTGCGGTCATTCCGAATCGGTTCCGAGCGACTAGCGGAGTATTCGTGTCATTCGGAACCGCATCGTACACCCCTATGGACAGCGTTTCCGCCTTTGGTATTACGATGTTGATTTCCAACAGCCTTTCCACGTCCGCCTGTCCGACACAGAAAGGCTGTCGGAAAGTGACTTTGGGGGCCCCTGGTAGGGCCCCGCGCCCTTGGTTGATGGCTGAGGGACCCCCCCTGTAAAACGCTGCATTGTGTGGCAGGCACCGTGGGCTGTCTGCGACAGGGTGCAGGGTTTTCCGCACACACTGCATTTCTCTATAGGAGCCTGTGTTATGGCCGGTTGTCGGGCGGAACACGAGCTCCCATAGGAAACAATGGGAATCCGACCAAACAGTGTTCGGTCGCATCGTAATCCGGCGGTCGGAACCGCTGACCGCAAGTCGGTTGGTCCTGAATCCGAGACGACGTTGGGCAGAGGCTTTCCACCCGACATCGTAATGAGCCCCTCTGTGCGCAAAAAATAATGGTGAGTGGAAAATTCGTAAAATATAGGCATGAAGCTATTAATTGAGTTGTGACTGAGGGAAATCATGATTCTTGGTGACATGATTTTAGGGTAACTCAGTGTAGCTGTGCCATAATCTTGGATTTTCCAAATGCTAACATTGTTTATAGGTGTAACTTATATTGCAATGATTTTAAACATTTAGCAGTAAAATTTTAACTCCCTACCTTAATTTGAGCAGTTGTTTGCCAGTGGTAAGAACCAGAACTCAGTCCAGAGCACCAGGATTTTATTGAGGTGTTTTCATTAATGATTGCAATGAATGTGAAAAGGCCAGAGACTTGTGCATTTTACATGAAAGATCCATTGATGCTGCAACATGATTTCTGATTATGAATGATATGTGCACAAGAATGGCATTTCTACTGGGGCAGAGCAATTTAGACTCCACCCTCTACATATGCTGTATTCATATATTACGATACATAATCCGTATATTCAACATGTGCCTTAAATGATTACCTCATGTGTTTCTCCTTTATGCTTTATCATAGATAAACAATGCTGTGCACACTTAGTAATCATATGCAGTAGTATTGGAGTGAATAAATAACCCATGTATTTACATTTATTGGATATTCACGTTCTAATGATGACAGTTTACTTTCCTATGGATCATGATGTTATAATGTGCCTCCATTTTGATTCTGAAACTGACTTAGCTTGACTGTAGGCTTTAATCGAGCATTACACATTTCAAAATTGATAGTATGCTGTTTATTCCTTCTTTTGCATGTGCGTAATCAAGTCCCTCATTAGCGAGAGAAGGCTCAGAACTTTGTACTAGACTGATAGTAAGTGATGAAGATGAAAGTTGGTAGCAGGTACTTAGAAATTACGTTTAAAGGAGTGTCCTGTACCTGGTGTACTAGGAAGATGCAACTCTCAAGGACGAGCAGATGTGTACCTAATTGTGCGAGAGTGGGAATTTGGGGAGTTTACCTGTTCCTGGCAAGTGCCGCCATAGGATTGGCTCTGGCCTGTGGGAGTGAGATAGGGATGTTCTGGGACTTTCTATTGTTTTTTAATTGGTGTTTCATAGTAGTTAGAGGGGAGACTTTAGCCGGCCTTCAAAAAGAGCAGATCTCTGTCCCATTCAGATTGACCCAAGTGTAAGCCTTCCTAATGAAAGCTCTTTTTGCTTCCTCTGCACTTCTACCGAGGTTGAAAGGATGCTGGCAGCTTCCACTTTTCCCTTTTATAAATCCCCTTTGCACCTTCACAGCTTAATTTAGCTAGGACTAGTTTCTTTATGGGACACTTGGTTTGGATAGTTTGCGTTCTTTACATATTGATCCTTTGCATCTGTATTTCATAATACTTAACTTCAGAGTGCTTGAACGCCTTAGCACTTTTCCTGTGATGATATATTTCATTAATCAGTGGGTTATGATGAACTAATAATTTGAAAATAAATCTTTATGTTTGCATACCATCCTCTCTGTCATTATTGTGGAACTGTATTGGTTTCGTTGACACATAAAACAATTCTGAATGTTATCTCTCCCTCAACGCTTCAAGTCGACTACCAAAGGTCCATCCTCCCTGTGGGGTATTCTCTATGATGACTATACCAAGATTGATGTTTAAAAACCCTCGCTCCATCACTACTATGGATGAAGTACAGAAGAGCCAGTGCGACACAAGGTCTCATCACAATTCCCCCAAGCAGGAAGGCTCAATAGCTTGATTCCTATTGGCTGATTCCAGCCAGGGCACCAGTCAGCGCTCCCGTTCGTGCGTACCTCCCCGCCAGTCACTATGTGATTGTAGTACCATCTGCATGCTTTGGCATTGCTGCGGCTACATTTAGTTTTAGCTTAAATCTCCAGCCACAATATCTAGGAACTGATATAGCAATTAAGGGACAGGAAAATTGGGGCAGTACTGGCATCACAGGGAACGACCCTTAAAGGACATAACTGAGCCTTGGCACTGGTTATTTTATTTCATATGAATTCCGCGCTGGGACCCACTGGCGTTAACAGAGCACTCTGAATAAAGCACTTGCCTCCTCGAGGCTCCCAGAGGGGGCAATGGTCTCATCAGCCCTTGACCTTGGAGCTCCCGTTGTATGTTGATGCGCAAAAGGCGCCCGTTTTAGGAAGCTAATGAAAAAGTACCAAATATGCGTTTTGTGATATAACGTTTGAATTGGCAAATGAGTGACCTCTGAACTCTCTGGCTTGGTAGCCCAGAAGAATGTTTGACAGACTGTCAGAGGCTGCCGTGGATACTGCGATTACTGGTTTGACCTTCAAACTTGACGTCTTCCAGCAGCGATTGGTCCATTCTGCAATTCTGCCTCTAGAACAGCCATGTTTATGGTACATGAGCTGTGTGATTATTGGCGAAAATATCTGTTTTTCTTCTCTCTAAGGGCTGTTTTTCCTTGCAGAGTCGCTCGGAAATAATCAGACATTGCCTTGTTATTAAAGATCAAGGCATTCTGATATTGCAAGAGACATAATCTGTTTTAGCACAGTGTAGCCCTGCCAGCCCACAGGGGCTTTCACACTTCCTGCCAAATAGGTTAGCAGCTAATTGGGCAACATAGCGCCATTAATCTGCCAAATGGCACAGTCGGCGCTACGCCTTTTCTTAGGCTGATTAATGGGCAGTCAAGGCAAGTGGTATTTTACTGGGGGGTTTGGTATTTGACTAAAACTTTTTTCAGGAAGGGAATTAGGATTTGTCAGGAGGAAAACATATCTGAGCCCTTACATTAAGGCCAGTGCTTGTTATGGAAGTTACTAGAAGCCAAATGCAGGCATTGGTCCCCTGTCCTTTGAAAGACAAGCACATTCTGGGACGGCTCCTCCATTAGGGCGGAGGAGCGTCGCCCCACTGCTTTCTCGCAGTGCGAGAAGCAGAAACATAAAATGGTATTTTAAATACCATTTTATGTTTCTGCTTCTCGCACTGCGAGAAACCAGAGGGTATGCCTGGTTGGGGATGGGCTTGGTTTGGTCGGGTTGGGTAGGAGTGGCTTGCCCAATGCTGTGGGCCCTGACTGTTTGGTCGACCCTCTGGGGCCGACCAAATCAGTCATGCGCACTCTGACTTTTCTCTATGTAGGCTGAATGCAGCCTACATAGAGAAAATGGCCTCGTCATAGGCGCCCGGCTGGGCGCCGTCCGCACCAATAACAACGCTGCCATTGCAGCGTTGTGATTGGATTGGGGAGAGGAGGGAGGCAGCCTGCTTCCTGTTCAGCAGGAGAGCAGGAAAACGGGAACCCCGAGCCCGGGAGTGGGAGCGCGCTGCACAGACCAAGGCCACAGACCACAGGGAGTGAGCCGGAGTCCACAGACCGCCCGCTGGTCAGAATACAGCCCTCGGCGACAGATCTGTGATTATGGGACCTGGGAAGGTAAGTTTCTTTTTTTATTTTATTTAATCACCCCCACCCCACCCCCTGCACGACCTCCCTCTGCGAGTCATACCAGCCGCGACTGAGCACATTTTGAGTATATTGAAAGGATACGCACAAACGAAGCACAGAAGTGTATCTGTAGGGTATATTTATGTGGTGCTGGTGCTCAGTGTCATCTTAAGGATTTTGGGAGCTCCAGGCAAAACATACTTTAGGGGCCCCTGTTCAGAACAGCTTTGTTTGTTATAGCCGATTTTCTGTTTATTCAAACCCCATGATGCCAAACAATATTGAATAATACCGTAAAGGGCGAGATGGAGAAATAAACAGATGGGAGAAAGATAGACAGTTCACTTTCTCAGGGGCCCCTTGGAATGTTGGGGCCCTGGGCAATTGCCCACTTTGCCCATGCCTTGAAACGTCTCTCCTTGTGCTGCGAGTAAGTAAGCTTGCACTGACTTCATCTTTCGTGCAATTGTGCTTTATGTTAATAAAACTAGGTGAAAATCTTTGCATTTACAGTGTCATTTCGAGTGTAAATAGTACAGCTGTGATTCTCCAAATTCACACAGGCCAATGAAATGCCGTAACAGGGGCCCTGGTGCACTGTACAGAGAAACAAATAGCTTTTTTCTTTCATTTTTTTAACTGCAGCACATTTTTAGTGTTATATAAGGACACAAAATGCAAAGCAGACATTTTGGCTTCTTTAATGCTTGTTTCCTAATTTGCAGAGAGAGTTGATGTATCCTTTTACAACCTGATCAAAATGAACAAGCATCGGCAAAGTCAGAATGTCAAACCTGCAATATTCATTTATTTATTATATATTATTTATTTATTTTTACAAACATATGCAACTGACATTAAAAGTGTCAAAGCGCAGTATAAAGGTGGCATGCAAATGGTTGCAAAACTAAAATAAGTAAAAAAGGACCCATTGAAAAAATAAATAAAAACGAATGAACTAAGCATGAAATGAAAGCAGAGATTGGCCGACCGGCCCTGGCATTGCAATTAACTGCTTTTTAGGTGGATTTGCACATGCGCCCAAGCAAAATGCTGTCACTGAAAATGAATAGAATCTGACCCATTGATTGAATTTCTGGGCTAAAAAATGTTAAAAGACTCATAGACATCTTGTTTTATTTACTTTTTTTAGAAACAACATGTCTCTGACTATTTACTTTCACATTTTTCACCCACAAAATGTAAAAAATAAAAACTATGCAAAAAGAAGAAACACAGACATGTTTTAATAAAACTTTATTATACAATTTTTAGTAATAAATATTAATAAACATTCCATTGTGTGAATTATCAAAATATACATTTGATTAAAAGTATTGGTGATTTTTTTGAGAAAGATGATAGATCTGCTTTATATATATTGATATGCTCACCCCTTGATAAAGCAATAGGTTCGATCTCCTCCATTTTCATCTTGTGCCACAAATTTCACTTCACCACATTTAAATACACATTTCGCTGCTTTCTATGTCAAACCTTTTTTCCAATTCACACAAGACAGCAAACAAACTTTCATGTTCATGCACATCTCTCCCTAAGACAAGATCATCATATTGAAAAGCCACCAAACCAGTCACACCTCTTAAGGTTACTCGTCAACATTATGAAGGAACTACAGCAGGCACACAGGTGAGTAATATTCCTGAGTGTTTTCTTATGCAGGACCACTACTGTCTGCAGGTGTGACAGGCAATCTTAAACTGCTATGAATTGGAACATTAAGTGAGAAACAATTCTAGAACACAGAGCCTACTAGCATCAGACTACCTCAAAGGCCCTAGGGTAAATACAACACATACAATTTACTCCAGTCTGTGGGAACATCTGCATGCTGGCTCTAAGAACCCTTGTAACCACATGCAAAGTTCACAGATTCACTGAGGTAAATTCACCAGAGATCAGAATCTTATGCAAACTTTTCAGAGTTTCAGAACTGCTTTATGGTAAGTATGGATTCTTTGAGGAAGTTATCACTCTGGTGAGACCGTAGGAACGCTGTGATGTCACTAAAGTCTCTTTCGTGCTGCAAGGTGTAGTGAAGGGAGCAGCGATAAAGGCAATTGTCATGCTGAAGACAGAGCAGGAAGGCGTAAGGACATTATGAATATGGCTGGAATTATCAACCCATAAACGTGAAAGGTCAGTGTAGTTTTCAGAATGACCAACAAATATGCAAATTATCTCTCTTGATATTAATTTTGTGAAACTCCTGCTCATACATATTGATTACGGATCTTGTGAAAACTTGACTGGGTTTATTATTTGATGGGTCGACAAGCAGAGTCTAAAATTGAATGAGTGAGTGAGAAAATGTGCACTCTCATATTCTCTACTTCTGGTGAACCAACCATAAGAATCAAGGGACAACGATGCAAGGACCACAATGTATTAGGGAATATTTGTAGTGATCTAGAGGGCATAAATATGACCCAGGTGACCTACATCGCTGTTGCAAATAGGTCACACCGATTTAGTACCCCCAGATTTCTTCCTTTGGATCACCCAGTTTTTGGACCTTTATTGTGGGTGTCTCACTACCCGAATCTCACTCACTGTAATTTCATGGTAAATTGGGCTGCATGTGTTTAACGCCAGAGCCACTTTAAAGTAAGGCCAACATGATGCAGGTAGGGTATGAGGCAACTGGGCTGCTTACATGTGAACACGTGTGCACATGTGTGTACGCACATGTGCGGGCAGTGTCTGAGAGACTATAATTGTGCGTAGCTTGGTATCTGCACAACGGTAGCCTGGCCGTGGCAGTTTTAAACTGCAAATTCAACCTGTCAAAATACACCCTTTGACAGGCCCTTTTCAATATTAATAAGTGAAGCAAATATATGATGTATTGCCCATACGGTCAGGATGCATGATATTTAAAAGTTGGACATGTAGAAATTAATGATGAATATGTCCTTACAGTGAAGTATCCCTAAAACGATTTTCACTGTAACAAGGCTGGCTACTTCCATAGGCTGTCATTGGGCTACATAGTTCCATTCATTAAATGTTGAATTCCGATTGGTAGCAGCTTGAGAAATACTTCTTTCACTCATTATAATTGTAATTTTAAATCCTCTTTAATCGTAAATTCGGATTTAAACTGAAGGTAGAGGGCCTGAGCAATTGCCCACTTTGCGCATGCCATAAAACGACTCTGTGTATGACAACGGCAGAAACACCATGGACAGTTAGAAGGAGGAGCCACATGATGCCCGGATGGACTAATGACTCTATAGCTGACCCAGGACTAGATGGTCTCTCCAGGGCCTGTGGTGCTGCCCCCTTATACCTTCTGAGGAACAGTTGGGGAAAGACCTGGACTTCTGTGCCCCACGAGGAGGAGAGGTGCACCAGGAGCTAGGCAAAGAAGAAAGCTGATGCAGGGAGCCAGTGAAACCTTCCCTCTGCAGAATGCCCCCCTCCCAGAGATCAGGAGGTCTAGAGCTCGCCACCAGTAGTAATGAGCCCAACATCATTGAAATAGGCCCATGGACCCAAGTTATGCAGCGATGAGGGATCTGATGTTTGACCTCCGATTGACGAACGCTGCGACTCTTTATTTAAATTATTTGTAGGGGACCGGGTGTGCATGGCCCCTTCCCCTGTATCAAGGATGACCTTGGGGCTCCCATCCCCCTGCAGGCCATGCACCAACAGCAGATCCCGGGACCCCATCTTTGGGACCCAGAACAAAGGCCAAGCCACACATGGCCGCTCCTGCCAAAAACGAGAGACAGACTGCTCATGCTGGGAAGCAGTAAAGAAAATGCCAGCTACTGTGCGCCACACCAAAGGTGTGTGTACAAGCAGGACAACCAGATGTGGGCTCCCGGTCCTGCCCCCCTCCGTACTTGCATGCATCTGAGTGCACAGTGGGATCGGGCACAGAGAATTGAAAGAAACACCAAGGAAAAACAAAAAGCAAAAGAAAACATGCGTGGCAAAGTAGAACAGCGGGAGAACCCGCTGTTATAATAATCTCTGCTTTGGGTCTGGGGTGCCCCATAATGTCTTGCAAGAGCTTGTTTTCTGTATTTCTTACTAATGTGGTACCCTTGGAGAGGCAGGGGCAACACCAATGTTATTTTCCACTGTAGTGGGGGCTGCATGGAGTGTCCCACCCCCCTTTAAAAGTGATTTTGAAAACTACCCATAAGTCTCCTGGGCCATTGAATTCATGACCCAGGAGAGTTTTTCATCACTTTTAAAGCTTACCAGAGCTCACACTTTTGCTCTCTGTCTTAGGAGGGATCTCTAGTGGTTGTCCTATGGCTGCATTCTAATGTTGCCTAAGTGTGTAAAAGAAAGACTTAAAGGCCCATTACGATACCGGGCGTAAAAAAATCCGCCACCCATGAAAGCGGCAAAAATCCGCCCGCCTACACCGTCTGAATACCGACCCAGCAATCATGATGCCTCGAACCGAAAACCGCCAGCGGCGGTAAAAAACACAAAATACCGCCCGCCCTTGCCCGAGTCGGAGTCAAACCGCCCGCCACGGACGGAAAGACGCACGACAACACAAAACCGCCCGCCCTCACGGTCGAGACACCGCACGTGAAATTACGATCGCACCGACATGAGCGCGGAAAAACAACAAATACACCGCCCGCCAGCGTAAACAACACTGAAGAAAATGGACACGGCAGAAGCCATGGCGGCCACGTCCCTGCACAGAAACAGCCGCGGACTCAAACAAACACACACAACATGGCAAACAAGTCCACACAGCAACCCACGCACAAATACACAGACAAAGTACACATCCCGAATACACACCACCCCTGGACAAACAAATAAACTACAAAGCCCAGAACACCAGCCACAACACACCTGAAAACAACAGACCATCAGGACACACCCAAACAGGTAAGTACAAAAGCAGCCCCTCCACAGACCACAACCCCTTGCAACATTGCAAAGCAGAGAGGAGAGGAGAGGACACAGTGACACAGCAAGGACAGCAGCACACCACAGATACGCACACATCACACCCACCACCACCACCACCACCAAACACCGGCACCACAAACCCCCTGCACATCACACATCACACACCGCACCAGCACCACAAACACCATGGCATCACACAGAATGCCCAAGTTCACTTCCACTGAGCTGACGGTCATGGTCGACGAGATCGTCAAGGTGCACACACAAATCTATGGCAACCAGGTCCAGCACACACCACTAGCCACCAGAAACAGAATGTGGAACAGAATTGTAGACCAGGTCAATGCAGTCGGGACCGTACCCAGAAACAGAGGAGAGATAAACAAACGGTGGAACGACATCAAAAGCCTGGTCAAGAAGAAGGAGAGCAAAAATCGAGAGCTGGCTGCCACGACTGGCGGAGGGAATCCCGCGCATTACAAGACCTTCAAAGCGTGGGAGGAGAAGGTGCGAGTCATCATCCATCCGGAGATCCTCACCGGATTACCAGGGGGAGTGGAGGCTGGTAAGTACAAACAAATGTATGCCAGCACACCGCTATGTACTCACATGCACTACCACCATGCCATAGCTCCGAGGGACAAACACCCCCATGTCCAGTACACAATACACAACACATCACTCACACATGCAACAGGCACCACCACACACACAGCCCAAACATATCAACTAACAAAACCATGGGGGCATGTGTACACACAGCCAGCCACGTAACTACCAACAGGTCCCCTAGTACTCCAGAAGCGCCACAACGAGCACCCCCACACCCATGTGGCAGCCGTAGCTGCACCAACCGACAAGTAACAGGTAAGTAGCCGCAACACAAAGGCAGTGGGTGGGAGGGGGACAGCTGAAGTACAACACCCACCAGGCCCCTAGTCCTACAGCACAGCAAGGCGGAGCACCCCCCACACCCATGTGGCAGCCGTAGCTGCACTAACCGACAAGTAACAGGTAAGTTGCAGCAACACAAAGTGCAGTGGGTGGGAGGGGGACAGCTGAAGTACAACACCCACCAGGCCCCTAGTCCCACAGCACAGCAAGGAGGAGCACGGCCCACACCCCACACCCACGTAGCAGCCACTGCAGTGCACACCGGCAGCCGACAGGTAGACATCCCGCCCCAGGACAAACGGTGTCAGTGGGCGTCCAGCCATCACCACGACCCATAACACCGCCCCCACCCCCACAGACCTGCAACATGGAGCACCCCCCGCCCATAACCATGTTGCATCCAGTCCAGTGCACGCTCAAAAACAACCTGCAGGTGGGAAACTGGACAGGGCGGGGTGACTGGAGGCATGAGGACTGAATTACGACTAACACATGGGACATGTCAAGTAGCAGAGGAACACGCAGCACTGCTCCCTGTCACAACCATGTGAACAATGTGCACACGGACATGAACCACAGAGTCACACCCCACATGACCCATCACAGACACAGCAACACCCAAGGAGCCACGTCTGCATGCACAAGTCACACTGATTACAGAACCACACGGCAGGCACAGTGCAACCCATCACACACAACTGCAACACCATCGAAGTCCTGTCCATGTAGCCCCTACTGCCTGTCAACCACACATCCCACAACTACGCCCATGTAAGACATACCACACTAGACGCAACAGCGTGGAACAACATAAATGCACACGAACACCACTGGACCCATCAAACACACAGACACACAATGCACATACAACATACCATCCATCTCATCCGTCAGCCCCAGTCACATGAAAGGTATGTCATCCGAACAGCTGGTCCACATACAGTAGTCACGCAAAGAAACATGCCCATGACAAATCATGTGCCAGAAGTGAATGAAGCGCACGTCACACTGTGAGCAACAACACACATAACATGGGCCACACCCCCCGAGCACTGCATTGATGCACATGGCACAGGGCAGCACGCACACCAAGGAATTGGACCATCTGCAATACGTCGTGTGGCACACAACCATCACTCACTCATAACAATGCGTCCAATTACATGGCCAGAAATCACAACAGACAGCAAATATGCAGGGTATGTCAGACATACACACACCTCAGACCATGCACTGTCATGTTGCCACAACACATGTCACGTTCTGCACCCATGGCTCACAGTATGTACCCCCAAAGCATAGTTCATCTCAAATGCGTTTCAGGGGGCTGACCCCCATTATGCCATCTGCGTTTCTAAGCGTTCCATATGAACCCCCAAAGCATAGTTCATCTCAAATGCGTTTCAGGGGGCTGACCCCCATTATGCCATCTGCGTTTCTAAGCGTTCCATATGAACCCCCAAAGCATAGTTCATCTCAAATGCGTTTCAGGGGGCTGACCCCCATTATGCCATCTGCGTTTCTAAGCGTTCCATATGAACCCCCAAAGCATAGTTCATCTCAAATGCGTTTCAGGGGGCTGACCCCCATTATGCCATCTGCGTTTCTAAGCGTTACATTTGAACCCCAAGAGCATAGTACAAACCAACCTCCACGATGGGTCTGGAGTCCGCATACACCAGAGCCACAAAAAGCAGGAGCACAGCAACACACCCATCGGCATTGCCAATCCGTCCCATGCCACATGTCCACAGCACACAGTCCCATTGGCATGCCCACACAACAACAAATAGCACAGCCACACACACGGCTCCGGGAAACCTGTGCACGACTGTGCACGAACTGTGGATGTCAGACAACCTATACATACTTTGTCATGTGCAACACAATAACATATCTCATTCCCCCCACAGGTGACGAACTGCTGGATGCTGGAGATGGAGACAGCAGCCAGCACAGCCAGCCTGCAAGCCCCCAACAAGGACTCACGGATGTGGAGGATCTGTCCTCCTATTCGGACACGGACCACCCAGCAGGCCCATCTGGTGTGGCAGGGCCCAACCGCACCCCAGGCACCCTCCCACCCACCAACCCATCATCCAGGGCTGATGACCACTCACAGCCCCCTGCTGCCACTGTCGTAGCGGCCACTACCACTGTTGTGGCGGCCACTCCCACGGTCGTTGCGGCCACTCCCACTGCCGCAACCACCACCACCGCCGCGACCACCACCACGTCATCACTGGCCCCAGCCCCAGCGCAAGTGGTGGTCCGGCCGACTGGGTCCACCCTGGGAGCCACAGCGAGGACCGTGGTGAGCAATGTGGCTAGTGGGCAGGTCGGTGGCAGCAGTACTGGTAGGAGGAGCAGGGTCAGGCCAACGCCAGCCTCCCCTGGGAGCCATGCCCTGCCTCAAATGGCCAGAGTACTTGGGGCCTATGAAGAGGCCCAAGGACAATGGGCCAGGTCTGCTTCCGACACGCGGGAGGTCCTGGGGGTGTTGAGGTCCATGGACGCCCATATGGGCCAATTCGTGTCCCGTATGGACCAACTCGTGGACCGCATGGGCCAGCTGGTGGTGGCGGTGGGGTCACAGGCAAGGCCAGCAACACCACCTCCGCCACCACCTGCTAGGGCGCAGGGTCGGGCAGCAGTGTCCAGTTCCCCTGCGTCCACAGCCAGTGAGCACACCTCACCCACCACCAGCAGGTCGCCACCACACCCCCCTCCCAAACGTGGAAGGGGCCGTCCGAAGTGGAAACAGATGTCCCGGGAGGACTTCGCACGCTCCAGACGCAAGTGAGGCAGCCAGCCATCCTTGACCACCCACTGCATTGACTTGGACTACGATCCCACCCCACACAGCCATCAGAATGGCATGTGTCTGTTGGACTAGGGACATAGAACTAGTGGGTACACCCTGAGCATCACGCAGCCATGGCCGACAGCTCATTGTCACTGCACGCAACACTCATGTCATCACCTTGCACACAATGACATGTCACAGTTGAAAATAAATGCACCTTTTACACAAACTGCTGTCTGTGCACTGTGTTTATTGAACGATGATCAACCGCCACCTTGAGCAGAAAAGCATCGGATGTGTGGCATGGCGATGGGACAGGAGGGGCTGTAGGGACCTAGGGGGGAAGACAGAACAGGAGCACATTCAATGAGTGTGTCACACACCCATCACACAGTACATGTCAACAACTACAAGCAATGTACACACATCGCACAGAGCAATAGGGCACAATGCCACAGCCACCGTCAGTGGCATACAAACCTGGACATGGACCATTGACACACAGCACACAGTGAACATAAGGCCTCCGTGACACAGCACACAGACACCTGCACAACTACAGCCACATCATCCGTCGTACATGGACACTCACCGTCAAGTGAAGTAGCGGGCGATGAGCTGCTGACGGACATTCACAGCTTCCTCCTCTCCGCTGTCTTCCTCACTCGAGCTGTCCTGGTCTGCAGGCTGGGGCCCTGGTTGATCTCCATCATCCACAATTAGGGGGATCTGCTTTCGAATAGCCAGATTGTGCAGCATGCAGCAAGCCACCACTATCTGGCACACCTTCTGTGGGGAGTACGCCAGCGCACCCCCGGTGCGGTCCAGGCATCTGAACCTGGACTTGAGGAGGCCAAAGGTACGCTCGACCACACGTCTGGTCCTCCCATGTGCCTCATTGTAGCGGTCATCTGCTGGGGTCCGAGGATTTCGTAATGGACTGAGCAGCCAGGGCCCATTCGGGTAAGCCGAGTCACCTGGGCGTGAGGGACACAGAGAACCGTTGCAATTCAAACAGGACAGTAGACAGCATCCTTAAGCCAGCACGCTACACAACTCCACATACTCACCGACAATCCAGCCACGGTCCTGTTGCAGATTGTTCATCAGTCGTGGTAATATGCTGTTGCGCATGATGTGCGCGTCATGGGCCGAGCCTGGGAACTTCGCACACACGTGGGAAATGACCATGTCCGCAAGGCACACCACTTGCACATTCAGGGAGTGCGTGTGCTTCCGGTTGCGGAAGAGCTGCTCAGTGGCCTGTGGTGGGACAAGGCCAACATGGGTGCAATCTATGGCACCAACGACGTGTGGGATCCGTCCAAGGGCATAGAATGCACCCTTCACTGCCGCCAACTCACGTGCCCTGGGGAATCGGATGTACCTGTTCCTGTACAGCATCATGGCTGCCAGTACATCCCTCAGCACCATGCTGAACATGGGCTGGGACATCCCACCTCCACTGCCCACTGTGTGCTGGAATGACCCAGTGGCGAAAAAATGCAGTGCAGCCATCACCTTAGCCGTGGGGGTGAATGCTGTCGGATACACCCTGCGAGGACGGAGGTGGGGTTCCAACATGGCACATAGTCGATGCAGGGTTGGTCGGTCCAGACGAAATGTCCGGATGACCTCAGAATCCTCCATGTCCGCCAACAATTGGTAAGGGCGGTAAATGTTTGGTCTCCGCCTAGGAAAGATGGAAGTGGACACATGTCAAAGCAACACGCCACATGGCATTTTCACATACACATAACTGATATGACAGAGCAAGAACATGAGTCACAGAACAGCTGTCATGCAGGGACAGCACAGCCACAATACACTTACACAGGTCTCCCACCAATAGCAATGGGCAGTGACACAAACCATTGCTATGTGCATGCACATGGGGATCCAGGCCTCAATGACCTGTGAGGCGTGCTGATGGGGACTGACTGCATATTCGGCAAGCGGCAACACCACGGCAACATGACTGGCTGCTGTGCATCACACTGCTTCCGAGGCTGGATGAGTATGGCACACACCAACGACGATGTGGGCACAGGCTGAGCGGCCAAGAAAAGTGGGACCTGTGGCACGAGGGGATATGAGACAGTCATTGGTGTCACCACTGCACCCTATGTGCAGCACTGTACGGATCACACCTCCAGAAGCATTGACAGGTGTACACATTGACAGCCCCATGCCAACACGGCTGTGTGCTTGCAAATACACATCACATGTGACACGTAACCTTGCACGTGCCAAGTGGCAGATGTACATAGTGAGAGATGGCATGCGTGTGCATATGCGTATACCATGCACCCATGCCAATGTGCAGATGATGACATGCTAACAGACATGTGGGGGCCGGCCACTGGCCGTCCCTGCCTATGCACACGGCATGTTGTGGCCCCGTCCATTGTGCACCTGCACCCACACGCACATCATGGCCACACCTGCAGATGCAGTGCGCACATCATACTGTGTGGTGCACATGGCATCAGCGGACTGTCACCAACATGGGCCAGGCCATTACGGCCAACTCCGATGACCCGCGCGGTTGCACCCTGCGTGTTCCACTATGGAGGTAGGCGTCCCGGGCCAGCTGGGAGCAGGCCAACGTCTGCAATTGCCAATGCAGGTCTCAGTGCACTTGTTGCTCGTGTGAATGTCAGGCTGGGCCATGCTGCCCCTCTCAGTCCCAGCAGGCCTGGCCTGCACATTGACTGCACAATGCCAGTAGATGACAGCACCGACTGCCTAGTGGGTTGCATGTGTCTCCTGTTCAGGACCCTCCAGATGGGCGCTAACTCAGTACTGACTATTGGACACACCATGTCTCGTGATAGGGATGTGTGTGTGGGATGGTGGCACTGAATGTGACCTCCGTTGCGTGGTGGGCCATGCACAGGGCGAGTACGTCGATGATTGCGCAGTGTTGGTCACAGTGGGTGCACCCACACAGATGTGTTGCCCTATGTTCATTTTCTATGTCCGCATGATAATGGACTGTAGATGTGGGCAGACTACACATTGGTCGATGTGCTGTCAATTTGAATGTGCCTTCACACCAGGCACAGCTGCCCCTGCACATGTGACCACTGCTGCACTCGCTGCTGGGTCTGTGGAGCTGATGCACCATCTGTGCGTGGGGCGGACAGCTCTCCTCACTTCCGTCATTGCGCATGTCATCACTTTGCCGCAGGTGACATGGATCATGGAGGGCCCACATGTACGCGTGGGTGGCCTCAACAAGTGTGTCCAATGGTTGTCACCCCCAGTCAGTGCTTCGAATGTGAATGATGTTGTGCTGGTGCTAATTTCAGTGTGGCGGGTGGGCGGGGCTAGGTGCGGGCTTACATGCAGGACATGGGAGGGTGATCGGATTAGCGACTAGTTGCAATACACACGGGGCACGTCTTTTCCTGTCCACATCAGGGTCATTCCTTGAACTCACTGACAGTACTACAGTCGTCTTTGTCCCTGTCCTCATGGCCTCCCCTCGCTCCCCCCAATATGCATTTGCACCTGTGGGGCTAGCGCATGCAGATGCAGCCCCAAGCTCGCCCCGGAGAGGCCAAGGAGTGTATGTGTGGGTCCAGTTGAACGAGTGGTCTGTCTCACGGCATGATGTGTGGCGGGACGCCGTCCACCTGCGTGGTGCCCCGACTCGAGACCCGGGCAACATAGACAATGCATAGCAGTCTCCGCAGTCCGGATACACCACCTGCGACACACAGAGGCTGTAGCTGCCCTAGCGGCCCATGCCGCGTCCATCTGGGGCTGATGGACCCACACATTCACTCTTTTGCCTCACTGGGGCGGGCTCGGAGGTGCTTGCGCACGCGCTGGCTTCTCTGTTGCAACGGCATGTGACGTGTGTGGAGATGTAGGCAATGGGTGGGATGGTGCGAGCCACCTTCCGTGACGTCACTCCTGCTCGTGACGTGTGCGTCCCCCCAATACTTCCATATGACTTGAGCCATGCTACACATTGAGGATGTTTTGCCTGCGTGATGTGTCCCGGAGGAGCGCGCCGAGTCCTCTCCCCCACCATGCTCCACTGCCATCCCGTGCCCTGGATTGCCTGTGCAGGTTGACAATGTTGGGGATACACCTGGTCGGCAGGGGCTGTGTGTGCCTTGTCAAGGGCCTGGCGGGCGCACAACAGGATCCAGCTTGTCCACAGAGGGTGGGCTGACGTGTACGCCTGATACCGCATTGTTCGTGTGCCCGGCTGCTGTGCACACACGTGTTCACATCCCCCCCGACAGGTGGCCTTTAACATTGCCCAGGGAAGCGGTAATGTGCAGTTCCGGACCCCTCCCGACACAGCGTGTTTCAACTTTGCATGTGCGCATCTACCCGTCACACCCACCCACCTGAGCGAAGCGTCACTCCCGCTTCACACGACACATGTGTGTCTTCCACAGTTGTGCTACTCATTTGCGTTGACATCCAATGACAGTGGACTACATAGTCATGTCACGACTGCCGTGTACATCACACACTCTCATCATCTCACATTCGTACTTGTGAAAGGAATCAGCAGAGACAGTTTCTTTCTTCAAACCATGTATTGTGACTTATGTCCTCTGTGATGCAGTATAGTGGACACTACTGGCAGCGGAATGCATGTGGAGGATATACTGAGCATGATTACACATAGCTAAGGGTGTAGGGGTACATGTGATTAGCTGTTGCATGTGGGATGTGGGCTTCAGAGTTACATCTGCTTGGCCGTTGCTGTGCTAATGTTCATTTGCAAATAGCTGCGGTGCTGCGGACTTTGACACAGACGGTATACATTTAGCCTACCAGACCGCTTGGCATCATGGGCACAGTCCATCTCAGTTCCATGTGACAGGTGTGCTGCTGTTGTTACTCATGCACGCGTGCGTGTGAGTTGACATCAGGGCATGGGCTTACGTGCATGCAACGGCGTCCCACTTGTTGTTGCCATATGGTGGCTACTGGACATGTCACAGTCACTGGGGTCGTGTTGTTGTTGTATGCACTTGTCGTCCATGCAAAGGTCCTGTTACGGGATTTCCGGGGAGGGGGAGAAGGGGTGCAGCTCTCACATACTCCAGCCGGGCGATTCCTGTCCACTGTGCGGTGCATATGTCCATGGGCGCAGGATCCATGTCATGGCATAGTTGTACGTGCAGTTCTGTCCATGTGGGTGCGATACACATATCCCATGCCACTGCCTCCCCCGATACATGCAGAGTTCCTGGATGTGATGGGGAACAGAGTGCATGTCCCGGACACATCCGATGTCATGGCAGTGTCGTTGATGGTGTGGTATCAGTTGCAGGTCGTTTGGTATGGCTGTTGTAGTGGTTACTGGCCAGTCCGTGCGGAAGCTAAGCATGGGTACAGTGTCGGACATCATGGCTCACTTGGGGGATTGCGTCGGGGTCCTACGAATTGACAGGTTGACAGGTATGCGATGGCTTCCTGCAGGGCTTCCATTTCATTGGTGGTATACATGTTTGCCAGCCAATGTAGCGGATGGTGGCTGTCACGGTGTTGTTCGTAAGTTGTCCCTTGTAGGAGCATGATGGGGCATGCTGGGTGACATTCGATGTAGCTGTGATCCATGATCCGTCGTGTGGAGGCACAGTGGTCCCATTGCAGTGTGGGTCCGATGGTCGCCACATACGTCATGCCCCCATAGGCTGAACAGACCCTGTCGTGTGCGTCCAGAGGGTGGAATAGTGGTAGCAGGTCCGCCCTTGGACATGCCGGGTTGGAGAGGCACAACTCCACAGGATGGTGGAAGGGACACCTCCGACAGTAGAAGACGGGTATGACGCAGCTGAACAATGCGATGCGGTAAGTCAGTCGGTAACTTACGTTCAGCAGGGATAGGGGTTCGCATCCCAACATCTGTATCAGGTTGTGTTTGTACAGCTTGACCTGTCTGGCGTAGTTGGGTAGGTGTGTTGTAGGTGCCATTTTGCTGCGGGGCGATGTGGTGGCGTGCTCCGGCTGTGTGTGCAGTCTGCAGTGTGCAAGCTCCGAGGTTGCTGTGAGGTCTGTGATGGTCGTAGGGGGGCAGGACTTGTGTTCTGTTAGCTTGTGCGGAGGACACGGGCCCTCATCCCACGTGCTTCTCTGAATGTTCAAGGTCAGTGGTGTGTGACTCCTTCCAGATAACTTGCATGGGAACGGCATGGGGGAGTTTTATATTTTTTCTTTCCCGTTCGGTATGTTCTTAGGTGATATGCGCTATCTGCCCTGTGGTCGGTTTCCTCTGCATGCCTGTGTTGGTCTTTTTTTGGGACAATGGCTGTATTCTCCGGCTTGTTTAGTCGGGTTGTGGTTTCGGAGTTGGAATGGAAGGTCATTCAGTGCTGTCTGCTCTCCCGTGTGTGGGCGGCAGGCTGTGTTTCCGCTATGCGTTGGGCCTTGTGTGTGGGTGTCATTCTTGGGTCCACCTGTTGTCGGTCCCCGGGCTCTTTGGTGTTCCGTTTTGTATGTCTGGTTCATGGGTGCAGGGTGGTATGGGTGTTTCTGTGTGGTACTGGCGTACCTCTTCCCGACGGGGCCCATGTTCTGCTGGGTGGTGTTGCCGCCGCTGTGTGCTTCGCCATGTTTGTCACACAGGGGTGTGTCCTGATGTTGCGTGACTTCACTGACATGTGGGCGTCGGTTGTGTGACGTTGGGTGTTGTCCGTGAATTGGGCGTTGGGGACATGACTGTGGCAGGCCTGTCACGTGTCATGTGCGTTCTGGGTGTGGCTGGTGTGTGTGGTGCTTGGTTGTGTCCCTGTGTTGTTTGTGTGCGACGCATACATGGCGTTATGGTTGGGCGCTGAGTTGTGCGCATGTGTGGCTGCGTCATCGCCGCTGTGCTGCGGTGCCGTGACGGGGTCGTTAGTTCCTGGTCCCAGGTGGTGTGCCCATGATAGTTGCGAGATGTTGCAATTTGCCCTGTGTTACATTTGTGGGTGCAGTGGTGGATGTGTCTTGTCCACGCAGGGGTGTTGGGGGGGTGCCATGTCCTCCTTTTCCGCACTTGCACTGTGTGCGCTGTTTGCGTGCCCTTGTTGTGTGTGTGCCTACCTGCGTCTCCGCGGTACGTTGCCTCCTTGGTGGTGCATCAGGTAT
Organism: Calotriton arnoldi; assembly: GCA_963921515.1. Lineage (NCBI taxonomy): Eukaryota > Metazoa > Chordata > Amphibia > Caudata > Salamandridae > Calotriton > Calotriton arnoldi. The sequence goes on from CAWUFW010008522.1 coordinate 280,269, forward strand.
AGCATGGGGAGGGCCTGCAGTGCTGGATTCATGCTCGGGGGGTCGCCTCTTCGGTGTCTGTGCTCGGCGTTCGGGTTTCCGCCTCACTTTCACGTGCGGTGTCTCTTAGCCGTGGGAGCTGTTTGTTTGCGGCATCGTAATTTGTACGCCGGGCGGTACGTGATTTCGTCTGGCGGTGTGTCTCCATTGGGCTGCGCCGCTACGTGAGCGGGCGCACTTTGATGGCGGACGGCGTCGCTGGCTTGCCGGCGGTGTTTGGCTGCCTTTTCACATCGTAATTTGGCGGGCGTGTGGGCTGCGGCATGCGGGCGGTAACTGGTGGTTTTTGCATCCGCCAGCACGGCGGTGGTGCTTCCGCCCGCCATCCTAATGGGCCCCTTAGTATTCAAAGTATTTTATTGACAGTGCTTTTTGATAAATATTACAATGATTTTTGATAAATATTACAATGCTTTTATTAGCAATGATCATGTTCACATATGGTTATTGATTCTATTAACATGATTGTGATTTTAACACATGGTTATGGTTCTTACACTGTGATGGCCCTTTGATGAAGCCAATAGGTTTGCCTTTTAAGTGTGGTTATTCCTTGACAAAGCCAATAGGATTACCTTAAATATTGATGTGGTGACCCCTTGACAAAGCCAACAGTCCTGCTTTATTTACCTTGATCCCACTTATATTATGATGTTCAATCAATCAATCAGTACTTGTAGAGCACAGCTTATCACCTGTGAGGGTATCCAGGTGCTGGGTTGCTAGGCTTAGTCGAAAAGGCAGGATTTGAGTCACTTCCTGAAGTCCTGAAGCGGGGGTGATGTTCGGAGGTGGAGAGGGAGGGTGTTGCAGAACTTGGCAGCGAGGTAGGAGAATGAGCGGCTTCAACTGTGGCTATGGCGGATGCACGGTGTCTGTGCCAGGGAGGCGGAGCGAAGGTTTCTGGATGGTTGGTGGAAGTTCAGGCGGTGGTTCATGTATGCTGGTCCTTGGTCATGGAGGGTTTTGTAGGCATGTGTTATGTTCTATGGTATAGTTGGGGGGGGTCTTGTGATTTTGGGGTTCATGACCTAGTACAAGTCAAATGTAATTTCAGAATGCCACCAAAGGTATTTCCATCTGCTTGATGTATATATTTGTAAATTAATGCACAGTATTTAGTAGTTTGTGTGAAATTAATGTACTTTTCCTTTTTCAAAGAGAAAGCAATGACTGGACAATCAGTTATTGAATGTTGTTTTTGCATGTCAGTGAATGAAGCTTACTAGTCCACACCACCTCCCCTGATGGACCTTGATTTGCTTTGCTTCGCTACCCTGAAAGAGTCAAATGCTAAAATGGGGTGCTTGGTTTCCAGTAAGGAGAAAATTGTGGCTCTATCACTTGTGCAGTGTTCACATCTTGGATCACTAATAACCCAATTTCATACAATTACATTTCATACTTTATATCATAGCTCACTTGCTGTCCAAGGACCATTTACAGCTAGCCTCTAATGGGAAGACACGGCCACAGCACAAGACAAGTGTAGCGGACACAGATGTATTAGCACAAGAACAGAGCAGCATTTCTGGAAAGAGCTGCAATTTAAGTGAGCATCATCCAAGTTTGGGTGACACAGGACCTCAGCCACAGGTTTCCTTCTAGGACTACCCTCCAGGATGCCTGGACCCACCCAAAGGCTCATTGTTACATGGGGGACAGGTTGTGTAAAGGAGGAGACGTGCATAGAGGGTGGGATTCCATCAGCAGAAAAACCAATGGATAGCAAATGATGGAAAGATAATTGGAAGGGTGGAGAAAAGGGAATATATGAGAGCAAAGCTGTTAATACGAGGTATATTTTTAGTTTCACTAGCTGTTAATTCCATCTCCAGGTGAATAGCCTTGATGGAGAGACTTTCCCTAACAATCCAGAAGGACCTTTAAAATTCTACCTTCCACAATATTCAAAAACACAAATGATGTATGTGATATATATTCAATTACTTATAAAATGGTGAGAGGAACCCGTGCTATATATATTTTGAGCACATGGCTCAAGTGCTTTTCGCACAAAGACCTGAGGATTGGGAAATGCCTTTTACACTGAAACTTTGTTTGTGAAGATTGAGGTTCGTATTGTATTTGAGAATAACTCCCAGATATTTATGAGAGTGTACCTACTTCAGCATTTTGAATGGAAGGTGCACCAGAAAAGTAGTCAGGATAACAAATTTAGTCCATCAATCTTCTTTATTCAAACTTGTGTTAAAACCGGCACTCAGCCAAAGAGTTTTATTGCTTGTGCATAAGGAACTTCATCAGGGCTTGATTGATAATGTAGAGTATTCACAAGAGGTCCTTATAGTATGCAGTAGTATTGTCCGGGTATTCAACTGTGCTGATGCTGGCTACCATGCCGTTACCGGGAATACTTTATTGATATGATTTCGAGCTGGGATCTGACTTAACTTCCCCTCACTGTGAGTTGCATACCCGGACAATACTACTGCATACTATAAGGACCTTTTGTGAATACTCTACATTATCAATCAAGCCCTGATGAAGTTCATTATGCACAAGGAACGAAACACGTTGGCTGAGTGCCGGTTTTAACACAAGTTTGAATAAAGAAGATAAATTTGTTATCCCGACTACTTTTCTGGTGCACCTTCCATTCAAAAGCATCTTTTCTTCTCAGTGGCGCTCAATGATGGTGAGTGCCGGAAGTAGATGCACAGGACATTAATTCAAACCCAACAGCGATTGAGGTGCTGAACCTTTGGTCAGCCGTTGTGTGCCTTTGTTTGAAACTACTTCAGCCTTATCCCACTTAGATATTATCTAAATTTGGGATTACTTCAATCCTCATGATCTTGGACTTCTTTGTGCTGATCCTGAAATAATGTTAGTCAGCAAATGACTGAAGGTCAGACAATCTTAATTGGAACCCAACAGGGGGTAAATCCAAGATCAAGACGTCATCTGCATAGAGCAGTACCTTTAAAACGTTTTCTCTGATAATTGGTGGAAATTTATGTACATGGTTTAATTTATCAGGTAAGCAGTGTATGACGAAAATAATAAAATAGCAGAGGGGCAAATAGACATCCTTGTTTTAAACTATTAGGCAGGGGTATTTTTTTATTCCTCTATATGCTCGTATGAGTCCTCTGATCCGGGAAACAGCGTTTACATCGCATGCGCTACATCGCATGCGTTTACAACGCGGTCGTTACAACGACCGCGTTGTTACAACGCAAACCATTACATCGCAAGTCATTTCTACGACTTGCTGTAGGGGGCGCGCTAAACCAAGGAATAGTATAATTTACTATTCCAACACCTTCCCTACTGTTGCACACGCTGGAGTTGGAATAGTAAATTTTACTATTCCTAAGTCCAGCGCGCCCCTTACAGCAAGTCATAGAAATGACTTGCGATGTAATGGTTTGCGTTGTAACGACCGCGTTGTAATCGCATGCGATGTAGCGCATGCAATGTAACATCGCATATTCCTCTGATACAGGTGTTAGTGTGTAAAGTCACTTACACTCTAAACAGCATTCTTAGAATTTGAAAGTCAGCCAGTTTTCTCCATAATATTGCCCAATCAACCTTATTGAAGGCTTTGGAAAAATCTAAGTGCATCGTATACTGGCTGACCCTTCCTTTCCACATGTTTCTCGAAAATGTATTGTACCATTGAAATACTATTGAAGCCAGCATTATTCTGGTGAAAACCTACTTGCTTGTACTAAATTTTCCATGACTGTTCCCCATAACAGATGCTGCAAATAATGTACCAATGGCATAGAAAAATACGATCTGTCTCTAATGCTGTGGGTGAAGATGAGATCTATTCTTGAGAATAATACTCCCCTTCCAAGACACTGGAATATTACTTCTAATAGAAATAGCAGAAATTGAAGGGGCAAGAAAGTTCCCCCAAAGTTCAGGATTCTGCTTCAAACTATGACTGGCTGACCATCTGGCCCTTGAGCTACAGAGTCTCATGCATCTTTAACACATTTTGCTGTAGCTAGAGGGATAGGAGGCTGAGTTGGGGTAGCAAGTAGTGCCTTTGCTAACCTTTTGGAAAGAGGCAGTACTCCTGTAGAGGAGTAAAGTGAGAGCGCATGATCTATCCACTCAGATTCAGGCATCTACGCGGCCACTTTTTGATCCAGTGGTATTAGTGATGAGTCCCCTGCACTGCGTGTTGAAATTGCAACGGTCATCGTAAGATAGAGTTGAGGTGCATATTTTTCCTTAGCATCATAGTGCACATTTATGAAATGGCACATTTATGAAATGGCATCTTCTTAACCCTGTCTAAGTTGAACTTGCTACAAATTGTTTTTTATATCCCTCTTACAATAATGTTTCCAACGGTGATATACCTATGTTCCAAGCACTTTTCCACCAACTGACATAATATTAGAGTGTTTTCTTTTAAAATTTGTTTGAATTTAATGTTTAAATAATTTTTAAATTTTTCAAATTCTGTGGTGATCTTGTCCCCCACTAAATGACAGACGATATATCTCATTTTTAGTAGACACCAATGACAATCTATGGGGCAACCCTGTATTGCTCTGAACCTGGATAGGTTATATGGCAAGAATACCAATGGTCTTTATGGACTTATTCACATCACATTCAACTCAGTTCCCTAAGGTTTTATAACTCCCCTGTAAAGGAGTTGGACAATGTTCCCATTGCGTGTAATTAAAAACAGGTCTTAACGTGTTCGTCTTGTGTAAGAAATGATGCCCATAGTGTTGATAACAGAATAAATCAGCATAATTGGCAGAATTTAAGTATAACTCTTCAGCATCAAAAGCAGCATAATACTTTAAATCTGAAAACAATGAATGTACTGCTTGTACATCCCAATCATCGGAATGTATGTCCTGCGTTACCACATCTCCTAAAGAAACACGAAACACGTATGGTATCTTGAGGACTTCCGTCAGGCTGTGAATTTCGAATGCTACTTTATCCCAAACGATGCCATCTGCAACCGGGAAAGCTGAAATGTTCACGGGGCTTGATCACGTTTCATTATATGGGACGATGTATGAGGGGCCAGAATTCCATCGACCAATTTTACAGCAGAGCGTTCTGGCAAATAATGACCATTGATGAGCAAGAAAAATACTGTCACATATCCAATCGACATGAAGAGGAAAATCAGGATAAGTGCCAACCAGATGTAGGTACAGGGCGGGACCAGGTAAGTCTTTTTGAACCAAGAGATGAAAATACTTGTTTTTGTCGGTGGAAGTGCCAAAGTGGAATACGAGGAAGAAGAGTCATAAGAGAAGCTCGTACGTTCCCCAAAATAACCGCTTGCTCCCATGCTCATCAAGGGCAGTAGGGCGGCATCAGCTTGATGTTGTCGAGGACTGTTCGGCACTTCACTGTGGGACTCGTCCGCAGGGTAAGTGTACTCGACTTATGCGTTAGAAGAGGATGGAGGCAGGACAGGCAAAAGGTCAATAGTAGTTTCCATCTCACCCTCAGCGATACGGGGACCAGTCGAAGTAGTTGAATGCACCGGATTCAAAGAGATAGCGTTGCATAAAACTGCAGGAGTTACATTATTCAGAATCGGCAAGACGGTGTAGCTTGACATTGTCCACTGAAATGTATCTGTTGTTTTTGCGACCAGGCAAAGGTGGTAGTATGACTGTAAGAGTACCCTTCAATTCAAGTACTGGGACCGGTACCCGATAAGAGGGACCAAATTCTTTTTTGTTCACCAGCTTTTCTCGTACCAGATCTCCAATCTTAGGAAGCCAGCCGGCGACCGGAATCAGCATTGCTGTGTCATTGGTAGATGGCAAATGTTCAGTTGCGTAGCTGTCACAGGTCTTTTGTAGGTCCTGTAACATAGTAGAATGATTATCTATGTCAAAGGTTGCGGCAGCCACCACAATGTCTAGACCATCAAGGTCTAGCACAAACATTTTAATGCCAAAGAGCATTTCGTATGGGGTCCGCCCACCCAGAGATCTTCTAAGGAGATTACTGAGTGCACGTTGAACTCCATACAAATGGGCCAGCCAGTTCCTGCCAGTATCTAAGACCCTAGCTGTCAAAGATTGCTTTAAGTCACGGTTCATCCGCTCCACTATAGAGTTGCCCTCAGGGCTGTATGGAGACGAAAACTGCACCAGCACCCCCATCGACTTCATCGCGTCCTTGTACGCCTTAGAGGCGAACGCTGGACCTTGGTCAGAATGGAAGGTGCCACAGGCAAACATCCAGACAAAGACACGCAAATCTCTAATGACATTTCGAGCGTCAGCACTGCGTTGTGGCCAAACCCATAGGAATCTAGGGCACGAATCAACTGCAACAAAAATGTATTTATATGCAGTATCAGAAGACAATGGACCGCATTGATCAAGATATACACAGCCAAATGGCTGATTGGAAATACAAAGCTGTGTTTGTGGTGGGCGTGAGACCCTAGACGGTTTGATTTGCTGACAAATGTCACACGAAAGTACATAATTACAGGTTTGTTTATATAAACCACGCCACCAATAACGTTGTTGTAAAATAGAGACAGTCGCCCACACCCCGGCATGCGCAGAAGCCATGCCTTCGTGTGCGGCAATGATCAAAGCAAGTCTGCGGTCCATGTTGGGAATCAGCCGATCCCCAACTGATGGAATTTTAGCATAAGGAACTTGTTCGGGAGATAAATGATAAAAATATTTCTAAGGGAAGCCCTGTGGATAAGCAGTTCCATCCTTCGTAGCAGCTACAGCTGCCAGAATGTCATTATCTATTTTAGTCATGGACCTTGTAACTGCTGCAACGGACCACGTGGCTACTGCAGATTTGGCCGCCTCATTAGCCAAAGAATTACCAGGAGCATGTGCTCCCACACACTGATGATCAAGAGTATGTATAACCTGTGTGAGGGGCAGACGTCGTTTAAGTTCTGACACTCAAACCCAAAGCTTTTTATGCTTGATTGCGCTGCCTTTAGAGTCTCAATAGTCATTTTTAGACCAAAAGAATAAGTTGTCATTAAAAGACTGAAAACAGTAGTAGGAATCGCATACAATAAGAGTATTCACATTAGGATCAGCAAACTCGAGGGCTAGAACAAGAGCACGCAGCTCCACCAATTGCGCTGTACAGTCTCCAAGTGCCTGAGTATGCACTATAGAAGACTTAAATTCTCCATTAACTATTGAACCAGCCACAATAGCGCAAGTCACCGAATAAGCGTGTTTGGAACCGGTGGCCGGTTGAGCGGAGCCATCTGTATAAATGATACATTTGTACTCTTCCAATGGAAGCAACGACAACGGAGGAGGATGAACATATTCATACTGTAAAAACTCCTGTGTCTGAAGAGCAGGATCAAAGATAAACGTGACATCAGCCGATGTCAAAGAAGTAGCCCATTGTATCCAACGGGGATGTAGTGCCTTAGAGTTGGGAACACTTGCCTTAGTCACTGCTTCTAAAGCAGGGAGAGGCGTGACCATAAGAATGCGTTTTCCCTGCGCAAGCGAGCGTTCTTTATGAATCGCCATTTGGACCGCGGTTAAAACTTTTTCAACTTTCGAAAATCGCATTTCAGACCGATGGGTACAAATGTGATTTGTATGCAATTGGTACTGTGCCTCCCTCATTGAACGTTAGGTAAGTGAAACCTACCGTCCCCAGTACAATACGTATGACCAGGTTCGTGGTATTATCACGCGTCAACAAGTAGTTAGTCGCTAGCAGATCTGACTGCAAAGATTGTAGAATAGTGGTATGTTCCCGGAAGCCAGCTGGCAGAAGAATATGTGGTTGTATCAACGCATAAAGCGGTTTGCTAGGCTGGGCATAATCGGGGATGTAAGTCCTTCCGAAATTTAAAAATCCCAGCAAAGACTGAAGTTTCTTCAGCGGAGAGGGAGGTTGCAATTGTGCACATTTCTCCAGAAAATGAGGGGCTAACCCCCTACCTTCATTATTGAGCTCATAGCCCAAAAAGAGCACCGCAAAATGAGCGATGTGTGATTTTGCAAAATTGAATTTGTATACATAGTCGGCAAACGATAAAATGATGCGGTCGACTCGGACAAAATGCGGCATTAGTTTGTCGTCCACCAGATAAATATCATCTACGTACGAGAACGCATCTGGATCTATGCTGTGCAATAAAGACACAACACGCGCAGCAAAAGCCCTGGGGCTGTTCTTATACCCCATAGGCAAGCGTGTAAATTTTTTCTGATTTCCGACGGCGGTGAATGCTGTCAAGTCACGACTCTCAGGTGCCAAGTTATGACTGTAGAAACCATTGGATATATCCAGTGTAGTCTTGTATTTTTTACGAATAAGGCTGTTCACTAGCACAGAGCTGTGTGTGTTCTGTACCGCAAATGTACGACAATGACTATTCAAATTTTGATAATCCAATACAATGCAATATGAACCGTCAGGTTTTGATACCGGAAAAAGAGGATTATTCATTGGTGATACACAGGATTCAATCACTCCTTGATACTCCAACTGAGTTAGAATGTCACAAACGGGAGCCTTAGCCTCTCGTCTGATTGGATACTGCGGTTGTGGTTGTGGCATAGACCGTAATGGTATCTCATGTGCCGGTGAATCACTATCCCAGCCCACCTAGTTACGGTACACCGCTGGGGCAAGGGCCAAAGCCCACTCAGATGTGTAAGCCTTTGCATGTTCTTCAGGGACGTAACGCGAAAAACTCGGAAGTATCATGTCCTCCCCTCTAGAAGCGGCAAGCACAAATGGTGGAGGCCAATCTGCCTCCACCAACAAAATGTCGTATGAGGCGGTGAGGTTTTCCCAGAAAACCGCTGTGATTGTACACTATATATAACCTTCAATTTGAAAGACAATTTCATAGAGTCTATCCGGGGGGGGCAACTCGGGTATGTGCTGTTTCTACTGTAATAAATGTATCAGTTGCTTTCACCTCCAGACATGGACGCAGTGCCTCCCGTACTATGGTAACCTCCGCTGTCGAGCAGAGTCACCGCCCAAGTCCAATCTAGAAGCCGCATTCTCACTGTCTTAGGCATACTTCGCTGTTAAAGCGGCAACCTTTTTCTTCTGATACGGGGGTCGAAAACAAGGCAGTTCCTCTTGTTTGGTTTTAACGTCAAACTGTCGAGGTTGATCCTGTCCCTGTTGTGTGGTCGGACCTTTGCCACGATCCTGGCGTTCCCCACCACCGACTTGAGAGTCCAATGTGTCCTGTAAAGAACAAGGAGAGCGCTGATCAGGGACGTGAAATCGATCAGGAGTCTTAATTTTCGCGTGATCGCGCAAATCATAAGTACGCTCAGAAGAATCAGGTGTCGGTGAACCAGCACGCGAACCTTGCTTCTGTTGTTGCTGCTCCTGTTTTTTATTTCTCCACTTTTTAGGAAAGAACGGGCGCCCATCCTTATCAGTCTGGGCTTTTTGTTGAGTTTGAGCTTGAGTTTGCGTTTGAGTAAAAGGCTTAATTCCCAGACTATTGCGCCCTAAGGTTTTATAAGCTTTAGCAATAATCTTTGGCAACTCGCGCTGATTGTCTGCGTCTGCCACAGCCTCCAACCGTTGCGCCACTAGCAAGCTTACTGCATCACCCTTAACATTAGCAAGGATCATATCGCAAACAATGGCGAACATCCCCACCAGTCTCATCCCCAACTCCAGAGCCGCCTCGGCCCCATGTTCATCCTGAACACTTTTTATCACGGATGGGAGTACAGTCATTGAGGGGATGCCGAAACACATCGAATAAACCGCTTCAAACACTCTACCCCAAGTGTTACAATCAGCTAATTCGGGCGCTAGGCCTGTAGATAAACTTATGGTCAGGAACCTGTGTATCTCCACAGGCGTGGTATTTGGAAAAACAGCTTCGAGTTGTCCAAATGTTTCAGCAAGCCAATAAGGAAATTCGTCTTTATTTTGCGGACGCTTGCCCATCACTGAATTAACCATGAAGGACTGATGATTACACCACCAGGTCCCGGTGGTTGCGCAGCATTGCCAGGTGGTCCCACCTGGAAGTTGCACGACATGAACTGAATAACAGCTCTATGTACACGTATTAACGAAGTATGCACACGAGTAGCTCTGCGACTGTAGCAGTAAGATAATTTGGGTGCGGGGTATACCCAGCCAAAACAGGCCATGTGCCCCATCTATCGATAAGGGGCCTTAACGGACCAGTAATAGGGTGAGGAAGGGCGCCAATAAACCATATTGCATGTTACCAAGCCGTTAGCGGAACTTCAAGAGATCTATAAGGCCGATAATTCTGCGGAAGGGCAGTGGCAGTATAATCGTGAAACAAATGATCTGTCCCATCAACTGCTGTAAAGGTGACCCAAGAATAAAATACCTCGAAGCGGTGAGCTGCATCCGCTTCAACAACAAAAATAAACGCAACACCAGCAGCAGGGACCCCATATGAGTCAAATACGTCGTGACTGGTGCGCGGTTAGGATGTGCTATGGCAACCACCATAATCAATAGCAGAGAATAACAACTTACGTGTGTCAGCGCAATAACAGGTTAAAAAGAAAGAGAAAGACCTTTTAAAATTCAAGCTTGAAAAACCTATATAACATCAATATAGGAGGCTACACTGTCACAACTGTCTCCGGAAACAGATGTGAGGGAGATTGTGGACAAGCACAACCACTACTCAGGAGTCTTGCAGTCAAGTACCAGACCAAACGTTGGCGGCGCCATGTTGCGGGGATTCTGTACATACACAGAACTATGCGCAGAAAAACAGGACCTCTGTGTATAGGGGCTGAACCTTCCTACCACCTTAGTACCCAAAATCCCCAAACCGACTAGCTATAGTGTCTCATTTGTTCTCCTACATAATCATGAAGCTACAAATGATTAGACAACCCAGAACACAACACTCCGGACTCTCTCAGGAATCGCGGTAGCAAGACATACCCTTTTGCTCACTCACTCGTACTTGTCCACAATAAGAATGATCAGAGTCACTGTTATAGTTCAAAATATTTATTTTAACTATCGTGCTCTATAATGCAGTATGCGAGCCACTACCAGCAGCAAAATGCATAAACCTAAAACAATTAGCATTGTTACAATTCCATAGAATAGAAAGGGGGATGTCATCATATACAGACAGTGGAAAAAGGACTATAAGGCCTAACCACCCCCCCCTTGGTAAGGTGAAGTTTATTATATAAAGGAAGATCTCTGGGCTTTGTCAGCAGACCCCATACCTTAGTGCCTAGATGGAAGTTTTACATCATAGGAACAGCATAGCTCTTCTCCCTGGAAAGGTCCCTCTCCAAGTGTGTGTTAGAACAACATGCATCCCCGTACTATCAAAGCACGAGTTTCCAGCAGCGCAGCTGCGTTAGCATGTTTTGTCTAGGTGCTAGGGACTGACCAGAACAGAATAACAAGTGGCATTGTTTATCGACCTTGCACATCGTGTTCAGACTAAGTCCAGGAACAGGCAGAGAACGCAGAAAGCAGACAGTTCTCATGTGAAAGGCACAAACAGAGTCTTGCAAAATAAAGTCATGTAGTAACGTGCGTAAAGGCAGCATCATGGCAGCAGAGCTCATGCTAACTTAGCAATGTCGACAATGACCCTAACGGCCATATAACAGAATGTCTGCAACTCCGCTCAATGGATGAAAAACCACAGACCAGAATGTAATAAATCATCAAAATCTTCATAGCTTAATCAAATCACAAATAAAGTGCCTTATGAAGAAATAAACGGAGCAGACCACATGAGTTGTGACAAAAGTGACAAGATTTAAGAACAACAACTCAAGGTATCAAACCTTCTATCAGTGTGCGGTATATAATGTATATGGCTAGCAGTCCAAGAACACTAATATTGTTGACGTTTCAACCCCAAAATAATCATTTAAGCAAGGTCTTCATCTGGACAAATTAGGATGAACTCTTCGTCTCAACGGAAATATATGCTGCTAACACAGAAGTTTGTTGGCAATGGTGAAAATTTGTTTCTAACTAAAAGGAAATTATTTTCAGGGTGGACACCTGCCTAGAAGCTTGTGCCTGCCTATAACCACCGTTGCAGGTCCTGCCGCCCTTGATTGTCTTAAACTCATCCCCTGTGAGCAGGTTTACTCAAAAGTAACATAGGACCATTACGGTATAATTATACTTCATAACACGTCACTTGACGAGTGCAATTTCAAGTTTTGTAAGACACAAGATTCAATGTGCATTTACAAATGCTGATATTCATACTCATAATTTTCACATTAGTGTGGATATATGTTATGTTAGGTTATTAATATTTCTAGACTGCAACCAAACCAGTGGCTTCTTGGCGCTATTAGGGGAGAGCGGTATCTGTGAATCAGGACGATATTTGAGTTTTATTATTGTCTACATGGCTGTTCTCTATCTCGGTGCATGCTATGAATGTACCATTGCATAGATTTTCACATACATGTTCGATTCTGCATCTGCAAACATGCCATGTAACTAAACAAATCAGTATTCTTTTTCCAGGGTGGAGACCTCGACTGCAAAATCCGAGAATACAAGAAAGCGGGGCAAAGATTCAGTGAAGCGCAAATAGTGGAGTGGTTTGTGCAACTGCTGCTTGGAGTCCACTACATGCATGAAAGGTACAGTCTTTTAATGGCTTCCATAGACTTGGGGTGTAAAGCCGTGGGCTCTAGGCCCATATACTTAGAAGCCACAGTAGTACGGTTACTGGTAACTGGCCACGAGCACGTGCACTCGGGCCATTTTATTGGCAGGGTCACCTGACTGGAAATGCCTGTGTTGGATGGGTGTGGGGTGGGTGTAGAGACTGCCCTCAAAGGAGTGGTTGGTTAACAAGTACATGCTGAACACTAGAACGTGTCCAGTAGGACACTACAATTGGGCTACAGCAGTATTTTCAATATTAAGTGCAGCCAGGGACACTTGTAAGTCCATGCAGGTGACTTCAAAAAATAAACATGATGTGATGTGGAATTTCAAGGGTAATTCCATTTCATAACTAACGTATGAGACTCCAAAATTGATGGTGAGTGTGACATAGCACAGTGCTTCGATTGGAGCAGTGTGCAAAAAATTGTTTGTATTTCCGACATAAATTATTCTGACCTCATTTATTTTTAATCTCCTCCTTGGAAAGTGTGCTCTGAATTCCACTGATTTGCATTGATTGGACAAGTCCTGCGATTTTGTCTCCACTGTAATACACGTATCAAAATCAGGTGGGCGTTTACCACTGGTCATTTCTTATCCCTATTTCTTACAATATTTTTTGCTGGTTTGAGTCACTTTTGTGACGCAAAACCCAGTACAAAATGTTTGTAAATTTACCCCTACATGTTTGAAATGGGAATGATAGAACAAGATGTGCTTGTTTCCTTATTTGTAATTTAATCTCTCTCCCACAGATAGATTGACTGATTTCAGACTCCAGAGTCAAAATTGTGCTTGAAGTTATTGTCAAACAAATTAAGATTCTGATGAGGAGTCCTTTTCTATAAGAGCTTGATGTCAACAAGTACCTTCTTCAGGAAAATAAGGCAGAAATAATCCTGCATTTGATTTCAACACTGGAAACACACTGGGCCAGATTCACAAAGGACCTCCACACTTGTGGCGGAGGCCCCTTAGTCGTAGGGGAGTCTCCACACTCGGGGCAGAATCGACCGCAATGAGAAGTCTCATTGCGTAGATTCCGTCCGAGTGTGGAGACTCCCACATGACTGCGGGGCCTCCGCTATGACTTCAGAGGTCCTTTGTTAATCAGGTCCAAAAAGTGTAGACCACACAGTTTGAAAGAAATACCTCTTTCGTGGATTTTCAGTAAATCTGTCATAAGCAGCCACAGGTGTTCAGGCAGCAACCCACACATCAAGATCAGCTGGGATGGGAACTGGTGTCTGGTGCCACTGATAATAATTCAGAACCGATTGTGCCCTTTGTTGATTTTTCACCGATCCAAGAAGAGGTTGGACTGGATACGTGGTGTTCCTCGTGATAGCGACCAAGGAATATGATAGTTCAGGATTAGCCTAGTCAAGTAGGCAGGTCCACCTAGTGCTGGTGAAGGCAGTGTAACATGCCCGGGCAAAGACATCAGACCTGGCATCCTGCCTGGCCATTGGTAGCAAGAGGCCTCTAGTAGTTTGCCTGGAGGCCTCCTAGTCTACCTGTGTGTCTGATAGGGCTCTAGCTGATACCCCCAGTGATGGGGTTCAACCGTGTGAAAGATGGCTCACCTTCAGTCCTGAGCTTCGTGGCTGGTCAATTACCTGACATCAAGCTTTGCAGACGTCTTATTCTAAGGAGTTTGACCTTTCAGCTTGTACATCGAAAGCTGCTTTAGTTCAAAACAACCAACTCTTACTTTAATTCAGAAAAAAACACAGTTCTTGCCTTGATTAAGAAACAAAGGACCTTCAAGCCTGTGCTTTTGTCACAAAATTGTTGTGTCAGATTATCTCCAACCAACCTGTCCATCTATCCAAAACAAATACTTTTTTTTATTAATCATCAATTCGTTGACAAAGTCTGTCAAACTTTAAGATACAAAAACATTAATCAGACTATGGAAACAGGTACAATTCAGAATTCATACAAAACATAACTCCACTAAATAGGGAATTCAATTAACATACAAACACAACCCAATGCAGCTCCAGCAGCAAAACAGAATATATTCAGCAATAAATCAATACCAGATTTGTGAGTCAAAGCCCCTGACTTAGTAAAAATTGGGTGTGAAAACCAATGACTCTGAGTCAAAGCCCCAGGTGCAGTTATTTAAAATATGGGAACAACTCTATTTAATATTCAACTGCCAAATACAATGCCCACCATGTGCAGAAATATGAGGATACATATTAAAGTCACTTCTAAGAGGGTTTATATCAAATCTTAGTTTGAAAGTCTAATGGGGCATATTTACAAGGGCATTGCGCCACAGGAAAGTCACTTGTAATGACGTTCCTGTGGCACAATTCCCGCTCCATATTTACAAGGTGGCGTTAAGCCACTTAATGTGCCCCTTACCGCAGCAGTCTGCTGGGGCAAAGGGGCTGGCAATGGGTGTTGCTGTTGGCATTCCACCGCAACATCCATTGCTTTTTTACGCTGCCCCCTATTTACAAGGGTGCCATAAATATGGGGCAGCGCAAAAAATAAGACCAGAGAAAACCTGGTCTTAAACAGGTGTTTTTGCTGTTTCTATGTGTGCTATATTTTGCAGCACACATAGGAGCAGAAAATTCCATTAGTGATTGTTCATGTGCAGGAAGGTGTCCCGTCCTGCACATAATCATTAAAAAATGACGTTTTGCAACTTCTATATGCGCTGCATTCTGTAGTGCACATAGAAGTTACAAATCACCAGTAGTGATTTTTTATGTGCAGGAAGAGACACCTTCCTGCACAAGAACAATAATTCCCTGCAACGCTGGCACCCTTGCACTCTGGTGCAAGTGTGCCTGCGTTGGCACTAGGTGGCTAAATTGAGTGCCGGTACTAGGGGAACGCAGAGGTACGCCGCATTTTTGTAAATACCGAGCGTCCCTGCATTTTGAAATTGTCAGAGCGCGGCGTTAGCAAATTTCGCTTAACGCCGCGCTCCGACAGTTTCTTGTAAATTTCCCCCAATGTCTCCTATGGTGGGAGGGACGCTGTTCCATTCACACGGAAAATTCCCTAAACCCCCCCTAAAATCAAGTAGCAGAGAAATAAAAGGTTTATTCACCCTATGTACCTGATCCGCTCCTTGTGAGATTACTCTTTCAAACTCCCTAAGAATTGCGAGTGGAAGAAACAGATTCCACACGACTATAATACCGTACTCAGTAGACATCTGCCTCAGAATATCACTAGCCAGCAAAATGTCATTCTTGCCAGAGTTGAGATTTTTGAGCATTGCTAGTATACCAGGAGGCACAACTTAGCTTACCTCGAATCACCATCATTGTACAAGAAGAAATAATGAACCTTGTCTTGACCTGGTGCCCAGCTCCAATATGGCAAGTGGGAACATTTTCCATTTAAACGCAGACAACAAAGGAACAAATAACTTAGCCCCGAGCTCCCGATCTAATTTCTGTGCCCACTAATGCCGGAACAATGTGCATGTTGTGAGCAAAGAGTAGTGTTTTGACCAACTCGCCAACTGTGCCATTTGACACATTTTGCTTGGATCCATCCCTGCAGACCTTTCTCTGTCTGTGCCCAAATAAATAATTTGTAGAATATCCACCTGAGTTTAGTGCTCCTCTGGATACTTCTGCTGACGTGTTGGTGAGTGTGACATTGTTTAATACTCTTTCATTCTGTTACATGAAGCCCACTTTGTATCTTTGCAATCTAATGCAGTGATATACTGCTCACTAGGGGCTCAGCTAAACCTATATGTACATGAAGGCAAGGATGCGTGTCCTTATGTCCCTACACTCTTCTGGGAAAATCTCAAATTGGCAACAACCTTACACTGGTATTTAACTTCTCCATCTTTATTTCTGTAGATTTAATTTTGTCAATCAAAAAAACTACCCCAAAAATAGAGCATGTGCTTTAATATCTTCAAATTCTGACTAGGAGAAGTAAAACGGCATATTAGCAAGGGCTTTATCGCTGCTTTAGTGGCACTTTTTGCCGCTAAAGCGGCGATTTTTTTTATCGCCCTATCAGCAAGCTGTCGCTAACAGGCATTAGCGACAGCTTTCTGGCGATAGCGGACGGTTTTCCCATCGCCTTGCATGCCAGCGATAATTATCGCTAATGACATGCAAGGTAGGCGTTCCCAATTAAAAGCGACTGGAAACAGTCGCTAACACAACTTCCCCCTATTAGCAATGCAGGCGAAGCGATAAAAAAAGTTGCGCTAAGCGCGATTATCGCTAGAATTTAACACCTGCTAAAAACATGACTTACCTGTTTCTTCAATGGGAGGTGGATTGTCAGGCTAAGTCCACCATGGCGTTAATGCGTGAATATCGCTGGATTTCCAGCGATATTCACCCATTTCGCCGCTATCGCTGGATATTTAATCGCATTGGAGATAAACGTTGCTAATAGCGTGTTATCTCCGCGATAAAATCCAGCGATAGGCGGCGATAAAAAAAAACGCGCTAAGCGCGGTTTGCGATAATTATCGCAAGTTGTTGCTAATATGCCCCCACATGTAGAGAATCTGCCAAGTGCAAGCAGTGAATTCTCTCCGTTCACCTCACAGACATACAAAAGCCTTCGGTTGAGTGGGGTCCCTCAATGGCAGTCATCCACTCCACCAAAGGTACTAGAGAGGACCATGTTACAGACTTAGACAAAGATGCTCCATTTTGCTTGCCACAGCCTATCTATTGAAAGGTCAGCTTGTTTATTCTTTTTCAAAATGGTGAAATTGCCTTTACCTTCCTCATATTCCATCACGTTGCAAAATATTTTTATATTTTATCCTCCATGATTGTGCTGCGACTCAGAGGGTGGAATTGTATTTTAACTTCTACTAGCTCGTTGTCTGTCTTCTATATAACAAATTGTAGAGCCACAACAGGCCATCTCACTATAGATCCCTAAATGATGAAGAGTGACTGACTGCCATACGTGACCTTTTTTGCTAATTAGCATTGAAATATCTCTTCGCTCCTCCAGATTGCCTTGGTATTTAGATAATTACTTTTGGGTGCATACGAATTTATGAACTATATAAACTGCACTAGATATTGGATTTCCAGCGGTGCTAAAAAATGGAGCATGAAACACATCGACATTAAAATCTAATAAAGAGAAAATTAAGTTTGTGATTTCAACGATAGTTAGTCATAGGTTTGTTCTACACTCATTCTACTCAAGGTCTGCTGAATAAATTCCCATTTTCTCTTTGTTGCTGCACTACTTGTGTTTAATTGTGTGTTTTACTATTCTTTTTCTCCTGTTATTACACATAGAGGAGTGTCGGTACAAAGTATGTTTTTAGTTGACTACAGAGCGGCCAATTTACAAAAACTTACAAACTATGGGAAACAGTGTCGCACATTGTCAGTCACATGATACATTTTTACAAGTACTTTTGTAAATACAGATTGGACTTTCAGAGCCCCCTGGCGAGCACAGGTCTAAACCAACTTACAAACACGTGGGAAAATGTGACCCGCGTGCCTCACACGACTTACCCTGAGGCGATGCACATCGAAAAACACGAAATCCACGTTGGGTATTTTAAAAATGTTTTAGTAAATAATGAAGCCATGTTCTAGTGCAGCTTATATGAATGAGTGTTAGTGCAGAAATAAAAATAATGGTAAAAAGCAAAAATGTAAATAGAAGAAGGTAAGCATTATGTCAAATTTATAATAAGTCATGTGATCCAGGGGAGGGGCGTGGCGAATGGCAGGCTAGACGCGTTTGCGAGAGCTCCCGCCGGTGGTGAATAAATCCTTCAAAATCCTGCTCTAATATTTTGCTGTAAACCCTGCAACCCTGGTGGGAAAGATTATCCGGTGTGTGAGACTCACTACGGATGCCGGTAATCCGGTGAATGCCGCCGAACGGGCCCCGGACAGGCGTGATCCGGCTGGGCCTCGGGACACCATCTTGAGAGCAGTGGGGAGCATTGAATCGTGGTGAGGAGGCAGATCACTGGCGGAGGCAATCGGAGCTGAGCGGGCAGCCGAGGTCTCCGTATATGGTACGGTGGATCCCCCTGGAGGCCTGGGAGACGGGAGGCCGCGGCGCGCTCTGGGCCGACTGTGCAGTGATGCACGTTGCGGCGCTCTGGGCAGGAGCCGGGAGGCAGGGCCGGACTGGCCATAGCGGGCACCGGGCGTTTCCCCGGTAGGCCGCTAGGGTGGGGGCCGGTTTTGGGCCCCTGGGAGGGCATTTTTGTTATATCAATATCGCAGGCCTGCCAAGTATCACGCTTCAGGTGTGACTCTAACGCATTTCAGTGTGGTGTTCCGCATCACCGCACTGAAATGCATTGTCATGCATTTAAATGTCACTGTCTCACTCTGCTGTACCAGCGCTGAGCTGGCTATGCCAGGCTGAGATAGAGCGCGCGGGCCGGCGCCTGACACCTGTGCGCAGGCTCTGCTGCTCGCCCCCACAGATTGCCAGCACTGCAGGCAGCAGGCTGGCTGCATTGAAATTTCCGCCCGCGGCTGTCACACAGTGAGTCACTGACTCACACTGCCCAATACCGAGACCCGGGGCGGGGCCCGCCTGCCCCGCCCTCAGCAGTGGTTGCCGCGGGGGGATGTCGTGACCTCATGTCCTGGAAGGAAGTGAGGTCGGATTCAGCCAGAAAGTGGCGGGGGATTTAACTGGAGTCTGCTGTCCCGCATCCCTGGCGTCCACGGCATTATATGTCACTTACGGAGGCTGGTCGTGGAGGATCTGACACCTCTTTTCTACTCGACATGTCAGAGTTTATTAGGTCAGGGGGCAGCAAGTCTGTAATTGTTTCTTGTGCCGTGCACACCACGTCCAAACTAGGTGATAGACACTGCGTGATGACCCTCTCTGGAACTCTGGTGTTCGAGCGAGCAGCGGTGCCGTGGGCAGCATCGCTCCTTCTTTATGCCCCTTTGCCAGTGTGCTGATGGTTATCTTGACGTTGTGCATGAGGTGAGGTGAGCTGCTGCATTTATTTCATTTTGTCAATCCATCTAGATTAATCAATCTCCCCACTACCGCAGACGTGGAGAGAGAGACCCGGAAACTCGGACGGCTCCTTGGCACAAGTGGAGCTTGCCGGGTGAGTGAGGCAACAAAATAAGAGGGAGAGCTTAACCAGAGCCGAGCCGGCAGCTGCTCTGGCTCTCAGAGCCTGTGCACGAGCAGAGCATTTAAAGCATTTGCCAAGTAATTCATATAAAACAGTGTGCTGTTCACAAACCGTGGGACTGGCCGCACAGCACTGTTTTTCAATAAGTGCAAGTATGTAAAAGGTGTGAAACTAATAAACAATGACCTATCATTGTGAAAAACCGTGTAAATAATGAAAATGAGGAAGAAAGTAAGGAAGGGAAGTGAAGTGAAAGAAGGGCATAAGGGACTGGAAGGGAGAAGTGGAGTTAGGAAAGGAAGAGAAAGATTAAAACAAAACGGAAGAAAGAATTAGGGATGAAAGATATATGGAAGGAGCATTAAAGAAATGAATAACTCGAACACAGATGAAAAAAAGGCTAATGTTGTTAAAGCAACGTTTTGTTTTTGAAAGTTTCTAACCCTGTAATGTGCAACTTTTCCGTATTGAACTGGAGGTCAACGAAATGCTAGTTTGGTCCCTCGTGGCACCATCATGGACAGTTCAGAGTCTAGTGAAGAGACCCTGGGGTTGTTGTGCACTGTCGAAGAGTTTACAGATCTCAATAATGGCACCAGCTGCAGCAGAGCACATGCACACATGGTTGAAAACGCTCAGCTCCCCACACATAGATTCAGCAGTGCAAGCTTCCCTCATGATTTAACTGTGTGTGTATGTGATGTTATTTATTTGGTGCTGTATAGTTCTGTTTGTTAGGGTAATTATGTGTCAAGGCAAGTGCTTGGTGGAGTGAGATGGTGAGTGTTTGTTGTAGGTGTCAAATGTGGTGGTGATGAATCTCTGACCTTCTTGGCTAATCCTCTCTTTTAACTCGAGCCAAACAAGTGATACCACGCCTCTCCTCGGATGGGTGACACGTTTTTCAGTTGTAATTACTTTCCTTTTTCCCATAGGTTTAGCCATCAGATCCAGTACACTATGTCTGCATTATATTCCTCAGACACCCCTAGCCAATGCTGAATTTGAGCCAGCGGTTGCAGATGGGGCTACCAACACCAATTGTTGGGAGCCAGCACTTATTTTTCTTCATTATGACTTTGACTTCTAGCAAGAGAGGGAAAAATGCACAAGGGAAAAGAAGGAGGATGATATTTTATATGTTTCCTCCATCTTCATTGCTTGATTTTGCTCGCGAGAAGGTGTCACTCATAGTCGTTGAATGTCACTCATAATGACACTGAAATTTTGAAAATGTCACACATAAGCAATCTGAAACCTTGGCAGCTATGATATCGGCCCCCTGTAAGAAAATCGGCCGAAACCGGCCCTCGCAAACTGCTCGGCTGCACTCCCCCTCACCCCAGGGGGGGCCAGCTGAGCAGTTTGCCAGGGCCGGTTTCTGTTCCCAGTCCGGCCCTGCCGGGAGGGTGAGCCTGCGAGCGCCGGTTGGCCCCCAGCCTGCTCCGGCCTGGATTGGGGAGTCCCGGGGTACCTGTCGGCCGCCCGTGGGGAGAACCGGCGCAACTGGTGAGTGATGCGGATGTGAGTGGCCTTCCGGGCGGTCAGTAAAGGTGGAAATACATACAGGGGTCACTACACCCACAGTGTGCAACAGAGAATCGAAGTGTTTGGTGGCCCGGGTCCCCCACTGGTTGGAGGTACCGAGCGAGTGGACGAGGAAGAGAATCCTGGAATCAGAGGCTTCTGGAAGGCACTGGAACCCCCCTGCTGGAGCGGCAACGGTGAGCCAAAAGACGGCTTTGCGGGGGGAGGGGGGTAATTACTGCAGACACCTGGGAGGCAGTTTGCCCATATGTAGACCTGGACTGTCTGTATGCCTGTGAGCCTCTACGACTGAGGGCAGCTCCATAGCACTATAGTGGGCACTCGCATCTCGACCTGCTCAACTCGGGTCGGGGTCCACTGGCACAATCCCCAGCACCCTAATTAGAGACGGAGTTGGATCACTTGGCTCCCAATCGGATGTGCCCAGGCGCTCCCTCGTGGATAGGGCAAGATCAAGAAAGCCCGGGGAGCCTAGGGGAAGTGTGCTTGTGGTTGTATATTAGCGAATATCTGCAACAGGATCCGGGAGTGCTCTAACTGAGAGGACGTGTGCTCTTGGGACTGGGGCGGCCGGAAACTAGTCGGCACCCCCTCAGACATTGTTGATAATAGGGCAAAAAGAGCGTTCTATAGGGGTGCCTACCCAGGCAGTTCAACAGCGGACTCTGAGAGACAAGCAAACTTCAGGCGGTGTTTTAGGGTCATTCAGCGCAGGAGACACTGGAGGGTGCGCGCTGTGGATAATTGACCTTCTAAAAGGGATCCAAACCAGAAATAGATCCAAAATGGTGAAAGATAAAGCCAACAAAGTGCAAACAAACAAAATCTCGAACTATGCGCATCCGTGCCCTTAGGTCCCTATCGGCCCAGATGTGAACCAGGCTGAGCAGGGGGAGGACTCGCAGAGCATCCCAGATCCGAATCTCTCTCTTGCAGACATTATGGCGGCAATTTACTCCACCAGAGAAGATATGGTCCACAGGATAGACGGAGTGGCGATAGACTTTAATTTATTGAGATGTGATCTCCATTAAGTGTCGGATAGAGTGTCCTCCAATTAAAAGGATGTGAAGGCCATGCAGCAGTAGTTTCACTCCCTCAGAGATACAGTCGAGCTGCTACAGAAAAAGGTGGTCCACCTGGATAACTGCGCGGAGGATGCAGAAGGAAGATCCAGAAGGAATAACTTAAGATTCATAAGATTTCCTGAGAAGAATGAAGGCCCATCTGCTGAGCTCTTTCTGGAGAACTGGATCGTTAATGATCTGGCCCCCAAGAGACTCTCAAAATGTTTCAATATAGAAAGGGCCCATAGAGCACTTTCTCCGCCGCCTCATCCTGGAGCCCCACCAAGAGCTATCATAGCCCGTTTTTTTAATTATAGAGATAGAGACATTATTCTGCAGATCATCCGTTCTAAAGGGCCACAATCCTATCAAGGACACACCATTGCTATTTATCCTGACTATACACAAAAAGTAGAACATTCCTGACGGTGAAACGCCGTCCCCAGGACGCCGGGCTGAAGTAGAGTCTTCTTTACCCAGCCAAGCTGCGGGTGGAACATAAAGGACAAGCCTTCTTCTTTCAGTCAGCGACGGAAGTGACAGTATGGCTGGATGAGTCTGGCCAGTCAGACTCATCTTTGGCGCTACAGTCGGGATCTGACAGGTCCTTGCGGAGGGCGGGTCCGGCTGGGGGCAGATCTCAGACCGCTCAAAAGAACCATGCGGCAGCCCGAGTAGAATCCGAGTGCGCCCGGACGGAACCCTGCAAATGGTGGAGTCGGCTCCTGACTCCGAAGACGGATCGCAGGATGTAATTCCGGACTCACTTTTGTCAAAGGACGCCGCGAGCTGAGAGTGAAGCGTACAACCTAACAAGGGTGTAACAGATAATTATAATAGTCTCACACAAAGGAATGGTGCATCAGCCAGCATAAACTGTTATTTTAGTAACTTGCTACCACTGACGGTGGACCTATTCCCGCCTTACAGGGTCCAAGTCACGAGATGGGAGCTAGAGGCTTGTCCTCGCACCCTGCTGTCTGCTCGGTTGCTTATAAGTTAAGACGGTGGGAGTTCTGACTTAAAAAGCACCAAACTTGACACAAACATATTGACAGAGAATTTTGAACATTGGTGCACTAGTTATTCACATCTTGTAATTTGTTAATGTGGGGGGGATATGGGGTGGCATCGGCGAGCCCTGATTCTCTACGGTCGGGGGTATGTGGGACCAGCAGTGCTGCCCAGGGGGTGGGGGGACTGGGGAGTTCAGTTTGTTCAACAAATTGGGGCATGGTGGATGTCTTTCATGAATGTGTCTGGTCGATATCTCATATACGCAGTTATATTCCAATTCGCTAGGGGGAGTCTGAGAGTGGGAGGGGGAAAGCACAAAATGTGAAATGACGGAGATGTCTTCTAATCTCTTGAAAATACTCACTTGGAATGTCTGGGGACTGGCAGCATTCGAGAAACGTAGGCGGGTATTTGCCTACCTAAAACGTTATAAAGTCTCATTTGCATGCTTACAAGAAACTAATGTGTGGGGGACTCATTACCATGCATTAGACGTAGGTGGAGGGGACAGATGTATGCTACTTCCTATTCAGGATTCGCTAGAGGAGCACTAATATGGGTGACACTGGGTGTCCCCTTCCAACATTTATATCACGTGATAGAGGGAAGGTATGTGATTCTGCATGGGACGTTGGAGGGGAGGGAAATATGCATTATAAATCTGTATGCTCCCTATGTTGACCGTCCAAATTTTTTCCCTTCTGCAATGGCTGCAGCGACGCTTTATCTAGGGGTGGCAATGTTGTTGATGGGAGATGTTAACTGTGTCCTGGATGGGACTCTAGACCGTGATAACCCCGATTACACACAAAACCACACATGGGCAACCCGGGACTGAGAACATTCTCATGCCACACACCAGCAACTAACACGTTTAGCCATCTAGACTATTGTTTCATCTCACATGAGCTAATACTGGATGTAAAAGGGATAACATACCAACCACTGTATATTTCGGACCATTCGGCAGTCTTGATCAGCTTGGAGGGCTGCAGACCTAAGCCGGCAATCCCTATGTGGCGTCTCAGGGCGGAGGCACTACTGGATCCTCCTTTTGCGGCGGTTGTGTTGACCGTTTTGGTAAGATACTTTGAGGAAAATTGGGGATCGGCCTCAAGTAGGGCATATGAATGGGACGCTATGAAGGTGTTTCTTAGGGGGATCTGTATGCACACGACATATGGGGCGAGGCAGCAACTGGAACAGGATATAGATACCCAGGAAGGTAATCTGGCCAAACTAGAGGCGGAGTTGCTTGTTTCCCCGCAGAAAAGGACATCATGGTGCGAAGCTCGTGCTGAGCTGCTGGAATCATGGAAACGTCTAGAAAAATACGACTACACTGTCTATAGGGAACGCCTACACCAAGAGGGAAACCGGTCTGGGGTCATGTTGGCCAGGTTATTAAAAAGGGAATCGAACACGTTACCAGTCTTACAACTTCAGAATAGTGATGGGAAATTGGAACTTACACAGGGATCAATCCTTGATATACTCGCTAAACACCTGGCTAAGGTCAATGGGAGGCACACTGTACCTCCTCGAGAGGCCATTGAGCTACCCCAGCTAAAACAGGAGGCTGAGGAGATGCTGGGGGCCCCGATCACCAAAGAGGAGATGATGGAGGCTATCAAACGCTTAAAAACTGGCAAAACCCCGGGATGTGATGGCTTTCCAGCGGAGATTTATCAACACTTCGCACCTACACTGGTTGACCGGCTGTTGGAGGTTTATAATGAAGCACTACATGCGCATGAGGGAAGCTCTGGTAATATGATCCCAAAGCGAGACAGAGACCCAAGTTGCCGAACTCATATAGCCCCATATCACTTTCAAATTTAGTTGTGAAACTATTAAGTGGCATCCTGGCGAGTAGGCTTCTCCCTCATATGACCCATCTGATTCATCCGGACCAGGCCGGTTTCATACCACAACGTAGCACTACGTACAGTCTAAGGCGGCTGGCACATGTTTGGCACGCCCGTTGCCTTGCGGAGGAGGACTATGCTTTAGCCCTCCTGGATATAGAGCAGGCATTCGATTCAGTGCCCTGGCCTTATATATGGGCGGTATTACAACGATTCGGGGTAGGACATACATTTCTTAAATGGACTCAATTGTTATACATGGATCCTTGCACCAGGGTCAGAGTAGAGGGCAGAGTATCGGAGGTATTTCCGCTGGAAAGGGGAACGAGCCAGGGCTGCCCCCTGTCACCCGTCATATTTGCAATGGAGCCACTGGCGGCAGCACTTAGAGATCGGCTGAATGCTTGGGGGATACCGGTGGGCAACACCAACCATGAGTTTTCCTTGTATGCCGACGACACGCTGGCGTATATCCGGCAACCAGCATGCTTGGTACCTGCCCTCTTAGAGGTTCTGGGGGACTTTAGTGCTGTGTCGGGTCTCCGAACTAATCATGAGAAGTCTAAATTATTCCTGCTTGGGAGACTAGCGACCCAACCAGTTGCCGTGCTGCCCAGAGTGGGGCTACCCTGGACGTCCTGGGAGATTAAACTGGCACTTACACCCAAAAGATTCCTTGAACTTAATATAGGGAGTGTTGTGGAGGGGATTTGGGGCTCCATTCACTTCTGGAGGGAATTGCCCTTATCCCTGATGGGCAGGGTCGCGATCACTAAGATTATCATTTTGCCAAGATGCCTTTATGCCTTACAAAATTCATTATATAAAATTCCGGTTAGTTACTTTAAAATACTAGATAGCTTGATGACGCACCTTCTGTGGGGCCCCAGACGTAAACGCATTTGCCTATCAACACTATAGAGACCTTGGCAGCAAGTCGGGTTAGAGGTCCCATGTATCGAGTTTTACTATATGGCGGCGCAACTGCAACATGCCATTCACTGGTTAGACGATCAGGATAACTGGGAAAAACGACTGTTGGCAGGGACACATGGGGGAACTTCCTTACCGGAATTACTGATGCACGGCAAAGGTGTCCCTAGAGAATGCCCCTACATCATCCGTCATGTAGCCGAGATATGGGAGACCACAGTAAGAAAAGTGGTAAGACATGCACCATATGCACCGGACATGCTTCTATGGGTGATACCTCTGTTTACCAAGATTGCTGACCTCATGTCAATACGAAAATTGGAGGGAAGGGGGATGTCTAACATTGGGGAATTTATATAACAATGGCCAATTTGTGACGAGGGAATGTGCGGAGGCTTCCTTTGATTTGGGCAGAGGACAATTTTTGCAATATGCAAAAATCTCTCGAGTGGCTAGGGAGCTTTGGCCTTATTTCCCTGAGGAGCCCCCCATAACAAAAACGCTGCAAGTAATGCTATATATGGCCCAAGGTCGACATCTGACTACTCACATATTTCGTGCGATACGAGATGATATGCCAAGGAAAATACTTCCCCTACAGGCGAGATGGGATGAGGTGGTGGGAGAACCTATGACCGCACAGGAATAGGTCAGGATACACAAAGGGGTTAAACTGGTGAGCTCTTACGCTCGATTCAAACTAGTCCAATATAATTTCGTACATCAGGCTTACCTCATCCCCAAAGTGCTAAGCAAAATATACCCAGACAGGTCCAGTATCTGCTCCCGGTCTGGGGAAATGGAGGCCGACTTTCTGCACATGGTGTGGACGTGCCCCCTTGTAGTCCCATTCTGGTCGGAAGTTCTACAGAAACTCCGGGCAGCTACGGGGTGGGAGGATCCTAGGGAGACACGGACAGCACTATTAGGACTACTGCCCACGCTCAAGAATAGGAAACTGAGTAGGAAATTTGTACTATTGGGATTAATATTAGCAAAAAGGAGTATTGCGATAGCATGGCTGAATCCGACACCTCCGAATTGCGAAATGTGGTTAAAGGACATATGTGAATGGGCAACGGCAGAGAAAGTTAGGATGAAGCAGGTCCGTAAAGACGATAAGGTAGAAGATGACATCAGAGCCTGGACGGCAATGATCACTGACCTAAGGACACCTCCTGGATAAGTAAATAGAGGCGAGAATGGGTATAAATAGGGAAAAGCACAAGACCGCTGGGTATTCCCTGTTGGACACAATCAGACACAACGAAGACACATAGACGTGGAGTAGACATTCACAAGGGGGGAGGGGGGAGCTGAGGGATAATGTTGGCATGAGTTAAAATCACACTAATAGCAAACGAAAAGGGGGAAGTACTGAGAAGTTGAAATAATGGGAATAGTACACAAGATGTGGAATATGGACCGTGTGCGAGCACAAAATGTATACTAGATTGATGCATTGCAGATTGTCGAAGAATTCTCTGACGTAAAGCAACTGACTGTAAAACTCCTGGTATGATATAAATGTAAATTATAAAAATACCAATAAAGTTTTTAAAAAAAGTCATGTGATCTAGGGAAGAAATTTGTTCTCATGAGGATTTCTTTCTTAAATTAAATGATCAAGGCATTCGTTCTGATTTCTGGAGGTAAAGAGTTCCAGATTCATGGGGCAATCCCAGAGAAGGCAAGGTTGTAGCTTTTCTTCTTGTGGAATCTCTGAGGTTTTAGAAGAAAGGTGTTTGCGCTTCTGGTTGTTCTGGCACCTCCGGAGAGTTTGAGCTTCGGGACGAGATAGTAGGGTGTTAGGCCTGGCCCTTTTGACAGATTTATCCCCAAACATTTTGCCTTTTTCCTCCTATTTTTCTGACCCTGTTATTGTTGGCTATAGGATTCTGGGCACTTTACCACTGCTGATCAGTGCTAAAGTGCATATGCTTTCTGTATAAATTGTGATATTGGTTATCCATGATTGGCATATTTGATTTACTGGTAAGTCCCTAGTAAAGTGCACTGAGTGTGCCAGGGCCTGTAAATCAAATGCTACCAGTGGGCTTGCAGCAATGGTTGTGCCACCCACATGAGTAGCCCTGTAAATGTGTCTCAGACCTGCCACTGCAGTGTATGCACGCGCAGTTGTAAACTGCCATGTTGACCTGGCAAGTGCACCAACTTGCTAAGTCCATACCTTCCCTTTCCTTACATGTAAGACACCCCTAAGGTAGGCCCAAGGTACCCCCACGGGCTGGGTGCAGTGTATGTGAAAGGTAGGACATTTAGAAAGTGGGTATTTTCTTACTTTATCATCCTGTGTGCCTCTGACTTTTGTGTATTCAGTGGCTGGTGTTGGAGTCACAGGAGCTGGGGAAGTGCATTCACTCTAGACAGTCACATGGGGGCGTTGAGGTGTGCCCGGGGTGACTCCTCGCTGGTCTGAATAGACCTGGTGTGCATTTAGAGTGGTGGGAGGAGTTTCGCTTGCACCTGAATAGGCTGTGTCTCCTTTTCACAATGCTGTCTCCACCCCCTGTGCTCATTCTGTACCAAGGCAGACGGGACTGGTTTGGATTGGTTTAACAGACCCTTACCACAAAGAGAACAATGACAAAATGGGGTATAAGTATTGGACTTTAGATTACTTCAAGGAACAAGAGGACCCTGCCAAGAAGAAGAGCAGAAGGACTGTGTGAGGAGTGCTGCCTTTACTGAGTGAGGGGTGGGTTGGCCTGCAGTTGCTGCTTCTGTCTGTGGTGGAGGAAAATTACTGACTCTTTTTGCCCTGCTGTGGTATTCTGCTTTTGGAGAATCTCCAAGGGCTTGTGTGTGCTTGCCTCCTGTTGGAAGTCCAAGAGAGATAAAAAGACTTCAAATCAAATAACCTCCTCGGGAGGAAAAGCTGCAGAACTGTGGTAGGAGAGCTGTCCCTGAAGTGATGGCCTGCAGTTGCTGCTCCTGTCTAGAGCAGAAGAAGGACTGGACAGTTCTTCACCTAGGTAAAAGTAAAGTGCACGGTGAGCACTCATTGAGGCTTTCTCAGAGCACGTGTGGAGCGCTGGATTACCAATCCCCAGTTGAGGAAGTGCTTACTGAATTAGTCAGCATGTGGTGAGCGCCTTTATATCTTGAAAAGGTGATTGGCACATGGTGAGCGCTTTATTTCACCCATTTTCCCCTGAAGCGCTACTGATTTATTCACCCAAGTGCACGGAGAGAGCTCCCATACACCGTGAAATGGTGACAATCGCACTGTGTGAGCCGTGAGAGGAACTGGCCCCGCCCCCGGGTTGCTGGAGCACCCCAGTGTTGGATGAGGCCATGGTCAACAGCGAGTGAAGCTCCCAGCATGCCTGTTTTGCACCACAGGCTGTCCCGAGGCTCGCTGACAGCCGTAGGAGTGAGAAGCGGAGCCCGCGAAAGGAAGCGCTCAGGACTAGCGAACACCCAGCACCCAGGGTCGTGCCGCCAGTCCTCGCTCCCACTGCGCCGCAGTCTGGCGGGCAGCTGCATGGAGGCTAAATAAGGAGGGGAGGGCCCAGCAAGGCCTCCCCAGTTGCCTACCTGTAGAGGGGGTTTAAAGCCCCGGACAGCCCTTGCAGCTGTGCTGCCCAATCGCGGGCAGCTGCTTCATTCAGGCCCTACCTTTGTGGAGACTTAAGCCCCTGCAATCACTCACAGCTGCGCCGCAGCTTTTTGTAGCTGCTATATTATATAACTTGGGGCACTTGAAAGTTGGATGGTGTGTGGGTGAAACCTCGACGGAGGCCCCTGCTGGGAAGTTGACCACGGGCTGGGGAAGCCCCATCGAGCTTGTAGTATACCGCCACCCAGGAGCACCGGCGCGCCGGGCTCCAGGTGTCACTGGAATTTTGGTGAAAACATGTTAGGTGAAAGTACCATTTGTAGGAACTAAATATTTTGTGCAGCAATTATGTTTTTCCTGACAAGGGCAAGTTATAAGTATTTGCCTTATGGCCCTAAATATTGTGTTATGATGATGGCCTAGTTGTCGAAGTGATCTATGGCCTGTAATATTATGACAAATGCCTAGTTGGCAAAGTGGTGTATGACCTACGTATTGTTATGAAAATTGCCTTGTGGCAAAGTGATTTATGTGATTGTGGTCCAATGTGTTTTGTGTATAATACAAAGGATATTTTTTTTATATAACCTTGTGTGGAGTCTCTTTTTGTGGTGTGCCTAGGGTGTCACTGGTGTGTGTGTGTCTCTTGGATAAGACTGACTGCTTTGCCAAGCTACCAAAGGGGTGAGCAGGGTTTATCTTGGGTATGTAACTCCCTTACCCTGACTAGAGTGGTGGGTTCAGCATGGCTTAGGTGCATACCCTAGCCAACCAGAAACTCCATTTCTAACATAGGGTATTATGGTGGAGGGCTTTATGCATCATGCAGGCAATTTTAATCTGGATTCTAGCTTCATATGGGAGTCCGTTGAGGGATTTGAGATCCGGGGTGATGGGGTCGTATCTTTTTGAGCCAGTGATGAGTTTTGCGGCACAGTTGAGCGAGGCCCTTAGAGGAGCAAGTTTGGATCTGGATATTCCGGAAAGGGTTGTACTACCATAATCCAACTTGGGAATTACTAAGGCTTGTACAGCATGTTTGAAATTGCTGGGGGGTGGGGGAGGAAAGGTCTTAATTTTCTTAAAATACTCATTTGGCAAGTCGGGTGGCAGTGTTGGGATGCGACCTCCATGCAGAGGCATTAGCTTTGGCTGCTTTGGTAGTACTACTTGCTCATCAGTATACCAGCCACACAGATTCCAATTTGAGCTACTTGAACTTTCATTCTTCCAATGGGGATAATGAGTACCATACTGTTCAGGCTGGGTAACAACTGTTGTGGGGATGGATCAAGATGCTGCGTTATGCCAGCCACACCTCTCACAGCACAGCAGTAATGGCGCTGTCTCAAGGGACACAGTGAGCCACATGCTGTGAGTAGCTCCAGCGACTCATGATACTATGATTGGAGTGTCATGGTGATAAACTGGGACAATTGGGCGCGGCCTATTCAGTACAACCAGATTTTTTGCTTTTTCGATCACTCTGTTTTGGGCTTTTTATTGTGGATGAGTCTCACTACATGTGACTCACTCAAGGTAATCACCTGGCAAATGGACTGCGCATGTTTACCGCCAGTGTTCGCCTTTTAAGATAGGGCCGCTACAGTGCACACGTAAGGGATGTGTGTGTGTGTGTGTGAGAGTGCTGGCATTCTCAGCCCAGTAACTGCGCACAGGTAGCCTGGCACAGAGGGGACTCTGCAGGATTAGATATAGATCTGGGGTAGGCCATATAATGTTAGTGTACACTCATAGAGAAAGTCTGTGTGATTTACTGTTTTGTCTGGAGTGACACTTTATTATACATGTCGGGGGAAACTGCCAGGGGAAAACTATCTTAAAGTGCAGTTTCACTTCCCCATGTCCTACAAAGCCCAGTGACATATCAAGATGGGGTGGAACATGGTCGAGTAAATCATATCTGAGAATTCCAAGAGGATATCTGTACAACTAATGGGTCATCTAGGATTGTCATATTTCTGTGGCTCAGAAACAGAGCCCAGGCCTTTTGTCACCATGCTGTGCCAAGTTGATTACATTTCTCTCCAGCAGCAGGAACTAAGGCCCCACCACACAAAAAGAGTAATCAGCAGTTCTTCCCTCAGCTCCTGAACAGGAAAGGGATGGGATAAAAAAAACTGCATTTGTTAATTACTTGCTACACTGCAGCAGGGCTGGGAACAGCCCAGGCCCACTGAACAAAGGAGGAAGCCCAGACAACTGGATCCAACACAGGAGGGGCTTCTCTTGGAACTTTTGATGGGAAAGGTCCTGATAGTGATGTCAGCGAGGGGCGGAGCTGAGACCACAGGAGCAGATGTGACCAGTGACTCCTGGATGACGCCATCTTGAACTGTCCCAGCTTGCTCTAAAGGAGGGGTTGGATAGGGGTGGAGAGGTGATGTGGCACCCTAGGATTGGTCAGGGGTGCCTGGCTTCTAGAACCTTCCACCCCCCTTTAAAAAAAACTCTGCACGAGTGGGAGACTCTCTCTTTGGTTGGTGTTTTTTGTGCTCTACGCTGCTGGACACTGGGACTGCGGCAGGCATGAACAACTGGAAGAGGGCTTGTTCCACGCTGTACAGCACATTGCGGCGCACTAGAGGGCGCTGCTTCTTTCTGCCGCTTGAGTAGATTTTCTACTCTAGCGACAGCTTTCTCAATGCAAAAAGGTAGCAACCTGCCACCACTGGTTGTGTTGAGAAATCTTGCCGGGAGGCGTTCTAGAGCTCGAAATTTGTGCTAGGTGAGGCAAATTCTCACTCGGCAACATAAAATTGGTGAGCCGCATGGCGGTTATCGGAGTTTTGCCGGAACTTCGCACTCCAAGTGGAGCGCGAAGTGGGAAAAACTCTGCAAACTCCACCAGCGGAGCGGAATTTGGCGCCCACCCCTATTCACTACCCTGAGAGAATCAAGTGCTACAATGGGGTGCTTGGTTTCCAGTAAGGGGAAATTGTAGACCTATTACTTGTTCTGGGCACACAACTAATAACCCAATTTCATACACAAACCATGTGGCTTATTATCGGTGCCCTGCAGGTGTGGTGTGGACCAGAAGAGGCCACATGCTGTCCGTGACCTCAATTGTTGACTTGTGGAAAAGGAGGAAGGGTCTGAGATGCACTTCACCGAAGCTGGAATACGCAAAGGGGAATGCCCTAGCAGCCTCCTCCTGAACCAAGGACAGTAATCATAGGAAACATAAGAAGGCTGTGAGGTGATTCCCTGGTGACTCCTGGCTTCTGGTGTCATTTTGGGGAGCTGAGTCAGCTATGGAGACCGGGAACTAAGTTAAGCAAGCAAGCTGTGTGAGTCGGCGACGGATGGGCTTGGTCACTTTTTTATTTACATGATAACACTTATTGAGAACTATTCATTAATGAAGTATAGGCACAAAGCCTCTTAGAAAGTTGCTGAGTTCGATGAAATGCTTCTGAAGGGCGCTGGACCCGATTTACAGAGGGCCTCCACACGTGTGGTGGAGGCCCTACAGTCATGGCGTGGGCCCCCCCCCCTCCACAACTGCGGGCCCCTTCTCCATAAGTGTGGAGACCCTTTGTGAATCGGCCCCATACTTTTTAAAAAACCAAGGGGCTAGCTGTATCAGACTGAGCTAAACATACAATACTATATATTTTATACATGTGAGCCATGACCACGGCCTCCCCCTTGAAAACGTTTCTTAAACTGAGAGAAAATAAATGTGGGAGCAATACTAAACCAAGTGTTATAACCTGTATATCTAAGAGCTCCCTACTTAGCTCATCAACTTTGGCCAGGATGCCTTTTGCCCATTCCAAATACCCCTGTATACAAAGCCAATGGTTCGATGGCAGCAAGCGAAAAATGATAAGCAGGGACATTAGAGGAGGTACAAGAAATAACCATAAAGTACCCATAGACAAGAGGAGGAACAATTGAGGACAGGAAAGTCTGGGCATAACTCTAGGTCTAGTTGATATAACAGAAGAAAGGCCTCACGTAGCAGATGATCCGTCTTCCTTACCAACCCAGCCCGTGGACTCACTTTCCCCAGTGGTTGCTCCCACTCCAGATTTTACTATTGACCAAATGGACCCAAGAAAAACTATTGTCAACTCCTAACTCCATCAATTGAAAAACGATGCTAATTGGTCTGACTTCAAACCCATGACCGAGAGTGAAGTCTACAATATAATTGCAAACTTGAAGACCACGTCCCACTCAAATGATCCCCTCCCATCCACATTAATACAAAACCTCAACCATATCATCGCCCCATTCTGGACAAAAATCATCAACTCCTCTATCTCCACAGGTCTTGTACCTGACTCCCTCCAACTAGGCCAAATCTCAACCACACTGAAAAACACAGGGGCTGACCCCAATGACTTCAATAACCTCCAGCCTATCACCAACCTCCCGTTCCTAGCTAAAACATTGGAGAAATGCGTCCTTCTACAACTCAACCATCATATTGAGCAATTTCATCTCCTTGACACCTCCCAGTCAGGATTCAGGAAAGGCTGTAGCACAGAAACTGCTATGCTGAATATCGCAGATGACATTCGCAGATTCTTGGATGAAGGTGACACATGCCTCCTAATCCTATTTGACTTATCCGCAGCTTTTGATACTGTTAACCACCCAGCATTAATTGAGACCCTCAAGAACCTCAGTGGTATCAATGGCACAGTCCTTAGTTGGTTCACTTCATACCTGCATCATCGCTCGCAACAAATAAAAATCAACATCTGTCTCTCAAATCCAACACCAGTTCCCCATGGTGTACCCCAAAGCTCAATTCTCTCCCCTTCTCTTTTCAATCTCTTCATGGAACCCCTTACTCTTATCTTGAACCAAGCAGGGGTAAAATATCACCTTTATGCCGATGACACCCAACTTTACTACAACATCAATTCACCGAGTGACATCATTCATATGAATGATACATTAATCAAGGTACAATCGTGGCTTAACACCAACCACTTAAAGTTGAACCTCAACAAAACGGAAATACTACTTTTCTCCCCGAAAAACATCCCTCTTCCAATGCAAGACTGGCTCACTAACTTGGACGCCCTTAACTGCTCTCTTACACTATCCAACTCCGTAAAGTCCTTGGGCATCACTCTGGACAAAAATCTGTCAATGAAAGACCACATCAGCAACTCAGCCAAAGGAGCGCTGAACACTCTTAAAAATATCAAGAAATTCAAACCTTTTATTCCGCCTGATGATTTTAAAATGATAGTGCAGTCTCTTGTCCTCCCAAAACTGGATTATGGCAACACCATCCTCACAGGAAGTCCGAAAACCCATCTTGACCCGCTTACAACAGTTCTCAACATGGCTGCCCAGCTACTGACAGGTGTTAAACTATTTAAGCATATTACACCGGCTTTCAAGAACCTCTATTGGCTTCCCATCAAAGGTAGATGTATCTTCAAGACTGCTTGCATCACCCACAAAGCCCTTCACACCCATAACCCAAACTACCTAGGTTCCAAACTCTTCGAAGCAGGAAGAGCCAGGGCTCTGAGAAACTCCAACTCACTTCTACTCATCCCTCCCAAACTGAAAAAGAAATCCTCACAATCAATCAATCAATCAAAGGATTTGTAGAGCGCACTACTTACCCGCGAGGGTCTCAAGGCGCTGGGGAGAGGGAAGGGGGGGGCGTGCTGCTACTGGTCGAACAGCCAGGTCTTGAGTAGCCTCCTGAAGGTCAGCAGGTCTTGGGTCTTTCGTAGGCTTAGTGGAAGGGTGTTCCAGGTCTTGGCGGCGAGGTGTGAGAAGGATCTGCCGCCGGTGGTTGTTCTTCGAATGCGGGGGACGGTGGCGAGGGAGAGGTCGGCGGAGCGGAGCTGGCGGTTGGGGACGTAGAAGAAGAGCCGTCTGTTGAGGTAGGCTGGGCCAGTTTTGTGGAGTGCCTTGTGTGCGTGGGTGAGGAGTTTGAAGGTGATCCTCCTGTCGACGGGGAGCCTGTGCAGGTTCCTCAAGTGGGGGGTGATGTGGCTGTGGCGTGGTACGTCGAGGATCAGTCGTGCAGAGGCGTTTTGTATGCGTTGCAGTCGCTTGATGAGCTTGGCCGGGGCTCCCGCGTAGAGGGCGTTCCCATAGTCCAGTCTGCTACTGACGAGGGCCTGGGTGACTGTTCTTCTTGTGTCTGTCGGGATCCACCTGTAGATCTTGCGAAGCATGCGGAGGGTGTTGAAGCAGGAGGAGGAGACTGCGTTGACTTGCTTGGTCATGGAGAGCGTTGAGTCGAGGATGACTCCCAGGTTGCGTGCGTGGTCGGTGGGTGTCGGGGCTGCTCCCAGCGTCGTTGGCCACCAGGAGTCGTCCCAGGCTGAGGTGTTGGAGCCGAGGATGAGGACCTCCGTTTTGTCCGTGTTCAGCTTTAGTCGGCTGATCTTCATCCAATCGGCGACGGCCTTCATTCCTTCATGGAGTTTGGCTTTGGCGGCGAGGGGGTCCTTGGTGAGGGAGAGGATCAGTTGAGTGTCGTCGGCGTAGGAGATGATGTTGAGGTTGTGTTGTCTGGCGATGCGTGCGAGCGGGGCCATGTAGATGTTGAACAGTGTTGGGCTGAGGGACGATCCCTGGGGTACGCCGCAGATGATCTCGGAGGCTTCGGATCGGAAGGGTGGGAGGCGGACTCTCTGGGTTCTGCCGTCGAGGAAGGAGATGGTCCATTCCAGGGCCTTGTCTCGGATCCCTGCGTCGTGGAGGCGTGCGCGTAGAGTGCGATGGCAGACAGTGTCGAAGGCGGCGGAGAGGTCCAGCAGGATGAGGGCTGCGGTCTCACCATTGTCCAGCAGGATCCTGATGTCGTCGGTGGCGGCGATGAGGGCAGTCTCAGTGCTGTGGTTGCTGCGGAACCCTGATTGGGATGGGTCCAGGATGCTGTTTTCTTCGAGGTATCGGGTTAGCTGTTTGTTGACGATCTTCTCGATGACCTTGGCTGGGAACGGAAGCAGAGAGATGGGCCGGAAGTTCTTGAGGTCTCTCGGGTCCGCCTTGGGTTTTTTGAGTAGGGTGTTGATCTCTGCGTGTTTCCAGCTCTCTGGGAAGGTCGCGGTCTCGAAGGAGAGGTTGATGATGTTGCACAGGTGGGGTGCGATGGAGCTGCTGGCTTTGTTGAAGATGTGGTGCGGGAAAGGGTCTGACGGGGAGCCGGAGTGTATTGTGCTCATGGTCTTGATGGTGTCCTCGATGTTCACGCTGGCCCAGGCTGGCAGGTGGTCGATGGTGTGTGGCGGGTCGATCTTAGTTGGGGTTGTCTGGGTGTCGAAGGTGTCGTGGATGTCGGCGATCTTGCGGTGAAAGAAGGTGGCGAGGGAATCGCACAGGGGTTGCGACGGCGGGATGTCGTTGGTGTTGGAGCTGGGGTTGGAGAGTTCCTTCACGATGTTGAAAAGCTCCTTGCTGTTGTGTGCGTTGTTGTCGAGGCGGTCTTTGAAGGAGATTCTCTTGGCGGACCTGATGAGGTGGTGGTGGTTACGGATGGCGTCTTTGTGGGCTGTGTGGCTGTCCGGTGTCTTATCGCTGTGCCATTTCTTCTCTAGTTTCCGGCAGGTGCGCTTGGAAGCTAGGAGTTCCGAGGTGAACCAGCTGGCTCTTTTGGTGGTGTCGCTGTAGGTGAGCTTTTTCAGCGGGGCGAGGGTGTTGGCACAGTCGTCCATCCATCGTCTGAGGTTGCAGGCAGCGTCGTCGGTGTTGGATGGGTCGGAGGGAGGGCTGAGAGCGAGGGTTGCCTGGAGTTGGTCTTCGGTGACTTTGCTCCAGCAGCGGCGTGGGATCTGTTGGGTGCGGTGGTGTGTGGTGGGTTTCTGGAAGGTGAAATGGATGCACCGGTGGTCGGTCCAGAGGAGTTCCGTGGTGTGGCTGAAGGAGACGTGGGAGCTTGAGGAGAAGATGGGGTCAAGCGTGTGGCCGGCGCAGTGGGTCGGTGTTGTGACGAGCTGGCTCAGGCCGAGGTTGGCGAGGCTGTCGATCAGGGTGGTGGAGTTGCTGTCGTTGTTGTTCTCCAGGTGAAAGTTCAGGTCTCCGAGGAGGATGTAGTCGGTAGAGGTCAGGGCGTGCGTGCTGATGAAGTCGGCGATGGAGTCGCTGAACTGGGGTCGGGGCCCAGGGGGTCTGTAGACAAGGGTGCCTCTAAGGGTGGTGTTGGGGTCCGTGTGGATCTGGAAGTGCATGTTTTCGGCGGTGCTGAGGGTGTCGTCGGTGCTGGTCGAGACCCTGATGGTGTTCTTGTGGACGATGGCGATTCCTCCTCCTACTGCGTTGATGCGGTCTCTGCGGGTGATCTTATAGCCGTCTGGGATGGCTATGGCGATGTCGGGTGCGGAGGAGTCGTTCATCCAGGTCTCTGTCAGGAAGGCGACGTCTGGTGATGATGTGTCGAGCAGGTCCCAGAGCTCGACGGCGTGTTTGCGGGCGGAGCGGGTGTTCAGCAGGATGCACCGGAGGTGGTTGAGGTCCTTCTTGGCGGGCGCCTCAGTGGCTCTGAGGCTGGTGTAGCTGCAATTCCGGCAGGTGAAGGGACCATGGGTGCGTTTCGGAGCGGCCTTGAAGCAGTTGTGCGTCCGTCCGGGGTTGAGAGCGTGGAGTGTGGTGGCATCGTATCGGCGTCGGTCCTCGAGGCTGGAGCGGGGGGCGCGCGGTCCATGGGTTCTGGCGCTGGGCGCGGTCCAGTCGCGGACGGGCGCAGACGGGCTTGCCTTAGGCGCGCCTTCGGCGCACCAGCTGCGCGGCCGCAGCGGCCGCCATTTATGGGGAGGTGGGAGGGAGGAGCAGCTGGGAGGCGGGAGGCAGGGGCAGCGAATGGGCAGTCAGGGGGGCGGGGCCGCAGGGGACGCAGCGGCGGGAATGGCGAGAGGCAGCGGGGGCACAGAAGGAAAAAAGGGGAGAGAAAACAGACACAAATACGGGCACAGTACAAATGGGGCAGCGAGGGGCACAGAAGGGAAAAAGGGGAGAGAAAACAGACACAAATACGGGCACAGTACAAATGGGGCAGCGAGGGGCACAGAAGGGAAAAAGGGAGAGAAAACAGACACAAATACGGGCACAGTACAAATGGGGCAGCGAGGGGCACAGAAGGGAAAAAGGGGAGAGAAAACAGACACAAATACGGGCACAGTACAAATGGGGCAGCGAGGGGCACAGAAGGGAAAAAGGGGAGAGAAAAACAGACACAAATACGGGCACAGTACAAATGGGGCAGCGAGGGGCACAGAAGGGAAAAAGGGGAGAGAAAACAGACACAAATACGGGCACAGTACAAATGGGGCAGCGAGGGGCACAGAAGGGAAAAGGGGAGAGAAAACAGACACAAATACGGGCACAGTACAAATGGGGCAGCGAGGGGCACAGAAGTGAAAAAGGAGAGAAAACAGACACAAATTCGGGCACAGTACAAATGGGGCAGCGAGGGGCACAGAAGGGAAAAAGGGGAGAGAAAACAGACACAAATACGGGCACAGTACAAATGGGGCAGCGAGGGGCACAGAAGGGAAAAAGGGAGAGAAAACAGACAGAAATACGGGCGCAGTACAAATGGGGCAGCGAGGGGCACAGAAGGGAAAATGGGGAGAGAAAACAGACACAAATACGGGCACAGTACAAATGGGGCAGCGAGGGGCACAGAAGGGAAAAAGGGGAGAGAAAACAGACACAAATACGGGCACAGTACAAATGGGGCAGCGAGGGGCACAGAAAGGAAAATGGGGAGAGAAAACAGACACAAATACGGGCACAGTACAAATGGGGCAGCGAGGGGCACAGAAGGGAAAAAGGGGAGACAAGCAAAGAAATACGGGCACCGAGGCCACAAGCGGAAGGGCGATCTTACCAGCAGCAGCAGCGGGCGGACAACACAGGCGGAGCTGTGTGGTGGGGGAGCGACCTACCTGGCAAGGTCAAGGGTCGCTCTCCTCACCGCGCAGCGGCCGCCATTTATGGGGAGGTGGGAGGGAGGAGCAGCTGGGAGACGGGAGGCAGGGGCAGCGAATGGGCAGTCAGGGGGGCGGGGCCGCAGGGGACGCAGCGGCGGGAATGGCGAGAGGCAGCGGGGGCACAGAAGGAAAAAAGGGGAGAGAAAACAGACACAAATACGGGCACAGTACAAATGGGGCAGCGAGGGGCACAGAAGGGAAAAAGGGGAGAGAAAACAGACACAAATACGGGCACAGTACAAATGGGGCAGCGAGGGGCACAGAAGGGAAAAAGGGGAGAGAAAACAGACACAAATACGGGCACAGTACAAATGGGGCAGCGAGGGGCACAGAAGGGAAAAAGCGGAGAGAAAACAGACACAAATACGGGCACAGTACAAATGGGGCAGCGAGGGGCACAGAAGGGAAAAAGGGGAGAGAAAACAGACACAAATACGGGCACAGTACAAATGGGGCAGCGAGGGGCACAGAAGGGAAAAAGGGAGAGAAAAACAGACACAAATACGGGCACAGTACAAATGGGGCAGCGAGGGGCACAGAAGGGAAAAAGGGGAGAGAAAACAGACACAAATACGGGCACAGTACAAATGGGGCAGCGAGGGGCACAGAAGGGAAAAAGGGGAGAGAAAACAGACACAAATACGGGCACAGTACAAATAGGGCAGCGAGGGGCACAGAAGGGAAAAAGGGGAGAGAAAACAGACACAAATACGGGCACAGTACAAATGGGGCAGCGAGGGGCACAGAAGGGAAAAAGGGGAGAGAAAACAGACACAAATACGGGCACAGTACAAATGGGGCAGCGAGGGGCACAGAAGGGAAAAAGGGGAGAGAAAACAGACAGAAATACGGGCGCAGTACAAATGGGGCAGCGAGGGGCACAGAAGGGAAAATGGGGAGAGAAAACAGACACAAATACGGGCACAGTACAAATGGGGCAGCGAGGGGCACAGAAGGGAAAAAGGGAGAGAAAACAGACACAAATACGGGCACAGTACAAATGGGGCAGCGAGGGGCACAGAAGGGAAAATGGGGAGAGAAAACAGACACAAATACGGGCACAGTACAAATGGGGCAGCGAGGGGCACAGAAGGGAAAAAGGGGAGACAAGCAAAGAAATACGGGCACCGAGGCCACAAGCGGAAGGGCGATCTTACCAGCAGCAGCAGCGGGCGGACAACACAGGCGGAGCTGTGTGGTGGGGGAGCGACCTACCTCGCTCATTCTCTGGAAATGCTCCTGGGATCTGGAATGCACTCCCAAGAGATCTCCGCTGTAACCCATCCTTTCCATGCTTCAAACGGGACCTTAAATACCTTCTGCTCAACAAACACTTTAATACTCAATCTAATTAAGCTTTGCTCCCAATGAGTCACACACTCCTTTTAGACCTTATAAGGCAGGCGTCTGATATGATGTTTTCAGCTTCCTCTTTGTCATTCACGCCATAAACTTGTCCTTTTATAATGTCCTATAACCACCTTGACTGCATAACGATTTCCTTGATATGTTTATTTGGATGTACCTTAATGTTTTGATCTGTATACTTATATGTACTTCTATGGAATGGCCCGGAATTATATGTAAAGCGCTCTGATACCTTCGGGTCTAGCTAGCGCTATATAAAACCTATAAATAAATAAATAAATATTCACATGCAAAAAACACTAGGCAAATTGTTCTCCACCAGAAGGCTTTGCCTGTTGCAGGCCTCCATGATAAGTACCTGCCATAGTCTTTGAAAACATCAGTAAGCCCCAACCCAAGATGGTTCATGGTGATCCAGGATCAGTTGCAGAGAAGATAGTCCAGAAGAAAAGACAAACATGGAGAATAGGTCTGGGTCGATCCGTGCAACTCTTTGCCAGAAAATGCTAAGGGAAGAGCTTGAGAAGGGAGAAGCAGCTGCAGAATTTGCTGATTGGAAATTCTAATTCATCGATGGTCAGAACTGGTAGCATTTTCAGGAACAGAAAGAAAGTTCATAGGAGCAGAATGAGGACATGACGAATATTTCAGAATTACCTATGACATGTTATAGTATAATAATACACTATGGTCTGAAGCAGAGGTTAAAGCTGTGGGACAGTTTTTGAGGGAACAATTTCTATGGTGAATAAGAGCAAGGTACAAAGAATTCAGATGGGACCACATGATTGTTAGACTTGGCTTTTTCAGCGGGTTTACCCCCAGACATTTTGCTTTTTGGCCTCCTGTTTTTGACCCTGTTTTTGTTGGTTTTAGGACTCTGGGCACTTTACCACTGCTGTTCAGTGCTAAAGTGCATATGCTCTCCCTGTAAATTGTGCTTATGGCTTGGTGATTCCATGATTGGTTTATTTGATTTACTGGTAAGTCCCTAGTACAGTGCACTTTGTGTGCCCAGGGCCTGTAAATCAAATGCTGTTAGTGGGCCTGCAGCACTGATTGTGCCACCTACATGAACAGCCTCTAAATGTTACTCAAACCTGCCACTGCAGTTTGTAACTGCCATGTCGACTTGGCACGTGCACCCACTTGCCAGGCCCTATTCTTCCCTTTTCTTGCATGTAAGATGCCCCTAAGCTAGGCCCAAGGTAGCCCCATGGGCAGGGTGCAGTGTATGTCAAAGGTAGGACATGTACTGAGGTGTGTGACGTGTCCTGATAGTGAAATACAGTGTATTTCGTTTTTCATTATTGAAAGGCTATCTGTCCAATAGGATAGAATGGGAGTTTATTTATAACTTCTTATAAATATAACTTCCCATTGGGACGAGATAGAAAGATAAAGTTTAGTATGCCTGAACTCAGAATATAAAAATGCATCTTTTAGTAAAGATGTTTTTTATGTTGTGTGTTTGAAAATACCACTTTTAGAAAGTGGGTATTTTCTTGCTTAGCCATCCTGTGTGCCTCTGCTGGTTTGTGGATTGACTGTCTGGCTTTGGAGCGACAGGATCTGGGGATGTGCATCTTCTCAGATGGCCACTGGGGCGGGGGGGGGGGTGATGTGTGTCCTGCCTCTTGTGAATGAGTCAGGGCTGGGCTGAATAGACCTGGGCTGCATTCAGAGTAGTGGGAGGAGTTTTTTCACTAGCACCTGAATAGGCCTGGTCTGCATTTAGAGTGGTGGGAGGAGATTTCCCTTGCACCTGAATAGGCCCTGTCTGCCTTGGACAATGTTGTCTCCAACTCCTGCCGGGAAGCTGGACCAGAGAGGACAGAACTGGTTTTGTCTGAGCACAGAGCCTCTCTGCACCAAGAGAACAAAGGAATTTGCTGTATAAATATTGGGACCCAGACTCCAGTATTTTAGATTACTGCTGAACTGAGGAACCTGCCAGGAAGAAGAGCTGGAATAGCTGTCAGGAGGAACTGACACTTTGCTGCGTGCTCTGCTGTGTTGGCCTGCTGCTTGCTGCTTCTGTCTTGGGCAGGGAAAGGACTGGAGTGTGCTTTCATCTTCCTGCTGTTAGAGTTTTCTCCAAGGGCTTGAAGTAGAGCTTGCCTCATTTTGGAAGTCCCAGGGAGGTAAAAGACTTTAGAAAACTCACTGGAATCAAGGAACCTGCCAAGAAGGAGAGCTGGAAGAGCTGCCAGAAGGAGTACTGCCCCTTTGCTGTGTTGTTGCTTTGTTGGGTTGGCCTGCAGTTGCTGGTTCTGCCTTGGGCAGTGAAAGGACTGGACTGAACTTTCTTTTATTGTGCTGAGTATCTTCAAGGGCTTGAAGTAGAGCTTGCTTCCTGCTCTGAAGTCTCAGGGACTGCAAAGACTTCACCAACCTCTGGGTACCGCTTCTGGAGCCGTTGTTTCAGTTGCCACAGAGAAGGGAAACTCAACCGACTCCGTCACCGACTCCGTCGCTGGCTCTGTGTCCTGACGGCACCGCTCGTAAGTTTCCCGACGCACCGCCTCGTCCCACACAGCAGTCTGGGCCGACCGACACCAGCTCCTGCTAACTGGCTCTGTCGCTTGCACCGCAACCTGCCAGTACCGCATCGAGCTCTGCCTCACCCTGCACCGTAAGCCTAGGGCTCACCGACGCCGTCTGGGCGATCGTCACCGAGCTGCTGCCAGTACCGCATCGCGAGGGCACCACACCCTACACCGCTTCCATTTTGCAACGCAACCGCGATGGTTGTCACGAGCTGCTCACACCAATGTGCCACCCGCAACGAGAAAGGTACAGTTCACGAGCCTGTCCACGCTTTTACTGGCCTGTACCAACGCGGTCGGCTGGAACTGTTAGACTCTATTGTTTTCAGCATCGTGGTAGCCGCGGACGGAGCTACCAACTCTTAGGAACTGTGTTTTTGAGATATTTCTTCAATTTCAAGGATATCTTGCAAGTATATATTTTTAAGTACTGTATGTTGGATTCTTATCATTTTGGTCTTGTTTTGGATATATAAAAATATTGGATATTTTTCTAAACTGGTGTGGTGTCCTTTTGTAGTGTTTTTCACTGTATTACTGTTGGTTATGTGCAAATGCTTCACACTGCCTCTGAGATAAGCCTGACTGCTCGGGCCAAGCTACCAAGGTGGTGAGCAGGGGTTATTTTAGGAGTTTAACTCCCTTACAGTGACTAGGAAGAAGGGTCCCTACTTGGACAAAGGTGAAAACCCTTGCCAACTAGAGAACCCCATTTCTAACATTGGTTGTCAGCGGTGAGGATAGGACTGGCGTTTGCACTTGACCTACAGTGATTGGTGTGCACTACTACCATATTGCAGACCATTGCATACCACATACTGGGTTTTTCCTTTTTGATCTATTTTTGCCTTTCCCAAATTTTGAACTTGA
This sequence comes from Calotriton arnoldi, assembly GCA_963921515.1. Classification (NCBI taxonomy): domain Eukaryota; kingdom Metazoa; phylum Chordata; class Amphibia; order Caudata; family Salamandridae; genus Calotriton; species Calotriton arnoldi. The sequence continues at coordinate 324,808 of CAWUFW010008522.1, forward strand.
ACTTCCTACTCCATCATGTCTCAGTCAAGAGCATCGTCAATTACATTCCTAGAATTTGTTTTTGAGGAGGATAGGTTGGAAACCAACACCGTAAAGGAACTGATGGTAGTTTGCAAAAAACCTCAAAGTCCCACTGAGAGGTCTCACTAAAAAGGAGGAGCTACGAAAGGCACTGAGGGCCTGGGTAGCAGTTAGGAATGCCAGTGGGCATCATGAGGATCCTAGTGTGGAGACCAGGGAGCCAATTCAAAGGAAAGATGGGCTGAGGGCTCAGGAGCTGTTAGGAGGGGAGGTACCCTCTGGGGTCAGGCAGCAGTAGTCCCTCTCCAGGTCTATCTCCAGAGGAGCTGGAGAATAGGAGGAGAGCCAGGAGGCTCGAGTTGGAGCAGGTGAAAAGACAAATGGAGATGATGGAAAGGGAAGCTTATGAGCTTAAAGTGAGAGAGCTGGAGCTGGACTGGGAAGCCAGGAGGGCTAGGTCCAGCCCAGGTGGTGGCAGCAAAAGTGTTAGGTCCAGTACTGACCAGGGAGATGTACACACACACAGACTTGGTGCCCTGCTTCAAGGAGGGCGTTGACATACAGCAGGGGGTTCAGGATTGTGAGGTAACTCCAGTGGTGCGCAGTGTCCCTGAGGTGGATTGGGGAACTGGCCCAGGGGATCATATTCTTAGTGGTGAGAGGGACACTCTCCTGACTCTAGATGAGAGCTGCAGGTAGAGGGGTTCCCCCATGGTAGAAGTCCTGGTATGGGAGTGTGGAGACCGCCCAGAAGAGTGTGGGTTGTGTGACAGGAACAATCAGACACTGTTTCACCAGTCTTGCGAGGGTGATGTGTAGTACTTTCCTGAGGCACTGGATGGTTGAGTGAAGGGTAGTTTGGTTGACACATGAGGGGCTGTGTAATTTGGATGCTGGAGAGAATATGTTCAGTCCCTGTTTTCCAGAGCTATGCCAACACCTGGTGGAGTGTGAGTTCTCTGACCCCAGGGAGCTCACACTGGAGGCAGACCTTTTGGTGGATTCCAGAGGGTCTGAAGAAGCATCTGTGGGTGATCCTGAAGGAGGTGGCTCAGGTTTTCCCCTACCAAGTGAGGTAGGGGAAGGTTGTGGTGGCCCAGATAGGTCCCAGAGTAATGGGAGGGGTGTAGGGTCCCGTGTCCTGTCTCAGAGGAAAAGGAGTGGGAGTGGGCTGTGTCCCGGGGTGCCCGAAACCCAGTCTCAAGGCCTGGTTGGTTCCATGAGGGAACACCAGGAGAGGGGCCAGGTCTGTACCGGGAGGCCCTTCCTTGAGGGGGATCCCAGGGTGTCAAATAAGCTAGGGGTGGCTGTAGCAAGCATCCCTGCCTGTCTGGCAGCACCTCTCCGGTGGGGAGGGTGCATAAGTCCAGAGAGAGGGGTGAGAAGGAGATGCAGTCCCCAGTGGGAGGACCAGTGGGTCAGGGGTTGCCAACTCTGAGGTCAGAGTACCCCAGGACTGACCCTGGTGATGCCACTTTTGGCCTGGGGGGTCTTCATGCTCTGTTGGGTTAACAGGAGGCTGGAGACCTGTGCCAGGCAGACTCTTGCACAACTCCTGAGGAGTGTGTTTCCCTTGAGGGGGGTTGGTGTACTCCCCAGAAGTCCTGGGTTGCCAGGCACAGTTCCAGCCTGAGGGTGCAGACCCTGGGTTGGAGGGCCAGGTTCATGGTGTCCCCCCTAGGGAGGGGCGACTGCTACCAGTACCCCTACCGGTTTGTCCTCTGGGGGCACCGCTCCAGGTGGGAGGGTGCAGAGCCCCAAGAGTGGGTGCAGGGAGAGGGCAGCCTCACCCCTGCCCAGCCTAAGGGTACAGACCCTGGGCTGGTGTACCAGTTGCAAGTTAGCACCCCTGAACTGGTGGGTGAATTGTGCGGGACACCTGCCACAGGTGCCCTGACAATTCTAGAATCTGGGGGTACCACTTGCGGTGGGAGGGTGCAGAGCCCCAGGGAGGAGGACAGGGTGTGGGAGACCCCACCCCTGTCTCCTGTCCAGTCTCAGGGTACAGACCCTGGGCTGGTGGGTCAGTGTCAGGATGTCGTCCCTGACCTGACAGGAGAGAGAGTGGACAAAGAGTGCCAGGCACCTGGGGCTACCGCCCCCCACTCTCTGAAGCCACAGAGGTTGGAGAGCCCTGAGTGGCACGAGTCCTGGCTCTCGTCACTGACAGCTATCAGTGGCCAATGCGGCTTGCTCTCCTGGTGGACAGAGGTGCCCATGGGGAGGGGACCGGAGTCACACCCCGGGGGTGAAGTGGGCCACACTACTGTGTTGGCCATGTAGGTACTGTCTGCCCGCTGGGACACACCTGTGAGCAAGCTAAGGTTAGGTGCTGCACAGATGGTGTCCACAGGTGAGGAGAAGGGTTCCCAATGGGCTAGCTTAGTGGGCCCTGAGAGTATGGATAGAGGGATCCAACAGGGTTCAACAAGGCATAGAACCAGAACATGCCCCCGCTGTTGTGGGCCAGGTCTATGTTCTATCGCCCCAAGCAGGGAAGTCCATCAAGGGATTGATTAGTCTACCCTGGCTTTAGGCTGGGAGGGGGTTGTGTTAGACTTGGCTTTTTCAGTGGGTTTACCCCCAGACTTTTTGCCTTTAGGCCTCCTGTTTTTGACCCTGTTTTTGTTGGTTTTAGGACTCTGGGCACTTTAACACTGCTGTTCAGTGCTAAAGTGCATATGCGCTCCCTGTAAATTGTATTTATGGCTTGGTGATTCCATGATTGGCATATTTGATTTACTGGTAAATCCCTAGTACAGTGCACTGTGTGTGCCCAGGGCCTGTAAATCAAATTCTGCTAGTGGGCCTGCAGCACTGATTGTGCCACCTACATGAGCAGCCTCTAAATGTCACTCAGACCTGCCACTGCAGAGTCTGAGCGCAGTTTGTAACTGCCATGTCGATCTGGCACGTGCAATCACTTGCCAGGCCCTAATCTTCCCTTTTCTTACATGTAAGATGCCCCTAAGCTAGGCCCAAGGTAGCCCATGGGCAGGGTGCAGTGTATGTGAAAGGTACGACATGCACTGAGATGTGTGACAGAAGCAGCAACTGCAGGCCAACCCAATAAAGCAACAACACAGCAAAGGGGCAGTACTCCTCCTGGCAGCTCTTCCAGCTATCCTTCTTGGCAGATTCCTTGAATCCAGCGAGTTCTCTGAAGTCTTTTATCTCCCTGAGACTTCCAACAGGAGGCAAGCTCTACTTCAAGCTCTTGGAGAAAACTCTAACAGCAGGAGGATGAAAGTACACTCCAGTCCTTTCCCTGCCCAACACAGAAGCAGCAAGCAGCAGGCCAACAAAGCAGAGCACGCAGCAAAGTGGCAGTTCCTCCTGACAGCTATTCCAGCTCTTCTCCCTGGCAGGTTCCTCAGTTCAGCAGTAATCCAAAATACTGGGGTCTGGGCCCCAATATTTATACAGCAAATTACTTTGTTCTCTTGATGCAGAGAGGCTCTGTGCTCAGCCAAAACAAGTTCTGTCCTCTCTGGTCCAGCTTCCCGGCAGGAGATGGAGACAGCATTGCCCAAGGCAGACGGGGCCTATTCAGGTGCAAGGGAAATTTCCTCCCACCACTCTAAATGCAGACCAGGCCTATTCAGGTGCTAGTGAAAAAACTCCTCCCACTACTCTGAATGCAGCCCAGGTCTATTCAGCCCAGCCCTGACTCATTCACGAGAGGCAGGACACACATCACCCCACCCCAGTGGCCATCCGAGAAAATGCACATCCCCAGCCCCTGTCGCTCCAAAGCCAGACAGTCAATCCACAAACCAGCAGAGGCAAACAGGATGGCTAAGCAAGAAAATACCCACTTTCTAAAAGTGGTATTTTCAAACACACAACATAAAAAACATCTATATTAAAAGAGTTCAGGCATACTAAACTCCATCTTTCTATCTCGTCCCAATGGGAAGTTATATTTATAAAATGTTATAAATAAACTCCCATTCTATCCTATTGGGACAGATAGCCTTTCAATAGTGAAAAACGAAATACACTGTATTTCACTATCAGGACATGTGCCTTGGGCAGTGAAAGGACTGGACTGAACTTTCTTTACTTGTGCTGAGTATCTCCAAGTGCTTGAAGTAGAGCTTGCCTCCTGTTCTGAAGTCTCAGGGACTGCAAAGACTTCACCAACCCCTGGGTACCGCTTCCGGAACCGTTGTTTCAGTTACCACAGAGAAGGGAAATGCAACCGACTCCGTCACGGACTCCGTCGCTGGCTCTGTGTCCTGACGGCACCGTAGATGGCACCGTCCACATCTTGCACCGTAACCCTGGTCTCACCAACGACGATGACCAGCCGCCGCCGCGCCGCTGCTTGCACCGTGACCTGTGGGCACCGCACTCCGCACTGCCTCGCTTCACTTCGCCATCCTGGTCTCACCGACGTCGTCACTACTGCTGACTTCGACACCCGTGACTGCATCGTGCCTGGGGGCACTGCTCGTAAGTTTCTCGATGCACCGCCTCGTCCCACAAAGCAGTCTGAGCCGACTTATGCCGGCTCTGTCGCTTGCACTGCAACCTGGCAGCACGGCATCGAGCACCGCCTCACCGTGCACTGTAAGCCTTGGTCTGACCGACGCCATCTGTACGATCGTCACCGAGCCGTTGCCTACACCGCATCACGAGGGCACCGCACCCTGCACAGCTTCCATTTTGCAACTCAACCACGAAGGTTGCCACGACCGGCTCGCACCAACGTGCCAGCTGCAACGAGAAAGGTACTGTTCATGAGTCTGTCAACGCTTTCGCTGGCCTGTACCAAAGGGGTCTGCTGGAACTGTTGTTTTCAGCATCATGGTAGCCCCGGACGGAGCTACTGACTCGTAGGAACTGTGTTTTTTAGATGTTTCTGCAATTTTAAGGATATCTTGCAAAGTACATATTTTTAGGTACTGCATGTTGGATTCTTATCGTTCTGATCGTTTTGGTCCTATTTTGGATATATAAAAATATTGGATATTTTTCTAAACTGGTGTGGTGTCCTTTTGTAGTGTTTTTCACTGTATTACTGTTGGTGATGTGCAAATGCTTTACACACTGCCTCTGAGATAAGCCTGAGTGCTCGTGCCACGCTACCTAGGGGGTGAGCAGGGGTTATTTTAGGAGTGTAACTCCCTTACCCTGACTAGGAAGAAAGGTCCCTACTTGGACAACAGTGCAAAACCCTTGCCAACTAGAGACCCCCATTTCTAACATATACGATCAATCATGGGTTTGCATAGTGCGAGCTACTCACCCGGAACGGGTCTCAAGGCACTGAGGGAGAGGGGGAACAGGGGGGGGGTTCCGCCGATCCTACAGGATCACTGAGTTCCATCGAAGAGCCAGGTCTTGAGGTCCTTTAGGAATTTGGGGAGCGATGCAGTTTGTCGGAGGTGGAGAGGGAGGGAGTTCCATGCCTTGGCCGTGAGGAGGGAGAAGGAGCGCCCTCCTGTTCTGCTTTTCTCGATCTGAGGTGTAGTTGCAAGGGAGAGCTGGGCCGAGCGGAGAGAACACTGGGGAGCGTGGAACATGTGGCAATGGTTCAGGTTGGCAGGCCCTGCGTTGTGGAGGTCCTTGTGTGCGTGGGTGAGAAGCTTAAAGGTGATTCTCTTCTTTACGGGGAGCCAATGCAGGGTCCGTAGGTGTTGGCTGATGTGGCAGTAGCGTGGTAGGTTGAGGACTAGTCTGGCGGCAGCGTTCTGGAGTTTGCGGGTGAGGTTCTTGTTGATCCCGGCACAGAGTGCGTTGCCGTAGTCCAGTCTGCTGCTGATGAGGGCGTGTGTGACTGTTTTCCTTTGTTCGGGGGGATCCACTTGAAGGTCTTGTGGAGTAGGCGGAGGGTGTGGTAGCAGGAGGAGGTGATGGAGTTGACCTGGCGGTCCATTTTGAGTTTGGAGTCCAGGATGATCCCGAGGTTGCGTGCGTGGTCCGTGGGGGCGGGATGGTCCCCAAGGGCGGGGGGCCATCAGGTGTCTGGGTGTGGGCCCATGATGAGTATCTCTGTTTTGTCTGTGTTGAGTTGAAGGGGGGGGGGGCAGGGAAGAGGTGTGGCGCAACGGCCAGGGCGACTGACGCTGGGGATCACGGTTCGATCCCTGGCTCCGGCGGCAGGGGTCTGCCCAGTACCATGCGACTCTGGGCAATAGCTCGCTTAATCTTCCCAACGGCCCCAAGCGCCGAGAGACCCCTTCGGGGGTGATTCGTGCGCTATACAAATACTGGACTTACTTACTTACTTACTAAGGCAGCTGCTCTTCATCCATCTGGCGACGGCTTCCATTCCGTCTTGAAAGTTGCGTTTGGTGATGTTGGGTTCGTTGGATAGGGAGAGGATGAGTTGGGTGTCGTCTGCGTATAATGTGATGTTGAGTCCGTGTGATCTGACGATGGCTGCGAGCTGCGCCATGTAGATGTTGAACAGGGTCGGGCTGATGGAGGATCCTTGTGGGACTCCGCTGGTGGTTGGTGTTGGTTCTGAACGGAATTGAGGGAGTCTGACCCGTTGCGTTCTGCAGGAGAGGAAAGGGAGAATCCAGTCGAGGGCCTTGTTCCGGATTCCCGCGTCGTGGAGTCTGTGGGCTAGGGTGCGGTGAGAGACGGTGTCGAAGGCCGTGGAGAGGTCAAGGAAAATGAGGGCCACAGTCTCTCCTCTGTCAAGGAGGGCGCGGATATCGTCTGTTGCTACGAGGAGTGTGGTTTCTGTGATGTGGTTCTTCCTGAAGCCTGATTGGGAGGGGTCAAGGATGTTGTTCTCTTCGATGAAGGCGGCGAGTTGGCTGTTGACGGCTTTTTCCATGACTTTGGCCGGATAAGGGAGTAGGAAGATCGGTCTGAAATTCTTGAGGTCGGTGGGGTCCGCTGAAGGTTTTTTCAGGAGAGGGTTGATCTTGGTGTGTTTCCAGTTGTCGGGGAAGGAGGCTGTCTCGAAGGAGCTGTTGATGATTTGTTGAAGTTCAGGGGCGATGATGTCTGCGGCTTTGCGATAGATGTGGTGGGGGCAGGGGTCCGTGGGGGCCCTGGAGTGTGTGGTCTTCATTATCCTCAGTGTCTACGATGCTGAGTGCGGTTCACCTGTTAAGTGTCGGTTGCGTTCTGCTGGGAGCGGTGGGAGGGGGTTCCTCGTGGGGGTTGTTGACGTCGAAGTTGTCACAGATGGTCTTGGTTTTGTGGTGGAAGAAAGTGCTGAGTCTGTCGCAGAGGTCCTGGGAGGGAGTGATGTCTGTGGACTCGCTGTTGGGTTGGGCAAACTCTTTAATGATTCCAAAGAGTTCCTTGCTGTTGTGGGCGTTGGTGGAGATTCTGTCCCAAAGTGCTTCCTTCCTGGAGAGTCTGATGAACTTGTGGTGGGCCGCGGTAGCTGTTTTGAAGTTGTCGAGGTTAGTCGGGGTTTTGGAGTTCCTCCACAGTTTTCCGAGTTGTCTGCAGGTGCGTCTGGAGTCCCGGAGTTCGGTGGAAAACCAGCTGGCTTTCTTGGCGTGGGGCTTAGAGGTTTTCTTGAGGGGGGCGACGGTGTTGGCGCAGTCGGTGATCCAATTGTGTAGAGTGCAGGCGGCGGTGGTGGGGTCATCGTCTGTGGTGGTGGGAGCGGAGCTGCTGAGGGCGCTGGCGAACTGGTCGTCAGGGATATTGTTCCAATTCCTGCGTTCGAGCTGATGCGGGCATCTGCGGGGGATGTTGGATTTGAAGGTGAAGTGAACACAGCGGTGGTCCGTCCATGAGAGTTCGGAGGTGTGGCTGAAGGTGATGGAGTTCCCTGCTGTGAAAACGGGATCGAGGATGTGCCCAGCTGCGTGTGTTGGTTCAGGTACGATCTGCTTGAGTCCGATGGTGTGGAGGTTGTCCAGGAGGGTGGCGAGTTGGGGTCCAAGCGGTTGTCGAGGTGGAAGTTGAGGTCTCCAAGTAGCATGAAATCGGTGGAGGTGATGGCATGCGGTGTGATGATGTCGGTGATGGAGTCGGCGAAAGGAGCGTGGGGTCCGGGGGGGTCTGTAAATGAGGGTGCCTCGGAGGGTGGAGGACGGGTTGGTCTAGATCTTGAAATGGAGGTGTTCCATCAGGTCTGTGGGCCCGTCGGAGTAGGTGCTCAGCCGGAGCTTGGTCTTGTGAGCGATGGCGATGCCTCCTACGGGGCGGTTGGGGCGATCCTTCCGGGTGAACTTGTATCCTTCAGGGATGGCGATTGCGATGTCTGGGATGGAGGCAGCGTTCAACCAGGTTTCGGTGAGGCAGGCGATGTCCGGCGCGGTGCTGTCGAGGAGTTCCCAGATTTCCGTGGCGTGTTTGTGGAGGGAGCGGACGTTGAGGAGGATGCATCTCAGGGTTTGGGGTGCAGTGAAGTTGTTTCTGGAGGGAAGTGGAGGGTCATGGGTCTCGGTGAAGGTGAAGGAATGGTGGCAGTGATGGCAGGTGAAAGGTCCGTGGGTGTCGAGAGGTGAGGAGAGCTTGCAGTTGAAATTCTTGCCGGCGTTGAGATCGTGGAGAGACGAGGAGCTGTAGCGTTGGCGGGCCGGAGGGCCAGGGGTCCTGGCGCTGGTTGCGGTCGGGTCACAGATGGGCGCAGACGGGCTTGCTTTTGGCGCGCCGGGCGCGCGCCGGCAGCGCGCGGCCGCTGCACGGCCACCATTAAATAGGAGAGGAGGGAGGGTGACGCAGGTGGGAGTGGGGGAAGGGGCCGCGGGGTAAAACAAAAAGTGGGATAAGACAAGTGGAGGAAACGTGCAGGGGGGGCACCAAACAAGGGCACAGGCAATAAGGAACAGGAAATAGAGGGCACAGGAAATAAAGAGAAAACAGCGGAGGAGAGCCACAAGCAGGCAGGCAGGGATGCGAGGCAGAGCGGGTGCCGGCCTCGAACCGGGGTCGGCGCTGAGCAGGAGGTAGAGGCACTTCAGATGGAGCTGCGTGCCAGGGAGAGCAGTATCCTGGCCGAGGTCAGGGGACTTGCTCGCCTGGGCGTGCAGCGGCTGCCATTAAATAGGGGAGGAGGGAGGGAGACGCAGCTGGGAGGCGGGGGGACGGGCCGCGGGGGAAAACAAAAAGCGGGAAAAGACTGATAGAGGAAACGGGCAGGGGGGCACCGAACAAGGGCACAGGCAATAAGGAACAGGAAATAGAGGGCACAGGAAATACAAAGAAAACAGCGGAGAAGAGCCACAAGCAGGCAGGCAGGGATGCGAGGCAGAGTGGGCGCCGGCCTCGAACCGGGGTCAGCGCTGAGCAGGAGGTAGAGGCACTTCAGGTGGAGCTGCATGCCAGGGAGAGCAGTATCCTGGCCGAGGTCAGGAGACTTGCTCGCCTGGGCGCGCAGCGGCCGCCATTAAATAGGGGAGGAGGGAGGGAGACGCAGCTGAGAGGCGGGGGAGGGGCCCTGGGGGAAAACAAAAAGTGGAAAAAGACGGGCGGAAAAAACGGGCAGGGAGGCACCAAACAAGGGGCACCAAACAAGATACAGTGTATCAGGACTCACATGAGAAGGAAGCTGTAGGCTACTCCATAGAATGTATACAGTCGCTTATTCTCACAAACGTTCACAATGTGAAAGCATCACAACAATCTACTGCAGCGCTGTTAAATCAGTTCACTTCAGACAACAGTTTATTTGGACCAATAAGTCCTTAAACACATAAAATCTCCATAAATACAATCTCATATAAAACATATCTTAATAAAAAATCTCACATAAAATTCATACATATAAAATTCATTAATCATTCCACCTTTCTATTTAGAATACCATGTATCATATACATATCTATGGGAGAAATTTCGATTCTATTCACCTTTAAGGTTTTTTTTTAAACTTTTTGGATAAACTTTCCAATGGCACATGCTATATCCAAATTATGCATTTCAGTTAAAAGGTCTACTGCTTTTGACCGATTTTTAATATCACACTTTTTAAATGTTGGACATAAAAACATTTTCCTTATATCCAAGACCTTCCGGCAGTCCAATAAGACATGCAATATGTCACCTGTAGTGCCCAGATTACAAGCGCACTTCCCTTTAGTATCAATCATAGCTCTTTTTACCCCGTCGTTAGCAGAGCAAGGGTTAATACCAATTCTTAACCTTAATAGTTCTCTTCTAACCCAACGACAGGGGAGTGCATCTATATATGGGAAATGTTGTTCATTTTGCCAAGAAATAGCCATGAAACGGACAGATTATTTCCTCATGAGATACTGTTGATCGAGATCTCGAGAAATTTCTCTCCCTAATGCCCTAAATTCCCTCTTGTCTACCTTGATTTGTAATTTCTTTAGGCACAACTTAATCCTCATAACTCTACAGGCTTTAGTTATAGTTTCCCTTGTCACCCTTGCCCACTTCAGCTCATTCTGCAGTATCTAATTTCTACACCACTGTGATATTTTGTACTCTTCCCCACAGAGCAGGCGCTGCCAGAATCTTAATAGTGCCATACATGCCGTTATATCCCATGATATCAGTCCGGTTTCCAGTCTTACTGCCTAAACCATTTAAGACTTGGGCAATGATAATACGTTTTTCAAACATTTCCTTTTTTCGGCATCCCACCTATTTTTACCACTCAAACATAACAATTCTGCTCCATATTGAATCTGTGGTGGTATCATGGCTGTATAAGCTTTTAAGGCGGTCTGTCAGACATATCTCCATAGTCTCTATTGAATTTTTTCAAGCCACTGACGGAAGCAAGAGCCCTTACTCTTAATGCCTCTAGAGGAGTATGCCAATTTAGATTTTTCTCAAACCACATCCCCAGGTACCTATATTCATTTACCTTTTCCAGCTTCGTCGAGACCAGGACCCAACTAAACCTTATTATTCTTTTTCCAAAGCTCAATACCTTTGTCTTTTCCATACTTACTACAAGTTTTTTAAGGCTGCAGTATTCATTAAACATAGTCAGCTTTCTTTGCAGGCCGATCTCCGTTTGATCAATTATTACGAGATCGTCTGCATACAGTAAACATGCAATATGTTTACCAACTAGCTTTGGGCTGTCACCCCTCGCAGCGCCCAAAACTGAAGGCAAATCTGCTATGAATAAGGAGAAAAGTAGGGGGGCCAAAACCCACCTCTGTCTTAGCCCATTTCCAATTGGGATTTTCTGCGATAGGGTCCCCTCTATATGCAGAATCACCTGAGCCCAATTACAGGTGTGTAGCGCTTGAATTATCATCAACAGATCTTTATGGATGTTGTATCTGATCAACGTCTCCCACAGTTTTTTTCGGTCCACTAACTCAAATGCTGCGCGAAAGTCTATGAAGCAGCAGAACAAACTGCCCGTCTGCTCCATAGACTTCCGAGCAATGGACCAGAGCGCAAAACAGTGGTCAACTGTAGATTGGCCCTTCTTAAAGCCCCCCTGTTCCGGGGGAACAATCTGGTTTACTTCTACCCAGTCCTTGAGTCTTTCCAAAATTATTTTAGCAAATACCTTTTGTTCTACATCCAGTAGGTTAATTAATCTATAGTTCCTCGAGGCTTTTATAGCTCCTTGTTTTTGAATAGGTCTTATAATTGCTCCTCTCTAATTTTCTGGTATATGACCTGAGTTAAGTATGCCAAGAAACATCTTTGAAAAGAATAATGCCCACCACTCCGGCCTGGTTTTTATAATCACTGCTGGGAGATTGTCTGGGCCTGCGGCTCGAGTCAGGCTTAGATTAGCTATCATTTTTTTACATTACTAGTTGTAAAAGGTCCTTAATATCCTCCTTCACACCTGGCCAGATTGTAGTTCTCAACCTCTCTGTTTCCTCCCATTTTCCATTTATTTCCCTCAAGTACCTTACCCAATCGTCTTCTGGTACTACACAGTTAAAGGACCCCTGTGTTTTGCCAGAACTTTCTTGGACCAACTTCCAAAATCCTTTTATATCTTTGGATTCTATTGCTGCCAATAATTTTACCCAAAAACTCTCTTTATATGTTTTTTTGTTTCTGATGGTCATTTTTATATATTTTCCTTAATTTCTGGAGGTTGTGGAGCATCTCTACATCGTACTTTCCCCTAATTCTTCTTTCCCCTTTTCTTATACTTGCTTTTAATTTACGACAATCTTCATCAAACCAGGTCTTCTCTTTGCTCAGGTTTCTATTTTTCATACCGTCACCCAAACTATTTATTTTCATTTTGACCTTTAGGCATTCCACTAGTTGGCTAATTATACTTTCAAACCATCCAATATCGTTAATGTTAGGGATACTTCCTAGTGTTTGGTTCTGCTGAACGGCGACTAATTTTATCGATGTGCTCCTCTGATATACGAGTTGTGAGTTGCCTTGGGTAATCAATATGTACAGAGAGAGCTAAATCTCTCTTTTTTTTTTACTTGTTCCAAATATTTCCATCTTTAATGGGTAGTGATCGCTTCCCTCCACTCTTGCCACTGCAAAACTCTTAACTAATTCAAAATTCCAGACATGCAGTAACGCATAATCTATCGGGCATAATTGATTGCCTGTCTTAAATGTGCGATTTGCTGGTCTGTCTGTCTCCATTCTACCATTTAGACAAACTAAGCCCATTGAGCCCAGAATTTTTCTTAGAGCCATATCTTGTGCTGACAAATCTACCATCTTGTGCTGACACATTCACCATGATGTTAAATCAAAAATAGAAAAAATGAATAAAAAGTAGTTTTTGGGGGAGATTTGAAAAAATGAGCAGTGTATCTCAGAAGTAGAAGGTGCTACTAATGAGGCACAGACTCAGATTTCAGCCTCTATCATTAGAACCTACAAAGTCTCATGTAAAACCCCAAAACAAGAAACCTTGTACAGTGTTTGTACCAAAGAGCGAATTCTGACTAAGCAGATGGAAAAGTTTTCTATCAAGAACTGATTCAACATTAGTATCTTTGCAGACACGTCCATAGACGCATTCAAGAGGCAATGGGAATTTAAACAGATGCTTAGGCCATCTCAAGACAAGGGCACTCAAGCAATGTTAATCCAACAAACTAGACTGGAAGTATTAGCAAATGACAAGTTTAAAATAGTTTCAGATGTCGCAGCTGGCAGAGAATTTCTTAAAAGTCTTAGCACTGACAATGGTTGAAAGAGAAGAAATGAGGGCTGAAACCCTAGTAGAAATCTGAATACTCTAGGAAGGTGGGGATGTGTGGAATGATGGAGGCACAGCTAAGATATAGGGAACCTAGAAGAAACCCTAGAGAGGTGTAACTAGATAGCACCAGGTTGGATGAGGGGTCTAGGAGGTCACAGAGAGTAATGTACTGCATATATCTATTTGGAAACAAGGGAGGGAAGTGTGTGGAGGGGAGGGGCGCACAGTGGACAGGATAGGGGATTCTAGTAAGAGATCACATATAGAAGCAACAGACCATAATTAAAAGAATTTTTTTCCCCAGTGGTACTGATAGTAAATATAACAAGCATTGGCAAAGTCAATATTTCGCACCATTGGGACCTATTGGCTTTATCAATGGTTTTAGCCATGCTGCACAGCATTGTAGATGCTGTGCAGCATGACTAAAATAAAAAGAAAAAAAGGTGCTATGACTTGGTGTCCACGCCATATTGAAGGGTCAAGTGCCATGCATGAATGCACCTCATATTTTTTTTTAATTTATACTAAGTTTGATTGTTACATTTAAAAAAAAAGTTGTGCATAATTTGTTTTTTGAAGCGTAGTTGGTGGGAGCAGCACATTGGGTGCCGATTAGAGTAATTATAGTATAATCTACTGACAATCTCATAGCATCCAACAAGAAACCGAAGACAAGGTTTACCTGAATGCACGGTTCTTGAGGTTCTGCAATAACTGCTTCTGTGAATATCCAAGAGAGATTCCTTCATGTGATTGGAAAGCACATACCAGAGGCTGGGGACTTCCTTATATGATGAAGACTAAACATGACCCCCCAAACAGGAAGTCTCATGAAATCTCATATCTCACAGAAGTACAAAATCTCTTAAGAGTATAACTGCCATAATGGGATGGGACTAAGACGTTTTAATAACATACTGTATATAAATTAGCATCCTCCATATGTAGGTGCCGGAAACAACCAATGTTGAATTTATAGGTCTTCATGGTTTCTGGTAAGGATAAATGCTATCAACAAGAACAAAAGAAGGACAGTGGGTACTCTACAACAGCTCTAATGCTATCAGCTCATGCTAGCACTCGTAGTCTGTACTCTAATATGTGTTGCGGTTTAATATTTTACAGAGTGCTGGTGCCTGATAAGGATATTATGAAGCGGCATGGTCCTTGTGCCAAACTCCCCCTGCGTCACTTCTCCTGTCCACCTTGCCCGCAGTCCTCTACTCTCTGCTGCCTGTCTACCTGCTGCCCTCTGTTTGTGCCTCTTCTGCTTGTTTCTTGCTCTGTTTTGCATTTTCTTGCCCTCTGTTTTGCCTTTTTCTGCTTGTTTTTCTGTCCTGTTTTACCTTTCTGCTCGTTTTCTGCCATGCTTTTTTTCTGCCTTCTGTTTTGCCTTTTCTGCCCTCTCTTTTGCTTTTTTTGCTCGTTTTTCTGCCCTCTGTTTTACCTTTTCTGCTCGTTTTTCTGCCCTCTGTTTGGCCTTTCTGCTCATTTCTTCCCTCTTCCGGCTGTTTCCTCAAGACCTCGCTTTTTGAAGGAGACCTCGTACCCCAGCTCCCAGGTACACCCAGGCTGACAGTGCCACGCCCCACAAATGCTGATTGGTTGGTTGATATCATAAATAACCAAATTATCTCCACCCCCTCAAATGTACAATTTTTCCACAATAACTTAATAATAACAATTCTGGCACAATTAAAACATTGTCCTCCACCCCATAGTTTCTGAAACAGATGCAGAATTCGGGGATAATTAGGTATGAGATATTAGAAGGGATACAGAGAAGACCTAAAGTTATTTGCATGTGGGACCGACACTCAGACAATGAATATAAGTTGACATTCTGCTAGCCAAAGGCATCCATAAAAGATGGGAAAAAACAAACAAGGGCTCTATAAAGACTTCCTTTTATATAATTCATTGAATTGTTCCATGGAAGTTTGTAAAACATAAGTTAAGAAGGGAACAAGACAGTATTTTTGTTCATCCTTGTAAATAAGGAATTTTCTTTTGCAACCCTGCAGCATACCAGAAATCCAGCACATTTTGGAAAAACGTCTGAGATGCTTTATCAAAATTATAGGAAGTTGGGCGCATAGGGCCTTATCCTGGCCAAGGTTAGAGCATTTCTTTTCGTCAATATATGTTGACATTTCAAAAGTAACAGGGAGATAACATGGAGCAGGACGCGGTAACGTTAATATTGGGGTATATGCCCTCAGAAACTAATTTAGCAAAACAAGACCGAAATATAATCACAGGAATGTTAGTGGTGCATTCTTTCATCGCTCAAAAGTAGAAAGAGAAGGCCCCGCCCGTCTTCTGTCAGTGGTTTCGTAAAAACGAAAAGAAATATACATATTAGAACACACCTTTGCAAAACGCATATTGTACACATTGTGAAAGACTCTGGGGTAAAATGGACCAATGTGTCAGAGTTATAGCTAACATTAGTGCCGGTCTGCTCGCGTTATTTCAACACTCTAATAAGTAAGAATTAAAATGCACTTGCACTTTAGAGGGAAGGGCAGGAAATAAAGATTAATGAATTAATTTATGTATTTCGCTATTTGATAACTGAAGCCTCGGTATATGGATCACATCCAATGTTTATTGTATACTTTGAAATCAATACAAATAAAAAAAAAGACTGTCATGACAAACTATGGTTACCGGAGTCCGGTTTAAGTTGGCTAGGGTGGCTCAGTGAGTTAAACACTGGGGGCCTGATTCACAAAGGTAACCTTACACTTTGGATTGAGTTGAGGACTGTTTGCTGTTCGCAAAGGGATTTATGAGTAGTATTGTTATGAGTGCGGAGTCGCCGCACATAAAAAGATAGGTCTTTTTTATACATGGAGACTCCGCACTTGTAAAGATTCTACTCCTAAATCCATTTGTGAATAGCAAACAATTATAAACTTACACAAAAGTGCACGTTTACCTTTGTGAATCAGGCCCTGGTTGTACAAATAGGTGGTGATTCGCGGGTCAGGAGTTCGAATCCCGGCTAAAGGACAACCAGTCCATCAAAATTTAGTACCATTAAAGTGGGTTCCTGCTAGGTACTGCGCCTAGAAATGGCAGGTGTTGTACGCAGCAGGTGCGCAACGCCCATAGGGCTAAAAGGGCTTCAGCTCGAGCTGCTGTGGGCTTGGCTGGGCAGTGTTGGAGTCTTATCTCCGGCATGCCCGAGTTTTTCACAGGTCTTTAAAGACCATTTGCATATTTACATACCTCTATAAACTGGTTAGCTTAGTTCTTTTCTGGTTTCAGTACCCCTAGGGCTCCCCCTCTGCCTATTCCTTACATTTGTACAGTGGCGTAGCTAGGCACTCTGCCGCCCGTGGCGGTCCCTGCCTTCCTGCCTTTTGCCGCCGCGCTGAGGGGGGGGGGGGTGCTGGCGATGATTTTTGCGGCCGCCGCCGCCCCCGAAACTCGTGCCGCCCGGGGCGCACCGCCCCCTCCGCCCCCCCCTTGCTACGCCAGTGCATTTGTATTTTACATTTACTGCTGTAGTGTGAAAATGCATTTCATGAAAAGGAATATAAATAGAGTTGCCAAAAGAAAAATGCCAGCCATGTGTTGTTTAAAGAGCCTGCAAAGACCTTGTCTTGACGCTAAATAGGGTTATAAATAAAAAAGTATGTATTCATTTGTATGGTGACTTTTCTGTCTTTGTTCCCTTTAATTATCAGTCATGGATCATTCAGGCAGCCCTAGAACACAATTAAAAGTGCTTTCTATTTATATTTGCTGTTCGAAGTATGCACAGATAAGTGCTGAAAATACGCTTTAGGTGACTGTTTATTTTTGTCCCGTCCGGGTCATCAAAACAATGAGCTGGCAACCCTAATCCTAAGACTGGAAGTTTGTTGCAGGATCAGCACAATATTTATTTCCTCCACCCTCGAACCCTGATTAATGCCATAATAGCAATAGTTTAACTTATATCTGAAACCCCACGCTGCCGTCAATAACATGCTGAGTTACTTCAAGTGTCTGGGAATGCACCCTGCATTCAGACAACTCACTCCTCATTCTCGCCCTTCACTTTCACGCTCACCCTGCACTCACAGCGATCATAATGCACTCACACTGATCATCATGCACTCACACCATTCATCCGCTCACCCTGCACTCACAGTGATCACTCTGCACTCACAATGCACTTGTGCTGTTCACCCTGTACCTCACCCTGCAGTCACATGAGCACACTACTCACCCTGCACTCATGTGACACTTCACTCACCTGTCCCCCTCACTGCTCAATCTGCTAACTCACTTAAACAAGCCCATCACTAACCATGCATTCTTTCGTCCCACTCTGCACCCAAATTCATATGGTCACCTCACTCACTCTGCAGTCATTTCTCTTACCCTACTCTCACGCTGTCACATCGCTCACCGTGCACTCACATAGGCACTCCTGCCACCCACACAGCGCAGAGGGTTAATGTGCCTGCTACAAATAACGTGTACCATGCAGATCACAGAACTGAGTGTGAGTAAACTATGAGTAGCGCTATAAAAAAATTAAATGTTTGTCAGGAAGGTTCTATAGAGAGATGAGGTGCATTGTTGGTGAGTGGTAGTGAGGGAATTCACGGAGAAGGAGGAAATGGCGGAGGGGGCGCCAAAAAAGACTGTTGCACCGTGTGCGACCAGTGCTAGGGCCAGCCCTGGCTGGGAGTGTTAGCCCCCCCCCCCCCTCGAAGTTCGGGTCTAGTTGCGCCCCTGGTACGCAGCGTTCTATAAAAAGAACGTTATTATATGCAAAAACTAAGTTTTTCTCACTGTTCTCACCTCCCTGGCTCAGATAAATCAGCCATCCTGAACGTTATTCCAATACTCTGCTCTCACCCTCATTTGTATCCATTTAGATATTTTTGACTTCACGTTATATCCTTTGCCTTTTGTCCCCCAGGACACTGAAGAATGACAGATACCTTTATTTTATCAGCGTCAGAGGTTCCAGGCCCCCACAATTCGTTTACTAGAATATGACGAATGAATAATAAAGAGCAAATCCCCCTTCACCTGGACAGTCCATTTGGCAATATTTTTTAGTTATTAAACTGCATATATTGAGATAGTTGGCCTAGAAAAAACTGCACCAACAGCAAAAAAGTAGATAGAAAATCTTCGTTTTGCTTACTTTGCTGTTTAGTTTATGTTGGAATCTGAAACTGTCAACGTCAGCAGCCTCCTTCCGGGCTCCACGCCTTCCTCGGAGGAAAGGCAGACCAGGCAGGCCAGGTCTACGGCACTTCGACCCCAGCCCTAGCGCTAAAACTAATGTAAACGGCGTTTCAACCTGCTTTAGTAATAACTGCGTCACTAGGGCTTTGTGTTACCTGTTACGAAACTGCTGTGACAATTACGGAGAAAATAGCAGCTAATGCACTAATAAACACAGGCACAAGATGGCGCCAATACCGTTTGCACCCATTAGATGGCATTTTTGTGGTGCACTTCAAGGGGGAGATTTAATAATTTACTAGTTTATAGTGCAACGCAGGGCAGCAGCCAAAGAGGCGAAAATATGGCGCTGCAGCACCCTTCCCAAGTGCTGGTGCTTTCTAGGGCTACTGCACCGTGCAAAGGTGTGCATGTGATGTCTAGCACAGTTTTTGTACCTGGAGGGCCTCCTGTGCTGCGACACACTTTAAAGCATGGAAGGGATTCCTTGAGAGCACAAGACTAATCCCAATAAACAAGACTAACCAATCACTGGTGTAAGCACTAACCTTGGTTTCCGGAGCAGCATGCTATCCCTCTAAAGCGTTTCAATGCCTTGTCAGGAGTAGTAAGAGCTATATAAATGCAGATATAATGGATTAAAAACCCTACCTACCATGGCCTGACTATAGAATGGATTGTAAAGAGACAGGGTCTGTGCCTGGCCCATGATTAGTAGGACCAAGATCAGCCTCTCTTTTTTGGAGTTAAAGGGCCTGATTCAGTGTTTGGCGGATGGGTTACTCTTGCCCAAACGTGACGGATATCCTGTCCACCTTATCACAAGTGCATTATATCCTTTGCGACTTTTAATAAGGCAGACAGATATCCATCACCTTTGTGATGAAGTAACCCATCCACCACACTCTAAATCAGTCCCAAAGGTATTAAAAGGATTGCATTGTTCTAAGCAGAAAGGGTTACATGTGCCTGGAAACCTAAAGCAGCCCTGGCAAATTTCTCGGACCAGCCACTGGGTAAGCACTGCCTGGCACTGGGAGGCTGGAAATGCTTGCTTGCTGCTTTGGTTACTTGGGGACGATATTGCAGCATCTCTGCAAAACTGATCGCCAGTAACAAACGCGCCCACCGCCCCTTCCAGCCTCCCAGGGAAACTCCTGATGCCCGGTACGGCAAGTCCGGCCCTGTACATGTCTGTTATTTATCACATTTTTATGGGTCTTTCAGCACATCTCTCAGATTCAGAGAAGCACAAGATAATACATAAAGTGCACGATCATGTCCCGTTCATTATAAAGTTAAAAGGGGGATTGTTTTTAGTACAGGGCCGGACTGGCCGTTGCGGGAACCGGGCGTTTCCCCGGTGGGCTGCCAGGGTGGGGGCCGGTTTTGGGCTCCTGGGGGGCCGTTTTTGTTACCGGGGGTTGGCAATATCGGCCCCCTGTAACAAAATGGGCCGAAACCGGCCCTCGCAAACAGCTCGGCTGCACCCCCCTGTCCCACCAGGGGGGGCCGGCTGAGCAGTTTGCCAGGGCCGGTTTCGGTTCCCAGTCCGGCCCTGTTCTAGTACGTCTTTTTAATGCATCTTTAAACCCTTTTCCTCTACAAAAAGGGATGTGCTGCTAGACCCTTAAAAAGGGCTGGACTGAGAACACACACCAGCCCTGGCAATTCTGCCAGACCGGCCCTGGGGGGAGCGGGATTATGGGGGGTGCTAGCGAGAAGCAGCACTGCTCCCACTTTAGCACTGCTGCCGCTTTTGTTACAGTACTGCTGCAAAACGGGCATCCAGTAAGAAAACCAGCCCCCAGTGCTTGAAAACTGGCCCCCACCCTTACAGCCCATAGAGAAAACGCCCAGTGCCCGCTATGGCCAGTCCGGCCCTGCCCATAAAACATTAGAAAAAGCTCAAGTGCAACAGGCTTCTGTTTCATTTATTAAAATTAATGATTGTAATCTGCGCTATTATTAAACTGAATGGACCTGTCTAATCAAACCATTAGCTGGTGTCCCCTCAGGCCTAGCCTCTGTTCTCAAATGTTGTAGCCTGCAGAGCTCACTTGATAATTTGAAAATTGAATTTTTGTGGAACCAACATTCTCAGTTCAGATAAAAATGCCTTGCCAGGGATAGCGAATGATATATAAATGAATTTTTAATGCAATACAATTATGTTCTGAGCAGTGGTTTACCTCATTTTATTCAAGAAATTATGATAGAAAGTGCAACATTTTACCCAAATATTTCTCCGGGGGAGGAGTTGGGAAAGGAGAATCCCCCTTTACTGTCCTCGGGATACGCGTGCTCGCTTGCTCATGAAAAATCCATAGTTTCCTACTCCCCACCACTTTCAAACTTCAGCAGTCTCTAGGGGTGGAATGCAAGCCCCTGCAGGCCCTTTCGGGCAGAGTGGCCCCTGACCCTTCAGGGGCCCCGCAACCCTAGAGTGGGTCTCATGGGAGAGGATGTGTCGCAGCAGCCAAAGCTGCCGACTTGGAGCTGGGGATCCAGGTTCACATCTCGACACAACATCCCGTGATTCTGGGCAAATCACTTAATCTCCCCCGTGCCCATGGACAGCGCCTGGATACCCTCACGGGTGATAAGCCGCGCTATGTAAATCTACAAATTATTAATAATTATTCAGCACAAGGCCAATTAACAGCTGTGAGATATGGAAGACTCAAGTGCCTTCTTCACATTCTGCGGGCTTCCATCATTTTTCGTTATGTCACTGCCAGTCTCCACTGGTTCACACGCTTGACTACGCCACTAAACAGGGGAGCAAAGATAAGGTGGGTGTGGCAGTGAACTCCCATATTTATTTTACGTGTATTGAAATATTTGTGACACTTGGGGGCATGTTGGAAAGAAGGCAGTGATTTGGATATAGCCTCTGTGATCACTTGAATTGTAGACTTCGCGTCATTCATTCATTCATAGGAAACTCGTCATCATCTAGCAAACCACATGATCTCAAGATGAGATGATGATGATTGTTTGCCAAATGACAATTGATTTGAGCATCATCGACATTCATGTGGAAGTTCACTCGCTGCTCCTCGAGGAAGTGTACAGGGGCATACATAGACATTGGAAGCACTAGAGGAATGATATTTGTGGGACCTCACTGGTCTCTGGGTGTGTGATGAAAACGAGGCACTAGAAGAATGATCTTTGCGGAACCTCACAGGTCACCGAGTGTGTGAACATTCAAAAGGAGACACTAGAGGAATGATCTTTGTGGGACCTCACAGGTCATTAAGTGTGTTATGAAAAGGAAGCACTAGAGCGGTGGTTCCCAAACTGTGGTCCGTGGACCCCTGGGGGTCCACACAGTGGCGGCTGGCACAGATCGGGAGTGGGAGGGCAGAGGGTGGGAGGGAAGATAGGGTAAAGAAACATAACTTACCTCCTTGCCGCATCTCGCCACTTTCTCCACCGTCGTCTCTGCCGGAACAGGAACAGAGCACCCAGGAAGCACCCAGGCTCCTCTGAGCCAATCACAACGCTGCAATGCAACGTTGTGATGGTCTGAGCGCCGTGCATCAGCACTCAGACGGGGACTGGGGGGCCTGGGCATGTTCTCCACCCAGGCTGTAATGGAGCCTGGGTGGAGAACTTGCAAAGTGCACATGACTGTTTGGCCGGCCCTAGACGGCCGGACAAATATTTATGCGCACTTAGGGAGTGCAAACCACTCCTCCCCTGCTCTGTCAGCAGTAGTGCCCCACCCTGCCCGAAAAGCTGCGTCAAGAAGGAAAAAATAAAACGATAATAACTTGGTTATTATCATATTATTTTTCCTTTATTTATACTGCTTAAAAGCAGTGGGGCGATGCTCCTCTGCCCTAGTGGAGGAGCCACCACTGGGTCCGCGAAGCCTCTTCAGGGGGTCTACGACTTCTTTGAAAATTAAATAATATATATATATTTTTAGTTCTAAGTCCTAAGCATTATATGACTTGCTTCAATCTTAACTAACAGTAAAACATGTTACATCACAGTGTCCATCCTACAAGCCTCGATACGTCTGCCAGGCCCCTCAAATTTTCTCCCCTTTTTTAGGGCACCCTCTGCTCTTATATATCGTAAGTTCCGCTTGCCAGCAGCAGTCCAGATCATTTTCCCATTCCTCCACTGTCGGAGTGGCAGTCACCCCCCATTTCTTTGCCACATTTCGCTTTGCCACTACTGCTGCCAGTGCCAACCATTGCTTTACATGTCTTGGCCAATCATCATTTCCAGCGGTTATCAGAAGGAACCATTTTGGTTCTAGCGGAACTTCCATGCCCACCACTTCTGTCATTGCCTCGGCTATTTTCTGCCAGTACACCTGCAGGACTGGGAATTCCCAAAGTAAATGATAGAAGGACCCCTCAGTCTCACATCCCCTATGACACAGCGTATTTTTGCTACGTCCCATTCGGTGTAGCACTGACCTGGGGTAATATACCCTATGTAGCACTTTAAGCTGTATACGTCGGAACCTTGCCCATATCGCCACTTCTCTCAGGCCTTGGAGCACCTCTACCCATTCCTCATCTTCCAAGGAGCCCACATCTCGTTCCCAGACCATCCGGAGGGTGCCCATGGGGTAAGGATATGACTTTGTCCTGCAGTCACTCTGTCAATATTCTGTCTTCTAATGGTGAGGCAGTTTCCAGGGTCTCTCCTTCCCTAATATATCTTTGTAGGGCGTGCCCTGATTGGATGTATTTGAGCCACTCCCCTTTCCCCATATCATACTCCACTTGTAGATCTGCAAACGTGACATACGCCCGTCCTCTCGAAATGTCTCCCAGCGTCTCTAGCCCCAGTAACTCCCATTTGGCGAAACCCCCCAGCTTTCCTACTCCCGTCAGAAGGGCTCCCGCCCATAGGGGTGTAATTCCTGTGAGTTTGCCCTCCCAACCCAAATATTTCGGCTCTGCAGACCATGACTTAACCACTGTTTTAGTATGTGCTGGGAGGTTCCTACCTATTTGCTTAGCGTAAAGTATTTCCTGTGGGCCTCTCGCTCCCATTGCCAGTCTATTAACCTTATATGCTGGATCCGTGCTATCCTCAAACATCCATCCATTCATGTTCACTAGCTGAGCTGCCCAATAGTAACCACGGATGTCAGGTACCGCTAGGCCTCCGCCATAGACCCCTCTTTGGAGTTTACTCAGGGCTATACATGGGGCCGCCCGCACCACAGTAATGCACGGAGTTCCGAGTTCACTCGTTGGAAAAAGGAGGGGGGCACCTCATATGGCGTGTTTTGCAATGCATATAACAGACGCAAGAGAGACATCATTTTGAACATTGCCGCCCGGCCCATCAACGTCAGGAGGAGCGTGCGCCAATGTTTTGCATCTGTTATAAGTCTATCGAGCTGTAGGCCCGAATTCTGTCGATGAAACTCTTGGGGATCCCATGTTATGTGGATCCCGAGATACTTAAAACCTCGCTCTTGTATGGGTACTACACATCTGGATGTCAGGGTGGGGGCTTCCCCTGCTAGGGGATATAGCAGTGATTTATCCCAATTCATTCGGTATCCCGAGTATTCCTCATATATGCAGAAGATCTGTAAGATGCGGTCAATTGAATGTCTCTACTTTCTCACGTATAGCAGAATATCATCTGCGTTGAGCAATATTCGGTCTTCCCACTCTTCCCCTATCGGTATCCCCAAATCAAAGGGTCCTGCCGTACCCGTGCAGCGAGTGGTTCCAGGGCTAGTGCGAACAAAATTGGAGACAGTGGGCATCCCTGTCTAGTACCTCTCTGTAAGGTGAACACGCTGGATACAGTGGCGTTAACCCGCACCCTGGCTAATGGCTGTTCATATAAGAGCCTAACCCATCCGATAAATTTGGGACCCATACCGAACCGTTCTAAGACTGCGAAGAGGTAGTTCCATTCCACGCTATGGAATGCCATGCTAGCATCAAGGGACAGAAGGGCTGATTGCTCCTATGGGCATTTCTCTGTTATATGAAGTATTCCAAACAACCTTCCAAGATTTAACCAGCGCTCCTATGGGGGATAAACCCAGATTGGTCTGGGTGGATAAGGGCAGTAATCACTCCAGCTAAGTGCGTGGAAAAGAGCTTGGCGAGCACTTTCACCTCGTAGTTGAGTAGTGAGATTGGTCTATATGACCAGCACTCGGTGGGTGGTTTACCCGGTTTTGGGATTACCGTTATCACCGCTGTCCTTTGGTCCAGCGGTAATATGCCCTCCTGCTTAGCCTGGCTGAACATATTCAGCAGGTCTTCCGCTGTTACATCCAGCATGGCCTTTAATATCTCTACTGGCAGGTCGTTTGGTCCTGCTGCTTTCCCGGATTGTAGGTCTCGAGATGCTGATCTAATTTCATCGTCCGGCAGGCCTCCCTCTAACAACTCCCTGTCCTCCTCGGTGAGTCGAGGCAGGGAGATGTAGCGCAGGAGGTCTCCACAGTCCTCCTCTGTGTATTTCGAGCGAGATGTATAGATCCCTTCATAGTATTTGGCGAACTCCTCAGCTATTTCCGCCCCCGTTTCATACTTGCCCCCTTTCGCATCTTGCAGTCCTGGGACCCAGCTTTCTTTCGTCTGTCTCTTGTCCAACCAGGCCAGCAGCTTATTGACCTTATCCCCTATGTCATAAAGTCTATGCTGTGTGGCCAGTGCTTGTGCCCTGGCGCTGTTTTCCATTAAATCCCTGAGTTATTTTTGTCATACCCATAAGTGCTGCCTATCTTTGATTGCTTGGGGATCGGTTCCTAGTGCTCGGCCTCCAAACGCAATATTTCTTTTTCGAGGGCAAGACATTTAAGGTATTTTTCTTTCTTAATGGCGCCTATTTTTGCCTCGACCTCTGAGGACCGTTTTAAATGCTTCCAGAGGGTCACTGTGCTTTCAACTGTTCCTACGTTGTCCTCAAAGTATTGCTCCACCCCTCCTGCGTGTCCTCTCTGAAGTCTTCATCCTTAAAGAACCATGGGTCTATTCTCTGTGGCAGTGTGTGGTCTCTCACTGGGCCTACTAACTTTGCTTCCACTGGGGAGTGGTCGGATATCCCTCGTGGCACATGTGTGTTATCCCTAAATTCCCCCAGTCCAGGACCCTGTGTAATAAGGTAGTCAAGCCTCGAGAGGCTTCAGGTTGCTGCCGACAAGTGTGTATATTGCTTTGTGCTTGGGTGTTGATATCTCCAAATATCACCCAGACCCATCGCCTCGAGGAATCACCTCAACTGCCCTCCATGTTGCGTAGTGTTTGTCCCCTTGGGACCCCCGCTGGCCACATCAAGTTCCGTTGACACAATATCATTCACATCGCCTCCCAGGACCAGCCTACCCTCTGGCAGCTGCAGTAATAAGGGACCCAGTGCCTCAAGTGTGGCCATCTGGAGACCCGCGGGGGAATACACTGAACACAGGTTGAGTTTTTTCCCTTCCCATATGCCTCTCACAACTGTATATCTCCCCAGAGCGTCTGTCCATATGTTACTTTGGATGAAGGGAAACACACGTCTGGTCAGAATTCCCACTCCCCTGGAACCGGAGGTGTACCCTGCGTGTGCCATCAGAGTGTATCGGTACCTATCTAGTGCCTTGCAATAGTTACCTTTAAGATGTCTCCTGCAAGAGAACCACATCTGGTGCATGCCGTTTAATAAATTGCAACACTGTCGACCTTTTTAATTTGCCATTGAGGACATTAACATTCCATGACCATATCTTCACCGAGGACTGGGTCCGTCTATGGGCCGCCATCTATGTGTATGTTCTCTGTCAGTGCCCCCTTCCCCATGTTGGCACTCCTTTCAGTTGCAGACTTACGCTCGCTCCTTTTATATAGATCTGTGATATCGTACCTAACTACAAATTTGCCCCCCCAATCCTGCTACCATGCTTTTAAGGTTGTGGAAATCCCAACTCTCCAACCCGCAGAGCGCCTGTCGCCCTTGAACTTGCATTACAGTTCTAACTAATAGATTGGGGGGTGCTCAACCCAGCAGGACCCACGGTCAATAAACTCTGCTCTACCCCCTCCCGTCCAAGCCCATTCCTGGCTGATAACCTCTGTAAGTCTCAGTGGAGTGATTGCTGCTGGGTATCCCGGTTGGGCTGGTCCCAAAGTCTTGTGACTTCTGTGTGCCTCTCTGGACTGCCATCAGGAGCAGTGTCAAATTGTTTCAGTCTTACCTCCGCCATGGTCTCACCATTCACTATTCTTGTGCCGCTTCTACACTGGATGGGCTAGCGGGTCCCGAGGACGGAGTCCGCTGGCCCCGCCCAACTCCTGTCTTGCCGCTTCCTTTATTGGTTCCACTTCTCCGGTTTGGGTCTTTGCCTTGTCCCCTGCCAACTGTGTGCCATCCCTCCAGCCACTCCCAGGCTTCCTCTGGAGTTGCGAAGTGCCAGGTCTTCCCATCGGCTATCACCCACAGTCGAGCCAGAAAGAGCATCATGTATTTTAGGTCTCTGGATCGTAGTTCCTTTTTCACAGGCTCAAAGCTTCTTCTCTGTCGCTGTAGTTGAAGAGTGCAATACGGAATGAACCTGATCATGGTGTTTTCGTACGGTAAGTCCCCTTTCACTCTTGCAGCCTTTAATATTGTATCTCTGTCTCGATGATTGAATATATTCTGGCAATAATCGTTCGCGGCGGGGCTGCGGGTCTAGGAGGATGTACTGGTGCCCTATGCGCTCTTTCAATGGAAAAGAACTTCGATAGTCGTGGGGGCTGCAGCTTGTTGACAATAAGATCTTCTAGGAACAGATAGACGCTTTGTCCCTCTGCTCCTTCGGGCACCCCAACTACCCGTATATTGTTCCTTCTCGCTCTCCCTTCTTGGTCCTCCAGCCGCACAGCCATATGTGTTGTCTGCTGTGATAGGGTATGTACCTGTTTTTCAAGGCGCTTCATCTTTGACTGAAGCTGGGCAAAATGGGTCTCGGCCGTAGACACCTTCTCAGTTAGTTTGGAGAGGTCCGCCCTGATCAGGGTGACTTCTGTGGACACTGAGTCTATTTTTGGTTCCAGGGAGCCCTTGACGTCTCAAATCGCTGCCATTATCGCGGTCAGTGAAGGCTCTTCCTCCCCCCCTTCCTCTTCTGTATTCGTTGCGGGCCTTGTGACTGTGTAGTTATCCATTTTGTTGGATTGGACTGGGCCTGCGCCTCTGGGCTTCCCCATCGTCCCTTTATCTGCTGCCAGGATTTTGCAGTAGCTCTTTGTTTGGAAGGGCCCTCCTCGTTTACTCACTCCCTGGTAGTGTTCTTTGTGGTCCATCTGGCGCCCCTTCAGAGTGCTTCCTTGCCATGGTGTTGGCTATTCTGGCCCACTGGGGATCCACGCCTGGACTCAGGTCTCTTGTACTGATATGAGGTACTTTTCTGACTCTATGAGAAAATTAAATAATATTAACAGATTCATAAAGTGTATATAAATGAAGAAGCTAAATGTACAGATGAACATTTTAAAACGTTCTGTAAATGTGAAGGAATTTGAAACTGGAGGTTAAAAATTAAATAAGTATCCTCAGATTGATTCGTGGGAGCAGTGCAGGTGCATCAAACAGAATATAGTATGGACGATGAGTGGCCTCGTTTAAATTTAGAAAAGCTCCAACCTTTTCTATTAAAATTACATTTTTTATATTTATATGTGCTTGCGAATTAAATAAAAAGTGTTATCATTTGTGTATTTGTTTGATGAATGCTTTTTTCTGTATTTTCTTGTGTATTTTTTTGCAGTTCAAATCATTGACAATGCTTAGGCTGGGGCCCCCAGCTTCCAGTAATGACTCGTGGAGGGTTGTGGCGTCCCTGGATTCCAATAATGATTCAGTGGGGGTCCCCCGGGTTCCAGTAATGATTGAGTGGGAGTCCCCAGAAGTCAAACGTTTTGGGAACCACTGCACTAGAGGAATGATCTTTGTGGGACCTCACAGGACACTGACTGTGTGGACATTTAAAAAGAAGCACTAGTGGAATGATCTTTGTGGGACCTCACAAGTCATGCGTGTGTGGACATTGAAAATGAGGCACTAGAGGAATGATCTTTGTGGGACCTCAAAGGCCACTGGGTGTGTGGTGGAAAGGAAGCACTCGAGGAATGAATTTTGTGGGCCCGCACAGGTCACTGGGTGTGTGGACGTTGAAAAAGAAACACTAATGGAATGATCTTTGTGGGACATCAAGGTCACCGGGTGTTTGATGAAAATGAGGCACTAGATGAATGATCCTTGTGGGACCTCACAGGTCATGAGTGTGTGGACCTTGAAAATGAGGCACTAGGGGAATGATCTTTGTGGGACCTCACAAGTAATGAGTGTGTCGGCATTGAAAAAGAGACAATAATGGAATGAGCTTTGTGGGACCTCACAGGTTATGAGTGTGTGTGATGAGCAGGAGGCGCTCAAGTAAAGAAGTTTGAGGGACGTCTCAGGTCTCAGGTTGCATGGACAATTTAATGGATCTAATTCTCACTTTCTGACTTTGGGGTCGATTCCTATCTCGGTCGCAAGGGTTCGGATTTGGCTTTGCCGAAACTGATCCGGAGCCCTTGTTTCTGACCGACTCGTTCCCAGTTCCAGATGACCAAGTACGATACCTGGAAACCGTCCGGGCTGACCGAATCGGTTCCGGAAGGCATTCGGAGAGATTGAGCCTTTCCGGAGCCGATTCGTACAGCTCTATGGACTTGGTTTCCGAGCGAGCGAGTACTATGACCGATTCAGACAGCCTTTCCGATTCGGTTTGACCGGAACTAATAGGCTGCCGGAATCAAGCAGGCCCCCCTTCACCCGGGGTCCTCCGAATCTGGCCCGAGGGGGTACCCATGGGTCCCCTCTTCCCAACCATGCACAGTGTGGCAGGCATCATAGGGTATCACTATCTTAACATATAACATTCATACATCAGATTAAACAGAGCCACCAAAGGTAAGGCAAAGAAACCAAAACCAGGTGAAATTTCAACGTCATCAAGAACTAAAAATTGATTCTTAGAAAATCCGGGACTGCCAAATACATGAATGCACGTTACACACACCAAGGCCAGATCTGTGGTAAAGCAGGCACCTATCGTGAGCAATTCAGGCCCACATCAACAGCAACACCCTTAAGTGCTTTCCCAAAGTAGGTAAGGAAACAGCACAACTGGTGAAAAAGTTGTTTGCCCAGAAACACTACTTAGTTACGTTGAATAACTAATATTATTCACGTTAATCTGTGCGGAACAGAGCTGGCCATAGCCCGACATCAAGCGATTTCACCACAGAATCAGAACAAGTAAAACGGATGGATGGGTGCGCACATTTTCACTGAACACAACACCCCCTTTACATCCCCGGTTACTCCAAGCAAATACTGAGACGCAGGATTTCCATTTGTTTTCAATTTCCACAAAATTGACATTTTTATCTCTGAAATTCAAGGTGTTTTACCCCACTTTAAGCGAGGCCACAACGGTCACTTGGACACAAACAACAGGTTATGAAAGCGAGAGACTTCCCAGAAGGTCACGAGCCCACTGAAGGCCGCAGCGCTGGGACAGAGACATCCATCCACTCTTGTGACTGTCTCTGCTCAGCCCTGACAGCCTTCCAGAAGCACCGGCTTCTCTTCCTGTTCCGCTCTTGGCCAGACTTTGACTGGACATGAACAGCATTAGTGAAAGGAGATGAAGTGCACACTTCTCGTGCGCCCTGAGCCCCACCTCGAAGCACTCACCTGAGGCGCCTGGGAGGTGCCTGCCCGCTCTCTCAGTCACAGTAAAATGCACAAGAGCTGCACCCCTCTTCCCATGCGCCCGAAGGCGCTGTAGCCCCAGAGGTGTGCGCTCTGAAGCTGTGCTTATCAAGTGAACTTTGCTGGCTGTGCGGATTCCTCTCGGTGCCTTTCTCGCCCCTTCTCCCCTCCCTTTGGATGCCCACACACATACTGGCCCACATAGTCGGGGGGTTTAAAAAATAAAGTAAAAAAGAAAACTTACCTGACCCGCGCCGCCTCTGCTGCTGGGCAGGGGTCCCACGTTGGCGCCTTCAACGTCGACTCTTCTGCGTCACTGGAGTGGAGTGGCTGGCAACCCCTCTCAGCCAATCCAGACGCTGCTCCAGCAGCGCCAGGATTGGCTTGAGCAGGGATACTTCCCGCCCATTAGGAGACCGGGGGCTGCGGCATGACGCAACCCTCGCTCTCCTAAGGGCAAGGCTAGTGCGCATGTTCGGGCTGATCGTAACAATGACCAGCCCAAAACCGAACATGCGCACTATTGCTGTCTAGTGCACTGTTACTCAAACCCTGACTGCTGCCGCAGCCCCTCCCCCTTCAGCGTCCCGCGTTCTACTTCTGACGCTAATTCCAATCAGGAGTCCTGATTAGAATTGGCGTCAGAAGTAGTATAACGAAGAATTAGTTATTTGTTTGTTGTAATTTATTAAAACGATGAATGGGGCCGTGCCATTAGTGGGGCAACGCCCCAATGGACGCACCGCCACTGCCTATGCCATAATATTCTGGAGTTGGTACAGGTCCACTGGGGATGAGGTTAAGACCCAGCAAATCGATAAAAAATTGGTTTAAAGCTGAAAATGTTTGCCTTCTCTCCAGAGTAAAGCTATGAAAGGCGTCCTTCAAGTGGTATTTGTCTTATTTATTGACTTAAATTGTAGCTGCAGCTCACAGAAAAGCTGAGGTAAACATTTTTATTTGAGGCAAATCATTCTCGACTGGCTGTAGCCCCCAATCCTTGTGGTCACCCGAACAAAGTCAGTTATTCATAATCAGATAATATTTTGGAGACCTATGATTTCTGCATTTCTCTCTGTCTCTCACACACACACACACACACACACACACTCTCTCTCCCTCTTTCACACACATACACACACACATACACTCTCTCTCTCTCTCTCTCTCTCAAGAAGCTATTTCACCATCGTAGTTGCGTATAAGACACATAAGGAGTTATAAAACAAGGCTGATAGGCTGTAGCCAGACAATGAGTACAATGATAAACATTCAGCTGAAACTGTTTTTTAAAACTTTTTATTTTTATCTAACTTTATTTGACTTGTTCCATAAAAAACACAGCAACATAAAGGCAATCAGCAACTTCACGCATCACCTAGGAAAATAACATAGAGTGGAGACACAGGCATCAACAACACAAAACAGGGGTTAAATAACATACTTTTTTTTAACGATAGGCTGAGAGGATAACCAGTGAAATGCGATAAGAGTGGGTGAAAATTGGTACTGTAAGGAAGTCTGATAAAAGAAGGCAGACATGGTGGAGACCGAAGACCAAAGAGAAGAGTTAAGGCCTAGCTAGAGGATTGCCTTTTTGGCATGGAATACTGGTGAACGAATTTTACAAATATCATAGAGCAGAAGTATATGCACACAGGAAAGTGGAGATTGAAAAGACAAGGGCCAAAGATAACATCAAGGATGCATGCAGAAATCAAGAGAGGATGGGATGAGGGCGGGAAATAATAAACAAGTCTAAGAAGGAGGAAAGGGGAAGTACAGGATTTAGGTGTGGGTGCCATCAAAGCCTGGAGTAGATGACCTTGTGTGTATATTGCTGACCATCAAAGCCTGGAGTAGATGACCTTGTGTGTATACTGCTGACCATCAAAGCCTGGAGTAGATGCCATGTGTGTATATTGCTGACCATCAAAGCCTGGAGTAGATTACCTTGTGTGTATACTGCTGGCCATCAAAGCCTGGAGTAGATGACCTTGTGTGTATATTGCTAACCATCAAAACCTGAAGTAGATGACCTTGTGTGTAAATTACTGACTTTGGAACCTAGAGACATAAATCCAAGCTTCAACACATGACCAAAAATCTTATGGCTCTTGGCAAATTATTTAATCTTCCAGTTCTCTACATGATAAATGTCAATTGCCTGATGTACAACATTTGTGGTGCGGATATGTAAGAAAACAAGCTCCACTTGATATTTTCGACCTTGAATAGTCTTCCATGGGCCCAATTGATGTACAGCGGGCCCTTGTCTAGCTAGAATCATGGGGTATACCTACCTGTACAGGCACTGGATAGCCGAAAGCCTGTTTGAGATAGGGGTGTGAATAAAGAAAGGGAATGAAATATTTGGAGGTCATCAATGTATAAATGACAAGGTAGAAAAAGAGAAAACTTTCTGACAGCAAATGGGGGTTGCAAATTGAGAAGACGAGGAGAAACGTCTGAGGGAGAAGATGAGAACATTGTTCAGGACAGAATGCAAAGTAGGCATGACTAGCGAGATATGAGCCAGAACAGTACTCAAAAGACCCCTAGATACCATGAGTGGACAAAATGAAAAGGAGACTCGGGAGACCGACCACATCGAGCACTTTTGGTCAGTAGAGTAGACTTCTTAGAAAAGGAAGTTTACGGTTAGTGAGATGAGGTTAGAGACTTAGAGAAGAGCTGTTTCAGTAGTGGGGAAAAGCACAGGAGCCATTGAAGTGGTGAAAGAAGTTAGAGTTAAGATAAATGGAAATTCTGCACCATCTATCTCAGGGGTGTTCAGTATAGGTCCTGGATGACAGGATCCATGTCATATTTTCTGAATAACCACCATCTAATGTAACTGGGCACTATTTAGATCGCATTATGTAAATTTTATTTAGGTGTACATCCTGAAAATCTGGCATGGAGCCAAAACTCCTGAACATTCAGTGGACATCCTTGATGTGTTTCTTCCTCCACATTGAACCTGCAAGTGTTAACCCAAAATTCGAACCATTGAACCTGCAGGGCTGTGCCTGCTACAGGTGTTAGATTTTCACACAATTCAGCATTGCTGATATTTCAGTTGACCAGCTAGTGATGTTTTTCTGGGTTCCTGTGCATCATCTTGTTCTACAATCACAGTTTCAGTTAAATCCTTACATCTTTGAACCTGGGATTGTAGTTTCACAGCAGCGATGTCAACCTCTAGAGCTTCTCTTGCTTTTTCACCTTCTCATGTATACAATGTGCAAAAACTCAGACTGCACTATTAGATCCAGTAGAAATCAGTTGGATATGAACAACTGGAATTTCTGTTTGTGCTTAACAAGCACACAGTGAATCGGTACAAGTGCAGAAGTTGAAGAATTTATAAAAATGAGCCTGTTGGTGCCAGTCGAATACAAAAGCGCTCAGTGGGTTATGCTGTAAAATACTTTTTCAAATACACCAGTGCATCATTGGTACATGAAAGTTTGAAAGTTGAAAGTTTGATGGTCGGAGATTTGCAGTGTACGTGTGAGAGAAAGGTGGTCTGCATTCAAAACCTCGTGATCTAAAAGGGAAAGTTGTAAGAAGGGATTTCTAAGATGAATTAGAACATTGGATTGTTGGAAGCTCCATTGACGACAATGGAGTGGCTCTGGGCTTATAATGGCTGGTACATCTCAATGTTTGTCTTTCTGTTTCTCTCTTTTTAGGTCGAGCATTTGAGACCTCTTCTTTATACTTTAGTATATACTTATATGTGTATGTACTTTGTGGGCTCTGGAGATCAGCCCTAGTACTTGTCTGCTTCAGCTTAGGGACTTTTTTTCTGTTCAACTGCCTCTATTTAACTGTCTTGATAGAAAACGACCAGTAGAGGTCAGTAAAATACCAGAATTGGTTTCTGCTTGTTCAACTGCCTCTATTTAACTGTCTTGATAGAAAACGACCAGTAGAGGTCAGTAAGATACCAGAATTGCTTTCTGCTGAGGGACTTTCTTTTTTTAATTTTTCTGGCAACTGCCTCTATTTAACTTTTTTTGATAGAAAAAGACCAGCAGAGGTCGGTAAAATACCAGAATCACTTTAGCATTCTCTAGATTCCAGTCCATAGAAATTGTCTTCCACGAGCACCCGCAGACAATATTTTTTTTAAATCTTGTCTTTTCAGTTATATGACCACCGAAGGCCCTGATTTTATATTAAAAACAGAGCTTTGGACTATACCATTTCCCTCTGAAAGGCAATATTACTCTCCATGTGTTCCCATACCTGGCGTGTCACGCAGTTGGTGCTTACTTTCCCTCCATGTTAAAGAACAGTAGATGTTTCAGCACCCAGGCTAATGTGCTGCATAGCTAAATACATATAAGGTCCCAAAGGCGAGACCGATTGCATTGCAAATGCTTGTTAATTTAGAACATTCTACCCTTAGTGGATGGATGTTCTAATAACCTTATATTTCTTTTGCCTCAGGCTTTACCTGTTGTTAAAGGCACTCGGTTGCGAGCCTGCGGCTCTGGCCTCTAACTGGGGTTCAGAGCCTTTAACAACCGGTATAGCGATTGGCATCGGGCTATAAGGCAATAACATGGGGTAAGGGGGGATGCTCTTGAAAGGTTGCGGAGATCTTTGGTCGACCACTGAAAGGAAAGAAAACCTGTAATTTCAGTGTTTTAGGTTTTGCATTGTAGCCAAAACGTCACCTTAACTGTTTTTTATGTTATTTCTGAGGTTTGAATAAACAAATGTTAATTTCATCTGAGTAAAGGCAGCCTGCAGAAAAGCTTCTCCATATTGTTTTTATGATATATTGTGCCCAGTTCTATCCCACCGAGACCAGATGTCCACAGATCCCCTTCTTCCCGCGCCCTTAGCCATCTCAAGATTGAGCGGTTCCACTACTCCCTTGAGTACCACGCTCGATACAATGTCTCATAATCGTTTTCCACAGGGAATGTAGTACCTTTTAGATATTTTAATGAAACGCTGAAACCTTTCCTCCTTTCATAATATGGATGAGAGATGGAGGATGAAGTCTTAATACAAAATTTATTTTATCTAATCACAAATTTGTATTTTATGTGACTAAGAAATCTCACTGTTTTTGTGCATACGTAGATGTACCGAGCAGTAATACATGTCAGTGGTTGCTACCGCTGGAACGTTTAATGGGCGGGGCTTTGGACAGAATGCGCTATTGGCCAACAGGCGTTCCATGACCTCTCAAGCAAGGAGGGAGAATGGCCGCTGGGCCCCTGTGTACTAATAGCTGTTACTGAGATGGTATTGGCTCTTCCTTCCTCAGTTTCAGGTGCCTTTACATCTGCTGCACTAAGGACAGCTACCCTCCTGAAGCATGCATACTTTGATTACACTAATTTGTCTTCACTACAATTCTTTTGACTACCGTTTTATATTCCAAGTTGTGTTTTGTATATTTTCCTAGAGCACCAGTTTAATCTGCATTTCTTTAATTTTTGTAGGCGGATCCTTCATAGAGACCTGAAAACAACAAACATATTTTTGAAAAATAATCTTGTGAAAATTGGTAAGCGCTCCATTATTTTTCCTTGTATTGTTGTAAAGTCTGAAAAGGTTTCAAGGTAATAATATGTGGTCTTTTGTGCAGTAACTTCTTAAGGACGAGATAAACCTCAATTCTGCGTCACGGCGGATTACTTTACTACTTTTAGCTGAACATCTGTTCCCAATTACTTTTAAACATCCACTTAAGCGAATACAAACTTCTGGCTGAAAGATGTACTATTACCTTTAGACTGTCATGTCTCCTGCTGCACTGGGACCAGTTGCTAGGCAGTCTGGCACAATTTCCACACCACATTCCACATGTATCAAAGGTTTCCGTTTGTTTCCCCCCAGTACATTTAAGTGGTTGCTGAAAAGAACCCTAATACCAGGTCTTATGACAGAGTTGAGGCTAGTCGTTCTTTACACCAGGGCTCAATTCCTAGTTGCAAGATATGGGGGGCACAGGAATACCAGCCTGGAATTACTGTTAATGGATGTATTCCTACCACCGTACCATGCAGTTCCAAGTTTGGATGGCTGGAATAGGGAAGAATACGTAGGATGCAGAATTAACAGGCCCTTTTCTCTTGTGTCCTGCTCAGTGCTTTAAATGGGGAAAAATAAGTGCAGGTACTCATCAAATGAAGCTACAAACTTTTGGCGGGTCTTTGGGTTGGGCTAGGGGCGTGGCTAGGATACCAGCATCCTATGAGATCAAGATATTTTTGGTGTACACCTGTGCATGTTGATGTGGATATAGATATTGTGTGTATTACTTTGATGATACTGGAACTGAAATACCATATGGGGGAGATTACAGGCCGTGGTTGTGGAATCTGCAATGGGGTAACATTCCAGTTTTTTCAAGGACACAGTACGTAATTTTAGGTTTCATATCCCACTCCCTAGTACCTTATGCGGACATTGCTCAAAAGATAGGTGGTAACTAGGCTGACCACAGGCGCTCACCAGGTGTCCGGACAGATAGCACAATACGTATTTTTAGTGGTGCTCTAGGCAAAGGTTGGCTACCAACAACCTCACCAACAGAAACCCCTCAAGGTATGTAATAAATAAAGAACGAGAAAAGTCCTGAGCACTCAATTATTTACTCATAAAGTGTCCAGAGTGTCCAAAGTTCAAATTCTTTTTATTCCTTTCTCATCTTGTGCGTCAAATACCGCTGTTACATAAACAGGCAACCAAAAGTAAGCAGCCTACAGCCAGCAGCCAACACATGTT
Source organism: Calotriton arnoldi (assembly GCA_963921515.1). Taxonomy (NCBI): domain Eukaryota; kingdom Metazoa; phylum Chordata; class Amphibia; order Caudata; family Salamandridae; genus Calotriton; species Calotriton arnoldi. The sequence goes on from CAWUFW010008522.1 coordinate 361,592, forward strand.
TCATCGTCTGGCAGATATGCCTTCGACTTCCTCAGGGCTGCAAAATGAAATTAATACTAGGGTTAGGAAAACATTTTATTTACTTGTGCTGAGAAATGAGGACACACCAGGCACTGTCTGAGCGGCAAAGCAGGCCGCTCAGACCAATCGTGGCGCTGCTCTCATGCTGGTAATGCTATTACCAGCATGAGATCTGCGTCTTGATTGGCTTAAGGGAGTCTGGAAGCCCGTGTGCTGCCGGGAGTCGACAGGAACAGAAGAGGACGGAGGAGAGGTAGCGCATGAAGGTAAGTAATCTTTTCTTTCTGTTTACTCCCTGCGCTGCCCCCCCACTTCTATTTCATAGCAGCCTCCACTGAGTTATTTGTCTTTTTTGTTGAACAGTATGTTGTTTGAACCCTGGCCACTTCACTGACCCTTTGAATTAAGGTGGTCTCCACACAGACTCCTCTCAAACAATTGCCATTCTCAGACATGAAGTACATTTTTGCCACCACTGCAGACTTTGCATTTATAATGAAATTCTTATATGTACACATATTAAATAACCACCTTTTCAGACACACATAGGGGTGCAGTTGAAAAGCAGCACATTTGTAAATGCACATTATTTAAAATAAAACAGAACTTGCAGGCTTTCTGTGCAAGGATGTGATAACTGTGGCAGGTCCACACGCCTCAACCTGCGACGCACACATTACTGGCTCAATGTTGTACAGACCCGATGAACTCCACACGTCTTCCTGTCCCTAGACGCCGAAAAGGCGTTCAACATGGTTCCTTCGCACTTCCTTGAACAAATGCTACTGAAATTTGGTTGTGGCCCTAAGTTCAGGAAATGGGTGGCGGTATTGTATCACAGCCCAGTCAAGGTCAACGGAAAGATGTCTGCCGAATTTCCGATTAGTAGGGTAACAAGGCAGGGCTGTCCCTTGTCCTCAGTTTTGTCTGCCCTGACAGTGGAATCCCTGGCCTGCGTGATACAGCAACACCCCAGATTTGTGGGTTTCCGAATTGCAGCAAAAGATGAGCAGGTAGAGAAAATATTGCTCACGCCGATGACATACTCCTATATAAAACAGACCATCCAGACACTCTTCCAGCTATTGGGGGAATATTGAGCCCACTCTGGCTACAAGATACATTGGGACAAGTCAGTGCTCTACACCTTTCAGGTGACAGAGGAGACCCTGCCACTGCTCCTGGTGCTTCAGGAACTGGAGGAATGTTTTAAGTACTTAGGGATATTTGTAACGGCGCAAAGTGGGGATGATGTTGTAAGACTTTCAGGCTGACGCCGTCAGTTGGAGAGGCCTACCTCTCTCTTTGATGGTACGGGCAGCATTATTCAAAATGAACATGCTCCCCAAACTGCTGTATGTCCTCCAGAACACTTACTACCCGGTCCCACTGGCAGTATTTACTAAGATAAATGGGGAACTGAGGACCCTTCTGTGGGACGGGGGCACTCGGAGATCTCGCTCAAGACACTAAAATGTAACTAGTATAATGGTCGGCTTGCACTTCCAGACATAGAAGGTTACAACTAGGCGGCACACCTGATCAATATTAACAATTGGATGTACGCCCTGCAGGATCACCCGACATTCAGGCTCGAGCGTGCCCTGCTAGCGCACAGAACACACATACATTACTTATATGAAGGGGGGTAGGGGAACTCAAATGCTACCGCCTGCAGCACAGGTTGCAATCACATCTTGGGTCACGGCAACAAAGACACTTGGCTGGGCCCACAAAGTTACCCAGGAAACGCCCATCTGGAAGGGAACAAGGTTGCGAGAGATTGCAAAATTGCCGGGATTTGGGGCATGGGATACCATTGGTATCTCTAAGGTGGGAGACGTCCTCGAAGATGGGGACATTAAACCCTTCTCAATATGGAAGGAATATCAGATGCACCCATCCCAATGACTACAATATGCTCAATTTAGGCATGCATGGAGGGCGAGGGGATTGGTAGGGACTGACATTCCGGAGTATGTCCCCCTGGAACGTCGCATCTTGCTGGATGAGCTGGACAGGGGCGCAGTTTCCACCACGTATAGAACAATAAACAATAATATGCCGGACACACTAGGCCCACTGAGAGACAGATGGCAGAGAGACGTGGGTGACCTAGAGGACATAGACTGGGAGGCGGCGCTGATGCATCCCCGTGAGGTAGCCATTAAGGCACGTCTGTGCCTGATACAATTTAAAATACTCCACAGGGTATATTATGACCGCCACAGACTACACAATACGGGAGGAGTGCCCTCCCCATCCTGCCTGCGCTGCGTAGATGCCATAGGGTCCTTTATGCATACATTGTAGGAATGCCCTCACATCCAAACCTACTGGAAAATGATCATTGAGGAACTCTCAGCCACACGAGAAGTGACACTTCAGCTCGATCCAGGAATTGTTATATTGGGGATCCCGAACGATGTTGACATTCCTCATTTTAAACTTTTCTTTTGCATGCTGGGCCTCAAAGTGGCCAAAAGGGATGTGGCTAAATACTGGGGAGTGTCTGGGGGTACCTTACATACATGAATGGAGACATGGGATGGACCTGTACATGGCAGTGGAAAAAGTGACATATCGCAGTAGAGGTTGCCTCCATAAGTTTGATAAAATCTGGGTGTGCTGGAGAACCTACTATGGATTGGGGTCTGCTGATGGAAGCCCAAGGGAAATGTCTGGTATGGCCACTAGTTAGACTGATTTGACATGAGCATTGTGTCATTCTATGTACAATGTGCTGGTTTTTGCCAGTTGCTTTAAAGACTGTCAAGTGATTTGTATTCCAGACCTTTATGTAATACTGGGTATCTCTTTTGAAATTATGTGGGTGATAGTTCATGTGGCACGTGACTGTAATGGCTTCCATGGTTGGTGCATTAAAATGAAAAATAAAAATACATTTAAAAAAAATAGAAAAGGATGTGATGACTGGAGTTAGACCGTGAGTGGTAAGAGCAAAATGGTGCAGTCTTATTGTTAAATATATGTGAACAAACAGCCTTCAGTGAGCGAAAAACAGGTTATTGGCATGCGTGTGGAGTATTCTTACAATTAACTGCTTTTCCATCGAAGTCACCCCTCCTGGGCTGACTTGCATAGCTGTGTTAATGTGAGTACCCTAACTTAGTGCCTGGTGCTTTTCTTTTACACATCAAGTAGCTACATGGCTTTCTTAAAATACTATTTTAGTTTGTGGATTGTGAGACTCAATATATAGGTTATAAACTGCATAGTTAATCAGAGGTTGCATTTCAATGGTACATAGCGCCTATTCATTTACTTGTGTAGGAGTTTTATGTATCCTTGTGTATCGCCTCAGTGTTACTTCACAGTGCTAATATATGAGGAACTATTGATGTTTCCATCATGCATTCCCTATTCGTACTGTGTACGGATGAGCAGCTAATGCTGCCTCATGATCAGTGGCCCCCCCTTCACACTTGGCCTGGCTACAGACACTCATCACGCCAATGTCAGCATTTCCCGTGTGCTTCACCTACCCAAATTATGGGGGCGGGGGGTATAGGGGTGGGGAACTCCTATTGTTTTATGTGCTAATTTCTCTGCAGACTCTCCGCACTCCCAAACTTACTATTATAATACAGTTTTGTGAATACTGAAAAAGCGTAAACTGACACAAATGTATAAGTTTACCTTTGTGAGTCAGGCCCTTAATATCCCAGTGCCTTAGTTCTTTGGTAAAGATTGAAGGAGCCAACTATTGGGCTAATTGCTGCTGACCTAATTAGAATAAAATATCGAGTGACACTGTACAGCAGGCCACGCCAATGCCTTCAGGTCGCATGCTGTGAGTGGTGGTAGGCCATCTGAAAGGGGATCCATTGGTTCCTCCAGTTACTTGACTTTGAGTAAGCGCTACAAACAAACATGGCAGTGCACATATCCTCTGGGGCCAGAGGCGTAACGAAACCTGAGGGCCCCCATCTGCAAAGTACAAGGAAGGGGGCCCCCAGCAGGTCCCAGTCAGGAGCTCTCAGGCCAGTGGCCCGCTGCCCATGCACAGTGCCAACCCAGTCAGTGTACTGTGCTGAGAGGGCCCCTGGAGCTCAGGGCCCCCCTACACCCTGTTACGCGACTGCCTCGTGCTCTGTAAGATGCTGCACAAAGTATTCCGAGTACATTGGAAGAAAGACTTAGGAATTTATGTTTACTGTTGCAGGGTAAGTCAAAGTGTAGGTGTAGCTGAGGCCTTTGTGTGACCTTCTTTGCTTATTGTTAACATTCTACTGCACACCACAGATTCTCCCCACAATAAATTGTAATAAAGCTTTAGCTCTATATTTGCACACTTTTTTAGTCTGCAGCCTTATCTGCAATTATCTCTGGGGCACAGTTTCTTTTTAAATTTACAATGTCTGTATACTTGGTCTTTAATTCCACACTTTTCCGATGTAAGTCAATTTACTTTCTTATTTAGAGCTTTAGTTCTGCCTACATGCACTTAATAAATCTTCAGTTTTATCCGCAGGTGGTTATCAAAGAGTACCACTCGCCTTGTTTATACAACAGTCCCATTAAAACCTCTTCAGGACTGTTATGCAGTGCATAATGCTCTGACTGTGCAGTCCATCTCCTGTGTCATATAATGAGAATTAATGATGGCAATAGGAACTCTCTTGCTGAAATGTCTCTGCCCATGCAGAATGAGACTTTTAAACAGGACTTTAGAGTTGTATAACTGTGTGTAGCGGTTAGGTTCCTGAAACACAAAACTGGAAGCATTATTTTATACATCGCAAATTGATCATAGTGTTCAATATATAGATTGAACCCCTCGATTATTTAAAATGAGCCTCAAAAATAGACAATCATGGTGCCCCCTGTGAAAGTGTTGCTTGAAACAAATGATATCCGTCCTAGAGAGAGGCCAATGTAATAATTAATTATGAATAATTGTAAACTTTTACAATCTCCTCCCCTTAAGCTACTGATTTTATTTTGAGCAGATAACTTATTGGATTTGGCGAGAGAGAGAGAAAGAGATCTCAACATGTATCAGAAATCTCAGATCTTTTCAGGTGATGACAGATTTGTTTGGCAAAAAACTGCACCCAGTAGCAAGAGGATTCTAAGTGACATGAAAGCTCCAAATAAGGGGTTAAGAAATAACCAAGATCACGCATTCCTGAGAGGTAATCTAGGAACAATCAAGGATCTTGCTGTATAAATTGTACAGTCTGAATTGTCCAAGAAAACTTGTTAACTTAAAAAATCCCGAGAGTGTCATTGTGGCCTCCTGTGGTGTCTGAGTAAGATTTGGGTCCACCTCATTTAAACTAACGATATTAAATTGGGGCCAAGTAAAAAACTGGGTTATTGGTTGGGGGAGGGGGGCGAAACCCAATTCAAGCAGCAACCACAATTCTTGTCAGGGTGAGGCACAAGCAAACCCCAAATTAATCTGTGTTTATTCCTATGGTAGCTTGGCACAGATCAGTCAGGCTTAATTTAGTGGCAATGTGTAAAGTGTTTATGCAGCAATTCGAACAGTAATAAAGTGAAAAAAACAACCTAAGAAAAATCCCACACCAATGTAGAAAAATAGAACAAATTTTAATAAATAAACCAAGACTAAAAAAATCCAATCAGTAGAAACGGAGCAATGCAAGTGTAAAGATTGAATATAGCACTAAAAAGCATAAAGTGATGTGTAAATCTGGTGCGCTGGAACATGACAAAGTCACAAGTTCAGGCTGACCGCGATGGAGCACGGGTCAGCTACAGGGACCCAGTTAGGCCTGCTGAAAAAGAGTATAACGTCCTGTGTTGAGGACGCATCGGTTCCGAGGGGCTGTGTGGCTACGATGCGAGGTCCAGCGTTGCTGTTGAGGATCCCATCCAAGAGGGCTTTCGATGCGAAGTACGGTGTTGAAGATGCATTGCGCAGTTGAGGCTATGCTTTGGTTCCGAGGAGCTGCAAGGCTGCGATGTGAGAACCTGCGTCATCGTCGAGACTGCTGTCAACGAGATATTTGCGATGCAAGGGCCTGTGTCAGGGAAGCTTCGCACAGCAGCAGTTCCAATGCGGGCTGCGAGGTTGATGCAGAGTCCTTGTGCTGAGGGAAACCATGCAGCAGAGTTGATGCAACAGTTCTGCTTAGGATTGCGCCGCGCAGTAGAGGTGATGCGTTAGTTCAGATGGATCCACAGATGGGCTGGCAGAGCACCTTCAGGCCCATTTCCAAGGGTCCAGGGCTGAGGTGGCACTACTTGGAAGGGTAGGACACATAGATGGCAGAGTTCAGGTGCTGGGTTCAAGGTTGTTAGAGCCTTCCGTCTGGGAGGCTCAAGTCAGGAGGCCAGCCAACTAGACTTTGGAGTCACTCTGGCCTCCTGGGTTCAACACATTCAGGTCCAGTCCTTCTCACACAGGCAAGAGGGCAGCAGGCATCAGGTCAGCACAGTGGGACATCAGTCCTTCAGAGCAGCAGTTCAGCAGAGTGGCAGTCCTCTTAGCAGCACACAAGTCCTTCTTCCTGGTAGAGTATCCACAGGTCCAGAAGTGTACTGAAGAGTTGGTTTCTGGGAACAAGCTTTTATACCTGGGCCTTCCTTTGAAGTGGAAAAAGCTCCTAGAGTTTTGTGTTTAAAGTCCACAGGCATCCTGCCTTCCTGTCCTTACTCCAGATTAACTACAGGGGGTATGCAGCCCTTTATGTGGAGACAGGACACAGCCTAGTCAAGTGTAATTCGGGCTGTGCCCAGTTCCACCCTCCCATCCTGCCAGTGATGGCCATCCAAGCACACCTAAGATCTCTATTGTGTGTGGCTGTCTAGGAGAAATACACAAAGCCCAACTGCCAGCAACGTTGAGGGATCCACGCAACCCACACCTCCCTGGACTCCCCAGAGTGTCTAGTTTTCAGAAATGTGTGGGTTTGTTAGGTTTCCCTAGATGGCCGCTGAGCTCAGGGCCAAAAACCCAGGTGGCCCCCTTGCAAAACTAGGTCGTTTTGTGATAGGTAATTTTGATGTCTCCACAATACGTTTTGGGCCCTTCCCTGCCGCGGGACCTTGGCCCACCCACACAAGTGAGGTACCATTTTTATCGGGAGACCTGTGGGAACGCTGGGTGGTAGGAAACGCGTGTCAGCCCAGTGATTCCTCAACTTTCCCACAGAGAAATTTGAGAAAAATTGGATTTCTTCAGCTAAATTTGGGGTTTGCAGGGGATTCTGGGTAGGAAAACGTTGAGGGATCCACGCAACCCACACCTCCCTGGACTTTCCAGAGTGTCTAGTTTTCAGAAATGTGTGGGTTTGGTAGGTTTCGCTAGATGGCTGCCGAGCTCGGGGCCAAAAACCCAGGTGCCCCCCCCTTGCAAAACCAGGTCGTTTTGTGATAGGTCATTTTTATGTCTCCACAATATGTTTTGGGCACTTCCCTGCCACGGGCACTTGGCCCATCCACACGAGTGAGGTACCATTTTTATCAGGACACCTGGAGGAACGCTGGGTGGTAGAAAACTTGTGTCAGCCCAGTTATCCCTCAACTTTCCCACACAGAAATTTGAGAAAAATTAGATTTTTTCAGCTAAATTTGAGGTTTGCAGGGGATTCTGGGTAGGAAAGCGTTGGGGGATCCACGCAAGCCATACCTCTCTGGACTCCCCAGGTTGTCTAGTTTTCAGAAATGTGTAGGGTTGGTAGGTTTCCCTAGAAGACGGCCAAGCCCAAGGCCAAAAACTCAGGTGACCCCCCTTACAAAACCAGATTGTTTTGAAATAGGAAATTTTGATGTCTCCACAATACGTTTTGGGCCCTTCCCTGCCGTGGGTACTTGGCCCACCCACACAAGTTAGGTACCATTTTTATCGGGAGACTTGGGGAAACGCTGGGTGGTAGGAAATTTGTTGTTTCTTTCTGAAGTGTGAAAATTATGGCACAGTAATGCAAGGAAAATGTGACAGTCACATTTTTATGTTTGCAGGACATTGTGGGTAAGAGAACTTGTTGGGATCCACGAGAGAGACATCACCATGTATTCCCCTGGGTGTTTAGTCTATGAGAATATCTAGCGTTGGTAGGTTTTTCTTAGATGGAATGTACACCTTGGCGGAGAAAGACAAAAAAGACAAATATTACTGCACAACCATCTATTCCTCAAGCACACACACATACTTGTTGGATTTGGCACCAGGGTGAATGATGGTTCAGTATATAAAATTTTATTAACAAGAGATTTCACAAAAATGAAATGCACTGTCAATAATTGAAAGGACAAAAATCTGAACCAGTGACTCACAGCCCATGAGCTGTAAAGCAGCATCAAGGCCCCAACCCCTTTACATGCCATTCACACACCTTTCGTACGTGATACACACAAGACCATTCACACCACCAGGCACGGAACTAACACATTACAACATTCACAAAAAGGGACAAGGTACACCCTGCTTGAGAAAGACCGAAAAGACAAATATTACTGCACAATCATCTATTCCTCAAGCACACACACATGCTGGTTGGATTTGGCACGAGGGTGAGTGATGGTTCAGTATATACAATTTTATTAACAAGAGATTTCACAAAAATGAAATGCACTGTTAATTATTGAAAGACAAGAAACTGAACCATTGACTCACAGCTCATGAGCTGTAAAGCCACGACAAGGCACAAACCTCTTTACAGGCCATTCATACACCTTTCATATGTGTGACACATACAAAACCATTCACACAGCTAGCCACGGGCCCATCACATTATAAACACTCACATCAGCAGACAGCGCCATTCAAGGGCCCATCACTTTCACACGCCCGACACAGCAACCACACCGGCTGATGGAATGTGTGGACTGGCGTTTGGCTACCAGTGTGTGTAGTGACCAACAGCAAGTTACTACTCGCACACCGCCAGCCAAGCGCCAGTCCACGCAAACTGCCAGCCAAGCGCCAGTTCACGTACACCGCCAGCCAAGCGCCAGTCCACGCACACCGCCAGCCAAGCACCAGTCCATTTATACCGCCAGCCAAGCGCCAGTCCACGCACACCGCCAGCCAAGCGCCAGTTCACGCACACCGCAAGCCAAGCACCAGTCCATTCACACAACCAGCCAAGCACCAGTCCATGCATACCGCGAGCCAAGTGCCAGTCTAAGCACTCTCACCAGTCAAGCGCCAGTCCACGTGTACCGCCAGCCGAGCACCAACCTACACACACTGCCATCACATTTAGGGTTTTTTTTTATACAAAAAAGAAAACACAAACAAATTGTAAGTAGGTACAAATCTGCTAACACAAAATCTGAAACTAAATACATTGCACTAATGCCAACCTTGAAACTGAAGAAAAAATATAAAACAATACAGACCAGGCAGTTCACTTTACCACTCATGGATGCTCCCAAAAATTATTTTGCGTGTGGGACATTCCAAAACAAGCAGGCACACACAGCGCAGAGCAAGAAGGACACTCAGGGCAGTACATACGAGTCTCCTTCCGTGTACCGACTCTACATCTCCTACTGGGAAAGTCTTTTGAGGGGGTGGCAGGAATGTGATCAGGAAAGTGGCGATCTTTTAATCTAGCCACATCCTCCATCACTCCAACTCTAGGAACACTTGCCTGTTCCACTACACCAAGGCTGCCTATCACAGACTCCTGAAACTTAACAAAAGTCATTGTTCACTCAGGACAACAATCCTTAAATACAACAAAAGCATTAAAGGTTGCCAAGTGGAAAAGATGAATAGCCAACTTCTTATACCAAATGTAAGCCTTACGAAGAGCAGTGTAAGGTTCCAACCTCTGATCTACTCTATCAACACCACCCATGTGCCTATTATAGTCTAAAATGCACACAGGCTTGTGCACTTCAGCAACCTGACACCAAACAGTGACAGGTGAAGTGCTTTCATCATGGATGGTAGTCAGCATGTAGACATCTCTCCTGTCTGCAAACTTCATAGCTAGAAGTTCCTCACTACGCAACACACTGCACTGTCCCCGCTCTAGCTTTTGACAAACAAGTTCTTTTGGGAAACCTTTACGGTTAGAGCGGATTGTGCCACAAGCAACAGTGTCCACTTTGGCCAATTCCCTGAACGACTGCACACCAGTGTAGAAGTTATCTACATGTAAATGGTGACCTTTGTTAAAAAGTCCTCTACCAAGTTCCCACACAATTTTCTCTCTCACTCCAAAAGTGGACAGACAACCAGGGGGGTCGATCCTGGAATCCCTACCAGTGTACTCCCTGAAATTAGAGACATATCCAGTCCTACTGTCACACAGCATATACATCTTAATTCCATTGCGTGCCCGCTTGCTAGGAATGTACTGCCTAAAAACCAAGCTGCCCTTGAACAAGACCAAAGACTCATCCACAGCTATTTCTTTCCCTGGAACATAGATCTCAGAAAATCGATCTACAAAGTGATCAATGACAGGCCGAACCTTAAAAAGACGGTCACAATCAGGGTGATCTTGTGGCAATGTTAAACCGTTATTGACAAAATGCAGCATCCGAAGCAGAAGCAAATACCGATCATGACTCATGATGCCGTTGACATCAAGGGACTAGTAGACCAATATGAAGACATCAATGGCTTCCTTAGCAAGCCCATCAAAAAAGTTAAACCCAAGAACTTCTTCATCTCTTCCAGATTTGTGGGAGTCCACCGGGTAGCTCTAGAGTGGGGCCTAAGGCTGGCACTGTTGTCCCTCAAATAGTGTTCAGCATACAAATTAGTCTGCTCAACAATCTCTGCCAAAAATACATCGTCCATAAATAACTGAAAAAAATGTATAGGCAAAAAGTTTTCAATATCCACTCTACACCCTGGAACACCAGTAAAGCCTGGCAATGCCGGCTGCACCATGCCTGGGGCAACCCAGAGGTCAGCACTTCCAATGGGAAACCTTGCAGCCCCAGGCTGCAACCCAGATGCCTCTTGCTGCACTATCCACACATCAATGTCCTCCTCTAAGACAGGCACTTCATCTGCACTAAGAGTGGCTTCATCATCCGATGATTCTTTCGGGACAGAAAACTCACTGCCAGAATCTTCCACTCCCTCCTCTGCCTCTGTTGCAGAGTCAGTCTCTGAACTGTGGTCAGAGGAAGACTCAGAGAGCATACCAACAACGTGCTGAACAGTAATCCTGCGACTATCCATAATCTTTACAAAGAAAGGAGACTTCACAAACAAGTCAACAACAACCAACACTGTGCAAAATAAGTAATAAACAAACTCACCAACTCCTACTCTGCAGAGACACAGCAAAAAGCAACGATATCCCACTAGAAAGAAAAAACTAAACCAATTACAAGACAACAAAATACACATCGAGCACAAATGCAAAAAGATTTTGACACTCAAAAAACAGAAGCTGTTTGCATACTGCTATTATTACACCATTTGCAAAAAACACATTCATGCAGGGAAATGAAACTCATTTAGAGTAAATAGTACAAATAAATTTCTCTTACTAAACACATGCAACTACACAACTGCAGAACTACCAGTAACAAAACCACAACCTGGAACATCAGTCTAAAGAGCAAAAGCCTTGAACTAGAATTAAAAGGAGAAATAAAACATTAGAATAGCAATTCACAAGAAATAAAACAATTAACATTATAACACGCTATGTCACTACCCAAATGGTCAATATGCCAGATGGGCCTTCAAATAGGGCTGAGAAAATAGGGGGTGATCTTGCCCAAGGGATCTGGTGGGGTTTTCTGCCAGGCCGATCTGTCCCCAGGTGGGGCGGAAAACAGCAGACAGAAATTTGCCCCCTTGCAAAAGAAATAGATCCCTGGTGCCTAGTAGGGTTTTCTGCCCCCCTCCCGCCAGGGGCAGAAAGGCCAAAAAAACAGGCAGATCTTTCCCAAGGGGGGGGGGGGGGGGGCAGAGAATTAATAAACATAATTTAACCCCCTTGGAAGCGACCCTTGGCCAAGGGGTTTACTTCCATCTGCAATAAAAAAGAATCCCTGGTGCCTAGTGGGGTTTTCTGCCTCCCCCGGGGGCAGAAAGGCCAAAAAACGGGGCGATCTGCCCCAGGGGGGGGGGGGGGGGCAGAAAATACATAAACAAAATATTACCCCCTTGGAAGCAACCCTTGTCCAAGAGGTCGCTTCCATTACACACAAAACAAAATCCCTGGTGCCTAGTGGAGTTTTTTGCCCCCCTCCTGAGAAAGAAAAAGCATGCAGTTAATTTCACCCCCTTTGGAAGCGACCCCTGCCCAAGGGGTCGCTTCCATTACAATAAAATAAATCCCTGGTGCCTTGTGGGGGCATTTCTGCTGCACGATTGCGACGCTGTGCGCGATCGTGCAGCAGAAATGTCCTGCAAAGAGACATCAGGGGAGAGGAAAAACTCTTTCCTCTCTCCGATGCCTTGATGCACAAAGAAACACCCACCGGGAGCAGGAAACACCTACCTGCTCCTGTCTACGCCTGGAAGAAAACAGCTTCCATCGCGTCCGGGGCTTCCTGATGATGTCGGCGCACACTGTGTGCGCTGATGTCATGGGATTGCCAAGGGGGAGTCGGGGGTGGCAGTGAAAACTCTTCCGCTGCCATCCCTGTTTGTAGGAGTTGATGGGCTGCCCATGGGGGAGTGCCAGTGCTTACCCCATGGGTGGGTGCCATGACGGAACGGTTCCGTCATGAGCACATGCCCACCGTGGCTCATGACGGAACCGTTCCGTCATGACCACATAAAGAGTTAAATGAGTGACACAATCAGTGCTGCAGGCCCACTGGTAGCATTAATTTAAAGGCCCTGGACACAGGTAGTGCCACTTTACTATGGACTTACAAGTACATTTAATACGCCAATTGGGTAAAAGCCAATTCTACCAAGAGCACAAGCACCTTAACACTGGTTTGCAGTGGTAAAGTGTGCAGAGTCCTAAAGTCAGCAAAAACAGGAGGTCTGAAGGCAAAACGTTAGGGGAATCCCACGCCAAGGATACCAGATTTAACAGGTCTGTACCCATGTTCTAATATCATAATGCAGGTCCATATATGCCCCTTATTCCTCCAATCACCATTATCTCAGTCCTACATGCAACACCCTGATAGAGAGGCTGTATAAGTTCTTCCACATTAAAACTAAGCACAGCTTTTGTTTCCTTTGTTGGATTAGAGCCTACTTGGAAGGGGTCTAACAAATCATTGTGTTTGATGAACAGACTGAGCTGCTGTGTTAAATAATACAGATATGGAGGTGAGGTTTGGAATGGACTTAAAGTTTAATGGATTGTGTGGTTTAAAGAAGGGTTTTTCAGAAATGTTGTCAAGACACCATGCTTCAAAGAAAAGGACATCAAACTACAATGAAGGATGTAGTTAGTAGCACGTTAACATTGTATGCTAAATACAGGAGTCTTCTTTATAAAGATTTAGTGTACATGGTGCTGCCCTGACTGAAAACATCTGTTGTGTAATATTAAGTTGTCACATTTGAGGGCATGAAAGAAGACCTAGGAGCTCGACCACCGCTCTTAGTTCCCCACCTTCATTTAGAGACAGGGTTACTGTGTAGTTTCTGAAAATATGAAGATAAATGTTCATATAGAGCAGGTGTAGAGTTCAACAGTGCCATTAGGGCAGTAGATTATTTAAGACTCAGTCATTAATATGTAGTTAAGATCCTCCTGATAATATTAGGAATTGATTTTGTGAGGGTGGGTGTGAGTTTATTCAGTGTGTTATTGATGTTGTCTAAAGCAGTGGGGTCCAGTAGGGAGAAGAGATCATTGTATGCTTAATTTAAGAATGATGGTAGAGCATTTGGGAAGCATTTGCTGAATGGGAAGATGACCATAGTAGAAAAGTATTCAAAAGATAAAGGAAGAGAGACTAGAACTGGAGTGAGAGAGGTTTAGAATATCTTCTTGAGAATTTGGCCTACTTCACCAGGCTTATGACTGATATGCGGGTGTCGGCGAATGTAACAGAGCAGAGTGAGGGGCTTCTGCTTTCAAAGTCTCTTTTAGATTGATCCAAGACCCTCAGATAGATGTAAAGAGAAATGGGACAGTGTGACAATCTAAGCAGTCTGTAAGAGAGTTTGTTTATCTGCTGATGACGTATGCTTTCCATGGTCAGAAGGAGATCATGAAGGTTCCAAGTTGTGATTGCTGTATTTGAGTGTTGGCTTTGTGTTTAAAAGAGGAGAGTGGGTGAGGTGGGAGGTGAAGAGTTTATTTGGTTGACTGTCAGAGAGGGTCTGGAGGATTGTGAGGGGAAAGGGGCGAGCGGATATCCAGAGCGGTCATAAAGGCCTGTGGTTTTCAGGATTAATGGACATAAATGTAGGACAGAACTACAATTTGATGGGGTATCAGTTGATGGCTGGGTTTCTTAATGTTGTAGGTGGCAAGTTTGTGGTGGGTGCTTTGTGACCCCAGTACAGTGCCATAAGAGATGTTTAGGGTGCAGGAGAACTTGTCTCTTAAATGGCATTGTCACCCCAGTCCTTATAAAAATCAGGGTGCTGTGAGGTACCAAAACTGCTGTACCGTGTCCGGGATACGTGGCAGGATATAATTTCACTGTGCTATTGAAGATATTTAATATGCAGTTTGAAAACAGAAATGACCAGGCACTGTGGCCTATAATTATGAAAATTTTACCCAGGGGCGATATTTGTCTGGGAGTTAGAGACATGCAGTGCAAAAGTCTGTCTCTGTGAGCATTTTTTTATCTGACAGCGAAATTATTAGATTAGCATCTAATGCTACAATTTATTGCATTTACATACTATTTACGTAGGGCATCTACAGCATTCACATTTCGAATAAAGATGAACGAGAGGTCATTTTATGTAGATTACATTATGGATAGCATCTTTTGTGAGAGGAGAGGATGAGTCATTCTAGTTATTTGAGGACATGGGGGAGTGGACTGGAGGCAAAAGATACAGAAGAAAAAGGAAATACATAAGAGAGATTACCGAACACAAGCTTGCTTTGGAGGAGGCTGAAGAGTGGAAAACAAATTGGTGATGGGTACTGTAAGACGAAAAATATAACGACGTGCCCAGCGACTTATCCTAAGCCCCAGCAGGTAAACCATGTAGAGCACCCCTGGCACTCTGACCTTTGCAGGACATTAAGGCATGGACACTTAAAGGATGGCAGATCTAATTAAGGGGAGTCCAAGAACCATGGGAAGGACAGCCATATTGCTTCTTGTGCTTGGGCAGGAATCCCGTCCAAGATAACCACCCACTTCAGCCCCCGGGTCTATGTAAGTCAGAAGGTTCCCAGTCTGAGATAGCCACTGATTAGTGACAGACCGTGGGAGAGATAGCATGCATCTGAGACACTACCTGACAATTCCCTTGACTCCCTGCTCCCACCGATGGTCGAGCGAGGCCCCTCACAGCCATGATGGCGCTTTATGGAGGGGGATCACTGTCAGAATATCATTAACAGAAATATTGTGTGGATACAATATTGTGTCAAAAATATCGAGAAGGTAAGTGCAAATATATATGTATAGATTTACTATTCTGTTATGTCCCGTATAGAGGCCCTAATGTAGACCCGTTCATACATGCCCTAAAATGGACATATTCGTATTTTCCCTAATACGGTCATATTCGTACTTGCCCTATTATGGTCAAAGCTGCATATGCCCTATTACGGTCATAACTGTACATGTCCTATTATAGTCATGATTCCTTATATATGTAAATGTAAATGTAGTAGTATTTGTATAGCGCCCGAATCGACCCCCGAAGGGGTATCTCAGGCGCTTGTACGCATACCGCCGTGGAACCCTTCCTGGCTTTTCCCTGTGAGATGCCCACTCCTGGGCACCCCCAAGGTGAAGCCAGGCATCCTAGCGTTGTGGGGGCTGTTGTGGAGATTAAGCAAGCTATTGCCCAGAGTTGCAGAGTGGGACCCATGATCAGAATAGGCACCGAGGCGAGAATTATCAGGTCCGAGGAAATTGAGCCCAAGACCCGCCGAGGCGGGAATTGAACCCTGGTCCCGGGCTAGACCTCTGCATCAGGGTCTGCCGCTCTAACCATTGAGCCACACTTCTCCACAGGCATGATCTTTCACCTACATTGGTCCTCGATAGTACACAACGAGCTCTGAGGGCTGAACGTTATCTAGTCTGTGGTTTTGAATACGGCAGGGTTTTTCCTAAACACAGGCCCACACTGCACTCATCAATTATGCATGGCTCTCTAGGAATACACCACCTGCATAATATGTATGTACAAAGTTCACCCCTGACGTCTTCCTCAAGTCTAACAAGGGCCAATACAAACCATGCGAAGCAACTAGAGTCTTCAGGGTATAAATACACCACATCTTACCCCGGTAAGACAGAGGGAACCGAGACTTCCATGCCGACACACTGACCAGAGTCGCTGAGGCTCCTGCATGCAGTCGCTCCAGGTGACAGCGGTCTGACACAGCCCTTGCGGGGTGTCCAACTCGAGACCAGGACGGGGTCCCACACTCTCTCTATTCAGGTATGGGGGTTCGACTAAATCCTAGAAGGATTCTTGGCTCTTAGGCTTTTAGACCTACACATATGCTAGGTACACTCAGGTACATCTAGTTAGGCATCGTAGGAGTACGCGCACTTGCATAATGCTTTTTATATTCATGTATGTATTCATGATTATTGCAATATGGTAGAACTGTTCTATCCTTTCACTTTGATCGTACTGCTGATAATATATCTCTGCTATTGTCTGCTGATTGCTGCAGCACATATATTTTACACTAGAATAACAACTGTTCAATAAATACTTATTGAAACGCCCAGACTGTTTATTCTGTGTAACTCTCTGAGACAAACCGAATAAGTAAGCACGAGTGACTGAGCGAAAGGTAGTACATTGTTTCCACGATTCTGAGGAATTTGGGTTGTCATGATCTAAGGTTGCCAGAAACTAATCTCTCCCCAATAAGAGGAGATTCTAGTGGCACTGTGAGCTAGCTAATGCAAATCCGGCTAACATATGCGGTGGGGGTGCACAGAGTCAGTCTAACACCAAGCCCACAGTTTGTTATCCAAATGCGCAGGTCCTGCATGGGTACTATAGGAACTACACGACATGGCGCTGCCAACGTTGGTTGGGTACTTATTTAACAGTAGAATCTGAGTAGTTCAGTCGTGCTATTCTCAGAGAACCTACTCACAAAACCCCAGAGATGTCTGGAGTGGGTGGGCACAAACTCCGCCACAGCTGAGTAGGCGAGATATCCTATTTATCGGCTGTTGGTTAATCAAGCTTGAAGGACATATAGTTCCTAAAAATTGTGCATAACACCTTATCTTAGTTCCCCTTGGAATACTTCTTCTTCTAAACATGTCTGACAACGAGGTAAGGACAGACCGAGTTGAACTGAATTTTTCAGAAGAAGGAGAAGATCCTGAAAATGCAATACAGATTGCACCAAAATTCAGAAGGACAGTCACCCTAAGACTATTAGAAAATGGTTTACAAGCGGAGGGTGGCATGGTAGTTTTCGTGATTGAGGCACACAAATCAAACAAAACAGAGGTGTTCTATTCATGGGTTACATTCCCAGCAGCAAATGCCATAACAAAGACATTTCACTACTATTTAAGAGGAGATGCACCACATGAATATTCCCCGTTTGAGGACATAGAGATTCCACTCACTTACCAGGAACATTATTACTGGTTTAATGGCGCCCTACCCCACGTACGAGGAAGAGTAAGATTAGGCCCGCTCTGAGGAGACGGTGCCACATGGCCAATACTAGCGGCTTACCACCGCATCCTGACATTGGAACAATGCCACAGCCAGAATTACTCGTACAACACAGAGATTTAATTAAAATCTACAGAAACCTGACACAATTCGTCATGAGGACTTTAACAATCCAACCTGCACCAGGTGCAGCAAATAGTACTCCAGCTCAGGGTACAGGAAATAAAATTACTCCTCAAACATTACACGCGGTAATGGGCAAAATGCCCGCAAAACGCGAACAAATCCCATTCTGGATAGCTCAGAAAATAACTCAGCTTGAGGCAGTATTCCCGAATACTACCACCTATGAAAAACGCAGAATTCTAACAATCTGCTTGCCCATGGGGATCACACCACAAGTAGAGGATTGCACCTCTTGGGGCTCAGTCTTTGCTGCCATATATACCAGAACACATGGTATCCCGTCATTAGCAGTAGTACCTGACGTATTGAGACAGATACAAAATGAGTACGGATCAGAGCCTGCCCTAAACTTAGGGATGAAGTTACTAAACAACTTCGATCAGGTATCAGCCATAATACTAGCTAACATTAAGGGGGAAGCAGCTTCAGTGGCGATCCGCCAACGCCTAAGGGAGTTCGGTCCAGTGGATCAACAACACGAACTACCCAAAATAATTGAAACTGCATATGCAGAATTAGGCAGAGACAGTCTAGATGGGAAGACATTAAAACCACAATTGGTGGACAGTCCTGAAAAGGACACTACAAAGCAGACACCTACTTCTTCTAAAAAGAAGTGGGAAAATAAAAAACAACAAAAGTCTAAAGACAGCAGATCTCGATCCAGAGGCAGGTCTCCTCAACAGGAGCCCTCAGAAAGGAGGTATAACCTCAGGAATAGGGATAATATTAAAAAAACCTGACAGGTATCAGGATACTGATACACGTTCCTCTCGTTCCTTTCAGGGTTCGTCAAGAAACTCCGAGAGGGAAGGACGGTCAGAACACAGACAAGAGGAGCGTACAAAGTCCAGAGACACGCAACGCGCTTCGGACTACGCACCTAAAAAAGAAGATAAACAAAAACAAAAACCTCAGTTCAAAAAGAAAAAGGTAGCAGGTCTCAAGATCAGACATGCCCAGAATTCTGAGGACACAGCTTCTGAACGGGGAATGGGCTCTGACGATGCTAGACAGCGCAGCAGAAGTAAAAAGCTCGCCATAACCTGAAGGAATTTCTGGTGACAGCGGAGTTGAGTGAGTATATCACGGTGGAGACACCTGATACTCGGGTAAGTGTCCCACATAAGTTACATGAGATAACACTCCGGATGGAGGGGGACAAGCCCAGAAAAGTTAAAGGTCTATTTTGGAAAAATTTGTCATCTGGATATGACATCCTATTAGCAGAGCAAGACTGGCCGCCAGAGTTTGTCATGGAGTGCCCAAAGGGAGAAAAGGTAATTTTTCCAGCATTTTCCGACCTCGTTCCCATACATCTAAAACATGCGTATGCGCAGGAGTGGGCGGTTGCCCTAGCTCCAGCATTGTACAAAAATCATGCTGGTTGGGATGAGGATTCAACCCACCACGTGATCCCGTTAAAAGTTTCCCCAAATGCTCAAAGGCAATACCCTATAAAGCAGGAAGCTAAAAAACAAGTCAGGGAGATCCTAGATCAACTTCAATACCAGGGGGTGATAGAAAATTGCACTTCACCTATGAACAATCCTTTGTTCCCCAGAGCCAAGCCTGACAACACATATCGTCTAGTTTTAGATTACAGACATTTAAACACTTGCACAAAGACATTTGCAGTTCAAAATGCACACAGTGCCGCATTAATGAATAACATTGTGTGACCAAAAAACAAAACAACACTTGATATCTCAAATGGATATTTCTGCCAAAATATAGCGCCTGAAAGCAGGTATCTGACCGCATTCTCAGCGCTGGGGTCTCAACGGCAATTTTGTCGACTCCCTCAGCGCTGGGGTCTCAACGGCAATTTTGTCGACTCCCCCAAGGGTATAAGAATAGCCCGGGGTTGTTTTCAGCAAGGGTAACAGAGTTACTCCAAAATTTGGATGAAGAAGCATTGTCCTATGTGGATGATATTTATCTGACGGACGATGACTTACCGAGGCACTTGACCAGGGTGAGCACCATTATCATGGGATTCGCCTCTGAGGGCTATAAATGTAATTTAAAAAAATCAAAAATTGCCCACCTCAATGTCCTATTTTTAGGGTATGAGCTGTCAAGTGAAGGAAAAAGCCTAGCAGCTAACTTTTTAGAAAAGTGTGCGCTGCTCCAACCTCCAAAATCATTAAAGAATTTACAATCAATTCTGGGATTCCTAAATTTTGGTCGAACATACATTTTGGATTACGTAGAAAGAGTAAAACCTTTCTACGACTTAACCCCTTCGCTGCTAGGCCTTTTCCCCCCTGTGCTAAGCCTTTTTTTGGCTATTTGGGGTAGTTCGCGCTTAGGCCCCTGTAACTTTTTGACCACATAAGGTATCCACGCCAAATTTGCGTCCTTTTCTTCCAACATCCTGGGGATTCTAAAGGTACCCAGGGTTTGTGGATTCCCCTGGAGGGGACCCAGAAATTAGCCAAAATACAGCTAAATTTTGTTTTTTTGGGGAAAAATGGGAAAAAAGTGCTGCAAATGAAAGCGTCTGGGTTTTTCCCCTACAAATGGTATCAAAAAAGGGTTGTGGGGCTGAAATCACCATTTTCCCAGCTTTTAGGGAATGACAGACTTTTGTCAGAAAACCAAAAATGTTTACACAGTTTTGGCATTTTTCTGGGACATAGCCTATTTTTGCTATTTTTTGTGCTTTCAACCTCCTTCCAGTTAATGGTAGACATGGGTATAAAAGCAATAATGGATCCTGGAAAGCTATACATTTTTGAAAAGTAGATAGAATTCTGAATTCAGCAAGGGGTCATTTGTGTAGATCCTTCAAGGTTTCTTTATAGAAACTAACAGTTAAATATAGGAAAAATTGAAAATTAGTTGAAAAAAACAGCCTTTTGTGTCAACGTTTTCACCTGTAACTTCTTCTAATTATGACAGCTCTTTGAAAACAATATATCGTTACATCCGCTGGACCTTACTGGTTGTGGGGATATATAGGACTTGTAGGTTCACCAAGAACCCGACGAACCCAGAGCAAAAAACCGAGCAGCGACTTGCAATGGTTTTTTATTATGTACCGGGTATATAGCAATTATTCTGGGAAAATGTATACATGGAAAAATCGGTATGAAAGACACCTATGTATTTCTGAAATGGGAACAAAATATAGAGTTTAGAAACAGTAGATATTTGCACATTTCCGAAATTGGAAATACTCATACTAGCATGAGAATTATCAATCATTTTTCAAAATTACTTCTTTTTTACACATTATCTTTCATTTGGAAGGCAGAAATGCATCGAAGGTCAATAGGTAATAACAGTTGCTTTACAAATCTGAATTACCCTAAGTCTCCCGATAAAAATGGTACCTCACTTGTGTGGGTAGGCATAGTGCCCACGACAGGAAATGGCTCAAAACGCAACGTGAACACACCACATTTTCACAATGAAAAATTACCCTTTTTTTGCAAAGTGCCTAGCTGTAGTTTTTGAACCCTAGCTCTGCCGGCACCTAGGGAAACCTACCAAACCTATACATTTTTGAAAACTAGACACCCAGGGAAATCCAGGATGGGGTGACTTGACTGGCTATCACCAGGTTCTGTTACCCAGAATCCCTTGCAAACCTAAAAAAATGTAAAACAAACCACATTTTCCTCACATTTCTGTGGTGGAAAGTTCTGGAATCTGCGTGGATCCACAAATTTCCTCCCACCCCGCGTTCCCCAAAGTCTTCCGAGAAAAAAACGGTACCTCACTTGCATGGGTAGGCCTAGTGCCCGCGACAGGAAATGGCGCAAAACGCTACGTGGACACACCACAATTTCACAGTGAAAAATGACCCTTTTTTTGCAAAGTGCCTAGCTGTAGTTTTTGAACCCTAGCTCTGCCGGCACCTAGGGAAACCTAGAAAACCTATACATTTTTGAAAACTAGACACCCAGGGGAATCCAGGATGGGGTGACTTGACTGCCTCTCACCAGGTTCTGTTACCCAGAATCCCTTGCAAACCTAAAACATTATCCCAAAAAACACATTTTCCTCACATTTCTGTGGTGGGAAGTTCTGGAATCTGCGTGGATCCACAAATTTCCACCCACCCCGCGTTCCCCAAAGTCTTCCGAGAAAAATGGTACCTCACTTGTGTGGGTAGGCCTAGTGCCCGCGACAGGAAACGGCGCAAAACACAACGTGGACACACCACAATTTCACAGTGAAAACTGACCCTTTTTTGGCAAAGTGCCTAGCTGTAGTTTTTGAAGCCTAGCTCTGCCGGCACATAGGGAAACCTAGCTAACCTATACATTTTTGAAAACAAGACACCCGGGGGATTCCAGGGAGGTATGGCATGCGTGGATCCCCCAACGTTTCCTTACCCAGAATCCCCTGCAAACCTCAAATTTAGCTGAAAAAATCACTTTTTCCACACATTTTTGTGTGGGAAAGTTGTGGCATCACCGGGCTGACACAAATTTCCTACCACCCAGCATTCCCCCGGGTCTCCCGATAAAAATGGTGCCTCCCTCGTGTGGGAGGCCCAAGTACACGCGGCAGACAAGGGCCCAAAACGTATTGAGGCAACATCAAAATTGCCTATCTCAAAACGACCTGGTTTCGCAAAGGGGGAGTCACCTGGGTTTTTGGCCCCGTGCTCAGCGGCCATCTAGGGAAACCTACCAAACCCACACATTCCTGAAAACTAGACACCCGGGGGATTCCAGGGAGGTACGGCTTGCGTGGATCCCGAAACGTTTCCTTACCCAGAATCCCCTGCAAACCTCAAATTTAGCTGAAAATATCACTTTTTCCACACATTTGTGTGTGGGAAAGTTGTGGCATCACCGGGCTGACACAAATTTCCTACCACCCAGCGTTCCCCCGGGTCTTCTGATAAAAATGGTGCCTCACTCGTGTGGGAGGCCCAAGTACACGCGGCAGACAAGGGCCCAAAACGTATTGAGACGACATCAAAATTGCCTATCTCAAAACGACCTGGTTTCGCAAGGGGGGTCACCTGGGTTTTTGGCCCCGTGCTCGGCGGCCATCTAGGGAAACCTACCAAACCCACACATTTCTGAAAACTAGACACCCAGGGGATTCCAGGGAGGTCTGGCTTGTGTGGATCCCCCAACGTTTCCTTACCCAGAATCCCCTGCAAACCTCAAATGTAGCTGAAAAAAATCACTTTTTCCGCACATTTTTGTGTGGGAAAGTTGTGGCATCACCGGGCTGACACAAATTTACTACCACCCAGCGTTCCCCCGGGTCTCCCGATAAAAATGGTGCCTCACTCGTGTGGGAGGCCCAAGTACCCGCGACAGGCAAGGGCCCAAAACTTATTGAGGCGACATCAAAATTGCCTATCACAAAATGTTTTGGGTCCTTGCCAGTCGCGGGTACTTGGGCCTCCCACACAAGTGAGGCACCATTTTCATCGGGAGACGTGGGGGAACGCTGGTTGGTAGGAAATTTGTGTCAGCCGGGTGATGCCACAACTTTCCCACCCAAAAATGTGCGGAAAAAGTGATTTTTTCAGCTGCATTTGAGGTTTGCAGAGGATTCTGGGTAAGAAAACGTTGGGGGATCCACGCAAGCCATACCTCCCTGGAATCCCCCGGGTGTCTAGTTTTCAGAATTGTGTGGGTTTGGTAGGTTTCCCTAAATGGCCGCCGAGCACGGGGCCAAAAACCCAGGTGACCCCACTTGCAAAACTAGGTCGTTTTGTAATAGGCAATTTTGATGTTGCCTCAATACGTTTTGGGCCCTTGCCTGTCGCGGGTACTTGACCCACCCACGCGAGTGAGGTACCATTTTTATCGGGAGACCTGGGGGAATGCTGTGTAGAAGGAAATTTGTGGATCCACGCAGATTCCAGAACTTTCCCACAACAGAATTGTGAGGAAAATGTTTTTTTTTTTTTTTTACAAAGTTTGAGGTTTGCAAGGGATTCTGGGTAGCAGAACCTGGTGAAAGCCAGACAAGTCACCCCATCCTGGATTCCCTTGGTGTCTAGTTTTAAAAAATGTACAGGTTTGCTAGGTTTCCCTACTTGCCAGCTGCGCTAGGGCCCAAAATCCACAGGTAGGCACATTGCTAAAAAAAAGTCGGAGCCTAGTGGGCTTTCTGCCGCCCTGGGGGGGAATCAGGGGAGGGGGGTTCACCCCGATATGCCCCCAAGGGGGGCAGAAAGACTGTGGCTATTTTTTGTGGGGGTGGGGGCATTGGGATGACCATTTTGGGCAGCCCGCACCCCCACGCATAAAAAAGCCTGCGTAATTGCTGGCGCTTAGTGAGCTTTCTGCCCCCCCAGGGGGCAGATCAGGGGCCACTGCCCCCATCTGCCCTCCCGGGGGGCAGAAAGACTGGAATTTCTCTGGGGGTGGGGTGGGGGTATTGTCATGCCCATTTTGGGCAGCCCCTACCCCAACACAAATAAAACAAAAAAATCCCTGGTTTCTAGTGGGCTTTCTGCCCCCCAGGTGGGGCCAGATTGGGGGCTACAGCTCCCATCTGCCTCCCGGGGGGGCAGAAAGACTGTCATTTTTGTGGGGGGGGATGGGGGCATTGGCGTGCCCGTTTCAGGCAGCCCCCACCCAAAAATTGCGCAAAAAAAATCCCTGGTGTTTAGTGGGCTTTCTGCCCCCCCGGGGGGGGGGGGAAGAAAGGCTGTAATGGTGGCGGGGGTGGGGGCATTGGCATGCCCGTTTCGGGCAGCCCCCACCCTAAAAACAAATGCGCAAAAAGAAATCTCTGGCGTCAAGTGGGCTTTCTGCCCCCCCAGGGGGGGGCATATTGGGGGCTACTGCCCCCGTCTGCCACCCGGGGGGGGGCAGAAAGGCTGTAATGGTGGTGGGGGGTGGGGGCATTGGCGTGCCCGTTTTGGGCAGCCCCCACCCTAAATAAAATTGTGCAAAAAAAAATCCCTGGCATTTAGTGGGCTTTCTGCCCCCAGGGGGCAGAAAGGCTGTAATGTTTGCGGGGGTAGGGCCATGGGCATGCCCGTTTTGGGCAGCCCTCACCCTAATTTAAATATGCCAAAAGAAAATCCCTGGTGTCTAGTGGGCTTTTTGCCCCCCCGGGGGCAGATTGGGGGCTACTGCCCCGTCTGCCCCCCAGGGGGGGCAAAAAGACTAAATTGTGCCAAATTTAATTGGGGGAGCAAAGGCCCTTGCCCAAGGGGCCGCTCCCCCTCCCTGGTGTCTAGTGGGTGGATCCCTGCTTGGGGATCGCCCTCCTGGGGTGATCCCCAAGCAGGGATCCACTGGGGAGGGGTACCATTGGAAAGGGGAGATTCTCCCCTTTCCAACGATACCTCTCCCGTATTTCTACATGCTCAGGGGGCTGAGATAGCCCCCTGAGCAAGTAGAAAGGGAAACTGAAATGGCTCATTTCAGTTTCGGTTTCACTGAAATGACGTCAGCGCGACGTGCGCGCCGATCGTCATTTCAGGAAACCGAGGGGGCCTCGGGAGCTGGGGAAGCTCTTCCCCAGCTCCCGAGGCTCTTAGGGTGTAAAGGGAATCTCCGGGGCTATGTGTCATGACGGCTGGGAGCCGTCATGAGCACACGCCCACCGTGTCTCATGACGGCTCCCGGCCGTCATGAGCACCGAAGGGGTTAATAAAACCTGATTTTGCAATCAGCCAATGGACACAGGAACATACAAATATCCTACGTTCCCTACAGGAAGACATGATAGCTTCTAAACATTTACAGACACGCGTAAATGTACGCAACTTAGTGATCCGA
Organism: Calotriton arnoldi; assembly: GCA_963921515.1. Lineage (NCBI taxonomy): Eukaryota > Metazoa > Chordata > Amphibia > Caudata > Salamandridae > Calotriton > Calotriton arnoldi. The sequence goes on from CAWUFW010008522.1 coordinate 387,218, forward strand.
GTAATAGCGGGTCAATGCGGGTACACTTATTTGACTTTCAATGAAGGAGAAACAGTACCAATCGCATATAAATCACACCTGTACACAAACGCAGAGATGCGTTTCACTTCAACAGAAAAATCCTGACAGCAGTGCAGACCTTTGTAGCAAAAGAAAGAGCTCTGGCTCAGGGTAAACGCATAATTGTCGTGACCTCAGTACCAGCTTTAGAAGCTGTTACAAAAGCTAGCATTCCAAATGCGAAAGCATTACATCCCAGATGGATACAATGGGCTAATTCTCTTACTGCAACAGATGTTGAATACAGATTTGATCCAAGTTTAAAAACACAAGCATTTCTGCAATACGAACAAGAATATCCTCTACCAAATGAGATTTTGCCTCTAGATCAGTATGAATACATTATTTACACTGACAGTTCTGCTCAACCGGCCATAGGGAGTAAGCAAACTTACAGTGCAGCGTGTGCAATCGTTAAAGGTCGCATGCGCGATGGAAAGTTCCATCCCAGTAGCACTAAAACGCAATCTCTAGGAGACTGCACGGCTCAGTTGGCAGAATTAAGCACTGATACTGGCACTTGTAAATACGGAACACGAATTCCCCACACTAATTGTGTGTGATTCCTTTTACTATGTACAGTCGTACAATGAATATTTACATCATTGGGAACAAAACGGGTTTAAAGATGCAAAAGGTGGCACAATTAAGCATAAAATGCTATGGGAACAGGTAGTGGAGTTGAGAAACGAACTACCAAGGGCTCACGTGATACATACACTGAGTCATCAGCGGGATGGCGTTCACGTTGAAGGGAATTCATTGGTTGATGAAGCCGCAAAGGGGGCTGTTTGCACGGCTTCCATAGCTGCAGTTACTCGTTCAAAAACGAGAATAGACGGCGAGATTATGGTAGCTGTCAATGCTTCACGCAAAGGCAGCACAGCAGTACCAAAGAAATTTCCACTCAAGTACTCCTACAAGTTAGATGCACAATACATTCCATATGCTCAGATTCCTGGAGTGGGGGATAGAGTAATACCAAATATGGATTGTAGGAAAGGCTTAATTCTAGCAGCACACAAGGGTTTGGGTTCTGCGCATACAGGCGTTACAGCGACTATTTCTTTATTGAAACAGCGCTACTGGTGGCCAGGGTTAACAAAGCAGACTAAAGACTATGTCTTGAAATGCAACATCTGCCAGCAGATGAAAGGTTCCACCGTAACACGCCCAGCGCAGACACCATTACTGAAATCAGACAAACCTCTCGCATGTGTGTATTTGGACCACTGCGGACCCCTACAATCTGATGGGTCCAAGAAATATATCATGGTTGCAGTGGATTCCTGCTCTAGATTCCTATGGGTTTGGCCTCAGCGCTCGGCTGACGCTCGAACTGTTATAAAAGATTTGCGAGTCTTTATCGGCACATACGCAGTTGGCACGTTACATTCTGACCGTGGCCCGGCGTTTAGCTCTCTGGCTTACGGGACATGGAAGGAATGGGCGTAGCATTGCGGTACTCCTCTCCGTACCATCCCGAGGGAAATTCTGTTGTAGAGAGGAAAATCCGGGACATAAAGCAATCTTTAACAGCTAGGGTATTAGGCAAAGGCGGTAGATGGGTCGATCACCTTTATGGGGTACAACGAGCGATTAACAATCAGCCAAGAAGCTCTCTAGGGGGTGTCACTCCTTACGAGGTCCTATTTGGGACAAGAATGTGGGTACCTGATCTTGATTGTGAAGGCACAGTGGCGGATGAAAAACCATTTGATATCCATGATCGTTTGGCTGTTTTACAGGATCTAAATGAATCCAGGACACAACAAAGCAATGTCCACTTAAAACAGACCACCACTGAGGAAGTCAAGGCAGTAACGGCAAGACCTGTCTGGATCCCAAAAGTCGGGGATCTGGTCAGAGAGAAGAATGCTGACAAGAAAGAATTCGGGCCATCCTACAGAAAGCCTGTACCGGTCCTAGCAATCCAAGGCACAAGAATTGTACTTCTGCCGCCTCTTGCCGGGGAAAAAGGAGAAAAGATTTGTCTCAATCGACTTAATCAAACCACACTATGTGGCTGATACTAAACAGTAGGCCTCGTGGACTCCACAGTAGCAGACGCCCTCCTCTCGCTACAATCCAAGAAGTTCAGACAGAAAGACTCATCACGTTTGAAGAGCCACCTGTACGGAATGAAGGACTAAGCAACAATGCTATGGAACTCGTTCCACTTCAACAAGAAGAAACTCAACTTAACAACCAAGTTGCAATAAGACCGACTACAGACATCTACGTCAACATGCCTCGTCAAGAGCAAAATCCGATTTCAACAAATCCCAATGGAATTCCAACAATTGATCGAACTGCTTCTGGCTATTTCATGAACTTTGATACGTTTTCACTGGATCCAAGTGAGCCGGAAACGACGCCAGCCGAAAAATCACGCAAACAGAAACTCACTGACTTTTTGAACTTTTTTAGAAAGACTTACCTGGTGTCACCTTGGATTGAACTATGGTATATCACTGGGATTTTATTTTTTATTTTCTGGCTAGGTTTAATAATAACTTTTAGTATGCTTATTAATGGATGATACCTCCAGCAAAGCTCTACAGCCCAAAGAGTCAATTTGATTTTGAAACCACACCAGTCTTCACATCGTGAACCAAGAGACTTGTCTTCAGTGAACATCACAGCAATTCCTATACCGGACGGTATAGTATGGGACAAGATTGATTTTGATATATTCGGTCCGACTGAACTTTTAAAGCTTAAACATGTATTTAAAATTTCTTTAAGTGATATCATTACCTCCAGTACATTATCTGATGATTGGGACACGGAAACTGTAAATGCTATGATGTCTGATTTAGAAAAAACTGCTGCATTTCCGAACAATGAAATGTTAGAAGGTACTTCAGACTATGATACATTGTACTGTTACCAACATTATGGTCATCATTTCTTGCATAAATCTATAACACCTAGAAATGGATTTGAATACCACCAGTGGGAACACTGCCCAACACCTCCAAAAGGTAGTTCGCAAACCTTTGCACAGAAATTCACATACTTTTCAGGGTTTAATGCATCAGACCCAAAGTCATTTTATTACAAAGTGGCAAAAACATCAGCACAGAAAATTATGTTAACTAACACCAAACAGATTTACTCTGCTTCCTTTATGGCCCAGTTGTCTACACAGGGTTTCGACCTATGGAAGGACACTATAGATTTAAAATCAATCTGGGGTTCGAGGGACTGGCAAGTCCAGGGAACAGAAGCGCTATTTAGAGCATGCCTCATTCCACAGCAGATCATATTTCTGAATGAAACTGTGCAGCAGACATCCTGTCTTGGACTAGCCAAGAATAAGGAACTGAACTCACCCGGGTTTCCTACACCATCACAGATGGGTGGGGGGCAGAATTCAACTACACAAGGGGTAGGATTAGATGACATTCTCCAGTACAACAGATCAGAACCTGATTGGACGAAATGGCTGATTTGGCCCATTGACACAAACACCTGTCAACAGAGATTTATGAATACAACCGAAGGGTTTAGTATCCATAGGCCAGATACACGCTATGTACAGAGACAACACACAGGGGTAGTGACATCGTATAGTGTTGGGAAGTTGTGCCTTGATTGGCTAGAGACCTCAACACTCACAGAAGTGAAACATCACTTGACCTTACTCACACCTGATGTAGACCTTAGGGATTTTTTACTAGGCTCAAGGAAAACACGTCAGAAACGTTTCATATATGCCGGCATTTATGCCTATTTTAATGAAAACTGGAAAATATCCCAACAAGAGGCCGCAGAAAGAATACGGGAAATAGACCGTATTAACCTAGAGAAGGCATTAGCTGTAGTGGATATTGGGTTAACAACTTTGACCTCCAGGATTTACTCCTTAGGCAACATTGTGTCTTCGGCAATCGACATATTAGAACAAGATCTGGCCTTGTTACAACACGGGCAATCTCAGCTACGTTCTATTATGATGCTAAGCTGGACGCTACAATCTTTGCGTGCAGGCTATGTGCCCTGGCGTTTTATAAACACCACGTCTCTGTTCTCAGCATACAATCTAACTGATAAACAGACAGAAATGGCACAAAGGGGAGCCAAATATACAATGCTGCGTATTGAGAAACTGGAAAGGTTACCATTTACTGTAGCTGATTTACCATCAACTGAATGGCTAATTCATGGCCAAATCACTCTGCCGGTCACTACGTTTCAGTTTCAATATTGCCTTTAGCAAAGGCAGGCAGGCACATATGAAAAAATGGGTAAGGGATACATTAAGGAAACTTGGGAGTTACCATAAATGTATCGATGCCGCAATGGGGATCGAGAAGTGTATCTGAGTGGTACAAATTGCAAGAACGCTTTAAGCGGTTCTCTCATGTGTCAGGATATTTCTCTGCACGGAGCCTGTAGCGGTTCAGTAGCAAACCTATCCTGTCACATGACTGGGACCCCAGCTGCCGTGATCACGCCGGTTTTTGAGCTGCTCTCGAATGGGAGTTACTTGATGCTAAATGATCAAGGTTGCTGTGGGATGCTTCTGGGCGTCGCCTATCTGGTCACCGTTAACTCCAGAGTTACTTGCTGTATGCAAGTATTGTTTCCACCACTGAACACAGTCAGGGAGGCGCCGCTATGGCCTTCACTGAATGTTTCTTTCATACAATTTGATACTCTGAGCAGACTGCAAGCCATGCTTTTACAGCAACCCGTGCCCTTACCTCCGCTCGAGAAACCTATGAACTTCAAGTTGCAAGGACCTCGACTGAGATACAGGCGTTCATACGTACAAACTGCCCCATTCATTTAGCAGAAATGGTGGGTCGTATCTTCAATATGTCTGATACGAGCGGTATTGTACACCTATTTAAGACCATAGGGTCAGGACTGTTAAGCACCTTTCAGACAATCCTCGGAGTAATCCCAAATTTTATACACTCCGTATTGGGAAGCGTATTTGGAGGACTCCCGCTTATCCTATTAATGATTGCAGGGGTCCTATTTATAATACTACTGCTACGCAATGGACGGCCCAATTCCAGAGGGAATGGCGAACATGCTCCTGGAGCGGAAATACCGTGAACGCATGGTACAACTTCTGGGCGTTTCTTGCCTGCGAGAACTCAATGCCTCCTGGTTTCTATCCTTTCGACCAGTCTGGGTAGACTGCATCTTACCTGTTCTTCGATGCCTGCTTTGCGGAGAAGAATGCACGTTGTATCTTTGTCTAACATTTCCATCAGATGCGCCTCCGGACACGGATGCAATGCTGGACCCCCTAAAGGCCCATGCTCTACGTGTCCCCAGCGTCTTCCGATTCTGATGAACGCATTCCTTGAGAATCCACAGGTGCCTTTTGCTCCTGCTGGGTTAGGTGACTCCTCCTCAGGCACCCAGGTAACAACTTCCGCACAAGCTGCCGCAGCACCGACTGTTGGCAGAGCTACATACCAACTATGTGCGATTGACGTTCTATGTGAGGCGTTGGATTTGTCATCTGCAGTAGCTAACACCGATAATGTTGTGCTTCCCAGCCAGGACAACTAATCTCAAATTGGCTCATCAAGTCCTGGGAAAGAATTCGGCTTTTCCACTTGTTTTCATAATAACAGAGTAAATTTGGAACATTTCCTAAATTGACACTTTCGCTTGAGAAAAGCATGGCCTTCTCCCGCTTTGAGTGAAGCAACTTATATAGAGAAACAAAATAGACATTCTTTTAGTGCCAATTAAAAATAGCTGAATTATTAACATTTTAGGAAGAATTTTTTTTTAGCGATTTTAAGACCATGTTTTTACTTGCTTTTAAAATGTTTTTAAATTGTCCAGATTTTAAGTATGGTCATTGTCATCCTATTCGAAAGAGGAGTGGGTGTTATGTCCCGTATAGACCCGTTGTAGACCTAATGTAGACCCGTTCATACATGCCCTAAAATGGACGTATTCGTATTTTCCCTAATACGGTCATATTCGTACTTGCCCTATTATGGTCAAAGCCGCATATGCCCTATTACGGTCATAACTGTACATGTCCTATTATAGTCATGATTCCTTATATAGGCATGATCTTTCACCTACATTGGTCCTCGCTAGTACACAACGAGCTCTGAGGGCTGAACGTTATCTAGTCTGTGGTTTTGAATACAGCAGGGTTTTTCCCAAACACAGGCCCACACTGTACTCATCAATTATGCATGGCTCTCTAGGAATACACCACCTGCATAGTATGTATGTACAAAGTTCACCTCTGACGTCTTCCTCAAGTCTAACAACGGCCAATACAAACCAAACGAAGCAACTAGAGTCTTCAGGGTATAAATACACCACATCTTACCCAGGTAAGACAGAGGGAACCAAGACTTCCATGCTGACACACTGACCAGAGACGCTGAGGCTCCTGCATGCAGTCGCTCCAGCTGACAGCGGTCTGACACAGCCCTTGCGGGGTGTCCAACTCGAGACCAGGACGGGGTCCCACAATTTCTCTATTCAGGTATGGGGGTTCGACTAAATCCTAGAAGGATTCTTGGCTCTTAGGCTTTTAGACCTCACACATATGCTAGGTACACTCAGGTACATCTAGTTAGGCATCGTAGGAGTACGCGCACTTGCATAATGCTTTTTATATTCATGTATGTATTCATGATTATTGCAATATGGTAGAACTGTTCTATCCTTTCACTTTGATCGTACTGCTGATAATATATCTCTGCTATTGCCTGCTGATTGCTGCAGCACATATATTTTACACTAGAATAACAACTGTTCAATAAATACTTATTGAAACGCCCAGACTGTTTATTCTGTGTAACTCTCTGAGACAAACCGAATAAGTAAGCACGAGTGACTGAGCGAAAGGTAGTACATTGTTTCCACGATTCTGAGGAATTTGGGTTGTCATGATCTAAGGTTGCCAGAAACTAATATCTCCCCGATAAGAGGAGATTCTAGTGGCACTGTGAGCTAGCTAATGCAAATCCGGCTAACATATGCGGTGGGGGTGCACAGAGTCAGTCTAACACCAAGCCCATGGTTTATGTTATCCAAACGCGCAGGTCCTGCATGGGTACTATAGGAACTACACGACAATTCTTAACTCCACATCTACGTATAATATATATCGTCGAGGTACATATATGTGGAGTTATATATAGTAAAACTTTGCTTACATATTGAAACTTACCTTCACAATATTTTTGTCCTCCATATTCTTGACCTGATATCTAGTCCACATGATATTTTTTTCCCGATATTTCATCTAAATACCTTATGGGGTGCTTACAGGCTCTGCCCAAGATGGCTGCTCTACTCTGTGTGGAATGGGAGGTTCCGAGTCTGAGATAGGCTCCAGCCATCACTAACAGGTCTTGTGGTAGCTCGCTCGAGGGGCTGGCATGTTTTGGTTGCATTACATGATGGTTTGCATATCTTTGTCTTCTAAGTCATCAGAACCAGTAGTGTGAAGGAGCCAAATGCTCAAACACCAGTTGCAACTGTTATCGAGTGAGGATGCTAGCAGACAGGAAGGTGATTTATGTGCAGCTTGCAGGCCAAGGGTGGGAAGAGGAGGGTGACGACCGTCAGAAGGGACCCTGTCCAAGATGGTTACTTACTTTGCTCCCTCCTGTGTTTCTAAGTGGGTTCAAAGATTCCAGGTCTAAGATGGCTGACAGTGATCAGTAAAAGGCTTTGGGGGTCTGGGCGGGGTGTCTGGCAGTTATCTGTTAAACTGCTTGTCAATCCTTGAGTCATTGTCTCTTTCTTCATCAGGTATGGTTTATCAGAGCTGAACAAAAATACCCCGCTTGCGCCAATGGTTGATTGACTCCTTTTACAGTCAGAATAGTGATGCATAGAGAGTTTAAACTCTAAAGGAATGAGTAGAAGCGCAGAATCCTGTCCTTCCCAAGATAGCCACCTGTTTCAACCCCTCTGGTGCAAGTGGATTGAGAGGTGGATAGGAGACGAACGCTCACCAGGCCGGACTGGCCATAGCGAGCACCGGGCGTTTCCCCGGTAGGCCGCTAGGGAGGGGGCCGGTTTTAGGCCCCTGGGGGGCCGTTTTTGTTACCGGGGGTCTGCAATATCGGCCCCCTGTAACAAAATCGGCCGAAACCGGCCCTCACAAACTGCTCGGCTGCACTCCCCCTCACCCCAGGGGGGGCGGCTGAGCAGTTTGCCAGGGCCGGTTTCTGTTCCCAGTCCGGCCCTGACGCTCACACGCCACTTCCACCAATGATAGAGCTGTCTAGGGCCCCTTTAATACATGCATCTCGTTTTCTATATTAAATCAAAATCTTCTTTTTGGCCATAATGAAATGAGCAGGATGTTTCTGTATTCAATAACAGGATTGATAGAGACAGAGCATAATCAAAACTGACTTGCTGAATAATAGGGGACAAGCATTACAAGTGTTAAAAATGGGAGGCTCTAGTTGGCAGTGGTGTGCACCCTGTCCATGTAGGGACCCTTCCTTCTAGTCGTGATAAGATGATTACACAACCAAGATACCCCCTGCTCACTCCCTTGGTAGCTTGACACTAGCAGTCAGGTCTATCTCAGAGGCAATGTGTAAAGTATTTGTACATAACACACACAGTAACACAGTGAAAACACAACAAATAGACACCACACCAGTTTAGAAAGATAAAGTATCTTTAGCTGAGCCAAACAAAACCAAAACGAAAAGAATCCAACATACAGAACTCAAAATATCACTTTTAAAAGATTTTAGCAATTCTGTCCATCGAAGTTTATGGGTGCAGTGTTTTTATGAAGTACCTTCAGAAGTGTCAAAATTCACAAGGAAAACGGCCACAGAGGAGGGAAGCGTCGGAAAACACAGCAATGCTTCAGATCCTGAATCCTTGAGGAGGCGATGATTCAGTTCTGCTGCAAGCAGGAGAAGTGTTGTGTCAAATCCGGACTGAAAGGGGACGCGATGCATCGAAATCCAAACCGGTTCTGGTCTGCGGGTGATGCTTTGAAAAACTTTGCACACAGCTGTGATGTGTGTAAATCCGGACCCGCTGGTGGTCGATGCGGTAGTGGCAAACAGGCGCTGCGTCGATTTCTACTGCCAGTGTCCAACGATGCGTCGATTCTTTCAGCCGAACAGCAGGGCCTGCATCGGAGTCAGTGCGGTGGTCTTGGACTTCGGAGACACAGTGGAATCACTTTCTGTCACCCACTTTGTCACCTGCGAATGTTCCTAATATGGTGGTGGGAGCCACCAATGGTGATAAATACCCACCAGTAGAGTAGGAAATTCTAGAAATGGTGGACTGGTAGTATCATTGTTAAATGGCTCAGCTATCACAATGTAGCATTTTGAACATGTGTGAGGGGGCTTATTATTCATGTAAGTTAGAATGTTTGTGAAGTGCACCATGCTGCTTGTGGCCATCGTGGAGCACTTTAAAAGGAGAAGGTAGTAAGTTAGTAGTATGAGTTGGCAATATGAATTGATTAATCATGAGCCACTTGCGCCGTGAATGAAGTCGAAGTAGATCCATGTTACTGATGGAATCCAACTGTCTGAATATGCAGAGAAGAGGGGAAAGCCTCATGTGAAAGTTTGCAGGCGATCCCTTGGCACCCATTGTGTAGCTGAAAACACACCTGTCTTAGACGTAGGATCAGTGAGCAGGTGAGTCTGCAGCTGATGCAGAGCCAGCATCAAGCTATTGATGTTAGTTTCATTGAGGAGACAGAGGGATGGATGTCATGATGATGTGCTGGTAGTAGAAGGAATGTGGGGTGGGGAGCGGCAAACTTAAAAGTAAATACCGTTCTCAACATGGGTGGCCATTTCACACAAAGTGGGCACTGTCACACAGTCAAGATATATTCTCTGTCACAGTTTTGGGCTGACTGGTGTCTTAACTAGTTGAAGAGCTGGAGTAGAACTATTTTACCACCTTAGACAGTGAGAAATGGTTGCGTGTCACTGAAACTTTAAAGTAATATTCGCCTTTGGGCTGAAAATGTAACATCATTTGTTGACACATCAAATGTAATCAACAAAACATTACACCATAGCTTATGCAAAACAATATAACACAATTAAAAAATACCAGGGCATATCACAACAAAACAGAATGCAACACAACAACTGCAATACAATACAACAAAATCACATTGCAAAAATGCACGAATACACGAGCACAATACACAACAGAACACATCACTACCACAATAAAATGATACTCAACAAACGTATATAAACGCTCTTGTCACATATTACGACCTCCAGAGTCGTGTTTTCATAATACAGTGTTAAAAGTTGTTTAGAGCAAGCACTGCCTTAACTTACCACCAAGGACATGAAATAGCACCACTCACACGTTTGTGATCCAGGCTCTAGTGGTTATTGAGATATGGCCAAGAATTGAGCCGCACCTTATTCAAGCATTTCTGCGGCGCTGTAGTTCTTCTTTTACAATAGCATGACGTGCATGGTACTGTACTTCTTTGTTCTACTGCACAGTGTTGGTATAAATATCCAGAGACCAGTGCTTAATTTGAACCGGTGATTTCTGGTACTCGGCACCGATACTTAATTGGTTTCGGGTGCTCAGCACCGGCACTTGATTGTCAACACCCCCCCATGACAGTCTTCCACATGGTGGCGCTGCTCATCTAATTTAGCGATGAGCAGAACAACAACGGCTGTTTATGAATACAATATACATAAAAAATTACTAATACCTGCCTCCCCAGCCATTCCTTTCGCTTTGGGGACCTGGGATAATCTGAACTGTCGCACTTGCAGGCGAGAGAGATGGTTAGTAGTTGTTTTGGTACCGTCATTGGCAGTGATGGCGGAGCAATGGGTGGTGCACGCTGCAGTGACTTCCTGGTCAGGGCCCTGGCACTTATTATTTTACAAACTAAGCACTGCCAGAGACGCCCCTCCAACAACAGCCTGCACTTCAGCAGAAACATAGATCCTGCCAGCAGCAATTGGGTACTCCTGTCCCTAAAAGAGTGGAAAAACCCACTGCACATCATGGCAAACACTGCCCTGGATTCAGACATATTGGTCCACAGCTGTGGAAACAATTGGTTGGAGCTCTAGGCCCTTCTGTCTACACTCCTGCTGTACAGACGTAAGGCCTTTAATTACGCTCTAGCGTTTCTTTTTGAAGGGGATGAACGCAGCATCCCTGGGATGTCTGTTTAATGAGCCAATCCCAGGGTTTCACCTGCTGCTGTTCCATTGGGTTGCCAGTTTACAGCATGCGTTAGCATTGATGGCAAAACCCTAAGGCATTTTTTTTACATTTTCAAACAAATAAAACAAGACATACACAAACTCATTTTGAAAATAATTGCTTCGCGGGACATTCATGCCAATTCAATTAGTGAAGACATTTTATTACGCCCTGATTTACACAAATTTAACAATGTGACCTCAGATCACTTAACTTTTAATGCCTGCTCGTGCACGTTCATTATTGCGCATTATTAAGGAATTGATCTGATATGAACATTAACCTCAAGCTTTATCTAATTAGCCATTACTGTGATGCTAACAATTAGTCTTGGCGTTTACTGAGCCCTATGCAAATTGTTCCCATTCTTTCATTGAATGAATGTAATTAAGTGGCGTTTTCTCACTCTTCAGTAGAGATTCCGACAGATAATCATTGGCTGTGCGTGTTTTTTGTAGAAGAAATTGCTTTATAATGTGTTTGTTTGTGCATAGCTGCCAAGTTTTCTTATTGCTTTGGTGTGACGTTTCCATGGTTTCTGTGCACTTAGGAGTGACATTCTACAGCCATATGTGTGACACTTTGAGTGAAGCTTATCTTTTACTGTGTATGATACAATTAATGATTTGAATAGTCAAAGTGCCTTTTCAGTCGCAGGATGAAATTTTGCAGCATTATAGTTTTCTACTGTGAAAACAAGGATTCAATTCTGTTTACCTCTGGATACACAGACCGGGACATCTGCAGAGATATTGAATTAATCCATTTAGGTTTCACAATGTAAAATAGAGCATTTCCCATCATTACTTCAACTTGCATTAATCTCTTATTTAAGGTATGTGCATTATTTTATATGCAGTTACCTGAAGGTGAAAAACCAATAAAAACAGAGGCAGAATTATTTTGTTCTTTTTAACCTTCTCTTACCTGTGTCATGCTCACACTCAGATCAGTGCTTAATTTGAGCTGGTGGTTTCCGGTGCTCGCACCAGCACTCAGTTGTCAATACCAGCGCTTTTGACAGTCTGCCACAAGGTGGTGCTGTCTGTCTAATTTAGAGATGATCACAACAGTTAAATTATTAATTCAATATACATTAAAAATGACTGTCACTCAAGCCATTCTTATAACTTTGGGGGCCTGAAATAGTCTGAATTGTCACACTTGTAGGAGTTTGATGGTTAGTAGTTGTGTTGTTACTATCATTGGCTGCGCTGGCAGTGGCAATGTGTGGTGTAAGCTGCAGTGGCCTCCTGACGAGAGCCCTGGCACTCTTTTTTTTGTTTTCCAAATTACGCACTGACTCTGATATTGCCCCTCATCTCACTAAGTTCAGAGCTCTGCTGCCAGACTCACCTGACTCCCTGGACAAGCTGAGGATCCGCCAGCAGAGAGTGTCTTGGATCTGAGGCCATGCTGGGGGTCCGCCCATATGCAGACTGTCTGTGTTGCCCTTCACGGCCGACTCGCTGAGTGCAGCAATACAGGCCGTTTTCTTGCGCTGCTGGCAGGCACCTTGAAATCACGGTCACACATAGGCGTAACAAAGGCCCCTGCAGCCCCTGCGGTGCAGAGGGGCCCCGAGCTTCAGGGACCCCCTGCAGCGCACAGTACACTCACACTGTAAGTGTCCGTCTTTGGGACCTAGATTTAAAGTTATGCTCATCGCTTTTCACTGCATTCTATGCGCGTGCACGCCCTTCAGCGCTGTCTTCAGCCTCAGGGTGAGGCATAGGGTGGGGCAGAGCTGCGCTGGTGTGACAGAATTGTCATGCGCAGTGTAAACTACACGCGCTGGGGCCGATGGGTCCGTGTCAGACCAAAGCAAAATGGAATTGGCAGCTGCGGTCTTCTGCCGCCAGCGCCGGCCTGTGCCTTCCACCGAAGCTGCGGGTCTCAGGGGAGTCGGTAAGAGAGAGTAAGGCGATGGCATGACTGGCAGTAGTAGTTCAGTCGCTCACTACTGTGTTAAGTTCAGGTAAGTTCACTGCTCTGCATTCGGCAGGGCTTCTTTTACTCAGGGTTGCTGTTGCGAGGCCCAAGCCACACAAAGCCTTACAGTCCTTACGTGAAATATTGTTGATTCGAGCCTGCGGCCCTACGAGGTCATTGTTGGATTTATTGATGCTTCTATAATAGAGGGTGGGTCACTCTCCAGTCGCTGCAAGGGGGAGAGAGGACACATACCTAAATAAAAACGTGGCAAATGACTTCTGCAGCTGCTGCAGCCATTCTTAAGGATTATGGGCAGCAATTCCATTGCACCCTTGTGGGAACTATGAAAGAAAGCGGACAATTGGCAAGTCTAAATTGTTTTCTATGATCACATGCTTCGTCTGGAGGAGCGGTGTGGTGTTCTGTTAATATGGCAATGTTAATTTTTCATTTTGCTAAAAATACTCAATCATGCTTCGCATCCAGACATTCAAAGTAAATTACGCATGCCCCTATTTCTGTTTTTTATGTAACCGTGTGAATATTAGGCAATATTTGAAGTGATTATGTTCTGCAGAGATGATGTTCCGCAACCACTCGCTTGCTTTATTTTCAGTTTGGGTGATATGTGAGTGCCTATTACAGACATTTTGTAGCAAAATGTTGTGTTTATGTTACATGGAACAGCCATAAAAAAAGTTTCTTCAAGATCAAATCAGGACCTCACATATGAGAAATGTCAGAGTGTCACAGAGATTATTTGCAGTTAATATTAGTGAGATGCTGCTGTGTTACAATATTGAAAACACACATCCCCTATCCCTGAATATTACATGTAAACATAATTTGAATTTGGACCAGTGTGCCTGTGCACTGTCTCTGACATGGCCAATGAGGACATGAAAGAGCTGAAACTGGATCATAAATTTAAAACTGTTCCTAACAGGGGCCCCAAAAATATGCTTGGCCCAGGGCCCCCAAAAACCTTAAGTTGTCCCTGGGTCCATCTGTGAATATGATGGTCATAGTTACCACGTGTGCCGGCACGTCTAGGACGATGTTGGAAAAGACATTTCCATTTCTTTTGTATTACAAGTGTGCTCACATCCCATTCCCTCAACGTGAAAAATTACCTTACTGAAAGAGTATCATGCTGCAGAAACAAACACTACATCTACAGATATATTTCATCCATTCATCTCTGGGTAAATTAAGATGGGCGAATTCTGAATTGGCCGAAATTCACAGAATTCGGAGCTGATTGAACCCACAAAGCATTTTTCAAATGCGAGCTTGTGGTTTGTGCGGTGCATAGTGAGTAGTCGGGCATTTATTTTAACTACACTACTCCAACATGTAAGAGAAATTAGTAGTAGTCAGAAGTACTACACATGATTGCACCTACTTCCTCTTCCGTAGACTGCCTAGTGTCAAATAGCAAATATTCTTGCTTCATGTCATCAAGAATGGTACAACAAGATGAGCAGCGTGACAAAGCCTACATTTTAATCAAATGCATGTATTTTTTAAACATATTATTCATTCACATGGGAGGTAATAATGCCTGTCCCCTATGTTATTCACCACAAAACTCATGAAAAATATGTTGTATGAACTGGGGCATAAATAATGTCACCCTAGCACAGTGGCCTGGAATCCTGAAGTTAATTGGGTGGTAATGATGGAACACAACACTGCCTGGCTTCCTTGAATTTGAAATACACTCCAGGCATTTTTATCAACAGTTGGCATTAATGATGACAATCACTTCCGTGGAGCTGCTGGGGGTTGACCGTGATTTGTGGTTTTCAGAGCTGCCTCACTCATGGTACCCTCGAGATAGAGAGGGTCAGCCTGAATCACGCTGTGTGCTTTTGTCCTCCACTCGCATTTATTTTAGCTTTTAATGAGACATTAAAGAGTTTCTAATTCCATCAACGTGTCTCCTGCCTGCAATGTAGTAAAGAGTGAAACTTATTTTCTGTTAGAAAGTCTGAGCCATCTTCATTAGTTTTCTACAGCTTGTAATCCAGAAATTTTCTAAGAATACAGTGTTAAGAACAACTTGCACTTTGCGATACTTTGTGTCAAGGGGGTGTACTATAGGTGGTCCATGGGCAGTCCCATGCAACCAGTGCTTTAAATGGGCAGGGGCTGTCTGGTACTGAGTGCGTGCACTTCTAAAATTTGACAGGGAGAGTCCCTGCACTTCTCAGTACTGGTGCACTACATTTATTGGGAGGGTACCTGCACTTCTCAGCGCTAGTGCACTACTTTTAGCAGGACAGTACCAGCACTACTCAGTTAAAAACAGGTACTCCAGATGATAGAGTACTTACACTTTCATATTTCCATTTCAAGCATTACAAGCAACCAGCCATATTTGTGGCGCAAATCCCTATTTACTAACTTATTTGTGGATGGGTATTTGCACCCAAAATGCATATACCTCCTCAAGGCATCACTCACACTGTCATCTTGAACTCACTCATCTTGCTCAGTACAGCGCTCACACACTCATCATTCATCCTCACCTTGAGTAAGCTCAGGGGCAGTCAGCCGAACCTGCTGCAGATGTGTTATGCAGCACAGAGCCTATTCTGATCTGATCCAACTAGCTACATACTACCACCGGCAACCACTTCTTGACACCTCACAATGAAAATTAAATATGTGATGCTTTTAACAAAGTCCATTCCAGAAGAAATCTCCACAAATCCCTACCCTTTAATCTATGCCTGCTCAGGACCATTAACTTTAAACAATAGACATAGTATCTCAGAATGGACGACGCAGTGCTGTAACCACTAAAGTGGGATGATGAACAAAAGAAATAGCATAAATGGACCTGCAGAGCGATGAAAACCAAAATAGCGTGCATACCTTTCACACCTCCTAATCCATCAGACTGCTTAGCACTGTGTCTCATTGCACAATAAGCTGCACACACCCCAGTCAGTGGTCCTTAAACACAACATGGAAACACTTCCCACATAGCATCAAAATAAATACAACACCCTTCCAACCATACACCCTACACATAGTGTAGCTTGCTACTCATGTAGGCAAGAGGCAAGTGCTTCAGTGCTCCATATAGGGGTAGTAAGCCCTCCTTAAATATCACAATACAATACATTCACCACAGCTCCAGCCCCTCATCGCCTGTCTTTTTGGCTCTGTCCCATTAGCTCCTGCCTCCTTGCAGCCGTACATTTAGATCATCCCTTCTTGCATCTATCCCTTTAACTCCTGCATTATTGGCTCTTATCGTCCTCATCCAACTGTTGAGTGATTACCTCCTAATCCCATCCCTCCTGCTATTTCCTCTTTTGTATCTTTCCCTTGAGTACTCGCCTTCTTGCATCCATTCCTTGATTTTACAAAACATGCTTGATTTTTGAATATTGCTGGACTGGTGATTGTTTTATTTTGCACTTTGAAAGTATTTGCACTTTTTCCTTTGCTTTACCAACTATAGTTGTATAGATTCTGTCATTAGGTACTTGCTGATATGGTTTGTTTTTATGCTACATGCTGTGTTATTTATGCTTTTGCTTTCTATTGTCTGTAAAACGTGCTCCTTAAATCTTGCAATTAGCATTGTTTACACTACAGAAATGATAAATTCAAACAGACAAACATCCGCAACTATGTTCTGAAGCATCCAAGTAGTTTTCATCATCAGCCTCGTTTACCTGCCTGTTTTTGTCCTGCTTACTAATAATGACATGATGGTAGAAATTAAAAGTGCTTCCTCAGTTCACGTTATTATCATGCACACCCTTGACAGTCGCAAGTGTGTGGCATGCAGGTAATTCACTAGTTTATCTCTCTTGGGGCTGGCAGGATACTGAGTTATATCTTGTGTACTCCTCATGTATGTTGTCAGTCGAGTCTGTGAAATTGCAGGTTTGGGTTTGTCTTTCAAAGTTTCAAGTTATTGTCTATCAATGTAAATTCTAATTCAGACCATAAATAGTTCTTTGTTATTCAGCGATAGGCAGTTCCTAAGCGAATAGGACCACTCCTTGGCATTGTTCTGATTGTTGTCTCAGTTAAATAATCTGCTCTTGACAATAATGTTACAAATGGTGTAGTTTATATATGAAGAGTGTTTCCCACTTTCTTATTAATACTTTGAACGAAAGGCATTTCATTAAATGTTGGCAGTTTCAAATCAAAATATACCAGATTTTTGGGTGGTGGGGAAAAGAGGTAGGTGGTGGGCTAGGCTGCTGGGAGGGGGCCCCCCTCCATGTACTTTGCAAGGGGGCCCCCTCAAGTTTCGTTACGCCACTGCGGTCACATTGCCATCGGCACCGCTGGGAGGGCCCTGTAGCCGCTGTTGGGGGCTGATTAGCACTTTTAAAGTGTGCGCTCTGCTGCCAGGATCAGACTGGTCTACAGGGACCCCACACACATGACCTGGAGGCAGGGGGCTGATGAGGCTTACAACTTGTTGACCTTCAAGTCAACAGCATCCAGAGGCCCGGACTTTTATCCAGGAGTTTGCAGGGGATGGCTGAAGAGAAGAAAAAAACATGTTAAGCAGCTCTTGGAGGAAACATCCTGGCTGCTGCCCATCAGCATGGACACCTGCACCAGTGCCACACAGAGCACAGGGGCCATGTGCACCACCACCTCGCGCATGAGGCCAAAGCACAAACTGCCCTCTGGGGCCAATCATTAGTGTTGGGTGCCGGAAAACAAAAAGGCACCACGCGGGGCAGTGTCCAGGCTCCTCTTCTTTTCAAGAGACTGGCCAGACCTAGTGGCCAGTGATGGCAGGCCAATTGTTTATTTACTGAAAATGCTCTGCTGATCAATTTACTGTTGACACACTGTTACTAACCCAGGAAAGCTCTCCCCTCCCTGCACGGGAGAGTCAGCGAGGAGCTGAAGATAATTGCGGCTCGGCAAGCTGAAGTATGCTGGGTACCATACATGAATACTGCCCTAGTGGCATATTATAATATTGGTCCCAGAAGCTACAAAAAGCGTGACTTATGCATTTTAGAGCGGTGATGCGCACACCAGCACTAAAATGAGTTAGTCTAACCCCCGATGCATGGTACTTGGCAGGGCTGTTTGTGAACAGTTATATAAACTCACTGGCGAGGCAACTGGCAGAACACGTGGGCAATCGACCAACACCCCCCCGCCCGCCCCCATTACCTATTAGCATATTATACCGTCAGCAACCATAGTTCAATAGCAACAAAATTCCTAAATCTGTCGCAGGTCACTCAAGAGGCTTATAAAATGCTCAAGTTGCCATCTTGTTGTTAAAATATGTCCGTGTTTCAGAGTGCGCCCTGTGTTTAAATGAGCCCCAAGGGTGTGATTGCTCACAGCCAAAATTAAAAGATGGCCACCGTCTTTACTGACCAACAGGCTGTGGAGCAGGAGATGGGCCTCTTTTCTTGCACCTTGCCCTGGGAGAGAGATTGCAACCTTTGTAGGAAATGCTGGTCTTTCATTTCTGCCCGGACACGTCACTAGTTTCTTTATACCTGGCAGCGCAAGGTGAGTTTGTAGGAGGTGACTCCAAGACGTAGCTTTGTTCATACTTCCAGCAAATTAAGGCAAAGCCAAAAGTCCTGGCTATTTCATAAGTGCTTCGACATTGATTGGTAAATTTGTGTTTGAGGATGGGAGAGTGAGGGTCAAGGAGAGGAAGCGTCAGGGGTTGTAAGGGTGACTGAATGGATAATGAATGTGTGGTTGAGTGATTGTGTGGCTAAATAATGGGTGGGTGGGAACATGTATGATAAAGTGAGTATATGTCTGAGTGAACATGACATGCAGGGCATGAATTGATGATCCAATGCAGACATGTTACACTAACCCTCAGATAGGAATAGCGATGGTAGAAAATGCCAGAAAATTACTAGTATTATACCCTAGCAAGTATTACACCAGGCCTGGAATACTGAATCACAAAGCATTCAATTGTCCTCCATTGCATTGCACTGAACTGTACTGAATTACACCGTACAGTACTTTACAATGCATAGTATTGCAATGTATGGTATTGAATTATATAAACCTTTGCATTGTTTTATAGCATCACATTGCATGGTATTGTTGTGTAGTATTCCATTGTATTGTTGCACTGCACAATATTGCATTGTACTATATTGTTGCATTGTCTTGTATTGTTGCAGTGCATAGTACTACGCTGCACTTCACTGCATTGTTGTATATTATAGGCAGGCACTTAAAATAAAAAAAATAAAAGGCCATAGGAACTAATGTTAGATTAAGTTAACTTATTTTAACACTATATTAATGTAAATAAATGTATATTATTGTTTAACAAATTATAAAAGTAAAACCTAATTATTACTATATCATAAAATATGTAATTAACCTTATTTACATTTAAAAATTCATGTGAATGTAATTTGTTAGTAACATAATAAAATTAATTCAAATGAATTCTGTACATAAATTTTAATATTTTTTCCTACATAATATAAATGTTATACGTTAGGTGGGATTTTTTAAAATGTATAACTTAAGAACAACAATTGGATTAAATTTAATATTGTCAAAATAATTAAATATTTAGTTCAAAATTAAGTTAATGCTATAGCTTTTTGTATTTTGTTCTACATTTACAATACATAGTTTAAATCAATTTACATTAATGTTTATCTTAAAATATGTTTACATTTTTTTTTATACTTTAATAAACGTCTGAACTTTTCCCTATACTTTACCATAGGGAGATCTCCGCTGCGGTAGCGAAGATCTCCGTCTCCATGTGCAAAGTTGCAAGAAGTAATTTTACCATTGTAAATTAGCCTCTATCCTCTGAATTCAGGCGGTGGAGACTTGTAAACTTACTCTTTGTAATAAATGTACCCGCTTAAATGGTGACTAGCCTAAAGTAATACGTGTATTAAAAAGTTTAAGAGTAAATTTACAAGTGTAGATTTACTCATGCGTCTGTGAGTAAGTCACAGAGCGTCTAGCCCTTTCAATCTTTACTGCCTGCAGGTGTTGTTGATGGAATGCATACCTTAAATTTGCAGACAGATGTTAGAATCCTGGGTGTCTTTGTTGACTTGCCTAGCTGACTTGACCCAGTGTGTAAAGGGCTCATCATTTCTCATCGTAACTTTGTAAGTATTATTAGTAAAGAGTAGAGCACAGAGTTAGTAAGGGATTGTATATCATGCGGTAGTTAGAAAAAATTGGTTAGTATAGTAAATTTCGCTCCAAATGTTTTATTTTTCATGCAAACCGCTACCAAAAACCCTACCCATGCATATTACTAAGAGTACTACAAAGAGCACTACTTGACTTGGTCAGATTTTTGCCCTGAGGGCAGAGTTCAATGGTGTAACATTTGACCCTGCAGTCTCCGTGGTGCGGGGGTGCCCAGGCTTCAGGGGCCCCCTCTGGCTCTGTGCCTGGGTGGTGGGCCCCTGGTCTGAGAGCTCCTGACTGGGTCCGGAGTGTGGGGGGCCCCCTCCATGTACTTTGCAGGGGGGCCCCTCAAGATTTGTTACACTACTGGCAGAGTTAGTAGAATTGGGTCCAGTCCGCTCCACAAGAATTTCATAATTCTTTTATCAACGCACTGCAGATCTTTGATTGAGCAGGTACTGCTTTCCACAACTTTTATACTTGAAAGTACAGAATCTACACTGTATATTTCAGATATTTTTTGCCTGAAATGTGCAATCGCGGCCAAATTATCTTTTTTTCTGGTATTTCTAGTCATTAGACTGAAAAGTAGTGGTGGGTGAAATCTTGTGGTGAAATCCAGAATAGGCGACATCAGCCCAATTCGGGTGATGCCCTTCTCTCCCAGACCCTCTTCAGTCACAGCGACACCAGTTCCCAACATGCAGGCACTTCGTACGCATGCTATCAGTTCATTCCCACACCTTTAGTTGTCCAGTCTCCGGAATGGCACATTTCCCCCTCATGCAAGTTCCTTTCAGGAGAGTTGCAAGGGGTCAGTGTATCATTAAGGCACCATCACATATGTGGTACATTCTTTTCACCAGCAGTTTGCTACTTTTTTGAGCCCTGGTTTGCTGCTTCAGATCCGGCAATAAAAGGCAAATTTGCATGAAGATTTGCATCAGCTGATGACAAAATTAAAAAATATGTCCACCTCTACGGAGGTTTTTTCCAGGCAGAAGCGTTGGGGTAGATTTTTTGGTTCAAAGAAAATGTCCATGAAAACTCTAAATTTTCTAGAATACTGCTAAAGAATTCTATGACTTGAAAATGATCAATTCCACCCAGAAGTAAACAAGACAGCATAGTGGTACTGCAAACCATAATGAAATTTAACAAATACATACATGTATCAAAAACAACAACCTAATGGGCACTCACCAGTTTAGATTGTGACCTAAGTGTGGAACAGAGTCAACATTCATCAGCATAAGAGAAATCTTGCATGACAAATCTAGATAATGCCCAGCCCACAATCCTCTTTATTTTACATCTTTGGGGCCTCTGACATAGGAGACCATAAATGACTCCTTGTCTGCTTCAGAAACTGGCTCCAAACTTCTGCCTGCATTCTTTCCATGCTAATTTCATTCCCATCCAACTGCTAGCAAATTGTAAAGAAAGGCACATCCTACTCACTGAGGTGTCCCGTAGAAATGCAGAGTAGTCTTCAGTACAACGTAAAGTGTTCAGTAACTACCCGTGTAATTGACTGATCTTATAATGAAATTTGGAATCAATTTCCAAATGTAGATGGGCATCAAACAGGTGGTCGTATATTCAGGGCAACAAAACTAGAGACGAGCAGCGGTGTCCACTCATGGTATGACACAATCTCATTATGCTTCAAGATGATCCAAGCTGGTAATTCATACAAATATTACCCTTTTAACACACCTCACCCAGGCATCCTTCCATTACAGTGGCCTGAATCTTAGAAGCAACGATTTTACTAATGCAATATACCCAACATCTAGGTAGTTTATGATAATCCATAGCCAACTTAACTAAACAAAGCAATGAGCTCTTTCAGAACTTCAACCATCACCTCCGTCTGGTCAAAAACATCACTTAACCTTTTTAGGTCGAGCCTAGCGTTGCAGCGCATGCGCTGCTCGCTTTGCGAGGCATGCTGTATTAGGGTATGTTTTAGAAGTGGTATGGAAGCCCCGCCCATATTTTTCATTGGCTGGCGTCATCGTCCATGGTAAATGCTGCCTTCCGATTGATAATGAGGCTTCTTAGTCCCTCCTTGTTATTGCCCTGTCTCCTTTTGGGACCGCCCATCAGGACTGGATCGTTTACTTGCGGCGTTATACTGTCTCCTTCAATTAGTTGGTAAGCACTTTCTTTTTTTCATTCGGTCGCCAAGCGTGATGCAAACTCTATTTTTATAATATTTTATGCTTTTAATAAGCAGCGCGCCACAGGCGGCATGCTGAGCTGCTTACTAAAAGCATAAAATATTGAAAAAATAGTTTGTCGAGCCGCGCCGTTCTTTTACTCCGCGCCGCTCGACAAACTCTGTTGGGCATTCTGCAAGCCCCGCCTCGCCCCACTCCAATGAAAGGCGCGGCTCGGCAAACTCTATTTTTAAATTTTTTATGCTTTTAATAAGCAGCGCGGCATACTCCGCTGCTTAGTAAAAGCATCAAATATTGACAAAAAAGAGTTTGGTGATCTGCGCCTTTATTTTATTTCTTTCGCCGGCGATCAGGAAGGGGCCGGCAGACTGAGCAGAAGCGAACTGGCTTTGCTGACCGATGTCAGACGGGTAACAAGCTTCTGGAGGAGGCAGATGTCAGAGGAGAAAGGGATCGGGTTCCGTCGGCCTCGGAACAAAACAGAGTTGCAATCGTTGCACACAGTACTTATAAAGTAGGCCTGCCAGTGTATTATCGCCGGCTTCTCTGCGAGCAATCATAGTTACTGGAGCACAGACTTTTGCAGTTATACCCAGGATACCCTGCAGGTATGGGGACAGGATACCCTGCAGATATGGGGACGTGACAGTCTGATGCTTCCGATTGTTTTTCAGGGTTTGGACTATGTGCCTGCAGGGACACAGGGTAACCTTCCTTTAGAGAATGGGCAGCCGTCGAGGTGAAATTGCATCAGGGTTCGAGTGCTGCACCAACAGCTGTGTTTTATGCATCAGCACCTGCCAGGAACCCAATTAACTCTCTCTTCAAACAAGGAACTGCATGTGTGCGTGTGAAAATCACGCACAACAGCTGTTTGAGGAGCAGGGATAGGCCAGCCCAGCCGTGGAAGAGGGTCGGCTGCCTTCTGCAGTTTAGAAGCGGTGTCAAGTCTTATGCAGGGAGATAGTTTGGTGGCTTGTACGTCTCCCGCACTGGCCTGAATTCTGAAGGTGCTGACCTAGCGGAGCCGGATCTGATGGCTCAGTAGACTAATGTTTCACTGTAGAGGCCTGTGTTCCACCTAATGGTCACGGGTTCAAATCCTGGTGGGGCCAATCAGCCTTTCATCCTTCTGAGGTCGATAAAATGAGTACCCTTGAGTTGGGTAACAATAAACATCTGTTATTCACCGCCGAGATACCCTTGGGTGAGCATGCATTTACAAGTACACGTTGTTTCCATCTCCCTTTAAGCATGAGAAAATACGTGTTTTTAAATTGCTTAATCTGCACAGGGGTTTTTAGAGCACCGAGACAATCCGGATGTGCCCTGCAAGTAAAGTTAAGGAACGTAATATTCCTGCCATTGAGTTTTTTTTTTAAGCAAATCATTGCGTAAGTTAATTTGAAGAGAACTAAGATTAAAAGTCCCACAGTGCATATAGTTGTTAAGCGAATCCCAAGGGTTGGAGCAGTACGTCATCGATGGCATTGAATCATCGTGTAACCTTGTATATCAAGCCCCAGGGAGTTGTGTTAATTTTACTGGCAGCGAAACGGTAAGGAAACAACTATTAATTTGTCAAGTTGCTCTACTTTTTACTGTCCTTTTTATCTGAACTCACCCCCAAAGTACCCCTTTTACGGTGTTCGAGTGTCACTACTCCATAGCTGGAGTAGGAAGACAACAGTTTGTTTCCAGAGACGCTGGTCACATCCTTTAGTACGCACCCTTGGGGTCAAACACCTCTGACCCTCCCCCACCCCAATCAGTATTCACGGCTTGTAGCCGCCATCCCCCCAGTCTCCACTCTAGTTTTCCGCCCAGCCTGCGTCTCGTGGCCAAACAAAGGCCTGACTCAAACCAACACACGGACGTGAACGATAACTGTCTACGCTGGCTGCAGTAGGTCTTAAGAAATGTAGCACCAGAGACAAATTGGTGAGTAGGAGAAAATGTCCAGAACGGGAAATGAGGTTCATTCCGATAAGAGGTGTACAGAGTACATACAATGATGTCCAAAGAACACTGCACGAGATGTACAGAAAACACCAAATGAATAGAAAACAGAATAAAACACTGTAAACGTTTGCACAGGAATCCGAACAAGTATAAGGAAAACAGCATGGTATTGCACACAAATAGAGAAGTGCACAAAAGCAGTAGCAACTAGACTGATAGCAAGGATACGAACAGATAACAGCAACTACGTAGAGGGCACAACTCGGGATGGACGCGGGGGAGGGGTGTCAAGATCTCCCACTATTTTTAGGTCGAGCCTAGCGCAGCGTGCGCTGCTCTGCGAGACTTCTTGTAACTTCTCTGTGTGGGTCTGACTCCCCCCACGCATTGGGTTGGCTTTTGCGTGTGTCTTTCAATAATGAAAGCACGCAAATGGCTAAAGGCGGGTGCATGTCCCACCTCTTTTGTAATGTTCTCTTCCACGGCGTTTTGCCTGCGGGAGCGAGCAGCGGCGCGCAGGGTGGCAGCTGCATTCCTCTACATCTTCCCGTCCGCTCCCTCCTGCCCACACACTTTAGGAATCTGCTGCCTGCCTTTACATCAGGGGCGGGGCACGACGGGAGTTGTGCTTATTTGTAAAGCTGAGCCGTGCACTCTGCTTCTGTTGCTTACTTTCCTCCCCGTCCCTTACATCTCTCCCCTCATTGTACCTACTGATAAGCGTGTCCTCTAAGTATTAATCACATGCAGAAGACGCAGAATATTTCAAGAAAAGAGTCCGGTGGTCCATGCGAGTCTTTCAGAGAAAGCCCCACGTCATGTTGGGCATGATGACATATTCCCAGCTGAGAATCGTAGCATACCAGTAGCATTGTTGGTGAGAGAACAGAGAACACCAGAATGCATCATACAAGGTGGAATGCATAATGACACACTTGCTGGCCAATAAAGTAAGCAAAACAAAATATCAATGATACACAAATAAAAAAAATACAGGTGGTGTGATCTGCTGCCTACCTGTAGTTGAGGGGCGGGGCAGGACGGGAGTCGCGTTTGTTTGTGAAGCAGAGCGGTGCACGCTGCTTGTGCTGCTACTTTTCCTGCCCGTCCCCTACATCTCTCCCCTCGTCATATTCCCCACCTACCCGCCGCCATCTCATCTCTCTCCACCCGCTCTCGCATCGGTTTCTTCTCCCCCATCCGCTAGTTATAGTTTGTAGACTGCTGCACGTAGGTAGCTGAACATGTTTCCACCTTTAAAAATCAACCACGTCGGAAATTCAAGCATAAAGGTTTAATTTACAGTTTTTACTGAGGTACGCTTTACATTTCTTACAAAAACTATCAGAACATAAGAGCATCACTTTTGCACAAAGATTCTATTATATTCAGTGCAACAGCAATCAGTCCTTCGAGCACATGAGAGCTACGCAGCCGTTCTTCACGCAATTTAAGTACTTACTTCTGGACACCTAAGAAGTGTATGTCTAGAAAGCTGACGATGCACTAAGCACTGGATGTACATATATGTTAAAGTTGAGAGGAGACGTGGAACCAGTGTCAAAAGTGCATGCTGTGCCCAGGAAAGGCCAGGCTGAAATCCCTGTGTCCCTGTTCAACTCCATTGTGTGAGCCTGGCTCAGTTGCTCCATTTCCCTCAGCCTCGGTTTCTTCAAATGACAGAGCTGGGTCTGGGAGCAGAAGCAATTCAGATTTCAGAATAGGCACTACAACAAAAGCTGCCCTCGTGCATCGTCAAGGGTTTATAATTAAGCCTGGGCGTAGTTCGCGAAGTAGCGCTACGCGAAGCTACGCAAAGTGCAGTTCGCACTACGCGAGCTACGCGTAGCACTACGCGAACTGCGTAGTGCACTGTTCGCAATGATTGCACAGTGCCGGATGCTTGTCCGCACTGTGCAATCATTGAAAACGGCATCTTGCACAGTGCGAGCTGTCTTTTACTGCCGCTCGAGTAGATTTTTACTCGAGCGGCAGCTTTCTCAACGCGGATTGGTAGTTTATCATCGCGAGCGGTCGCGAGCATACGCGACTTTCGCAATGAGAAACCTGACCTCCCCGCGTTGAGAATCTCGCCGGGAGGTTTATTTTCCACGCTCGCGATCGGCAACTTGATGTTGCTGATCGCGAACGAGGAAAAAGTCTCGCCGGGATGTCATTTTGTTTGCTCGCGGTCGCCAACTTGACGTTGAGGACCGCGAGCAAGCAAAAAATGACCGCTGCACTACGCTACGCGTGTTTGCACTGTGCTACGTGCAATTCGCGTTGTGCGAAGTAGCGCAAACTTCGCAAACTACGCGAGCGTAGCGTAGTGCTTTGCCCAGGGTTATTTATAATGTGGCCACGTATATAATAGCCTCATCTTAGTGCACACGACAAACATCTGTCAATATGCTCTCTCACAGTAACAAAACATAGGGGGGCATATTAGCAAGACCCACGTTAAAATTATCGCCGTTTTAGCGGCAGGAAACTGCCGCTAAAACGGCGATAATGGGCTTGCTAATATGCGTTATGGAATTCCAATAGAAGCCCAGGTTAGATGTCCTGCACATCTAACCTGGGCTTCTATTGAATTCTATAACGCATATTAGCAAGCTCATTATCGCCGCTTTAGCGGCAGTTTCCTGCCGCTAAAACGGCGATAATTTTAACGTGGGTCTTGCTAATATGCCCCAGGGTTCTTAAATGTCTAAAGAGTATTTTATCGAGTGTTCATTTGTCGACTTAAAATATGCAAAAACAATTAATCTGCCCTGAAGTGCACGTGATATTTACAAGAGAAGGTCGCGCACAACTAGTCGATGGTGTGGATAAAAAGCACTTCACAATAGCGCTAAAACACATTTATAAAGCCCAGATGTGGCTGTTTGACAGATGTGTGCGTTACTAGTGTGTGTGCCACACACCCATAAGGCCCTCTGCGCAGGGATATCAAAGACTGCGTACGGGGTCTCACTGAGCGAGAGAGAGATTTGATTCAGGAATGTAAAGTCTGGTTTACGTTCACACATAGCTGCCAAGTTTTCAGACTGCTTATGTGTGACATTTCCATGTTTTTCAATGTCTTTTGTGTGACACCTTATCACAAGTAAAAAAATGCAATTCTAAGGTTGTAATAAATTGACCTTTTCATAAAAGTTAACAAAGCTGAAGCATTCTTGGAATTTTCATGGAAGGTCACTAACCCACACATGCCACCACGTAAGAAAAAACCTAAGAGGGAGATTTGGAAAAAATATAGGTGAAATGATTTTCCCTGTTAACAATGTAGTGGTGGCCATTTTAAGCAGTTGAAAGCTAAAATGAAGTCGTTTTTTGTCCCCCCAAAAATGAGCAGGCATGTTTTTTCCCCTTTTCCAACAGAGCCGTCCTTAAACATTTAACAATTATTGCTTTTTTAATCCAGCAGCAATTGCATTCTGGGACTTGCAATGTCTCTATTACACACAGTGTAGGAATGGGCCATTGGCTAAAAAGGCAGAAATACTAAAGTGGGCACTTACTACCTACGTGGGTTAAATTTCCTTAACCTAAATGCCAAGTAGAATTGGGACGTCAGCAAAATACTGCTGTAAAGAATTCAAAAGCTGATACAGTGTGAGGGCTCGTATATGTTTACTATCTAAGCTTTGTTGGCCTAGCTGTGGAGGCACTCGCTGACCTATTGATTGTTGATTTCTCGTCTACTCCTTCGGGTCACTGTCTGGCGTGTTTACAGCAGCCTCTCTTCTGCCCTGCCCATTCCCTGACAGGCCTCTCATTTGTCCTGTAGGCCCCTCACCTATCTCTCCAGGTCTCAGCCTGCCCTTTCATCTCTGCCTCCTGCATACCTGAAGGACATGCTTCCGCCATGGACTTTAACTCTTCGTTCGACTTACCGCTGAACAGGATACACAATGTAAACTCGAAAATTTAACAGCATGTGGCCGCTCATTTGTTTGTTTTATGTAGTGAATGCTTTCCATTTGATAGGAGGCCCATTGGCCAATCAGCAGCCGTGAACACCAGCTGGACTCTGTTATATCACTTTTCGAAATGAAGGAACATGCAGAGCCGGCACTGGTGTTCTTGGGTGCCACTCTATTCAGACGAAAGAGTCCGTGTACACTTTACCTATGTATTCTCTAAGAATCTCCTGACAAATATAGATAAAGAAGGGACATTTGTTTTAAGACCCTCATGTGACTAAAACATAGAGGCGGTGTTTGCTGTCAGAGACAAAGGGACAGAATACCGAAAGCAGTATTGGGTACTAGATTGTATGTTAATTCGGGTACTAGTTCCCAACCACCACCCTCCCGTTGTTTATGTTCCCCCATAACAAAAAAAACTATAACAAACAAGCATTAGAACAGGCAGGAAGAAGTTGCCAGCATAGCAAGGACAAAAAAACTAGAAGACATTTTTTATGTTATTCTTATTTTAATAGGGTCGTTCAGTTATACTACATAATGCCTTCTTGGTTATATATAAGGCAACAAAAATGCTTAAAACACTTTTTTATTATAACTTTTCAACATTCTACACAGCAGCCTCACTGTTCTACAACAGAGCTTAATGACAATGGGAAAGCCAATAGCTCTGGCTAAACACTTATAAGGTCCCAAAGGCGAGAGCTATTGGCTATGCCAATGCTTGTTTACAGATGTGACACTCACCTCTTTTAGCCTCAGAATGCAGTGTTGGTGGTGTCACCTTGGCTGTTTGCATCTGCAAACATTGCAAAGCACTGCATGCCTTTGGAATGCTTTAACACTCATCCACCCTCTTTCACTGTGAGAATGGCCCGGCAGGGCCTTAAGGGCCAAGAGAACCGCGCACCATTAACATCCCTTAACGAGGCCAGAGCGCGAGACACTATGGCGTACAAAAAAGGATATATTGAGGAGCACGTGAGTACAGAAAACATAATAAAGTATGCAGGAATCCGATTGAGGCGTACGTTGGTGTAGAAAACGGAGAATGAAGTGCACACATAAGGAAAACAAGCATTTGCAATGCAATAGGTCTCGCATTTTCAAAAATTTGACCTATTGGTATTGTAAATGACAATGCCTTTTATCATTGCAGGTTTTTTAAACACATAAATAAAACGCTTTGTCATTTACAATGCCAATAGCTCAAAATCTCGCAAATGCGAGACCTATTGCATTGCAAATGCTTGTTTGGTTCAACTTTTGGGTGACTCCTATGGCCATAATGCTTTCAACACTGCATTACTCCATTAGATTAGTACAACAGCCCCGTAACCCTTCAATTTGTGAAGTGGTAGTGTACAATCACAAATATGTGGAACACTTCAAAACATATTTACAAAACCTCTACTGGTTACTAGCGGGTGCAGGCGTCTAATTTAGGCCTTAGTCCGTCATCTATAAGAAACTGAACAATGCAGATACCTGCCTTCAAGACAAAGACAAACCTGCTGCGGTTTTGATATTAATTAAAGATCTTTTGACCCCTCAAGGATCCCATAGTATTTATTAATGTCAGCTTGTTTTTGACTAGTCTCCTTTCTTCTCTGCTATTCCCAGTCTTAGTTCTCTCTACTTTAATTCCCCCTTTTTTTCCGCTCCACGCTTTAGAGAACCCTTTGTCTTCATGCAGCAATTTATAAATACTCAATAAAGTACGTATATCTGGCGATTTATATGGTATGAGCATGGTTACAAAACAATGAAGCGCTGTTCAAAGGTGGGAACAAAGGTAAGGAGTACAGAGGAATGGGATAAGGGAAGGGTACAGGCAGGAGATAGGGGATTACCCGTCTTCACATTGTAAAATATGCTTTCTTAGGAGGTCACCGCCAATGCTGCTGAAAGCTGGGATTGACGGTTCCCATGGCTGTCCAGTCCTGGGTCCACCTCATGCCTCTTTCTTCAACCACACCTCCATTTCCCTTTTCTGTGCCACTCTTTTCTGAATTTATTTTCGTACTCTCGACCAAAGTTTGATGAAGAATGAGTCCCACTCCCTAAAAGTTAGTTAGTGCCTACTACCTGAAAGCACCTGCACAAATTAAGCACAGAGGATTACCACCAATAGTTCATCGTCTTCAGTGTTGCACATAGTTGAGGTGTTGCTAGAAGAGTATGGACTTCAGTTCCTTCCCGAAGTGCAGGAGTGAGGACCCAGATGGGGAGGAAGTTCCTGATCCTAGGAGCACAGCCAGAGAAGGACCAGGCAGCTTGCATTGTCCTGCATTTTTTGTTTCCAGCACTATGAGGTTGCCGCTGCGAGTGTTACATAACCCACTGGAGAATAAATAAATACTTTTAATGTTATGTTTTGCTATTGGATTGCTCAGTGCTGAGTTCTCATTGGCATTTGTGGATGATTGTTTGAGCTTAGCCCGTGATTTCTTTCTGTTTTAATTAGGTGACTTTGGAGTGTCTCGCTTCCTGATGGGATCGTGTGACCTTGCAACGACCTTTACCGGGACACCGTACTACATGAGCCCAGAGGCGCTCAACCATCAAGGCTACGACTCCAAGTCTGACATTTGGTGAGTGGGCGGCATGTTATTTCCACCCAAGTGGGCTCATTTTCAGGTCATAATGCGATCAGCGCGGTGCATTGCCCAGCGTCTGGTTTTTCTAGGTCATCATATTTCTCCGATTTCTGATTATGCAGCTGTTGCACTTGCAATATTTTCCTTGTGCAATAAAGGTATTATGATGGCTCGGAAAGCAAGGTTTAGCTAGTTGCACTGGCCCTTTTGGTTGTTAGTACCTGTACATTCTTTTGAATATTGGTTTATAGACCTTTCTCTTCATATATGGTATATTTTAATGCAGTGGCACAGATACATTTCAGATTTCCCTTGACATATATGTGCAATGCATACATTTGTGTGGATAAGGGACGATGATACAGCACAGTAGTTCTTAACCTGTGGTCCGGGGATCCCTGGTGGTCTGCAAAGTCTACTCAGGACGTCCTCGACTGCTTAAAAATATTATTACCAGGTTAATAAAGTGTATATAAATGAAGAAGCAAAATGTAAAACTGAAAATCTTGAAACGTACTGTGAATGTGAAGGAATTAAAAATTTGTAGCTAAAAATTACATTATTATCCTCAGATTGCTTCGTGGGAGCCAGGGACATCTTACCAATGTCGGGGCCCCTGGGCCAAACTTATTTTGGGGGCCCCTGTTCGTGACAGCTTTGAATTTATGATCTAATTTCAGCTCTTTCATGCCCTCTTTGACCAGGTCACTAACAGTGTACAGGCACTTCTCCAAATTCTAAATGTGTTTACATCTCATATTCAGGGATAGTGACGGGTGATTTCCTGACCATAATACAGTAGCATCTCACTAATATGATTGCAGATAACCATTGTGATCCGCTGCCATTTTTCAAATATGAGGTCCTGTTTTGATCTAAAATAAACTGTTTTTATGGATCTTGAATGGTGTTGAAAAACAAGCATTCCTCTACCAAATGTCTGTACTGGACTCCAAAACATCACCCATATTAAAAAAAAATTAAAGGAAAACAGTATGTAAAAAAACCTGTTAAGAGTTATTCAAGGTCATCATGGCAAGAGCAGAGCTGGCTCTATCAGGGGGGGGCCCTAAAAGGCTGGGGGCCAGGGCCCACTTTGCACATGCCTTAAAATTTCTCTGGTGGGAGCAGTGCAAGTGCATCAAACAGAATATAGTATGGAGGATGAGTGATTCATTTGAATTTAGAAAAGCTCCAACCTTCTCAATAAAATCAAAATTACATTTTTTTATATTTGTTTGAGAATTAAATAAAATATTTCATCATTTGTGTGATAAATGCTTGTTTCTTTTGTGCATTGTTTTGCGGTTCAAGTCATCGAAAATGTTTAGGCCGGGATCCCCGACTTCTAGTAAAGACTAAGTGGGGATCCCTGAAATCCAATAATGATACAGTGGGAGTCCCCAGGTTCCAGTAATGATTAGGTAGGGGTCCACAGAAGACTAAAGGTTAAGAACCACTGACTAGCATATACCAGTCAATTACTAATTTACTATCCATCACAGAGGCATAAATATTGGCTGTTAGACCTGTCAGCCGTAGGATGGTCTTCACCCAAACTTTTTTGCCTTCATCCACCATTTTTTTTGCTGATCTCGTTTTTGCTGGCCTTAGGACTCTGCACATTTTACGACTGCTAACCAGTGCTAAAGTGCTTTTGCTCCCTCCTTAAAACATGGTAACATTGGCTTATCTGCAATTGGCATATTTAATTTACTTGTACCCGAATAAGTGCTGCAGGCCCTGGGTACTACACGTACGTAGGGCCTGTAAATTAAATGTGACTAGCGGGCCTGCAGCACTTAATGCGCCATCCACTTAAGTAGCCCTTGAAACATGTCTCGGGCCTGCCATTGCAGCCTTTGTGTGCAGTTTTAAACTGCCATTTTCAACCTGGCAAAATAAACCTTTTGCCAGGCCCAAACCTTCTTTTTTAGTAAATATAAGTCACCCCTAGGGTAGGCCCTTGACAGCCCAAAGGGCAGAGTACAATGTATTTAAAAAAGTTGGACATGTACTTTTAAGTTTTACATGTCTTGGTAGTGAAAATATCCTAAAGTTGTTTTCACTACTGCAAGGCCTACCTCTTCCATAGGATAACATTGGCTTTACTTTATTACATTTAATAATCTGTAATTTCCAAATGGGAACAGGTATCCGGCTCATGTTTGGTGTCTTTGGAATCGTAATAAAAAATCCTCTCTTAAGGTGAAGTAGGATTTTAAATTACAATTTTGAAAATGCCACTATTTGAAAGTTGGCATTTTCTTGCCCTAGCCATTTAGTGCCTGTAGTCTGTCCCTGGGTCACGTGATTGGGTGTAGTTGACAGTTGGGCTTTGTGCATTTTTCCTAGACAGACACACACAATGGAGAGCCTAGGTGTGCCTGGATGGACCATCACTGGCAGGATGAGAGGGTGGAGCTGAGCACAGCCCTACTTTCACTTGAATGGGCTGTGTCCTGCCTCCACACAAAGGTCTGCATACCCCCTGTAGTTAGTCTGGA
This sequence comes from Calotriton arnoldi, assembly GCA_963921515.1. NCBI lineage: Eukaryota > Metazoa > Chordata > Amphibia > Caudata > Salamandridae > Calotriton > Calotriton arnoldi. Next base: position 420,766 of record CAWUFW010008522.1, read on the forward strand.
GCCAGGACAGGGAAGGCAGGATGCCTGGGGGGACTTCAAACGGTTACCTCTATAAGCTTCTCCCTCCTTCCAGAGAAAGGGCACCAGTTATAAATATTGGACCTCAGACATCAGCTCTTCAGTACACCCTTTTGTGGTGTGTTTTCATTGTGTTACTCTTTAAAGTGTTGCACAAATACTTTACACATTACCTCTGAGTTAAGCCTGACTGCTCCCTGCCAAGCTGCCTGAGGCTCCAGCACAGGTTAATGTAGGGTTTGCTTGTGATTTCACCCTGACAAGGATTGTGGTTCCTGGTTGGTTAGGGTTTCACCTCCTTCAACCAGTAACCCAGTTTCTTACATTGGCTATTTGTAGCCATTGTGACCCATCTTAGGACAAGATTCAAAAAGCCACCTGCACCTGTAAATTCAACTTACACATGGCATGATTAATGAAAGCACATTTACATTTTGTATTCAAATCAATTTACTAACACATAATGTTACCCAAAGGTGATATTATCAGGGAGAATGTCTGCTGCCGTAGGCTTGAGTGGGCATTTCAGTGCGGAGGGATTTTCTGAATACCCAAAAAGTGTGGATTTGTAGGTTTTCACAAACTTTATCTTGCCCTATCTCACACTGGAACTTTTTGGAGATTTCGTCCTGACCATGGGCAGGAGTCAATGTTTTTTCAGCTTGGGAAAGGAATGAAGTGCCCCCCAAATCGGCAGGCACATAGGGGAAGGTGTTTTCACAGTGGATAAAAACATATTAAAAGTCACAAAGTGCAATTGCACTCATGTAAGACATTTTTGCATGAGTAATTCACTCTGCACAATTATGCATGTGCCAATGCCTTCACATCCTTAGGAATAGGAATTCTTAAAATTGCTCAAGGAGTACTCCTGGGAACCGACGATTCTCTCATATTCCTGTATGTATCCCTTCCTGACATAAAGTCCCTAAGATCCAAATCCATCTTATGTAGACCCCACTCCATCCTTGCTCATCGAGGCCACCATCTTCTTTAGCATTGAGTAGTGTTTGCAGGGCTACAATAACTTCATTCAACACTTGTGCATTGAACTAAGTTTGCCTGTGCCACCCGTGGGTGGGAAAGCACCCTTTGTAGAGTTATGCCAAATTCGTAACTTACACATCAGTTGGTGGCCAACATGTGGCTCGCATCTGACGGCTACCCCTTGAGTAGTTTACACTTATTACACACATTTGAACCATCATTATGTCATTACGGAAACGTCTGTAGTAATCATGGTTACTTCCTATAGGGAATAAGGAAGCACCTCTTTCCGTAGGTTTGTCATGCTTGACTCATAAAGGTTATTCCCCATTCTGTGGGTTTTCTTACCCTTTGATTACAAATTGAATCCATTCATCATGGCAGCACCTATCGTTATGGGGCCAATTGCAGGGAAGCAACACCTCAAAGCTCGAGATGTCTCAGATGGGGGGTGGGGGGGCAGTTACTTTTGTTATAGCTGCACATCCAGTGTATACCTTTGAGAGTTTTTACTCTTGGGTGGAGTCCGAGCTTATTGATGCTGCTTCAGGGCAGTTTCATGAATAAATGGTGGTAGATCCGCCAGCTCACTATAAGTCATACCAAGAACTGAAAATTCCTTTAACATACCAGGAACACCCAAATTGGTTTGGTGGTCATTTGCCACACACGCACAGACATGTTCATTTGGGGCCACCAAGCAATGAGAGGGCTATGTGGCCAATCTTGGCTGGCTACGCTCCTGTTCCTTGCCCTGAATCTCTATTTCATGCAGAGGTAGTAGGGGGTATTACTTAACACAGTCACCTTACACAGGAGACTTGTGCAGTTCATGCAACGTACTTTGAGCTCCAGACCTGGTGTCTCAGTAGGACCTGCCGCTCCCGCACAGATACAATCTATTAGTCCACTGACTATTAGCACTATCATGGGCAAAGCGCATGCAAAGTTTTATGAAATGGTTTTCTGGATTGCTTGCAAAACCAACCAGTTAGAAGCAGTGCATCCGTACAATAACCCCCAAGACAAAAACAGAATCCTGACTATGTGTCTTCCTCTTGGGATGGTGCCTCCAGCAGAGGAGTGTAACTCCTGGGAAAGCACCTTTGCATGCATTTATACAAGTACGCATGATGCGCCTTCATTTGCAGTCCTCCCTGATGTATTAAGAAAAGTACAAACAAAACACTGGATTTAGGAATGAAGTTAATGGGGAAATTATCTTCAGTCTCCTCTATCATTCTAAGAACCTTCAGTTCTGGCTTTACGCCAGAGAGTGGAAGCAGCTATGGTTCAAGACCATGAATGGGATCTACCAAAAATAATCGCGGAACGTTACACCTCTTTAGATAGAGATACCCTAGGTATTCGTCCCATTGAGCCACATTTAAAAACAATACTGAGGATATCAGGGAAATTTATGCCAATGAATGGGCTTTAAGACAAGCACCAGTCCTATATAGAAATCAAGCGGGGTGCGATGAACACTTTAATCCACATGTTATTCCTCTACATAGTGAACCGCAACCACAAACAAAATACCCCTTAAAACCAGAAGCAAGGCATGGTATTAAACCAATATTAGACAAATTGCAGTATCAATGCATGCCTTGCCTATCACCCATGAACTCACCACTTTTTCCTGTATCCAAACCAGATGATTCTTATGGAATAGTTTTAGGCTATAGAAATACACGAACATATGCAGTACAAAATGCCCACATTACAGATTTGATGACGAACTTAGTGCGGCAAAAATACAAAATGACCCTGGATATTTTTAATGGGATTTTCAGTCAAAATATAGTGCCTGAAAGTGTATATCTAACTTCTTTTAGTTTCAACCGAGTGCAGTTTTTATTCCGACATTTGCCCACATGCTATAAGAATAGTCCTGGCTTGTTTTCAGCGCGCATCATGGAGATCTTACAACCAGATCCTGAGGTATTGCTCTACATTGATGATATCTACTTAACTGACGATGACTTGAATCTACACCTTACCAGGGTAGACAGAGAAGTGACAATATTAAGACCACATGGTTACAAGATTAATAAAAAAAAAATTAAAGATCAGATACCGGTCACGTGCTTTCTTTGGATATGAATTATCCGACAAGGGCAAGGGTCTAGCTCCAGACTTCCTTCCTCCAGAAGTGTGCTACCTTGCGGCGTACTGACACATTGAAAAAGTTGCAATCCCTGTTGGGTTTTCTTAACATTGGATGGACTTATTGGCCTCATTACGCAGAGAGAGTGAAGCCGCTGTATGAACTGATTTCTCCCACGTTTTCCTCTAAACAGTGGGTGAGCGCACATGATGCTATCTTGCGTGCTCTACAAGCAGGCACGCTTGAGACAAACTACTTTAAAACTAGGGACACCAAACCCAACCTAGTTATCCGAGTTATACCCAGTAACTATGGTTACACTTGTGTGACCTACAATGAAGGACAGACCATCCCAATTGCCTACAAATCTCACTTGTATTCCCTGGCTGAGGCATTATTTGTTTTCATTGAAAAAATCCTGAAGGCTAAACAAACAGCTATTCTGAAGAAGTGCCCGTTGGCGCATGGAAAACAAATCATTATTGTTTCTCCCATACTAGCACTAGAGGTGGCCACAAAGGCAAGCATTCCTAATGCTCGTCCCTACTCCCATGACGGGTACAGTGGGCCTCTTCTTTAAGTGCATTGAATGTAAAGTTTCAGTATGATCCCTCTCTTCATACACAAGCTTTTTTCCAATATGAACAGGATACTGTTCCGACACCAGACACTTTACCTGTTGAGTCTTACCGGAGCATTTTTACACAGATGACTCGGCCCAACCTGCGGTAGGATCAAATGTAAGTACTTGCATCCTGCACAGCAGTGCAAGATGTAGTGAAGGATGGTGAGTTTATCCCACGATGCACCCATGCTAAACTCTTAGGTGACAGTACTGCACAACATGCAGAATTACATGCCCTGCTACTTGCATTACAGAAGACTGACTCGCCAGTTCCCGCACTCATGTTCAACTTAGCTTTCTGTGTGCAAGCTTACAATGTCAATTTGCAACAGTGGCGATTGAATGGATTAAAGAATTCAAAGGGAAAGCCTATAAAGAATAAATAGCTTTGGGGAAAGGTAGCTATCTTACAAGACAAGCTTTCATTGGTCCATGTGAGGCACAACTTGGGCCATCAGCGTGATGGTATTCATGCTAAACGGAACTATGCAGGTGACCTAACGGCAAAAGCTGCAATACAGACTATATGAGTAGCAGTCCTACCTAGATCTGAAAGCAAGATCGACACAGATATATTAACATCCATTAATGCAACCAAGCAAGCAAGAAAACCTCCTGCAGGTTTTCCTCCCAAATACTTCTACACCCTTAATTCTGAAAATATTCTGGTAGTCACCATACAAGGAGTGGGAGACAGATTAAAACCTAATAATCTGTCTAGATTAGAATTAATCAAAGAAGCACGAGGGGTTGACCTCTGGGCATGCAGGAATAATTGCAATTATAGCAATGCTATTGGTGGCCTAATTTATATAAACAAACTAGGGACTATGTTAGACAATATGAAATTTGTCAGCAAATTAAACCCTCCACTATCAGAAGACCCTCACCGGGTTTCCTCATGATCTCAAATATCCCCTTCTGGGTGATTAATTTTGACCACATCGCTCCCCTAAATTCAGCTAATCAATATAAATATATATTGGTAGCTATTCTATCATGTTCTCGATTCCTATGGGTTTGGCCACAGAGAAATGCAAATGCTTCAGCAGTCGCAAAAGACTTGCAGCGCCTAGTGTCAATGGCGGCAGATCCTTCATTTCATTCAGATAACCAACCTGCGTTTGCCTCCAAGGCTTCCAGGGATTCAATGTCAGCTCTGAGAGTTTTTCTGCAATTCGGCAACCCTTTCAAAGTTGAATAAAACGGTGTTGCAGAGAGTGCTAATGGCATGATTAAACAAGCTTTGACTGCAGGGTGTTAAATTCATGTCTTAGTTGGTACCATAATCTGTATGGAGTTCAGGCAGGATTGAATAACTTGCCTAGACGAGTATTGGGAGGACACACTCCATGCAAGGTTCTCTTTGGAGTTCCTATTAATGTGCTTGGCTTGGATAATTCTGGGAAGGTGACGCATGAAGATACGTTTGACTTGAAAAAATGTTTAAATGTTTCAGAGAGTATCCGAGAAGTCAGAGACAAGCTGTCTAACACAAACCACTCTGACGCCACCACCTGTGAAGAGAAGTTTATTACTGCTGCCGACTGGTGGGTTTCCAAAGTTGGAGACCTAGTTCAGGAGAAACTCCATGACAAGCAAGCTTTCTAACCATCCTACAGACCACCCGTCATTGTTCTTGGGGTAAAAGGCAACAGAAATGTTTTTCTGCCTTCTCTGTCTGGATCAATAAGAAACAGGCAGGTATCTATCGACCATGTTAAAAAACACTATGTGCCAGCTGCCCACTGCAGACACCAAGAAGGATTCAGAGTAGTGCCTCCCAGCCTCTCCCTACTCTGAATACCATACCCCCTGAACAAAGCTGTAACATTTCTAGCTCTATTTCCTAGCCAGGGATGTTTGAGCTTCACACTCTACGCAGAACACTGAGTGCTACAGACACAGTTGATGCTGCCGACATAACAGTGGCTACTATCCAACGTGATTCCATGGTGTACTAGGAACTTCCACCTAATGCTATGCCATTTGAACTGGTACCTTTTCAGGAGTCCTAAGGGACCAGCGATGCTGAAAGTGACTCTGGATATTTCTCACAAGTCTTTTCAACCCCTTTCAAAGTCACTGCCAAAGACTGCTTCGAGCTTGTCAGTGGTTTTGTGACAAGTATTTGATTTCTCTGTGGTCTTATGCCTGGATCTCTTTAGGAATGTTTCTTCTCATCATGTGGTCGTCAACGATATTCGTCAATCTACTGCTACTCAACGGACACTTTGTCCCTGCAAGGACAAATGCATCACCTGTGGTTCATGAACAACAGCCCTACTCTTCATCCCACAGAACCCGCAGAGGTTATTATGCTGCAAACATTACAACTCGATTACAGCTCGAACTCCCTCCTTCTCATCCCCTTGAGAACACGCAAACAAAAAAACCGCCGCGAGGTCGTTCGCTGGAAGCGTGCCAAAAATCTGGAACTCCATCCCAGCTGATATCAGAACTATCCCGTCCTTCACAAAATTAAAAAAACACCTAAGAGCCCTCCTCCTCAACCGCTCCCTCCCGAATGGATAGCTGCCGCCCTCACGCTATCCCTGACGCCGTTACTCTCCGACTTTACACCACTCAGATCCACCTCAGCCCGCTTCCAGACAAGTGTGCATTAAATTAGGCTGCTTTCAAGATTCTCGGACTACCTCAATAAAGCATTCAACGAGTCTACCTCAGAACTCAACCACTACCTCAAGAAGCCTCAGCACTCTTGGACTGCCGAACTTTGTTTAAGACTGCTCTACTATGTAACTATTATGAAAAACTGTTGTAAAGCGCTCCGATACCCCCGGGTCAGGTCAGCGCTATATAAAACTCCAAAAATAAAAATAAAAAAATAAACAACTTATCCTGTGCCCAAGAGCATAGACTGGGAAAGGTTCCATACCAGATTATGGGCCTTACTGAGACATAGCAGTTACCTTATGTGATAAAAGTTTCAATGGATGATGTTATAATACCCGGTTCTCTTTCAGATGATTGGGATATTGAGACTGTTAAAAGAATTTTGTCTCATTTGCAAGCATATGCTACTTTGAATAATGAAGATCCTTATTTGAATGCAGCAAACTACAAAGCAATTTATTGCTATCATCACTATTCATACTACTTCATACATAGGACTAGTTATCCTAGGGACATACACAATTACACACCATGGGGACATTGTGAGGCTCCACCTCATTCTAATTTCTTAAGGAAATCCCCATACTTTCAGAGTACTGACAGATCACACCCTTCAGCCTTTTATTTCACACAGAAGCCACAGCAGCTTCCGAAAAAACGTATTATTACTAACAAGCTGATATACTCCACTGACTGAAGTAAAAGCCTGTTATTCAAGGATACCTATTGGAAAGCAAATGCTGACGAGAAAAGCATTTGGGGAACCAAATTCGGCAGATTCCAGGTAAAGAAGCCTTATTTCGAGCCTGTATAATACCAAAAGAAATAACTTTTCTAAACAAAACTATACAGCAGACTACTAGTCTGGGATTCGGAACAATGAAGGATTTAAAGAAACCTTTTATTCCAAAAGTAAATCTGACTATGTTCAATAATTGGCAATTCTCAATGAATATGTCTGAAACAAATATAAACGATATGATACAGAATGTAACCTATAATTCAGCACAATTTTCGACTAAAGGTTTGGCCTTATGGCCTTATAATTCTAAAACGTGCATGCAGCATTTTCTTTCCAGCACTCCTGGACTCAAACTTAATCGTCCTGCTCCATGCTATAATGCACAAACACCTATAGTTGTTACCACATACAGTGTAGGCCAATTACGCCAACGATGGCTAGAAAACTTTAGTCTTTCGGCTGTGAAAGAGCATTTCTCTTCCATAAATGAAAATATGGATTTTTCTGATTTTCATTTGGGACCACGTCCTCAAAGAAATAAAGGATTCCTTGCCACAGGAATATATGCCATCTATGATGAATTAAATAAATATTCAGATAAAGAAGCTGCAGAAAGAGTTAGGTAAATGAATCAAGAAAACAGGTAACCAGTTTTTAAAGTTATTGACAATGGAATGCACACGCTTTCTAAAAGAGTGTACTCGCTAAATCCTATATTGTCCTTAGCCTTAGATCTCATGAAAGGAGATATGAAAATGTTACAACACGGGCAGGCTCAGTTAAGAACGATTATCCAACTAAATTGGGTATTACAAACACTTAGATCGGGTTTCGTGCCGAGGCAACTTCTTAATGAAACAGCCTTATTTGTACCATATAATCTGACACACACTCAAAAACCAGTGGCCAAGAAAGAATCCACATACACTTTATTAAGCATAGAACAAGTTGAAGAAGCACCATTTACAGTCAGTGACGCGCCACCTATTACCTGGTTAATTCATGGTATTGTTTCTTTACCCATAACAGCCTATCATTTTCATGATTTTCATAAATATAAATGTATTGGTTGGTAGTAGGGAAAGGCAGAATTGGCAGAGTTTCATTCCGTATAGTTCCACAGAATTAGATTATAATTCTCTGGAATTCTGCAAAAGGGTAGGGTGGGCACCGCAATGTGCAGTGCATATCGCTCGGTGCCCTTACATAAGTATGTAAGGGCACCAAGGGGTATCCAGTCCAGTGCATACTTATGTAAGGCCACCAAGGGGTATGGACTGTACTGCACCGCAGTACATACCCCTTGGTGCCCTCACATAAGTATGTAAGGACACCGAGGGGCATCCACTCCAGTACATACCCCTAAGTGCCCTTACATACTTAATAAGAGTAGCAAAGGGTATCCACTCCAGTGCATACCCATCGGTGCCCTTACATACTTATATAAGGGCCCTGAGGAACTGCATATCCCTCGTTGCCCTTGCATAGCTGTGTAAGGTGCCCGTACATAAGTATGTAGGAGCACCAAGCGGTATGCACTGCTGTGCAGTATTCTTTAAACAGGGCTGGAAGAGGGAGCAGTCACTCTATGTTTAAAAAACACTGCAGATTAAACTTTATGGCATATTTACCCTTCTCCTTATTTACAAAGCGGCATTAAGCCACTTACTGTGGCTTAACTCCGCCTTATAAATAAGGCCCCTTTTCACCCTTCACTTAGCGTGAAAGGGGTGTGCAATGGGGGTTGCAGTGGGCATTCCACCGCAACACCCATTGCTTTTTGACGCTGTCCCATATTTACAAGGCTGGGGCAGCGCCAAAAACTAAGACCAGGGAATATCTGGTCTTAGACTGGGGATACAAGGTGAAATTATCAAATTCTCCTCGTTTTTTGCTCTTTCCATGTGTGCTGCATTCTGCAGCACTCATAGAAAAAGCAAATTGCCTTTCAAAATTGTTTATGTGCAGGAAGGTGTTCCTTCCTGCACATAAACAATCGCCCCTGCAGCCCAGGCACCCTTGCAACATGGCGCAAGGGTGCCCGTGCTGGCGCTAGGCAGCTTTATTAGTGCCAGTGCTAGGGGAGACACAGGGTTGCACCATATATTTGTAAATACGGCGCATCCCTGCGTTTTAAAAATGTTGGAGCGCGCGTTACCAATTTTGCCGAAACCCTGTGCTCTGACATTTTATTGTAAATATTCCCCTTCATCTGCAGTGTTTTTTTGTTTTTTTAAAATCTTTTTTATTAACAGTGCTCGTAAGACCATACAATACACAATAATGCCAACAAATCACATTTGGAGATATCACACAAATCAGCAGTAGGCTAGTCTTGTGGGAGCAACATGGACAAAAACAATACACTTCTCATTCATCTCTCCGTGTCTGCCCCAGAATTCCTATATTTCCGCCAGGGTGCCCACACCTTCTTCCACTTTTTAGTACACCCCCTACTTTTGTACACGGTTTCTTCGGCCCTTTGGCACCAGTCGAGGTCATCTGCAGTGTTTTTTAAGCATAGAGGGACTGCTCCCTCTTCCAGCCCTGTTAAAAATTAAAACCACTGCAGATTAATTCTGCCACCGGAGTGGTGGAATTTAATCAGTAATTAACGCAGAACGACCACATTTTCCCAATTCCGCCGGTTGAATTAAAACTTTGCCCACTCCTAGTACGTAGGAAAGATACCCAATTTACAACTGTATATGGAAATTCCCTTTCACCCACATCTGTTTAAATGAAAATGCCCTTGTATATATCAGAACAGCAAATTGCAGAAATCCTATTGGACACTCCCTTCTGTGCGACACTATATCTTTGCACAGAATGTGTAGCACTTTGATGCCAGGGTTAAGTTGTGTTTTATCTTTTCCCCTATGACCTCCATTCCCAAACACTATGAACGTCTCTATAATGGTTCTCATAGATTTTTAACAAATGTTACACCTCCCTCAGCAGCCGCCCCACCCCCATGGACCATGCCTGGAACCTTGGCATCATACTCGACTCCTCCCGCTCCATGACCCGACAGATCAACGCTGTCGCCTCCACCTGCTTCAACACCCTCCGCATCCTTCGCAAGTCCTTCAAATGGATCCCCCCCGAATCAAGAAAGACCATCACCCACGCACTCCTAACCAGCAGACTGGACTACAGAAACACCCTCTACGCTGGTATCAACAAATCTCTGCTCCGCAAGCGCCAGACCATACAGAACACCGCAGCCAGACTCGTCTTCCGCATCCCTCGACACAAACACACCACCCAACACCTGCGAGACCTCCACTGGCTCCCCGTCGAGAAGAGAGTAACCTTTAAGATACTCACCCACGCCTACAATGCCTCCACAACACCGGACCTCAATATCTCAACGAAAGAATCTCCTTCCACGTATCCAAGAGAAACCTCCGATCTGCCGACCTCGCCCTCGCTGAAACACCGCGCATCTGCAGAGCCAGAATGGGTGGAAGAGCCTTCTCCTACATCGTGGCAAGGATCTGGAACGAGCTCCCGATCAAGATCAGACGTGCCCCCACTCTGCACATCTTCAGGAAGACCCTCAAGACCTGGCTCTTCGACTGACCGGAGCTGCAACCCCCGTAGCGGCTTGAGACTCTTACCGGTGAGTAGCATGCTTCACAATTCCCTGATTGATTGATTGACTTGCTGTGGGTTGGAACCTGGCCAGTCAGACCTGATAACGGTTTCAGAAACCATACAGTGCTGTGGGAGGACCTTGTATCCTCGGCATAGAAATACTATTTGGAGCATCCCTTGGCCTAGTATTAGTATGAAATCCATACTTTTTGGCGACTTGAACAAAGTACTGTCTGTTCTCCTACAATTTGAAGTCCCTTTGACTTCAGCGGTTGAAGTTTATAATCTTTAGACAGCCAGACCTGCTTCAGAAATTCAGCGGCTGTTACACACACAATACCCAACGCATTTTGCAGGTATTGTTCAAATGATATTTAATTAATCTGTAATAACTGGTGTGCATCTTTTTAAGAACATTGGATCTGGTCTAGTGACTGGATTTGAAGAAGTATTTGGACTGATTCCCTCATTTTTTCATTCTATGTTCTCCAGCCTTTTTGGAGGATTTCCGATCATAATATTGCTAATTGGATGTGGTATCATCATCTTTCTCTTGTTTCGCCAAGGATATCAACAAGATGGAGTACCCATATCCAACTAAACAAAGTTGCAGAGAGACATGCTGTCACGTGGTCCAGGTGGCCATTGTCGTTTTCCCTAGGTTAGCATGAGTCCGTGCCAGACTGTCCTCTGCTTTGCGCATGTTACTAGATGAACACATTTTTGCTTTGTGTCACACTGCAACTTTCGCACAGAACATACTGTTGTTTTTGCGTTCTGCTCTTTCCTGGGATTTAGTCTGAACACTGCAGACAAAGTCGAACAACAATGCCCCTTGTTATTCTGTTCTGGTCAGGCCCTAGCACCTAGACAAATCACGCAGATGCAGCTGTTGTTTGGGAACATGTACCTTGATCATATAGCTATACAAGGGTGGGTAACACACAGTTGGAGAGGGATCTTTCCAGAGAAGGGAGTGTGACAGCACCTGTGATGTAGATCCTCCATCTATAGACTGAGGTATGGGGTCTGCTGCTAAACACCCAAAGATCTTCTAATATATAATCCGGGGAAGAGGGGTTAGGCCCCACTGTCGTAAACAATGACAGCACCTTTAATGATTTACGGACTACTTGCTATGCTAACCGTATTTGTGTTAGACATTTTTCTACTTGCTGTGGCACGTATACTACATACTAGAGCACTTTAGGTAAAATAAACATTTTAAACTTTCCTTGTGTCTCTGTCTAATCTTATTGTGGACTGGAACGAGAGTGAGAGCGAAAGGGTGTGTCCTGCAACCGCGATTCCTGAGAGGCTAGGGAGTGTTTTGTTCTGGGGTGTCTAATCACTTGCTCCTCTGTGAGTAAGTAGGAGGGCGAGTGAGACACTATAGCTAGTCGGTCCCCGGGCTCATGGGTACTCAGGTGGTAGGATGACTCAGTCCCTGCCCACTAAGGTTCCATGATCCCAAGCATAGTTCTGTTACTCCGCAGAATCCCTGCAACAATGCTTTGCTATCTGAACTCAGCAAGCACTGGATGCTCACCTTTCACAAAGTGAATACTACGCAATTAAAACTGGTGTTCTGGTGCCTAAGCTGTCCAACTGATATCATCTTGGATTTACCTCTGGAGCAGCCTAGTGACTTACCTTGATATGGGAAAAATCATTCAACCTCTACATGAGAATCAGAAACAATGGCGAGCAATGCACCTGTCTCTTAAATAGGACGCAGTATCACCAATGGCATTTTTGGACGCAGCTCTTGACAAATGGCTTGACACACTGTTGTTCTTCCAGTCCCCTGGAGAGGAGCTGCAACCAACATAGAGTGCCTCAGATGAGGAACCAGTTGCTAGTCCATCGAACACACAGACTAATGACCGCAAACATGCTCTGTAAGGTCTTTGCAAAGATCACACGTATGCTGCATGTGCATCTGACGATGTTAACACGTCCTCTGATGAGGAGTGAACTCAACAAATAAATCGACCAACGATTTTAGACCTATATTCATCATAAGTACCACAAACCCTTTACAAACAGAACTGAAAAGAAAATCTTTTTTCCTTCTTTTTAATGGCCTCTTTTAACTTTTTCTTATTATACTGCTAATTTTTTATTTGGCCTATCTATACTATCACTGGTATTTTTATTCGCCAACAAGCATAACATGCTCTAGATAGATTGTGTAATGTGATTTTGTTATTATTAGCTGTAACGTAAGGATCACAAATATTCATGCTTTGCTATGTGAACTATATATTATCACATATGTTTTATTTGTCTTTTATATTTAGAATGCACTAGAGGCTTTTTATATTATACTACAAGTATATTACACATAAAAGTTTTAGACATATATCTTGTCTTAGATAATTATAGACGATAACATGAGAACATGAATTTCTCTACACATTAGTCAAATTCCTATCGATTGGATATGCCCCTATGACGTCACATTCAGATGTATAAGCTGGGAATGACATTACATCTGTAAGATCCAACTCCATCTTATGTAGGCCTCTGCTCAATCTTAGCTTATGGAGCCTGCCATTTTCCTTAGCTTAGACAATGGAGATCGCCATATTCCCTGATTTATGCAGAATCATTGTCATGTCTGTCTTTTAACACAGATGTTGCCAGACCTTATCTTTCTAGAAACTGTGATATTGTCAAATTCTCCTACTAATGACATAGATACAATATCTAATGTGACATTTGTTTGGGTCAAATGTCTACTCCTCATCATGTCATGGTTAAATAAGAACACATGCAGATGCATAGCTATAATAATGTAGTCTGAATTGACGTCCTTTTGCCTTATATGTTCATAAGGAAATGTCTGGGATGCATACCTTGATGCACATCATCTATGTCAGACATTCTTCATTTCAGAAATTCCCAATTCTTGATAAGATTCAGAATATAAGGAGTGCCACTTGACCATTTGTCAGGAGCGGTCCTACGCCCAGATTATTGCCCGAGATTCTGCCATAGACGGACTCACTTACTGCCAGCACTTCACACTTAGCGTCATACCTACCGCTGTACTTTGTCTCACGCACCCTTCTAGTGGCACCCACCTTAGCACTCACAGGCCACTAAATAAGGTGGTTTGGTGCACATAAGACAAACCCTCAATAATAGAAAATAAAAAAATGAATGACCTACATCTTTCCCTTTATGGATGTCACCGTAACATCTGTGTTGAGTGAGGTAGCTTGTAGCTCATTGAGATATGTCTTCCTGCTAATCTTCAGTCTTCTGAAAGTTCTTCTTTCTCCCATTTCTCTTGGCCTCCTTAGTGTGTGTGGAGGCAGACAGCTGAGTTCCCCCTGCAGCGTAGCAAATCTCTACCCCACAAAGTCCCCTAAAAAAAACAAAGGACCATAAAGTAAGGGTCCTTGCTGCCAGTGGTCAGGCATTTCCCAGGGCAGAATGGATTGTCGCTAGCATGAGGGTTCCTCCTCCCAACTTCTGCACCACAGCCATCTACAAACGTAAGATATGTAAGCAGGCACCCGCACATCGTCACACTCTCTCTGTCTCTCTGGTGCACCTCCCCTGGTCTCCACACCATATCAGGAGCAGCATTACTACTGCTTTGCTCTGACAAGAGGGAGATCAGGATGGCTCGACCTTTGAACCTCCATTGGCACTTGGGGGAGGGCACCGTCTTCATGCCTCTCCTGGATTAAGGTATTGAATATCTGGGGCCTCAACATTTTCTCTAGGGGTGCTTCTGCTTCTCCCACTCTGGAACTGCTCACAGATCGCTGGCACGTATCCTGTCCCTTTAACAACCCCAGGAAAGGGATTATGCACTAGAGCTGTGGAAATCTAAGACCTCACCGTGGCTAGGCTGGTCTGTTTTATGTTTAGTCCTGGATGAAATCTGTAAAGGTGCAAGACCTCATCATAAGACATACCAAAAAAAGCATGGCTGTACATGAAAATGGTGTTTTAACTGTGATGCAGGACAGTGGTTATCATGGCCTGTTTTTCTGTAGCTTTATATATTTTGCACTTTTGGGTGGTCAGTGCATATATGGATTTGCATTTTATGCTTTGCATGTTCTTTCTCTGCTTACTGAATCTACTATAATATTGCAGCCAGAAAGGCAAATGCTTTGCTATTTACTTTCTTACTTTGAACGTTAAACAAGCGACCCAGAGGAATAGACAAGTCTGTTAAGGTTTTTATAGTTCGCTTTGGATTAATGGCCTTCATTTCAGTTGATTAATATAGCTTGCTGGTCGGAAGTCTCTGTGAGGTGAACACTTGCTGCTAACAAGTGCAGTGATATGAAAGTTGAGTTTGAATCCCAAGAAGGCAGACTCAGCCCACCATTCTTTCATGGTTGGTAAACCACAACCTCGCCTGCGGCTCGGGGCTATAACTGGGGTTCAGGACCTTTAACTATCGATAAAACCCAAAGCAGCAGTCTATAAGGCTATATTAAAACATTGAAATGTTGAGAGCTCCATTGAAGGCAATTGAGTAGCTCAGGGCAAGTCAGGAATTATGTGATGACATCGCCAGATTCTTTCTGGACAAGGTATAGGTCATTTTTTCGAACTTTAGTCACTCTAACCCGGGGGTGCAGGAGTGCTGTTGGAGGGAAGGAGGCCAATTCCTGACCCCTTCCCGATTTTTGATAGATTTGGGCCACTGTCTACAGCTGACACAGAGAAGTTGCTCCTCTGCGCACGATCAGGCTCCCCTTATGATCCCTGTCCAGTATCAGTAATCAAACAGGCCCTGGCTCCCGTGGCGCTTATACTCACCCCTTTGTTTAACACAATGTTTGAAGGTGGGCACTTCCCTAGACCCTGGAAGCTGGCCTCGATATTGCCTCTGCTAAAAAAGTCTAATTTAGACCCAAAGGAGCCTAATAACTTCCGACCCATATCACGCCTCCCATTACCTGCAAAATTGGTCGAGAAAACCATGAACTCGCAGCTTAGCACTTTTCTATGCGAAACCAACGTTCTAGATCCCACTCAATATGGGTTCAGAGAAGGGCATAGCACAGAATCCGCCCTGATAAAATCTGCGGAGGAGTTAAGGGAGGCTGTGGACAGGGGAGGCAAGGCTGCTTTGATTATGCTGGACCTGTCTGCAGCCTTTGATACGGTCCATCATGACGTGCTGATGGACCGTTTGATGGCATGCGGCGTCCATGGTAAAGCATATGAACTCCTAAGATCTTTTTTGATGGACAGATCTCAAACTGTGGCACTGGGTGATTTTCATTCCAAACCTTTCTTGCTGCCGTGGGGAGTGCCTCAGGGGTCCTCTCTTAGCCCCACTCTCTTTAACGTATATGTTTCCTCCCTGGCTACTCTGATTAGTTCATTTGGGTTCAGCCTGACATCGTATGCAGACGACACACAAATTGTGGTGGCTCTGTGGCCTGGTCAGGCAACAGGAATTGAAATCAGGTTCCACGATTGCATGGCAGCAATCGGGAGCTGGATGTCACAAAACTGCCTGAAGCTGAATTCAGGAAAGACCGAGGTCATCCTATTTGGAAATGATCCCAACTTCTGGACCCCAAGGTGGTGGCCAGAAGATATGGGGACTCTTCCAATTCCCGTCAGGAAGGTGAAAAACCTAGGAGTCATCATCGACGAGAAACTCAATTTTGGCGACCAAATCAACCCAGTGGCATCATCCGTCTACTTTTTGATATAAATCTATTTTATTAAGGAAGAGGAGAATAAACCACAGATACACAGCATGTCGCCTACAACCCATTGATGGGCTGGCCGCAGAATAGGGCAAGTAAAGATGAGGCAAGGGTGTGGCAGTAGGAGAGTTATGCATCCACATGAGGTTACACAGCAAGTCGCCTACAACCCATGCAGGGCCGGCCGCAAAATGTAAGAAGCAGAAGAATCAGGCGTATGCTGAAAGGCATCTCCAAATGGGTAGAACCATAATAAGTGAACGAACTCAAACATAAACACGAGACAGGTAGAGAAGATAGAGAGAGACAGGTAGGGCTAGCAAGAAAGAGGGAGAAAAGCAAGAAGAGAGAAAGAGAAAAGGAAAGAAGGGAAAAAAGAGGAAAAAGAGGAAGGAAAAGAAAAGTGAAGTGCGGGAAGTAGTCCTCGCCGAGATGGTGGCCTGATGGTCAAGTAGTAGCGTGGTGGCGTTAGAATCAAGGGGGCACGGTGAAAGCAAAGGGAAGTAGTGCATCTTCAAAGAGGAGTAGAGCCCGAAGTTTCGGGGGCTGGAAACGGGCATGTTCTATCCTACAGAAGTGGTCAATCAGTGGTTGCCAGAGTTTGCTGAACTGGGTGTCTCGATTATGCAAGCGCGCAGTGAGAAGTTCCATGGCCATGATGTGCCATAGGCGAGTGAACCAAATAGTAACCGGGGGGGTCTCTGCTTTCTTCCAGTATAGCGTTATGTTGTTTCGCCGCACCCAGCATATGGAGACAAATATGCCAGTCACTACGAGTCAGCGCGCGCAAATTAGCAGGTTTGATGCCTAGGAGTATTGTAGCTGGAGTTTCAGGCAGGGGGAAGCCAAGAACCAATTTGATGTGGCTAAGTATCTCTTTCCAGTAGGTGGCCAGAAGTGGGCAAGACCACCAGATGTGAAGAAAATCTCCAGGCGAGGTCGAGCATCGCCAACAAAGAGGAGAGGTCATAGGGAACATTTTATGTAGTCTTTGGGGGGTGTAGTACCACTGGGTCATTACCTTGTAGGCAGTTTCTCGCTGCGAAATACTGTGATATACCTTCGGGATGTCGCACCACAAGCGATCCCACTGTGCAGGTGTGATGTCCGTGACCAAATCAGACTGCCAACGAGACTGGTAGGGGTGAGGGGTTAACCGCGGTGAATGTTGGAGGATGTGATAAGTACGTGAAATAAGGCCCCTAGAGTTATCGAACGAACGGACCAGCCGCTCGAAGGGGGTGAGGGCACGCGTGGCCGCCGGCGCCAGAGATTCAGCATATATCCAGTGTCGAAGTTGCAAATACTGTATTCGAGCCCCGTCGGGGAGGTGGAACTCCTGCCTACATTGGTCATAAGTCTTGAAGGTGGCACCCACGAAAAGGTCCCGTATCGTTCTGCACCCGCCGTCCAACCATTCAGTAAAAGCGGTAGGGTGTAAAGCAGGTGGAAAGAGGGAATTACCAGCGATAGGAGTGTGAGGAGAGGGAAAGGTGGTGAGGCCTTTAGAAACAGCCACCTTATCCCAGATGTCGAGAACTGTCTTGGTAGGAACGGCTATGTACGCGCTTCGTGAGCGAGAGACCCGATAGTGCAAGGGCAGATCCCAGACGGAGCGCCCAGTCACCGCCCTATCCATATGGAACCAAACCTTCTCACTCTCCCAAGCCATCCATTCAGAGATGAAGCGGAGGTGTGCCGCCCAGTAGTAATCCAACAAGTTAGGACAGGCCAGGCCCCCCCTGTCCCGAGGTAGATAAGGACAAACCCGGTGAGTTCGCGCTGCAGGCTTTGGATCTGGTGGTGCGGGATAGGGGTGGGAAGTGATTGGAAGACATATAGGATTTTTGGGAGAATGGACATTTTAAGGGCATGAAGACGACCCAACCAGGAGAGAGTGAGATATTTCCAGTTTCGCAGGACCTCTAGCACGGACCGTCTACATTCTTGCCAGTTTGCTTGTGACCAGGTGGCAAGGGTGGGGGTCAGATTGAGGCCAAGATATCGGATGGAGTGTTGAGCCCACTTATAGGGAACCAGTGCCTGAAGCATTGAGAGCTCCTCTACTGGGATAGTGAGAATCAGAGCCCAGGATTTGTCATGGTTGATCTTAAGGCCCGACGCCTGTTCGAATTGATGCAGTAGAAGGTAGAGGGCGGGGAGAGACGTGCGTGGTTGCGATAATGTGAGAAGAAGATCATCCACAAACAAGGCTACCTTGTGCTGTTGGCCTCCAAGAGGGATGCCGTGGATATCAGGCGCCTGGCGAATCATAATGGCGAGAGGTTCCACCACAAGAGCAAACAGGAGGGGAGAGAGAGGACAGCCCTGTCGCGTGCCTCTGTGTATGGAAATGGAATTGGTGAGGTGGCCATTAACCCGAACCTGAGTCGTAGGGGAGAGATAAGGAGCCATGATACGAGAAACCATCAAGGGGCCAAGCCCAATTTTGCAGAGAACCGCGCGGAGAAAGGTCCAGTCCACGCGGTCAAACGCCTTCTCCGTGTCGAGAGACAGCAAACATGCGGGTATATTCCAATGCTGGGCTTTCCCAACAAGATGGGCAACCCGCCGCACATTATCTGCCCCCTGTCGCTGCCGAATAAAACCGACCTGATTGGGATCGATCAGGCCCGGAAGATGGGGATCCAGGCGTTAAGCAAAAATCTTTGTATAGAGTTTAAGGTCCGTGTTGAGAAGCGCAATAGGGCGAAAAGAAGAGCACAATGCAGGGTCCTTGCCTGGTTTTGGGAGTAAAGCTATTTCGGCCAGTCCCATGGAGGAAGAAGAACCTAACGCATCCGTGAAGGAATTGAAAAGTCGAAGAAGATGATGCTGAAGTTGCGGGAAGAAAACCCGGTAGAAGGAAAGCGGCAGTCCGTCTGGGCCCGTCGATTTCCCAAGAGGGAGGTCTTTCAGAGCACCCGCAAGTTCGCTCTGAGAGAGAGGGTCCTCCAGCAACTGCGCATGGTATGGAGTGATCGGAGTCCAGGTGCAATTATCTAGAACGGCCCGAATCTGCTCCGGAGGGGGCGCCTCCTCGGCGTACAGAGAAGAGTAATATGTATGGAATGCTACAAGCTTATCCTTCTCAGTAGTGGCTCGAGTGCCATCCGGGCGTTTAACGTTGGCTATATGAGCTTTGGCCGTTCGTGCCCGCAGGCACCGGGCTAAGACCGTACCCACCTTATCTCCTCCCTCGTAATAGCGATGTTTAAGAGCCAGAAGTGCCCGCTCAGCCTGATTGGTGCGGTGCGCACGGAGCTGACCTCGCAGTACGGCCAGTCGCCGCTTGTGGGCAGCCTGTGGCTGCGCCTGATCAAGTCGCTCAAGCGCCTTTATGTCACGAGAGAGGGTAGATTCAAACAAGCGCGACTCCCGAGCCCGGGCACACGCTATGGACGTGATATGACCACGGATAGTGGCCTTGAAGGCATCCCAGACCACTGGAAAAGGAGTTTCCGGCAAATCATTCGTCTCGAAATAGGAAAGAATGGCAGCCTAAGTTCCGCAACATCAACCGGATCGCGAAGAATGTGAGCGGGGAGTCGCCAACGCGATGGGCGGCCAGAATGGGAAGACGGATCCCTGAGGAGAAGCTCCAGGTGCGCGTGGTCAGAAATTGATATGTCCGACATGGAGGCCGAAAGTGTTTCCCCTATTAGAGAGTGGGAGACGAAGAGATAGTCGATGCGCGAGTAAGAGCGGTGTACGGGAGAATAGTACGAGTAGTCTCACAAGTCGGGGGAGTTATAGCGCCAAACATCTATTAGGCCAAGCTCAGTCAATTGCTTCTTGAGAGCGGAGGACATAGCCCCGGCACCATGAAAAGAACAAGCGCTGCGATCGTCGTTGGCGTCCCATACCAGATTAAAATCGCCCCCTACAATAAGAGAGGGATCTGTGCACAATTCTCGGTCCTGCAACGTCTCCCGGAGGTAAGAATCTTGCGCCTGATTGGGGGCGTACAGGTTACAAAGAGTGATGGACTTGTGACCAATTCGAACCGCCACTTTGAGAAACCTGCCATCCGGGGTGCAGGTTATCTTGGAGGCCCCCTGCTGAATGCCAGCACGACATAGGATTGCTACTCCAGCTACCTTAGAAGAAGCAGAAGCCCAAAATTGAAGCGGAAAGCGAGGATGAGCCATGCGGACTACATCCGCCTTGAGCAAGTGGGTCTCCTGAAGGAAAATGATATCAGGGTTCAGCTGCAAGAGATATCGCCATATTTGTCGCCGCTTGTTGGGGGAATTGAGTCCCTTCACATTAAGGGATACGAGCTTCAGGCAGGGTGCGGCGGCCATGACCGGAGGGAAGAGAGACCAGGTAGCGCAGCAGCAGGGGGATTGCAGCAGATGGCGGAGTAGGGGGAAAAGAGTGAGAAGATGGGAGGGGAAGCAATGCTCTGCAACCACTTCAGGAAGGACCAGAAACCCCAAAGAAGAGGTAGGCATCCAAAGCCCCACAGGGGAGAAGGAGAGGCGCTCCACCCAAGGCGCTAACAAAGGAAGCAGACCGGGCACAGAAGAGCAGGGCCAGCTAGCCCCCAACAGGACACAACAGCTCCCCCGCATCCCTTCAGAGCCAAACCACACAGCAGAGGCAAGCAAGGACGCTCCCACAGAGAGCCCAAAGCAGGGCGAGAAAAGAGAAAGCCATGGAAAAAAGGAAGAGAAGAGAAAATAAACAGGCCAACTGGGCCAAGGTAGTACAGAGTCATTTCGGAACAGCCCGGGCTCCCGAAGGTAGGGCGTTCCAGAGAAGTCACTCTCCTATAGGACTCTGCAGAAAGGGGGTTGGCGGGCACACAGAAGGCAAAGAGCCCCCACTACCAGCCCTCCGCAAGGCAAGGAGAAATGCATAGCATGTTTCTGCCTCCAGGCCCGAGCAAAGGGCCCCCAGAGTTGGGCCCCCGGTGGGGGCATCAGCAAGCACTGCTCCACAATGAAAGTGACTAAAGCGCGAGGGACGGAGAGGCGCTCAGGGAGCGAACGTGATTAACGACATCCTGTTTGGCTTGAGTGGAATCAAGGTCCCTCAGACGACGTCCAGAGCGAGGACGAAGAACAGTGGACCACTCCGGCCGGAGCGAATGCGCAGGGCGGGCGCGAGAGGAAGGGGGGTCATCAGTGTCCGAATCCAGAGGCAAATGGAGGAGGCGCAGCGCCTCTTGCAGAGACCGGAGAACCCGCCGCCGGCCCTCCCAGGGGAACATCAGGGCAAAGGGATGACCCCACTGGTACTTAATGTCCATGGCCCGCAATTTGTCGGTGACAGGCTTGAAGGCTTTCCTCCGGCGAAGCGTGGAGGGCGCGAGGTCTTGAAAGACTTGAATGGAGAGCCCATTGTAGGAGATTGCCCGGGCTCCCTGCACTTTGCGAAGGATGGCTTCTTTGTCCGCAAAAAAGTGGACCCGTGTGATAATGTCGGGAACGAAGTTAGGGCGGTTGCGGGGGCCCGGGACACAATGAGCTCTATCCAGCATAGGTGGCGTGGTACCCTCCCCTTCGCGGATGGCATGGAGGAGCTCTGCGGTGTATGCCAAGACATCAGTCCCCTCTGTTCCCAATGGCACGCCTCGGATACGGAGGTTGTTCCGCCGACCACGGTTCTCCAAGTCTTCTTGCTTCAGCTGCAGGGAGATATTCTGATCTTCCAGCTCAGACACCTTCCTCCAGAGACCCTCAATGTCCTCCGTCCTGGCGTCCATCGTCCTCTCAAGACCATCCACCCTATCGCCAATCTCCACGACATCCCTGCGAACATCCTGGAGCCCAACTTTGAAGTCCTGCCGTAGGGAGCTGATTTCGGACTTGATTTCCTGCAGGAAGGATGACATATAGGCTTGGGTGATCGGCACCGCGTGGGCGGACGCACCCGGGGAGGCAAGGGGGTCATCCTGAGTGGGCGGAGGCACCTTGGCCCACAGGGAAGTCACTGGATTGTCGCGGGAGGCAGCCAAATCCGTGTCCTTGGTGCCCCTATGTTTGGGCGGCATGGCGGCGGTGTCCCAAGAAACCAGAGGCCCAGTCGGGGAAGAAATGCAGAGGGTGGACCAAGGGACGAGGTAAGTAAGTCTGGCGGGGGGTATACAACCCCGGTGACGGAGGTAAGCACCAAACACACAGCACAGCCCCCGGGGGCCTCCACCACCAAATAGGGAACAGCACAGGCAGGGGAGGGCCCTCTAACGATGCTTAAGCCCCAAGAGTGTCCCAGGCCATAGCAACCAGAGCACAAGTGTCAGAAGGCACAGGCCAAGCTCCAACAGGGGGGCCACCAGGAATGGACGTGACCCTCCGCTCTGCGCCACAGAGGCTGTACCCAGGAAGGGGGGCCAGGACAGGGCCGAATCCAAGGAGCGGCAGGCGCAGACAGAGTCACGATGTGGAGCTGGGCATCAAGAGCCCACGTAGAAACAGAGAGGGCCCCCCGTCCCGCTACCTGCACCGCCCTGGCCGCGGTCCGCTGAATCCACCAGGCGACTCCCCACACGTGAGCAGCAAGGCGTGTGGAACCACTGGAAGGCTCTGCGGTCACCGAGGGGCCCGCGCCAGCAGCGACCTGAGGGATCAGGAAAGCAGCGGGTGGTCAGTGGGCCAGAACCACACCGCCGACGGCAGCGCCGGTCACCCCCCTCCAGGGAGGCGTCACGGGCCCCAGCAGGGATGCGGCATCGGCCGGAACCCAAGATGGCCGTCCGCAGAGGTCAGGTCGGCTCCAGCCGGAGGGAAACAGCCGCGGAGGTCCGGGCGGCGGCGCCAAGTCACAGCGTGGCAGGGGGGTCCAGCCCCCGAGGATTCCGTCACCAGCAGCAAAGGTAAGGTCCCGCCGAGGCGAGGCATCCGGCGCCGTCGGAATCACTGCGGCAGCCGGGAACCAAGATGGCGGGCGCGGCAAGCCAGGCCGGGACCGGCCAGTGGAGAGCGAAGCAACTGGGCCCCCAAAGGGCCTCCGCGACCCAGAATGCCGCCCCAGAGGTACCGACTAGAAGCGGAGCTCGCCCCGGAAAGAAGCGGGGCCCGGAGGCCGGGAGAAAGGTAAGGGCAAGAGGCGCTGGAGCGGAGACTCGATGGCACACGTCTCACTCCATGCACGCCCAAGCCACGCCCCCCATCAGTCTACTTTTTAATCAGAATGATTAAGAAAGTTCTTCCCTTTTGCCGACTAATAGCCAGCGGACTGTAGTCACTGCACTTATCATGTCTAGACTTGATTATTGCAACAGCCTGTATTTAAATATACAGGAACGTTTTTTGAATAAGTTGCAACTGCTGTTTTTTTAATAAGTTGCAAAACGCGGCAGCAAGGCTGCTTACGGGTACTCCCAAATTCGCCTCCATTTCTAATGAAATTAAAAAACTGTACTGGTTGCTGGTCAGGAAACGGGTGCTCTTTAAAGCACTTTGTACCGTGTACAAGGCACTACATGGTATAGGCCCAGATTTCTTGAAACGGCAACTGCAGTGGTACATACCCAGAAGAACCCTGCGCTCTGGAGGAGCCAAGTTGGTGATAGTGCCACCCGCCAAAAAATCTTCATGGGGAGGGAGAAGCTTTACGGTGTGCGCAGCTAAGGCCTGGAATGATCTTCCCCCGAATTTGAGAAAGGCCCAGGACCTCCTCACTTTTCGGAGAGGATTGAAAACCTGGCTTTTTTACGCTTTAATCCCTGTCTCCTATCTCAAATTCTCAGAGAATTAGTGGTCAGCGCCAGGACACCCTCGGGTAATTGCAGCGCTTTAGAAATTGCCATAACATAACATATAATAGCTGGTATTGGCCTTCTGCTTACACATTCCAATGCTCTGTTTGTTTCTGTTTCTCCCTTTTGACTTAGAATATTCTACCCTCAGTGGGTGGAATGTTCTAATAGCCTTATAGGCCTTCTGCCTTGGACTATACCGATTGTTAAAGGCCTTCTCCCTCATTAACAAACATTATAGCCCTCCGCAGTGTTATGTCAAAATAGCATTATAATGTCTGCCAGTGGTGTAGCAGAGGTGTTATGGCCATAACGCAATGAAAAACGATTGCACCCTACCTTTGTGTTGTGTTCTAAGAAACAGCCATATTGGGGGTGCAATGGGCCCCTCAGACTACTAGGCCCTGGTTCCACTGTACCTGCTATGCTACTGATAGCTTCACTCCTGACACCTGCCTGCTACTAACAAAGCTTAGTAATGACAGAAATGCCATTTGAAGAGCTATATAAAAATAAGTTACGATGGTTTCAATATTAAAATAGACATCTAAGCATCTTTTAAAGAACTTGCTGTGAGTGAGGGGCATGAAGCTATCATATAGTAATAAAAATTATTTTTTCAAGCATAATTGGAAAAAGCAATGCTCATCAACAAATATCAAAGATAAGTAAATCAATTTAGCTAAAGCATAAAAACAATCCTTAACAAGCATTAGCAAAGGTAACCGGTCTGGCTTTCAAGTAGCTGCAGCACCTAAAGTCCGTACTAGATGTCCCTCTCATGTCAGAAGCTACAGTTTTGTAAGTCTTTAAGAAGGCTGCAGTCTCTTAAGACATTTCTCTATATCCACCTAAAGTCAGAAGCAACTGCTTGAGACGTCTTTCACAAAGTTGCTGTACCTCAAGTCATTGCTTGATGTCCCTATCATGACAGTACCTAATGCTTTAAAACTCAGAGTCAGATTCAACTCCTTGTAAGACTTTTACAAAGCAGCAGCACTGCAAGCTGTTGCTAGATGTTCCTCGTGATTCATATGCAGTGACTTTAAAAGTCTTTCACAAAGCTGCAGTACTTCAAGTGGTACATGATGTCCCTCTAAAGTCAGATCTGACTGCTTGAAGTCTTCACAAAGATGCAGTACCGCAAGTCACTACTAGATGTCTCCGTTGAGTCAGAAGCAACTTGTTCAAATGTCCTTCCTAAAATTGAGGAGGTGTAGCTTCACAATATAAACTTGCACATACACTTGGGATAATTTAAAAATGTGTGCTTGTTTTCCATAGGATAAATAAATGTGCCAAATTTGGATTATGATGATGACTCCATATTGCAGCTTTCAATGAATGTCTTGTGTGTTATGGAAGTAGGTGATGACATCCTGATATACACAGATATTAGCATTCACTGGTAAATACAAGTGCCTTCAAGTTTCTAACCCTAGAGGACTATTTCTTCAAGTGGATGTGTACATGTGCACATGAAGATGCAGTCACTCAATGTGTAGGCACCCAGTGGCTGAAGTGTGCTGACTCCTTGTTTTGTACCATGTGTAGTGGTAATTTAAGTGGCATTGAAGCAGCCCAATGGGTAAAGAGGATTGACTAGAAGCCCCTCTGTATGTACGTGTTTTTATCATTACTTTTTGGAAAAGTGAGGCTGACAAGAGAGTTAAAGCTATCTTTGGGCCACACCTCATAGGCTAAAACTGGTATTAAAGAAGTGCCCAGTTGTTACAGATCAGTACTTAGCCCACTTTTATGGGAAAAATTGTCCAGCCTTGCCCATTTCTTTGATTCCAGTTTCCTTCCAGTCTTACGTATAAGCTGTGCTTAGTTTAAAAAAAATAAGAAGACTAAAAGTGTTTCTTAGGTGCCCACTGCCTGCACTTCCAAATGCTGATGTTGCCCAATACCAAGGTTTCCTAGTCTTGATTCCACCTCATGCCACTCTCTTCCACCATTCTGCAGTTCCTGTATTTTTATCTCACTCTTGCAAGTTCTTTTTCATTCCTGCTTTCTTCCTCTGTCACTGTTTTCCTCTCTCTCTCTTGCTCTGCTCATAGGCTGATGATGAAAAATAAGTCCCGTACCCCAGGAAAGAGTTTCGGAGTCTACCACCTGCAAACACCGGGCCAAATGAAGCACTCCCTATAACAGATAATTCTGCATGACATTTACTCAGGGTCTTGTTGTGCTTGTGACAGGCACTGTCATTCAGACACACGGTGATCTAGCTCTTGAAAAACACACCGGCCTCGTTTTTTAATTTGTCCTTCAAGTTCCTTCTAGAGTTTAGGAAAAACTTGAACACATGGCTGTTCAGTAATTTTGTCATTGTTCCTTAAAGTGCCTTCTATAGTTTAGGAAAAACTTGAAAAGATCTCTGTTTTGCAATTTTGTCATTGTTCCTTCAAGTGCCTTCTACAGTTTAGAAACAAATTGAAAACATGGCTATCCAGTAATTTTGTCATTGTTCCTTCAAGTGCCTTCTACAGTTTAGAAACAATTTGAAAACATGGCTATTCAGTAATTCTGTCATTATTCCTTCAAGTGCCTTTTACAGTTTAGAAAAAAACTTGAAAACATGGCTATTCGGTGATTTTGTCATTGTTCCTTTAAGTGCCTTCTACAGTTTAGAAAAACTTGAAAACATGGCTATTCTGTAATAGGCGTTAATCAATGTCGGTTCCGTAGCTCTGTGAAACAGTACCTTACTTACTTGTCCCCCAGACAGTTAGTTTTTCTTTCACTCAGGCTAGCCTTTTGGGTACTGGTGTCTGTACAAAATACACAAATCCAGTTCAGATGGGGCACACATATAAAGCTGTCTATAGGGCACACATGTAAAGCTGTCTTCTCGTCTTATTTGTTTTAACTTCCACCAGGCTGTCCCCTTCCCATCACCACTGTAAATCCTAAAGGACTCATTTTTTTTTTTTAAATCTCTTTTTATTGATTTTATCCCAACGTGTGACAAAAGAAGGCATCGTATCATCAAATAGACACAGATAACGCATAATTGGAGAATGCTTCTTACTATGTCCCCTCCCTCCCTCTCGCCCCCCCTCGCCACCGATGTGCCCCCAACCACTTATTACTAACAATACAGTTCTCCACAGTTTATCATAGAAACAGTTATGATCAATCATTAAAGCAATACAGTGTAGAAATTGGCATTAGGGGTCACCATACAGTCCACTGGACCCTCCTTGGCTCATTCTTCATATACTTAGTTGGTAATTGGAGTTCCCTGGTCCCCTCTGACCGACCCTTGCTCTGATCCCGTCTCCGGGGTCCGCAGTATCGTAACCAAGGCCTCCCAAGCCCTCGCCGCCTCTAGTGCTTTTTCATTATCACTACGCCAAGCCTGCTGCAGCCTAAGAGTGCCTCGCTCGCGCCCACTTCAATAATTCCGCTCGCCATCTCCCCGCACTTGGTCCCCCGCTGACTTCCAATGCAACGTTAGTTCCCTCTTGGCTAAGACCAGGCCGAGGTCTAGAAATTTACTTTGTGGTTTTCGTTTTATTGGTGTGCGGGAACCAATGCAGAATACAAACACCCATGTCTAGATCTATTACGCGCTCAGTCACACTACACAACAGATCCAGCACTTCTTCCCAATAATTCCCCAAATTCACACACCCCAGAACATATGACGGAAGTCGGCCCCTCCAAACCACATCTCGGGCATAGAGCAGTCGCCGCATGGAAGTATTGCTTAATCTTAGCTGGCGTCAAATACGCTCTGTGCAGAACATAGAATTGTACCAATTGGAATCTGGCATTTCTCGTGCTCTTCCAGGCTTGCCTAACCAATTGGGCCCATGTTTTTTCAGGGATTTCCTTGCCAAGGTCCCCCTCCCATTTCTCCCGCAGCGTGCTCAGCGGACCTAGATCTTCAGTCAGCATGCGCCGATACAGACACGTAACGGCCTTAAAAGTCCCCGCTGCCATCACCACGTATTGACACGCCATGGAGGTCCGTGGCTCCGATAACACCAGCCCCCAATGGCGATGCAGTGCCGAGATGAGCGCCGCATGCAGCAAATAATCCCCGCGCGGGAGATCATATCTAGCCTGCAAGGCCCGAAAGGACAACAAGGTTTCATTTTCATATAGGTCTCCTAATACTTGTATCCCTAGGTCTTCCCAGTGGGCCAGCGCCGACCAGTCCCCGCCATGTGGGAAGGCAGTGCACATGCCCAGCGGTATCTCCGGGGCGTACGGGCGGGCGAAGCCAGCCCGTTTCTGACTCCGGTTCCAGCACAATCGTAGCGTCCTCTCTTCCACAGTAAGTGGTTCAAGGCACAACTTCTGGTTCAAAACTATGAAAGACAATATATATCTTGGGACCCACCGTCCTCCAGGGCCATCAGGGCCTCTGAACTCCCGAGCTACGGCCTGGGTCAGCCACTGCAGCTGAGCCGCCAGATAGTACCCTTCAAAATCCGGCACTGCCATGCCCCCGCCGGCCCTAGGACGTATCATCGTGGCCATTGCAACTCGCCGCCTGCCCGTCCCCAAAGAAAACCCCCAGCCATAGAGCGGAGCTGTCGAAAGATGGAGCCCGCCACCCAAATCGGCAACGTCCGAAAATAATTTAATAAACGTGGGAGCACCACCATCTTCAGGAGTGCTACTCGGCCGGCGACCGATAACGGCAGTGTACTCCAAAATGCAAAATTGCCTTTAAGCCCGCGGATAGCCCGGCCTAAATTGCCCTCCAACAAATCTCCAACGGAATGGTAGATGTGAGTGCCTAAGTAAGGCAGACAATATGGTTCCCAGCGTACACCCACCACCTGCGGAGGGGTCGCCTCAGTCGGGGCAACCGGAAATAAGCAGGTCTTTGCCCAGTTCACCCGCAGTCCCGAATATTGCCCAAACGCTGAAAGCAAGTTTCGTGCTCCCTCCAATGCCGCATCTGTGTTCGCGAGAAAGAGCAATAAATCATCCGCGTACAGGGAGACATAGTGCATATCCCCACGATGGAGTCGGCCAGAATAATACTTCCCCAACCGGGCATGGGCAGCTAAAGGTTCAATGGCCAGGGCAAATAATAGCGGTGAGAGCGGACATCCCTGTCTCGTACCGCGGCCCACCCGGCAGGCCGGGGAGACCGTCACCCCTGTCCTCACACGCGCCGACGCCGATCTGTAAAGAAGCTCCGTCCACCCCACAAATTTGTCACCTAATCCGAACTCACGAAGGACCCGGTACAAATACGACCACTCTAGGCTATCAAATGCCTTTTCTATATCTACCGATAGAACCACTGCGGTAGGTGTATCGCTATGGTCCTCTCCCAAAATCCGCAAAAGGCGTCGCACATTAGTTGCGGTATCACGCTTCGGGATAAAGCCCGCCTGGTCAGTATGGACCAATTGCGTCATATAGGGGAGGAGCCGGGTCGCCAAAATTCTACTCAATATCTTATAATCGGCAGTTAACATTGATAAAGGACGATAGGCCGACCTAGCCAGTGAATCCCCACCCGGTTTCAGCAGCGGAATAATGATAGCCTCGCGAGTGGAGATTGGCAACCGTCCTAATTCCCAGGCCTCTCGATAAACTGCCAGCAGCTTAGGGGCCAGGAGATCAATATATGCCGAATAAAATTCGATCGGTAGACCGTCGGCACCTGGGGTCTTCTTGCGCGCCATGTGTTTTACCGCGCTGCGTATCTCTCCTTCAGTAACCATCTGTCCCAACACGGCCCTTTGGTCAGCCTCAAGCTGTGGCAGCTGTATCTCAGCTAAGAATTCAGTCAACTCATCACCCGTACTTTGCAGTTTGCTCTCATAGAGATCCGCGTAGTAGGCCAAGGATATCTTATTAATCCCCTGCTGCGTATACTCCGGCGTGTCCGCTGGGGAGGTCAAAGCCAATATGGGCGTACCCCTCGGTATCGGGTTAGCCAACCACGCCAGGAGGGCGCCCACTTTATCCCTCTCCGCATGTGCCCTCACCAAATATTCCTTATGATCAAAGCAACGCAACCGCTCCACCTGTTTAGCCACTTCCTCCCTCGCAGCCAACACATCAGCCTGCGCTTCCGGGTTCTCAGGGAGCGCTCTCTCCGCCTGTCGCAGCAGCAGTTTCACCCTCTCTATGTCTTGCAACAATGTCTTTCGCACTCCCGTCGCCTTGGCAATACATAAACCCCGCACTACCACCTTGAATGCGTCCCACTCCAGCGCCAGGCCCGAGGCCGTTCCCGTATTCTCAAGAAAATAATGTTCAATACCCTCTCGCACCTCCGCACGAAACACCGGGTCTTCTAAAGTCTCTGGCCGCAATCGCCAGGTGGGAATTGCCGGCCTTTCTCGGGACCATCTCAGAGCCAATAACAATGGGTTATGGTCCGATATTGTCCTTGTCAGATATTCACTATGGCGAACCATCGCATGTACATCCGGTGAACACAATACTGCGTCCAACCGCACGTGCAAGCTGTGTAAGGCAGAATAATAAGAGTAGTCCCGTTCCCCTAAATGTTGCGCGTGCCAGGTGTCTATGAGCCCCCACTCAGCCTGCCAATCCCTCCGTAGCTTCGAGAGCTTATGAATGGGCGCCTGCGGTAGCGGCGGGTGAGACCTATCCAGTTCGGTATCTGCGACAGTGTTAAAATTGCCGCCTAGAATCAGTGAGCCGGTCAAAAAGGATGATAACTTCCCTGATAGGCTGGCAAAAAAGGATTTCTGGTCCACATTGGGGGCATACACACTACACAACGTCACACATTGTCCATCCAATCGTCCCGTAACAGCCACAAATCTCCCGTCAGGATCCACTACCTGCTGAAGTGGCTGGAAGGGGACCCCCGCCCTCACCCAGACCAATACCCCCTAGCGAAGGCAGAATACGTTGTATAAAAGCTGCCCCCTCCATCGGGCGCTGCAGTGCCCGGCCCTCAACTCAGTCCATGTGTGTTTCCTGAAGAAAAGCTATCTGGGCTCCCCTACGCACTAGATATGCATGAACCCTATGGCGTCTCTGCATCGTATGTATCCCCCGTACATTCCACGTAATGCATTTAATCTCAGGTGTTGACCCCATTGTGCAAACAAACTTTGTTCCGTAGCAGCATTCCCCGCGTTGGCACACCGGTGGTTCTAACTACCCCAACATCATCCCCCAAACCCACCCCCCCTCCCTTCCCCAGAACAGGCTCTAAACAGCTAGTACCCATCCAAACTATGCCCTAACAACTCCTCTGGTAGCTACCAGAGGTTCACTCTAAGAGCGAATCTAAGGGGGGAGCTCAGCACCAAGAAGATCCGGCCAGCTGTCTCACTGCAGCCAAGCGCCGAACCCCACAATAAGAAAGATTGCAGTTCCCCCGGAACAGTCCCCGGGCACCCAGGTGGCCATACAGTATTCTTGTTCCCTCATCTGGGCTTCCTGATCCCCTCCAACCGCCCCAACTACCCCCCTCCGAGGGCTACAGCTCCAGAACCAGCCGGCCCTGCTTACTAGTTACATGGGACACTGCATGCAATCAGACATCCACAATCTCGTCCGCTGTCCCTGGGGTGATGTGAGGGAGAACAACACTCCCGCGTCCGTCCCATCAGTGTCCGTCCCTTCTGACCCTCGCTCTGACTCGGTCCCTCCTTGTAAGGTCGCGCCGCTCGCCTGCGGAGATCTCCGTCACGGCCTGCAACGCTGCAGACCTCTCTCTCTTCGTCTGAGACATGGAAGGTTTCTGCGGTCCAGGTCGCCTTCTTCTGTTGCGTCGTGCCCGGAGCGACCTTGGTGCCACCGTCGTTTGACCCCCGTTGCCTTTTGTCACACCTGACCCTGTTCGATAAGTTTCCAACCAGCTCCATGCCTCGTCCGGGGAATTGTGAAAGAAGGTAGTGCCATCCAGTGTCACTCGCAGGCGTGCTGGGAACATCAAGGAGTACTGAATACTTTCTTCCCGGAGTGCTTTCTTGACCGCTAAAAAGGAAGAGCGCTGGCGCTGTACTTCAAAGGTGTAATCCGGGAACAGCGACACGTTATTATTTTCCACTTTATATGGGCCAGCGGTGCGTGCTTTATGTAAGAGGAAGTCTCTATCCTTATAGTGAAGCAAACGGGCCACCACAGGCCTGGGCGGCCTCCCAGGCTGCAACGGGCGGGCAGGCACCCTGTGCGCCCTCTCCAGAGTATAAAATGGTGTCAGGCCCTCCGGAGCTACCTCGGTGCGCAGCCACTGCTCCAGGAAATCCACCATATTGTCCCCTTCCACTCCTTCAGGAAGGCCTACCACCCTTATGTTGTTCCTTCTATTACGCCCTTCAGCATCCTCAGCTCGTCTCTCTAGTACTTGAAGCCTGCGAGTGATGTTTCCCATCTGCACATCCAGTGCCCTCTGCGAGGGCTCCAAGATCCCCAAGGTGGTCTCAGTCTGCCTCACACGGTCAGCCAGCTTCACATGGTCTGCCCGCAGGAGTCCCAGTCCAAGTGATACCTGGGCTATGTCCTGCTGGAGTGCCTCTTTCGTGTCCGTAATAGCTCGTAGGATCTGGTCCACCTGCTGTTGCATGAGCCCTTCCGGAGGTGAGCCAACCGCCCCTTGCGTCTTCTGCTCTGCTGCGTCATCCTCCTGTTCAGGGGGTGCCCCCCCATGCTTGCCTCGTGTTTTCCCCATGGGGGTCCGGTTACTGGGCTCCCAGGCTTGAACCCACCGCGCAGCTCCTTCTGTAATTCAGCAAGTTGAGGCCCTCCCTCAGGCGGAAGTATGCGTGCACCCAGTCGCCACCTGTCGTCTTCCACTGTGCTCTGAAGGGGCTCTTCATCCGCCCCTGCCTCTCGTGGGCATCTCCATGGTTTAGCCTACGTTTGAACAAGGCTTCCAATCATCCAGCGAAGGTATGGCCAAGTCGCCAGTGTCGCATTAAGCGTGCCAGGAAATCTCGCTCCCATCAGCACCCAGCAGGGATCCCAGCTCAAGGATCCCCTAGCCGGTACCCACAGAAGCGGGGTCCGACTAGCCGCCACCCAGCAACCTCAGCCGTCGACACTCGGGGTTGTTATAATCCACAGGGGGTGATCAATCCAGCTCATCAATGGCACCACACTCTAGTGTCCCACAAAGTAGCCAGCTGGCCCGCTCTCCAGTCATGAAGCCCCTCCGCACACCCTGGCCCGGGCCTGCGCCGCCCACTTGGCAGCCGCGTTACACCTGGTCCCCGCGGTGAGTTCTAGGGGCCAGCCCCAGGATCGATAGGGCACCTTCTCCGGAGCAGTCAGCTAGCCCCTCCTCTGGGTGGTCAGTAGGGCATCGGCGATCCCGCGTCTCGCCGCGGTCTTCCAGTACCCCAGAGTGGTCTCTAACTTCGCCCCCAGTTCGTGCGGCGGAGTGGGGTCCCCCGGTATGCTGAGCGGCTCTGCTAATGCAGTTCGGGGACCAGATGGCCGCCGAGTACACCCTCTGGTCGAGCCTCGGAGCCCTCCCTGCCCCCGGTGATCGCTCACCAGTTTAGCGCTTCCACCTTCAGCCCTCAGGAACCGGGGCCGCTCGATTGCCGCCACCAGGAGCCGAGCCGGGCGCTGTGCTACCCGGGCGTCCCACGCCGACTGCTCCTCCTCCACCATGATCGGGCATTCTCCGGGCCCACCAGGCCCCTCGCAGGTGAAGACTGCCGCACGCGCCCACGATGCGTTCCGGGAGTACAGGGCCCCCCCTGCAGATGCTTTGCTCCCACCGCTCATCGGGGGGGAAAGCCCACCGGCTGGTAGTCCGCACTCTAGCGTTCGTCGCAGTTCAGCTCGCAGGGTCAACCGCCATTTTAGGCCTTCATTTTCGGAGCCTCGCCCTGGCCGGAGCCGCAGCCCGCCGTCGGAGGGGACCAGAGCCGTCTATTAACGGCGGCACAGATCCCAGCAGCCCAAGAAACTCTCCCAGGGTCACCGGAGCCTTAGTTCGGGGTTCCGGCCAGGATAAACAGTGAGGTCGGCGCGGAGCTCACAGCTCACGCGACCGTCTCCATCGGCGTCCAAGCCACGCCCCCCAAATCCTAAAGGACTCATACTGTCAATTAAGTGAATTAAACAACAAGAAAAGGCCGCATTCAATTTGAATCTTCAGCATTTGCTCGGGAGTTAAATTGCATTGACAGCTCAGGTGACCCTGTAAGGCCAATTATGTTACTTAGAAACCATCATTGCACATTGTATCCGAGATGTGCCTCAATTGCAAAGAAATACATTTGCATTTTCACTTCAGGTGACCCCTCGGGCCAATTAACCAACTTATTGAAAACATTTTTATTTCTGTATCCCATTAAAAGTAAATTTTTCATAATTGAGGCCTCATTACATGTGCATTAGGCCCATAGTGTTGCAATTAAGTTTGAGGTTCATGAAGAGAAAACATTTCAAGAGTGTTTTGGAAGACTTGGATGAGTCATTGTTTCCAGAGACCCTAATTCTGAAACTGGCTTTTAAAAAGTGTGCAACTTATTAATGGAGTCAGACATTGCCCCTGAAGATATTTAATTATTAGAAAAATATATATGATCTCGAACAAATATTAAAAATGGACATGTTGAACACATTTGTTTATATGCTTATGGACTCATGGCCACATGAATTCAATGCAGGGCCATTGGAATGGTGTCATTTGGCGGTTGAGGCATTAATGTGTTTTGCTAAACTCGCTACAGAAGCCACCACCTGCGGCATAATTTTCCAGATTTAACCAAAATTATTTGTTTTTTGTTCAAAGGATCAAAAATCACAAAAGGCTGCCCACGTGGTGCAATTTAATGTATGGTGCTTTGCAAAAGCTATCTAGCTCTATATTCAGACATTTAATGAGGTGTAGGTTTTGTCCAGATAGTCTTAACATCCTCAGTTGCTGGACGATGGAAAAGGCTTGAACCAAGCTGGAACCAAATATTTGAAATACTTAAAGTCACTTCAAACAAATGGCCAAGAAAGCTTCCTTCCTTTGTTTTGCTCTTTATGGGCATTGACTTTTACAGCAGTTATGTTTAAAGGAAAAGGAGGTTCGTTTAGAAGAATCACTTTTTAAGGTCAGATATTTTAAAACATAAACTCCTTTCTAGTGGGACAAGAAGCATGAACACGGCTGGGCTGTTTATTAATTGAAAGAGATGCTTTCACAGGGTAAACCCTAAACCAAAGACAAGTTTTAAAATATAACTGAGATACACAAGGTGTATGCACATGTAAGACAGGTTCATGCTAAGTAGGGAAGATAGAGAATATTGGAAACAGTCTATGAAGATCATAACAATTAAGATTCATAAAAGAGGTCCTTAAACCCTTGAACTATACAAGTGTAATCAATGATGAATGGGAGAAGGAGGAGGGAGTTAGGCATTGAGAATGATACAGTCTGAAAGGATGGATGTGTAGGCTTTTCTGAGGGACTAAAGGTCTGATTTAGATCTCGGCGGTGGGGTTACTCCGTCACAAAGGTGACAGATATCCCGCCCGCCGAAAAATAAATCCCATTCTATCCTATGAGATTTGTATTTCGGCGAACGCAGTGGTGGCTGATAAACGGGGGTGGCTGGAGGGAAAAAAAATTCACTTACCTGATCGGTGCATCCCTCCTCCATCTCTCCCAAAGGTGTCTCTCCTCCGCTCCGCAACCAAGAAGCACCCAGGCTCCCCTAAGCCATTCACAGCGCTGCAATGCAACGTTGTGATTGGTCTGAGCGCCGTGGTTCGGCGCTCAGATGGGGAATTGGAGCCTAAGCATGTTCTCCATTCAGACTGCATTGCCTGGGTGGAGAACATGCAAAGTGTGCATGACAGTGTGGCTGGGCCAAGACAGCCGGCCAAACCATCATGCACATTTTAGAGAGCAGCTACCACTCCTGGACATCACGGGAGTCAAGCCCCGCCCTAACCTGGCGATACTAAGAAACCTCCGCAAGCATAGGGGGGACGCTCCCCCGCCTTAGCAAAGGAGCCGCCACTGGGTGGACTGGATATCCGTCACCGTTGTGATGGAGTAATCCGTCTGCTGACATATAACTCAAGCATTGTATTTATTTATTTATTGTTGTTTTAGAGAGCTTACCTAACCTTACCGCTTTTGACAGCGCAGTAGTGGATATAGTGTGTCTTTCAATGCAATTTGCAGTACGTCACTTCATCCCCAATAACATTTTGACTCAATTTACTTACTTTCACCTTCCTTCTTTTTACTTTTTGAGTTTAAACATACCATGTGTTTTACAGTCTGACATTACTTAAACCTTGACATTAATAATTTATTTTTTTTGGCAGCATTGTCAATTTGCTTTTGTGGCATACAATCTGGGATGCGTTTCTCTTCCCAGTACACTTTTTCTGAATATGTTTTGCATCATCAACTTTCTGATAAGGACATTAAGTCTTGAAAATGCATCGAAAGGAGATCTAGACCTTACAAACACACACTAAGGGATCAAGGCATTGGCATTTTAATAGGTTATTCAATAGCTTTTGCAAGATGGAGAGGAGCATGCATTTCTGATGTGTACTGGTATGTGGCATTCCAGATTATTGGAACATGCCCCAGGAGGAGCAGGCAAAGGTAGCTCATGTTTTGGAAGTAGAAGTTTCTTTCTGTTCCTTTGTGTCCTCCTTTGACTTCAAGGTTCTTATTCAGCTATTTAGGAGTTGTTTAGATTGAGGACTTTGTAGGTTAAACACACTGTTTGCAACCAGCATCTGGCTTTGAAAGGCAGCGAATTTTGGCTTGGAGTGCAGGATTGAGGTCAACAGTTTTAAGGTCTTGCTGAGAGAGAACATGTTGAAGGTTTTTTTTTTACTTTTGAAGGGGAAGTTTTGTTGGTTTGTAAGTGCTTGTACGTGATGTTTGAAATGGGTTTTCAGTAAGTATGGAGCCCTGGGATTTTGCCAAGGTAGACTTTTTGTATGACATTTTAATCTCCTAAGGTTTTTGCTCAGATATGTGCAGCTGTTTTATTTTGACTGGAAGCCATTAGGTGAAATCCTGCATTTGTGGTCTTAACTTTTAAATGTTTTAGGACCAGATGTACTATATTTGTGACAAATAAATAATCTTACAAACTGACCTAGGCACTAATAGGCAGGTTTGAACATGTTGATATGGAGTGGGTAATTATACGACGTAACACGTGAATATTAATGAGGTATACTATTTTGTATTTTTTTGTGTATATTATTGAAGTAGGTCACAAATTCTGACTCACACTGATTCGAGATAATTACAGGGATGTTAGCCCGCTAGTGTCACCAGATCAAAATTTCTGTGATTGCTTTTCAATAAAGTAAACTTTTTTTGTAAATTCTGCCCTTTTTCCTTAAAAAAAATAGTGGTGCATTATAAATAAAATGTTTACTTTCCTTTTAAAGTTTGTTGGGGAGTATGCCCCAACAAACATTTTTTTTTACATTCACAAAGAGGAAGCGGTGCCCAGGAAACCCTTTCCTTTTTGCAAATGGGTTAACACACCAACTCTCTTGCATCGATAACTTTCAAGTTTTGCAACAACATTTCGGTTGCAAAACATTGAAACATTGCATATCGAATCGATATTAAAAAGGGATGCCTCCACGGACATGCAACGTATTGCAGACCCATTTTAGGAGTCTGTAAAAGTTCACTGATTACCTAACTAGAATCAGTATATTTAAACAAAGCTTTTTTGCCGTTGCAAAAGTTGAATCAGAGTGTTTGCCACCATAAAAATCTTTGTATATCCAGCGTATTTTTCCGTTCGTTGCTAAATGTGAGTGAACAGTGATTCCAGATTTTTGATACAGTTGTGCATCATCTGCATAATGGTGAAAGGAGATGTTGAGTCCAGACATTAGCTCTCCTACGGGTTCACCATACAGGTTGTAGAGTATAGGTGATGAAACTGATCCCATGTGTCTTCAACAACTTAGCACCCCATGCAGGCTGTCTAAAATCACATTAAAACCCTTGTAATGACCTGAAACTTTCAGGCGATAAAAAAACATAATGCATTGCAACCTGGTGTTGACACAATTGAGTTGTGGATGCGGGGTGCATAGAACAAGTAAATTACCGCATGATTAATTAATGTCCATGCGTTAGGGCAGACACCCCTTTTTGGTGGAAGAGAGCACAAATTGGGGGACGAGGCTCATGGAAACGTGGTAGGCAATGAGTCTAACTTCAGTGATATTCACTCACGTGGGTTGAGTGGAATCTCAATACCATCATCTTGATGTGCATAAATAGAAACTACAATTTTGAAACTATTTTAACTCTAGTTGAAGGACATATGGGGATTAGCACAATGCCAATAATTTATATAGTGACTACTGTGTGATGTCAAAATGAATCAAAGTCAAGATTAGCTTGACGAGATTAGAGCATTTTGTGATTATGAATGGATACCACTAAAGTATTTGTGCACCCACCTGCCATTGATAGGAGAAGGTGAACAAAGGCTTAGTAAACCTGTCTCTCAGTTTTCGAATAGTACTATGAATTGCAGAAGTCAAATTACCACTTTAAGCTTCTGAAATGTTATGCTGTATTAAGAGCTTGTGTATATATGTGCGGGTATCATATAATGATGCCCTGAGTTACGATTCAGAATTATTTATAGTACATTTGTACAATTTGTTTCAGTGGCGTCACTAGGGTTGGTGTCACCCAGTGCAGTAACTCATGGTGTCACCCCCTCACGACTTACCCCATGATGGACCTCCTCCGAGTCCGCCAAAAGCGTTCCTTGCGTGAGTGACGTTTTGAACGTCGTCGACGTCCGGAAGCCGACGTGCAGAGGCTCACTGTGTCACCCCATGTGATGGTGTCACCCGGTGCGGTCCGCACCCCCCGCACCCCCTTAGTGTCGCCGCTGATTTGTTTAGCCCTGAATCATTTCGCTCATCCAAACTTGATTGATGTCCATAATCAAAAACGCAGTCACACAGCAGCCGACAGGCTAGCTTCATTTGAGATCAAATATGTTTGCCCCAGTCTGGTATTGCCATAATATGGCTGTATCGTCAACACCTGAAAAGGAATCCATTAACAGTAACTTTTTAGGTCTGGTTTGTTACCAATTCTATAAAATATACATAGAATTGTCTTGGCTCCACTCAGAGCAGTATACTCTCTCACCTCGTGCAATTGGCTATTTGGTGTATCATTCCACCTATCACAAAGTGCTTCTATTGGAGTGCATGTGGGACTGATTTACATCTGAAAAGAAAACTCAATCAACACGCTGTTTATCATGTTCAGTTCTTTAGCTCCTATATGCATGACGTATAGAAAACAATTCCTTTTTACTACTTTTTGCGGCATTGACAAAGCATATTAAGGCACGCTCTACTATGATAAGCAGCATTTGTGCCTGAAATGCAATTAAATAGCATTTATGAGTGCCAGCATTTACATGTGTTGACACTTTAAAATCAGACTTCTTGACTTTGTAAATGCTTGTTTGGAAGGTGGCAGTTCTAGTGTGGGTAACACTCCAATGCAATGTTGGCTCACTTAGGACCCTAGTCACGAAAAAAGTAGTGCATCTACATCCACAGATTAACTTTTTTGTGCAGTGGAAGATTTACTACTTTTTGGAATTAACCAATTCCGTTTGGAATCAGAATGGGAAGCTGTGCCTTGTGCAGGTTTCCATGCGGATGCCTTTAGGAATCACGTTATTCCTAAATTTTGGTTCAATTCCTTGTATATGGAGTTCTCCTTGGCAGATAACTACATATGGGGGAAATGGATTCCCTAGTACTAACCACCTTTTCTTTTCATTTCTTTTTCACCTTAAGTAAAATATTTTTTTCTGTGGGGAAACTCCTTCCTTTATACCCCCACAAATGTGATCTGTTTCCCTTCCCACTGCTGAAGGAGAGTTGTGCCAGCCATGTGCTGGAGTAAATCTCCAATCATTTCCAAGATGGGAAAGGAACAAATCGTAGTTTGGGAATTCTGACAAAATTCCATGTTTCTGGGCGTTCTCAAACTTTCAACAAGCCACGCCTAGAAACTAGCCAACTTCCACCCCTTTAGTATATTTATGGCTGTCGACATATCCGTACTCATGGTGGAGATCTCCTCTGCTTTAATGGGATTACCCTGATAGGAATCACTTTGTGAATTCCTGGCAGGTTTAGAAAAGGTGAATTTGGTTGTAAACTTAAGTTTACAACCAGATTTACATTCGTGAATAAAGCCCATGGTGTTCAGCCTCTCAGCTAATACCCAAACTGATTAGTACTTAAGCCAGAAAGGTGATTCAGTGAGTTGAGTGCATCTTGGGGACATCTGTTGTGATCTTCAAGCCCAAGGTCAAATCCAGGAAGGCCAATTCAGACTTCCATCACATCTTAGCCTCATTGAAATGAGTAATAGGAAAGCCTATTATTAACAGTGCTTACAAATAGCAAAATCGTGGCATTGGTATTAAGCACAATATAAAATATGAGATAGTTTATACATTTGCAAGAGAGGTGCCCTTATCTCATAAGGACAGATTTTGTTCAGATATAGCTTAAAAATAGGCAAAGAGACAGATTTTTCTAAATACATGAGGTCATGTATTACATTTTATAACATCACCCACCCCATAACATAGTTCTGAATGTACAGGTATTTCCCCATTTACATGCCCAATTACAAAAGAAAGCTAGACCTCAAAACCTGAGACAGAAGGGGTGAGGCGAGAATGTGGATACGACCGATTAGGGAGGTAGCATGGTTTGTGTTGGTTGATCTTGGCTCTCTGCTCTTGAACAAACACATCCTTCTTCAGGGCAAGGGATATCTGCAAATGAATAAGTGAAAAATTTTAGATCAACTATAAAGTCACCTCAACTTTTTTTTCTTTAAGGAAAACGGGTTGCATTAAGGAAAAAAAGATTGTTTTATTTAAAAGCAATCACAGACATGCTGGTCTGCTTGGCCCAGTTGTGCTTTCATAAAGTCAGCAACTAAGTAAGGCTGTGTAACATAGATCCGGGATGTCCAGATCCATGCCAGGCTTTTAGGGTAGCCACATGATAAACATACATGAGATAAAGTCAGGGCCACTGAAATGATGCCATTGTGAAGCTGCTGCGTTTTTCGCATAAGTGTAGATTTACTGCATTTGCAACATAATCTAACATTTGCTGCCTAATCTGCAGATTTTAACAGAAATAAAATTGTTTGCAGTCACATGGTTCAAAAGTTACTAAAAACCAACGACAAGTGTTGCTGCGCAGTGGGGTGACCCTTTCCAAAGGTTGACTGGTCACCTTTCTGTTACTTATTGCTATATTTGGGTGTTATACTGGTACCAATGAGCTACAATCAATGCCCAGACAGTGTTAACAAGTGTAAAAATGGCAAAATAATGAAGTAATATTCTCACAAAATGTGCCCCACCACGCTGCATCAGTTGCCTTTTCCTGCCGCATAAATTACTCAACCCTGTTGCATAATTTGGCTTTCACTGCCACCTAATTCTAGTGGCCCTGGATAAAGCTAAATAGAAACCATTGGTCAGTGGTACTCCTGAAAATCTGGTGTGGATTCAGCTCTCTCTTGGACTTACATTGGGCACCGAGTTGTAGAACATGGTAGAACTGTTCGATTAAGTGCATCAAACTTAGGTGTTTAATAGTTCACCTTTTAGGGTTCATTTATGTTTCCTTCATCCTCACTTTATCTCGCACATAGCTACACCGCTCAGAACAGGGGTACCCTGCCGATAAAGTCGACATAAAACTGCTCTATCGAAAAAAACCCACAGATTTTCTTACTTTGCAAGCCAGAAAAAATCCCAAAGCAGACTTTAGCACTGAGTTAGACACCGCTATCCGGAGCCAGCTTCCTGCTGTCCCGGGTGCATTTGCAATTAATCATGACGCATCGCCCCCGCTCTGCCAGGCCTCAGGGCGCTTCAGCAGATGGCGTATCTGAGGCGTTCAGGTGTGCTGGGACCCCCTGCACCTGACATTGGGATTCCCACGCTCTCCAAAAGCTGCCAGACCCTTCAGCCTGCATTTCATCAGTTCTGGGAATAATGCTCATAAAAAGGAAATATGTGTATTTTAAAGTTCTGCTTAAAGTTTCTTTCCAAATAGAAATCTGCTCACAAATGTAGAGAGACAGCTCATCTGCGGCTCCAAAACACACACCTCTCTGCCCCAGGTGAGCAAGGGAAATCTGTCTGCTGCACAGCATTGAATGGTTAGAGATTTAGGGCCAGATGTACAAAAGCTTTTTGTAGAATGGAAAAATATCTTTTGCTATGTATCAGCCACAAATTGTGATTCAGTAAAACATTAGCGAATCGCACTGGTATTAAGAGATGTTAAGGGGGTCCCTTCCAAATACCGAATCAGAAAGGTATGTATCAATGTTTTGCCATCGGAATCCGATCACAAAACGTTAACATTTGAATGACTACAAACATTACAGAAAAAACTAAAAGCACTTACCTTCGGCGAGTGCAAGGTAAGTGGCTTTCGTTTTCTTTAAATGTCAGTTTACCTCGTCATCTTCTGTCGACTCCACCCCCCCACCCTGGCACTCCGCCCCACCGCTCTTACCTGCACGGGCTGCGCCTTGCAATCACAGATATGCTGATCTGCGGCCCTCCACAAGACACCATCCCTGTCAATAATAATCATGAGGTAGGTCGGTTTGCATCCCAGAAGGAATCAGTAATTTGCGAGCTGACCTATTAGTATATGGGTCGGATCGCAAAATACCGCACTGGTCTCAAAACTACTGGTCACAAATTGCGAAAGTATTTTGCGACCATAGCTACTACATCTGCCCATAAGTCACAGAGGAGGAAGGGATGCGTGTCGTGTGTGAGTGGTGTGTGTGTTTGAGGTGTGTGTGCGCATGTCTTCTGTGTTTCTGAGGAAATTTACTTGAAGCAAAAGAAACCCTCAACTCCTTTAGCTCCCATCCTTTATTCATTGTCGTTGTGGCTGAAGTATTCCAAGCAATCTCCGATGAAAATAGTGAATTTCCTCCTTTTTTCCATTTGCCTGCAGAGTGAAATCTGGGTTGCTTTGGAAGTGAGCTAAAAACACTTGTTCAGACAGGGAGTAGCTACCATTTGTGCAGCAGGTGCAGTGGCACTGGGGCCCAAAGTCCTGAGGGGCCCATTGAATCCTGATAATTGCTGTATTTTACTACCCGAGCAGCAGTCAAAGGCCATTTTCCTTGCTTGCGCTAGGGCCCACGGCATCCTTGCTATGCTACATGGTCCCAAGTCGCTAGTGTCAGTGCCGCTGTTCTGTCTGTTTAAGCTTCCTGTCTGTCAATGCCCCTCAGGGTTCGGTGTGCGTGCCAATATATTTCAGGCATGCGCACTCACGTGCATATATTTTTAATGACCCAGTTTTCTGAATGTACGGCAATGCTCGAAAACAAGCACTTTCCCCAAATATTTGAGGACTAGAGTTGAACAGTAAATCATCCCCTCCTTGAATATCTAGGGGTATTTCTGTGCTTCTACTGCAAGTTTCAGGGGAAGCTTTGAAATACCAGAACTTCCAAGAGGTGAGAACAGACACGGGAGCCTGGATGGTTAGAACCCTGGTTCAGCCACTCTTCCTCCCACAGCCTATATCCCGCCCCTCATCAAGCACTCCATTGGCCAGCTGACACCAGCAGTCTCCAGCAGGGAGGTGCACAACACACAGGCTCCGTTTGGTTCCAGGGCCCTAAATGTAATTGTCGTGGGCTGCGGGTCTCAGTCCCAGCCCATCCCCCTGCTCTAAGAAGTTACTCTCGGGAGCACTGTGAGGGGTGGGACTTTGTAATTACCACCCCCGTACAGCAGCAGTAAATGGAAGCTTCCTGCACCAAAATAGTGGGTGTCTCAGAGTGAGGGCCACAGTCAGTGAGTTTCTTGAGCATGTTATGGCCCTTCATGTCACGGCAATCCCTGACATGATTTAACCTTGTTGGACCTCATCAGTGAGGCGCAGCCAAACTCCCTTAGCACAACAAGCTGAAGGACTGGCAGATCTGTCCCAATGAAGGTTACTCCCTGAGAAGAACATAAAATGATGGTTTTGTCTGTAATTACCTCTAAGTAGTGGGATACATTGTTCAGATTAACTCAAACATTTTCATCCATCACTTTTTTACTGTTTATGTGGGTACCCTTAAGTTGAATGGTTATTCCCAGATGTGGTTTCCGAATCCTGTGCTATGAGATTCAAGCTGCAATTCACTGATGAGGCCCCAAAAAATACAAACCGGTCTGGATGGCTTTTAGTACATTTGCGGGTGGAGTGGCATAGCAGTTTGGGCAAGGCAGACCCTTATAGGGCAGAGCCACAACTGGTTTGCTTATGGTTAATCCCTGTCTGTAATGGCACAGAAACGTGAAACGATTAGGGAATGAAATACACTCAAAGCAATTGCTAGCTGTTCAGAGTAGATCAATCCTTTACACCCTCACTCTTTTTCTGTAAACAT
Organism: Calotriton arnoldi; assembly: GCA_963921515.1. NCBI lineage: Eukaryota > Metazoa > Chordata > Amphibia > Caudata > Salamandridae > Calotriton > Calotriton arnoldi. Next base: position 465,314 of record CAWUFW010008522.1, read on the forward strand.
TATGGGCCCGATTCCGATCTCGCTTGGAAGGGCTCCTAGCGGCATCTGTCAGTAGCGAGTCCGAGTCGTACGCGTGATTTCCGTGCGACTCGTACAGCTGTACGAGCGAGCAAGTACGATGCGCTTCAAGCCTCGCGCTACGACCGACTTGTACCCGTCAGCGATGCCTCCCGAGCGACTCAAATCTGTCCGATGCATACAGTGCAATGCGTATGGTTTCCAGCCGGCCAAGTACGATGCGCGTTGCGAGCAGCCAGTGCGAGTCAGAGCCTCCGGCTCGAAAAAGCTCCGGGAAGCGTACTTCAGGGGTTCGCGCCGGACCCCCCTTCACCCGGGGCCCTACGACTCGGACAGCGGGGGGCACCGACGTGAACACGCGACAGGGGGCGCCCTTTTCCAAGACGTACATTTTTCACAATGGAAGCCTATGTACGCGACGTACAACAGGCTCCCATTGACTTCAATGGGGCTCCGAGCGACCCGAGTCCGTCCTCGCTGCACCGCATCGTACTCTGTAGCTCGGAGCCCCGGAGCACGAGTCGGTCGGAAAGCTCTACGGGACAGAGTCTCTCGTAGGGCTTTCCGAGCGAGATCGGAATCGGGCGCTATGAAGTGAAACATAGGTTAAGAAAAGGTAACCTTGACTAAACAGATACAATAGTGTCCAAAGAAGACGTGTACACCAGATGAGAGGTAAATAATGTGGGCTATTTTTTTTTAACATAAGCCAAGTATAGCCGTAGCAAGGAATGCTGCGGCGGCTCCCACTATCAATCCCTCAAGTGCTCCCTGCAAGATTCCAACATGACACACACAGAATATCATCTATGACACTCACCACAGCTATTAGGCCACTACCACAAACAGCAGTACACATCAACATTTATTTACAAGTTTGAATGTATGCTTTATGGCTGCACAGTGCTACTGAGGAGGTGCCTATGAGTGCAAGGATGGCAGACTACAAAATTCAATATCAGATTTGTTTGGTCTGTATTTGTAGACCACATTTTAAGGAATTAGATGAACTGTAACTACTGTGTTCTTGGCAGGACTTTTTGCTAGTCACTAGAGCCGCCTGGCTCTTGTGTCTGTTCCCTGGGGGATCTTGGACTCTTGTGTCTCTTCCTAGAGTAGGAGGCTGGGACCCCCCAGGCAAAGGAGACTCTACGTATTACACTGATGCCTCTGCCTGGAGAGAGGGAGCATTGTAGGAGCCTGGGACATCTGAAGTTAAGGTGTGGCAGGGGGGCTTTTCTCAATGAACAGCTAGAGGGACACCTGAGCCTGGAGGGATCAATGCAAGGGAGGTGTTAGCGGGTAGATGTGGTTGGCCTGAGATTGTTGACTGTTTTAACCATCTGTGCTTTAGTTTCAATAATTTAGCACACACATCCCCACATTCATGAATAGCTTTCTTTAGTGTAATTGTACCACTGAATGTTGTAGGTTCTAGTTTTGATCTGCATGCATTCCTAAGTATTTTATCCTGCACCTCTCAATTGGGTCTTTTAGAAAAACTTTTATTGTAGTTATTGTGTGGAATAGTTTGTCTTTTAGTTATTTTGCTCTTGTTTTGTAGGGAGATTTCTTCCTTCAGGGCTGTAGTTGCCATATTTGACGCAGGTGAAACCTCTAATAGGCTCTGGGACAGGGTACTGCTTTCAGGCACACAATGTTATTATAGGCAGATACATCATTTGTTGCTGTGGAGAACTAATGTTGCAGGGTATTCCGCCCGACACTAAATTATCGGAATGTGTTAAGAGTTTCTACTTAATAAAATCTATGAAAACTACGACATTTCACTCAATACTTTGGGGAAATGTGTGCTGTAAAATAAATTATTTTCCCCCATTATTCAAACAAGCATTCACAGGGCAAATAGGTCTAGCTTTTTTTTCTCCGAGTTTTATATAGTGGTGACTGGACTCGAAGGTATTGGAGCGCTTTACATGAGCACCAGTTGCGTTACATGAGGACACATTCATTTTTGTTAGGCACAGTGAGATTGAGTGATTTGCCCAGAATCACAGGATGTTGAGCGTCGTTGCTGCGACTCGAAGCCGGTTCCCCAGATTTGAGGTAGACCGCCCTAGCTCTTAGGCCACATTCTCTCCCCCAAATTTGCTTGCAACTTGAGTACTGATTAAAAAATTACAATAGCCTGCTGCACTGGAAATTGAAAGTGTGGCTATACAGTGTACTTAGAGAGGTAAAATAGTCCCCTATGCATTGGAAAGTAAACACTCTGCACTAGGCATATTGAGACACCAAATTGCCAATAGCATAAGGTACCAGAGAAATATTCCTCAGGGCAGAACCAAAGCCCACTCTATGACTATGTTAAACAATTGGTAACAATAGGTCTTTAGGCAAATGTGCTCTCTAACCAGACAAAAAATAAAAAATAAAAGTTTATGCGAGAATCCAACTCCTATCCTCTTGGTGTTCCAGGCTATGGGGCTGTATTCAATCATTTTCCAAAGCTGCTTATGCCTCACAGTCTAGGACTGCCTGCGTGGTGCCATGCAGTGCCACCCACCCATTGCTCCTCCATGGTGCCAGGCTCTGTTGGTGTCACGCCGTGGACCCCAGAACCCGCTTGTCACACACTTTCCTGACTTGGGAACACTGTCCTCAAACCTGTAAAAATAAGTTTCATGTACTTTCTGTTTGATGCTCAGCGGGTCTACCCATCGATCACAAAGGCTCATATTTTCCACTCTCCACTTTAAGCACTCCCTGCTGCTACAGTTAGATAAAAATACCCTGGACAGGGTTCAGCCAAGTGCAGATTTCCGTGCAGGCCTTTTTATAAGAAGTTTCGTAATGCCAGTCAGGTTTCTGTCTATATCATGTGAAGGTTGTTCTTAAAGAGGCCAGAGGTTCTCCTAAGAATAGAACACACCATAGCATCTTTGGAAGGACTACAGTGAGCAAGCTGGCTTTGTGCTGTTCAAGCCATCACTCGTTCTTATGGGGATCCATAAATGTTGCAGGGTTACACTTAATTACTAAACCTGTCCTTATAGGGGTCCATAAATGTTGCAGGGTTACACTTAATTACTAAACCTGTCGCAAGACCTCTGACCTTCCTGGTCAGTGTCACTGCTCTCCCTCGCACAGCTCCACTGTTAAGGGTCTGCCCTTAAGCCCGAGCTCCTCGCCAGGTAGGTGTTCGAGGCCCTCCTCCACCCACTGGCTCCTGCATGCGCCTCATCCCTGGTGGTCTAGTGGAAGAGCACCCACCTCTTTTGCTATTCCGCTCTGTTCTGTGTCCTCGGTTTTTATTTTGCCTCTTTTCTCTCCTGTCTCTTTTTCTCTTTTGCCACTTTGCCACTTCTGCCTCTTATGCCACTTTTGACACTTTTGCCACTTTTTCTCTTTTTCCTCTTCTGCAACTTTTTCTCTTTTTCCCCTTTTGCCACATTTTCTCTCTTGCCTCTTTTAAATCTTTTCCCTTTGCCTCGTTTTGCTCCCTCTTCCAGCGCCCCCGACCCTGCTGCCCCCGCGCCCCCCTCAGCCTGTCGCTCCCGCATCCCAGGTGATCGCCCTGCCCCGACCCCCTACTTAATGGTGGCCACTGCGCGGCAAGAAGAGCAAGACCTCTGACCTTCCTGGTCAGAGTCACTGCTCTCCCCCGCGCAGCTCCAACATTAAGGATCTGCCCTGGAGCCCGAGCTCCTCACCAGATAGGTGTTCGAGGCCCTCCTCCACCCTCAGGCTCCTGCCTGCGCCTCATCCCTGGTGGTATAGTGGAAGAGCACCCAGCTCTTCTGCTATTCCGCTCTGTTCTGTGTCCTCAGTTTTTCTTTTCTCTTTTCTCTCCTGCCTCTTTTTCTCTTTTGCCATCTTGCCACTTCTGCCACTTTTGCCACTTTTTCTCTTTTTCTCTTTTGCCTTTTCTGCCACTCTTTCTCTTTTGCCACTTTTTCCTCTGTTTCCTCTTTTCCCTTTGCCTCGTTTCGCTCCTTCTTCCCATGCTCCCTGCCGCTGCTGCCCCACAGACCCCCCAGCGTGTCGCTCCCGCATCTCAGCTGATCGCCCTCCTTCCGACCCCTACTTAATGGCGGACACTGTGCGGCAAGAAGAGCAAGACCTCTCACCTTCCTGGTCAGTGTCACTGCTTTCCCCCACGCAGCTCCACCGTTAAGGGTCTGCCCTTGAGCCCGAGCTCCTCGCCAGGTAGGTGTTCGAGGCCCTCCTCCACCCGCAGGCTCCTGCCTGCGCCTCATCCCTGGTGGCCTAGAGGAAGAGCACCCTGCTCTTCTGCTATCTCGCTTTGTTCTGTGTTCTCGGTTTTTCTTTTGCCTCTTTTCTCTTTTCTCTCCTGCCTCTTTTTCTCTTTTGTCTCTTTTGCCACTTTTGCCACCTTTTCTCTTTTGCCTCTTCTGCAACTTTTTCTCTTTTTCTCTCTAGCCTCTTTTTCCTTTGCCTCGTTTCGCTCCCTCTTCCCGCGCTCCCCGCTGCTGCTGCTCCTCCCTCCCAGCGTGTCGCTCCGGCTCCCGCCTCCCAGCTGATCGCCCTCCACTGACCCCTTCTTAATGGCGGCTGCTGCGCGGGCGCGCCATTGGCGCGCCAAAGGCAAGCCCATCTGCACCCATCCACGACCTTCAGACCCCTGCCCGCCACACATCTTCCACAGAGCCACCACAGCCATCGCACCGAGCTACGTCGAACCATCAGCTGCTCCCTCGAAATTGACACATTCCCCGACAACTGGAAGCACGCCGACCTCAAGAACTTCAGGCTCGCTGCTTCCTTTCGCATCCAAGGTCATCAACACCCAGCTAGCATACTTCATTGAAGCCAACAACATCCTAGGCAACTCTCAATTAGGCCTGGGTAGAAAACTACGCTACGCTCGCGTAGTTTGCGCAACTATGCGCTACGCGAATTGCACGTAGCACAGTGCAAAAACGCGTAGCGGGCATTTTTTGCTTGCTCGCGGTCCTCAACGTCAAGTTGGCGACCGCGAGCGAGCAAAATGACATCCCGTCGAGACTTTTTCCTCGTTCGCGATCAGCAACATCAAGTTGCCGATCGCGAGCGTGGAAAATAAACCTCCCACTGAGATTCTCAACGCGGGAGGTCAGGTTTCTCACTGCGAGTGGTCGCGTATGCTCGCGACCGCTCGCGATGAGAAACTACCAGTCAGCGTTGAGAAAACTGCTGCTCGAGTACAAATCTACTCGAGCGGCAGAAAACGACCGCTTGCACTGTGCAAGATGCCGTTTGCAATGATTGCACAGTGCGGACAAGCATCCGGCACTGTGCAATCATTGCGAACAGCATTTCCTACCGCACTACGCAGTTCGCGTAGTGCTACGCGTAGTGCAAAGTGCACTTCGCGTAGCTACGCGTAGCGCTACTACGCGAACTACGCCCAGGGTTACTCTCAATCCGGATTCCGCAGCAACCACAGCACCAAGAACGCCCTCCTCGCCGCCACAGATGACATCTGTGCCCTCCTCGATCAAGGCCAGAAGGCAGCCCTCAACCTCCTGGACCTATCAGCAGCCTTCGACACCGTATCCCACCACACACTAACCACCAGACTGCACGACGCCGGCATCCAAGGAAAGGCCCTAGACTGGATATGCTCATTCCTCACGGGCAGAACACAGAGAATAAGACTCCCGCCCTTCCTCTCAGAACTGACAGAGACCAAATGTTGAGTTCCCCAAAGATCCTCCCTCAGCCCCACTCTCTTCAACGTCTACATGGCCCCCCTCGCAACCATCGTCAGAAACCATGGGCTCAACATCGTCTCCTATGCAGATGACACCCAACTCATCCTCTCCCTCGCCAAGGAACTCCACGTCACCAGGCACAACTTCCAAGAAGGGATGACAGCTGTTGCAACCTGGATGAAGAACAGCTGCCTGAAACTCAGCTCAGAGAAAAAAGAGGTCCTCATCCTCGGCTCCACCCCCTCCGCATGGGACGACACCTGGTGGCCCTCCGCCCTCAGAATCCAGCCCACACTGACAGACCATGCACGTAACCTCAGTATTATACTGGACTCATCGCTCACTATGAATCGCCAGATCAACGCCGTCTCCTCCACATGCTGCAACACCCTCCGCATACTATGCAAAACATTCAAATGGATACCCCCCGACTTCAGGAAAACGGTCACTCACGCCCTCATCACCAACAGACTCGACTACGGCAACGCCCTCTATGCCTGAATCAACAAAAAACTCCTCCACAAACTTCAGACCATCCGCGGCCAGACTAATCCTCGATATACTTCGGTGAAACCACATCACCCAACACCTCCGCGACCTCCACTGGCTCCCCGTCGAAAGAAGAATAACTTTCAAGCTGCTCACACACACCTACAAGGCCCTCCACAACATCGGACCACAATACCTCAACAACCGCTTCGCCTTCCATACCCCCAAGAGAAACCTCCGCTCAGCCGACCTCGCCCTAGCCACCGTCCCACGCTTCTACAGGAACAGAGCGGGTGGAAGGTCCTTCTCCTACCTCACAGCCAAGACCTGGAACAATCTCCCCCTTCACCTCCGGCAAAGCCCAACACTGCACCAATTCAGGAAAGACCTCAAGACCTGGCTCTTCGAATGACCCCAAAGGAGCTGCAAACACCCCCCCGCCTCCAGCACCTTGAGACCCTAACAGGTGACTAGTGCGCTTCACAAACCCTGATTGATTGATTGATTGATTGATTGATTGAAACCTGTGTAGCACACTCTACCATTTGTCTGATCGTCAATTGCTAATAACAGGTGATGATTATCACCAAGCTAATGGGACTCATTTTATGAAAGGCAAAAGGGAGGCGCCGGGATTTGAACCTGTAACCTTCAGAATCTCCAGTCAGATTGGTCTCTGCAATAGTTCACTTGGTTCAGTTTTATTATTTGTAGACAGAATTAACATGTTATGAATTAAACTATATTCTAAGCTGTGCTTCAAAAAATTTGACATACTTCACACTCACAGTGACACTTGTGCTACGGTAATCTTTTGTTCTGGACAAGGTGGGAGAGTCCATCTTTTCTTGTGCAAAATAAAAGACCACCGTTTCCTGCTACTTTATTTGTTTAAGGAGGCAACAGAATAAGACGTGTTTCGGCTATTGCCATGTTCACCACAGAAGTGTGAATCCCACAGACAAGTTTAAAGCAAACAAAAAGTGAAAAAAGACTTGCAAAGTTCTATTGTGCACCATTGACATAAAAGGAGGGCTATGTAACCCTTAGATTCACCACCATAGACATAAAAGAAACATATCGCTCTTGCATTTAATTCATAGTGTGCAGAAATTAATGATATACAATTGTTTCAGTGTCATGAATAATATAATTGCTTGTAATTAATTTGGGTCACAGTAAATATATCTGCATCAAGTATATGTTGCCAAAATCGTGCCGTTCACCAATAATAAGTCTAATTTAATTCAATAAATTCCCCAGTCTGCTCATTCTGAATCAATCCATGTAGATGCAACACCAATTAGTGTAAATGTGATTGATTGTTTTACAAATCTGATTTTATTATATCTTATGTGCCACAAATGTGTACTTTTAAAATATTTATTATATTTTCAAACTTTTTAAGAACTTTTAAACAAATACTACAATGTACATGGCTTTCATTAATGGAGAACTTGAATTGCTTGAATTGTGCTGTACTTTTTTTTAACTGTGCTTTTATGGCCTTGTTAGGCCGAAATAAAGTATTTCTTGACTTGACTTGTAAATGTTATGTAAAGTGTCACAATGAATGAAACCTCAGTGAACAAACAAAAAATTATTGTCCAGTAATTCATGTTGGATGTATATATAATTCATCGCATGGTCTGTGATTGCTGCAGAACGGTTGTTCTTGCAATCTGAAACAACCCCATCCTCATGCTTACAATCTAGAATAGTGAAAAAATGGCATAAATAGATTCAAACAATCACAAAATAGAGTAGAAGCTCAATCTTCCTTTACTGTATTTTGTACTTATTTTAATCTTTTTATGCCCTGACTCCTCCTCCTTTTTCAGAGTGAGAAAATGCAGTGTTGCAGCTGCAGGGGTCTGGTCTTTTTTGGGTAGGCTTGACAGGTGGTCCTGGTCTTGAAAGAGTGACTTTTTTAATCCAGAGTTTTTGTATATGTTCTGGTAGCACTACGACTATGCAGAAAACACCTCATATCTTATCTTCAGAACTGGCTTCTCTGACTCCACTCAACTTTCCCCAGTGCAAGGAAGATCCAGCAACTCTCTTTTCAAGTCAAGAGGAAATGCCCTGTTCCAGATGATGGAGCATTTCTTCCTGTGTCTTCGAATTTTTTGAAAGTTGGATGGTCCACACTTCTAGTTTCCCTAAATTTCTACACTTTGCAGGTGGGTGCCAGGGATTATTTCCATTTACCACAGTTTGGTCTAATACAGATCCACACCAAAGATTTACTCTTCTACTTGGTATAAAATGACAAATCTGTGTAAGGAATCTATGTGGTTTTAAGCAAAATCTTGTATATATTTCCAAAAAGGAATGCCTGTCCAACAACCCAAGCTATCTTCTACATCTATCCATTTGTTAAATATGTTACTCTAAGGATTTATTTAATCCCCAGATTATGACCCATACAAAAACTGTAAAAACCATCATCACTTCATATGCTGAGATTAGTGGATTAAGAGAGTTACCTCCATAATTTATATTACATCTAATAAACCCTCTGAAAAGTGGCTCACTCTAGTACCATTGCCTGTTAAACATGATGGCTGTGGAGTTTAGAATAGTAGCTCTGTACTTAACATTACATATATATTTCACGATTGGCTAAAGCAGCCGCTCTGTACAAGGGAGTAGACAGAAAATTAAAATGCCCCACCCCTCCACTTTGATCCTTTCCTCAAATGCCATCAGGTAGGCGAAGCAAGTAAGCCGTGCCCAGCCTAGATGAGCTCCCTTCATACCACTTTCCGTCCATCTATCTCTCCTTCCTTTAAGACTTTCATGTATCCATCCATCTTTTCATGTTTCCATCCAACCATCCTTTCACCATTCCATCCTTCCTTTACCATTCTGTCTATCCATCCTTTCATCATTACACTCTTCCATCAATCGTTCTGTCCTTCCACTCCCATTTGCAGTCATTCATCCATCCTCCCATCCATACATCCATTCTTTTTCATCCATCCATCATTTAGCCCTCCTTTTATCAATTCACCCATCCAGCCAGACTTCCATTTGTCTATTGTTGGAAATGGCCCTTTGCACGGTCAACCACGGACATTTTGCCTTCCTCCTCCCCTTTTTGCTGCATTTGTCTTTGTGGCTTTAAGGACTCTGTGCACATTACCACTGCTAAACAGTGCTAACGTGCTTGTGCTCTCTCCCTAAATCATGATAGAACTGGCTTACACCCAATTGGCACAGTTAACTTACTTGTAAGTCCCAAGTAAAGTGGCACAACATGTGCCCTGGGCCTTTAAATTAAATGCTACTAGTGGACCTGCAGCACTGATTGTGCCACCCTCTTAATTAGCCCTTTAAATATGTCTCAGACCTGCCATTGCAGCCTGTGTGTGCAGTCTTAAACTGCCATTTTGATCTGGCAAAATAAACCTTTTGTCAGGCCCAAACCTTCCTTTTTAATACATATAATTCACTCATAAAGTAGGCCCTAGATAGCCCATAGGGCACGATGCAATGTATCTAAAAAGCAGGACATGTACTTTTACGTCTTATTTGTTCTGGTAGTGAAGAACTCTTACATTTGTTTTTCACTACTGCAGGGCCTATATCTCCAATAGGATAACATTGGAATTACCTTATTTCATTTTATAAGCTGTTAGACCTGGCATTTCTTGGCGTGGATTACCCCTGACTTTTTGCCTCTACCTCCTCTATTTTTGATGCTGTGAAAGATTTCGTTTTACTGGCTTAGATGCTTTGGGCACTTTGCCACTGCTGATCAGTGTCAAAGTGCAAGTGCTCCCTGTATAAAGTGTTATGGTAATTGGTTGTCCATAATTGGTATGTTTGCCTTACTAGTGAAGTCCCTAGTAAAGTGCACTATATGTGCCAGGGCGGGTAATGCAAATGCTACTAGTGGGCCTGCAGCACTAATTGTGTCACCCACACAAGTAGCCCTAAAGAGAGATCTCAGGCCTGCCACTGCAGTGCCTGCGCACAGTTTGTTAACTGCCTTGTTGTCCTGACAAGTGCACCCACTTGCCAGGCCTTACCTTCCCTTTTTATGCACATCAGACACCCCTATAGTAGGCCCAAGGTACCCCTCTGGGCAGGGTGCAGTGTATGTGAAAGGTAGGACATGTACTGAGGTGTGTACCATGTCCTGACAGTGAAATACTGCCAAACTTCGTTTTTCACTGTTGCAAGGCCATCTTGCCCATAGGACAGAATGGGGAATGCTGTGTCCCATGTTTCCAGCATATCTTCCCATAGGCATAAGATGGAGAGATGGAGTTTAGTGTGCCTGAACTCAGAATTTAATAACACATCTTTTTGTGAAGATGGTTTTTGAATTGTGTGTTTAAAAACCACGCTTTCAGAAGTGGCTGGTTTCTTGTCTTAAACCATCCTGTGTGCCTCTGCCTGGTTGTGTATTGCCTGCCAGGGTTTAGATGTGACAGGGTCTGGGAAGTGTCCTGACCCCAGGGAGGAGAAGGTGAGACAGCAACAGGCTAGCCTGCATTTGATTTGGGGGGGGAGGAGTAGCCCCCTGGATGTGAAGAGGGCTGTGTTGCTGCCACAAAAGGATGGCTCCACCTCCTGCTGAGCGTCTGGACCCCAGACCCTGACTATCAAAGGAGGAGGGTGTGCACTGGCAGGAAGACACCCAGGTCTGGTTTGGTCAGAGCCCCCTGAACACAAAGGCATTTAGGGGTATAAATGTAAGAGCTGAAACCCCTGAACTCAAGACTGAAATCCATACTGAAAAAGGATTGAACCTACTTGGTGATCAAGAGAAACCTCTGCCAAAGAAGAACAGCTGAAGAGACTGAAGAGAAGGACTGCCCTTGCTGTGTGTTCTGGGGCTGGCCTGCCGTTTGCTGGTTTGACTAAGGAGAGGACAAGGGACTTTGCTGTGTGCTGTGTCCCCCTGCTTGTGAGGACTTTGCTGTGTGCTGTGTCCTGAAGTAGCGTGTCTCCAAGGGCCCGAGGAGAGCTGGTCCCCTGTTGTGGAAATTCAGGAACACAAAAGTTTCCAACCGTGTCTCAGCGACGCTGTGTGCGTGGTGCTCTTGCACGCCTGAGACTGCCGTGTGGTCCGTGGTACTGTTTAGGAGGTGCCCCGTGATCGCATTGCCCCCGCAGAGTGAAACATCGTCCACGCGGCTGCCTTGCTGTTGTGGCCTGAGCCGTCATCGTACCTGAGGCTGTGAGTAAAGATCGCCGCCGCCGGCCCGAGCCGCAACATGCCAAAGGATTGTTTGAAACTAAGAACTGTGTCTCAGCGACGCTGTGTGCGTGGTGCTTTTGCACGTCTGAGACTGCCATGTGGTCCGTGGTACTGTTTACGAGGTGCCCCGTGATCGCATTGCCCCCGCAGCGTGAAACATCGTCCACGCTGCTGTATTGCTGTTTGTGGCCCGAGCCGTCATCGTAACTGAGGCTGTGAGTAAAGATCGCCGCCGCCGGCCCGAGCCGCAACGTGCTAACGGGGTACTTGAAACTGAGGACTGTGTCTCAGCGACAATGTGTGCGTGGTGCTCTTGCACGCCTGAGACTGCTGTGTGGTCCGTAGTACTGTTTACGAGGTGCCCCATGATCGCATTGCCCCCGCAGCGTGAAACATCGTCCACGCTGCTGTATTGCTGTTTGTGGCCCGAGCCGTCATCGTAACTAAGGCTGTGAGTAAGGATCACCGCCGCCACCCCGAGCCGCAACGTGCTAAAGGATTTCTTGAAGCTAAGGAAGCTACAAGGTGAAAGGGATCGTGATCGTTGTTCGTCGAAAGGAATCTGCCCAAGATCACCAGCGACGGAGAAGGCAGCGCCGTAACCTGTCCGGCTACAGCATTGCTTAGCAACAGAGCTGCAACGTGATCGGGATCGCCCAGCAGGACGTCCGACAAGCGGGGAGAGGGAGAGAGCGAGGCAGCACCCCCCCCCCCAGGTAAGGCTTGGATTCCGGTCGGGAGCCGCAAGCGTGTGTGGCCTGGGGAGGCGTGCAGGAGGAGTTCAGGAGTGCTTCGAGCTCTCTCCCGCTGCACCGCGTTAGACGCGCTGAGTCCCCGAGCGGCCCGGACCTGCCCAGCAGGACCGGGGCCGCCCCTGTAAGCCTATAACCGTTGTCTCTGCTGTCTGGGCCTAGTGGTGCCCGAGTTGACCGCGCAGATTGCATTACGAACTGCCTGATTTTTGCATTACGAACCGCATTATTATTGCATTACGAACTGCCTGATTCTTGCATTAAGGACTGTCCTATTATTATATTTCGAGCTGCATTACGAACTGCATAGCATTGCATTAGGACTGCATTAGAGATCGTAAATTGCTCATTAATACCGCAAGAACCTACAAGTGATTGCTGGCCTAATAACCGGCCCAGTGAATTATTACGAATACGCATATGTTGGTTTTCTATCGTTTGGTCTCATCGTATTCCTTTTTATAAAGATACTGCTATTTTTATGAAACCAGTGTGGTGTCCATTTGTGGTGTTATCATTGTGTTACTGGGAGTGTGGTTGCAAATACTTTACACATTGCCTTGGAGATAAGCCTGGCTGCTCATGCCAAGCTACCAGGGGGTGAGCAGGGGTTATCTAAGGGTGTGTCCCTCCTTACCCTGACTAGAAGCAAGGGTCCCTATTTTTACTAAGGTACCTACCTCAGCCAACTAGAGACCCCCAGTTCTAACATAAGCATAATTTCCAAATGGAAATATATAACTGATTCATATTTGGTCTTTCTGAAACCCTACTTTAAAATCCTACCTTATGGCGAAGTTGGATTTTAAATTGTAATTTTGAAAATGCCACTTTTGAAAGCCATTTGGTGCCTGCAGCCTATCTCTGGTCACATGACTGGGTGTAATTAGCAAGTGGGCTTTGTGTATTCCACCTGACAGCCACACACAATAGGAGCTTAGGTGCGACTTGGTGGCCCATCCTGACAGGATGGTAGGGTGGAGCTGGACCCAGACTCACTTACACTTCAATAGGCTGTGCCCTGTCCACACACAAAGGCCTGCATAGCCCCCCTGTACTGAGTCTGGAGCCAGGGCAGGAAGGAAGGAAATCTGTGCACTTCAAAGCCCTGTCTTGTAAGTCTCCCCCACTTCAAAGGCGCCACTCGGTAAGTACTGGACCTCAGACACCACTGCTTCAGAACACTTCTGGACCTCTGGGTACTCTGCCAGGAAAAAGAACTGCTGTGCTGCTGAAGGACTGCCACTCTGCTGGACTGTTGCTCTGGAAGTACTGCTGCCAGCGATGGCCGGTGCAGGTAAGCACAGAGGGGTGGGAGGGTTAGGGGGCCGGCCCATCGCACTTAACTGCACCAGCCGCAACTGACTGCTGCCCTACTGTGCTGACATGCTGTCTGCTGCCCTCCTTCCCTGGGTGAGAAGGACTGGACCGGCATCACTTGAACCCAGAGTGACTCCATGGGCTAGTTGGCTGACCTCCTGATCTGAAGCCTCAGGGACATAACAGGTTCCAACAACCTTGCACCTGCACCCGGACTCAGCCATCTGTGCCTGCCAAGTGGTGCCACCCCAGTCCTGGACCCTAGGAAGTGGGTCTAAGGTGCTTACCAGCGAAACTGATGCATCTTCTCTGCTGAACTGCGCATCCTCGAGCCGAACCCACGCATCTCCGTGGCTGAGAGGCACATCCTCAAGCCGAACTGAGGCCTCCCTCACCTGAGCGGTGCATACTCAAGGAGTACCAATGCATTGCTGCTGCAACATGGATTGGGCCTGGCCCAGAAGGCCGGCATCACCCTCACAGTCTTGGGAACCCACGCAGCGCTGGCAGCGTGGCACATCTCCAATCCAGGCCCTCGCATCTCTTGTCAATGGCAGCTTGATGCCGGCTTCCGCATAGCAGCTTCACAGTGTGAGAAGTTGGCCTGGCATATGCTGTCCACTAATTATAGTGGGCACCTTGCACCAGTCCAAATCGACTCTTATGGTAGGTAGGTTAAAGACAACCTTATTGAAAGCTATCCTAGTGGTAGCTGTGGAGAGCAGCCTTCAGGCTAAGTCTTGAAGGAATGTAAAGCAGCTTGTTTTACCAGTCTATAATCTCTTGAGTGACCAAATGAAAGAGCACCACACCAGGTATATATTCAAAATATATGTATTTATTACTAAACACACCCCTCTAGTCTCTTTATGAGGCTAGAGTTCGAAGTACATAGGTTATAAGATCTTAAATCACAGTAATAGCACAAATACACGTTTGGGCCCTAGGGGCGTACCAAACCATATACCAATAAAGTGGTATGCGAACCACGACTGAACTAGACACTAGGCCTAGAGCCTCTAGAAGTGCTTGGACCACAAGGAACCACCCAAGGTAGTGACACAGGGGACCCACGGGAGACGCGTGCAGTGTAAATACACAACCGCGATACGCCGTTAACTTCTATGGAGAAAGTCGGGATCGGGAAAATAGAGGAAAGGGACACTTAGAAGAGGACTAGGACAAAACCCTTTGAGATCTAGGACTTTGAGGAGTCTCTACCCACGGGAGCACCGGAGTACTCGTGTTACCTCACCCAGGGAAGCCGGGTGCATAGGTGCCTTTCGGGGTCGGGTTTCGTCGTCGGTTCTTATGGCGATCTGCTGCAAAGTGCTGCTGGCGACCAGGAGAAAAGTGTCCGGGTGGATCCAAGAGTGGATCGGAGTTCTGAAGAACCTGAAAGCAGAGGGGACAGAGTCTGGGTCACTAGCCAGTGACCAGGAGGGCGATGGACAGATGCCCACCGATGTCGAGTGCTTCAAGTTCGTTGACGGTCGTCTTGACTCTTCAGCCACGAGGTCCGGGAGGCGTTGTCGGCGACCAGGAGCAGGATTCGGGCTGTTGCTCGATGTCTGTCGAGTGCAGAGGTGTCGGCGACCAGATTGGACCCAACAGGCCTTGGCAACGGCAAGTCTCGAGTAAGATGTAGATCGTCGATGATGCAGACCAGCAAGGTCTGGGGAACTCACCCAGCAAGGGTAAGTGAGGGCAGGCCTGGAGCAACCAGACTGCCAAGTAAAGAAAAGATTGGCCTTCGGTAAGGGCTACTAGCCAACGGGCTAGCGACCGCGAAGGAGCCTCGTGACGCCGCACGTGGAGCTGGCTTACAGGACACTCGTGGAGTGGGGGCCAGTGATCTTCGGTGCAGGTGGTGCTGGAGGCTAGGGCTACTCGGAGCCCAAAGCACGACTTCTTGGGAGACCCAGAAGATGGTGCACTTGCAAATGTGCTCGGTGTCCAGGGGTCACGGTCTCACGTTACCCACGATAGCCACGGGCCTCAGCTTTGCTGGGGACTCAGGGTAGCCTCGGGGAAGTCTGAGAATCCACCTCTGGTGATGCGATGACTTCGGCGTCCGACGGGAGCTTCAGTGATGCGAACCGGACAGATGCTTCTTTGGTGCCTGCCAAGCAGGGGAGTCACTCCTTGACCCCAAGGGAGATTCTTCAGTCCTCTAATCGTGAGTAGAGCGTCGAAGGTCCAGGATTCTGTTTCAGAGTTTCGTCCAGGTATAATCTAAAGTCCTAGGGACTGGGTTCCTACCTTTATTCTAAAAATAGGGGATGGACTACTCTGTGGCCCCACCTATGGGTGGGTCAGGGCAGAGGGGTGGCTACACCCTTTCCCTTTGTCCAGTTCGCGCTAAAGCAGGGGCTGCAAGCCCCTGATCCGGTTTGAACTGGGGTATGCACAGGGACACCAAATGTGCCCCCAGTGCAGGACTTCAAAGCACCCGAAAGTGCTCCCGCCCAGCCCCAATACACATTGTCCTGTCTGGGGAGGTGGTCACACCTCCCTGGGACAGGAAACCTATTGTCCAGGCCTCCCCTGCCGGAGTTTCGTCCAGCAGCAGGAGGCCAGACTCGTGTCTGTGGCAGCAGCATCCATTTTGTGATGCCAGGCTCTGGAAAGAAGTTACCGGACTCGTCAGAGTTAACATGCCTTTCCTCTAGAAGGGTGGAATGCTACCCCCGCCGCCAGGATTGGCGGGGGGTAGTATTCCAAGATGTTTGACACCAAACACGACATGTTTAGGTGCAGCCATTCCATAGTTAGCATTTTACCGCGAGGATATAATGCGTTTAAGAGTATATGGTCAGGCTGCACTACAAACAGCATCAGAGATGGTCTCCGAACGCTGCAGAGGGGCCCTGCTCATGCAGGGGCACCCTCTCACATAGGAACCATGCACTCTGCCTTTAGGATTGATAAGGCCTGCCTTAGGAGTGACTTATAGGTTTATATGTGTGTATGCATTTAGTGATATAGGTAACCTATACCACTGCAAGGGGTGCATGCACCACCTTACCCAGGCTGCAGTAGCAGACCTGTGGTGCCAGTTTGGATGGCCTACCAGGGGTGGCATAATACATGCTGCAGCCCCTGGCAGGCCTCTGAGGTACCTATGCCCTTGGTACATAGTATACCATATACTAGGGACTTACAAGGGCACTCCAGATCCCAATCAGTGATGTGCCTAAGGCACATGGAGACCCTTTTAAAGAGGAAACAGCTAGGCTGGGGTTCTGAATAGCAGGGCCCCAGCCAGACTAATGTCGAAAACCAGTGAAGTATCAGCAAAAAGTGGGGGTACCCCTGTGAAGCAGATCCTACTCTCCTACACAACCCCCCCCAAACGTAGGGACATTAAACTAACCTTGCCCAGTTAAGTCTTCATGTTCTAAGTGGAAATACCTAGAGAGTCCATCTGCATTCGCATGGTTACTCCCAGGCCTATGTTCCACTGTAAAGTCCATCCCCTGTAGGGAAATGGACCACCTAAGCAGTTTGGGGTTTTCACCCTTCATTTGTTTTAGCCATAAGAGGGGCTTATGGTCTGTCTGAACCAGGAAGTGTGTACCAAACAAGTATGGCCTCAACTTCTTCAGAGCCCAGACCACAGCAAAGGCCTCCTCTCTATGGCTGACCAACGTTTCTCTCTAGGGGTCAGCCTTCTGCTAATAAAAGCTACTGGCTGATCCTGACCTTCTTCATTCAATTGTGACAGTACAGCCCCTACCCCCAATTCAGATGCATCAGTTTGAACAATGAACTTCTTGGAGTAATCAGGACTCTGCAGAATTGGAGCAGTGCACATGGCCTGCTTGAGGTCATCAAATGCCTTTTGACAGCTAACTGTCCACTGAACCTTTTTGGGCATTTTCTTAGAAGTTAAGTCATTCAAGGGTGTCACTATTGATCCATACCCCTTGACAAATCTCCTATAGTACCCAGTCAGGCCTAAGAAGGCTCTCACCTGAGTCTGGGTAGTGGGAGCAGTCCAGTCCATGATGGTCTGGATCTTGCTCTGCAAAGGTTGAACCTGGCCTCCACCCACAAGGTGGCCCAGGTACACAACCTGACTCTGCCCTATCTGGCACTTAGTGGCCTTGATAGTCAGGCCTGCCTTTTGCAGGGCCTGTAAAACATTCCTGAGGTGGACCAGGTGATCCTCCCAGGTGGAGCTAAAGACAGCAATATCATCTAGATAAGCTGCACTATAGGCTTCCAGTCCTGTGAGAACTGTGTTCACCAACCTCTGAAAGTGGCAGGTGCATTTTTCAGACCAAAGGGCATCACCACAAATTGATAATGCCCACTAGGGGTCGAAAATGCTGTTTTGGGCTTTGCAGCATCAGCTAGTCTGATCTGCCAGTAGCCAGCTGTTAGGTCAAATGTGCTGAGATATTTGGCAGAGGCCAAAGTATCTATGAGCTCATCTGCCCTGGGTATTGGATGGGCATCAGTCCTAGTGACTGCATTGAGGCCTCTGTAGTCTACACAAAACCTCATCTCTCTTTTCCCACCACTGGTGTGAGGTTTAGGTACTAGGACTACTGGACTAGCCCAAGGGCTATCTGAGGGCTCAATCACTCCCAATTCCAACATCTTCTGGACTTCAGTCCTGATACAGTCCCTGACATGGTCAGGTTGCCTATAAATCTTGTTTTTAATAGGCAGACTGTCCCCAGTGTCCACTTCATGAGTGCACCAGGTGGTCTGACTGGGTGTCAGTGAAAACATATGTCTAAACTGATTGAGGACTTGCCTGCAATCAGTTTGTTGCTGGGTAGTGAGGCTGCCTGCCAAGGCTACACCATCAACTGACCCATCGTCAGGGTTCTGTGAGAGCAGGTCAGGGAGTGGGTCACTCTCTTCCTCCTGCCCTTCATCAGTAGCCATGAGCAAGCCCATGTCTGCCCTGTCCACATATGGCTTAAGTCTGTTGACATGGAGAACCCTTTGGGGACTCCTGGGTGTTCCCAGGTCTACTAAGTAAGTGACCTCACCCTTCTGCTCAACAATAGTGTGGGGTCCACTCCATTTGTCTTGGAGAGCTGCTGGGGCCACTGGCTCCAACACCCACACCTTCTGTCCTGGCTGGTAAACAGTCAGAACAGCTCTTTGGTCATGCCAGGCCTTCTGCAGTTCCTGGCTAGCCTCAAGGTTTTTGGTTGCCTTTTTCATGTACTCAGCCATCCTGGAGCGGAGACCAAGTACATAGTCCACTATATCTTGCTTTGGGGGCTTGAGAGGTAACTCCCATCCTTCCTTCACCAAGCACAGTGGACCCCTCACAGGGTGGCCAAACAGAAGTTCAAAAGGGCTGTAACCAACCCCCTTCTGAGGCACCTCCCTATATGCGAATAAAAGGCAGGGCAAGAGTATGTCCCATCTACGCCTAAGCTTTTCTGGGAGCCCTTTAATCATGCCCTTCAAGGTTTTGTTGAATCTCTCAACTAAACCATTGCATTGTGGGTGATAGGGTGTGGTGAACTTATAAGTAACTCCACACTCCTTCCACATTGCTTTTAAGTAACCAGACATGAAGTTTGCACCCCTGTCTGATACTACCTCCTTAGGAAAGCCCACTCTTGAGAAGATTCCCAGGAGGGCCCTTGCCACCACAGGTGCTGTAGTGGTCCTGAGGGGAATAGCTTCTGGGTACCTGGTGGCATGATCCACTACCACCAGGATAAACCTGTGCCCAGAGGCTGTTTGGGGATCCATGGGACCAACAATGTCAATCCCTACCCTCTCAAAGGGCACCCCCACCACAGGTAGTGGTATCAGGGGGCCTTTGTAGTGCCACCTGCTTTGCCACTGGCTTGGCAGGTTACACAGGAGCGACAAAACTCCTTACTGTCTTCAGACATGTGGGGCCAGTGAAAGTGAGGGACAATTCTGTCCCAAGTCTTGTTCTGGCCCAGGTGTCCTGCTAAGGGAATATCATGGGCTAGGGTCAATAGGAAGCCCCTGAACTTCAAAGGTATTACCAACCTCCTGGTAGCACCAGGCTTGGGGTCTCTACTCTCTGAGTACAGGAGTCCATCATCCCAATACACTGTATGGGGACCACTAGCTTTCCCAGCAGCCTCAGCAGCAGCTTGCTGTCTGAGGGGTTCAAGGGAGGGGCAGCTCTGCTGCTCCTGGCTCAGATCTGCCCTAGAAGGTCCCCCTGTCCCCAAGAACTCAACCTGTTCAGGTTCAAGTTCCTCTGGGACAGTTCCTTCTTCAGGGCTGAGATCATCCCCCTCAAGGGACTGATCTTCCTCCTGAGCCAAGGGGAAGGCACTGCCTTAACCCTACTACTCCTCCTCTTGGAAGGCACTTGGTCCATTCTTCCAGAATCCAAGGCCTGTTCAGTTTTAGACAGTTTAGCTTGTGACCTGGTCACAGCAAACACATCTGCAGGGATCCCCAGCATTTCTGCATGGGTCCTGAGCTCCACTTCTGCCCAAGCAGAAGTCTCTAAGTCATTGCCAAGCAAGCATTCGACTGGTAGGTTTGCACTTACCACAACCTTCTTAAGGCCAGTTACCCCTCCCCAGGAGAAGTTAACAACTGCCAGAGTATGGTCTGTTCTGACATTGCTAGCATTGGTCACTTGGTACATTTCACCAAGTATAACTTGCCCAGGTAGCACAAGGTCTTGTGTCACCATTGTGACACTTGCCCCTGTGTCCCTAAATGCCAAAGCCTCTCGTCCATTGATTAAAGGCTGTTGTCTGTACTTGCCCAGATTACTGGGACTCACAGTGGAGGTCACATCCATGCCTCCATCACAGACTAACACAGCCTGAGTCAGTTCCCTGACTAAGTCAGAGCCCAACTCAGTTCCCAGGGTGAACCCTACTAAACCCTTTGCTGGAGCACCTCCACCAACTGTACTAGGGGGAACAGGTGCCTTAGGGGCATTGGTGGGGGCTGGACTGGAGTCTTTGGACTTGGTGCAATCACTGGTCCAGTGGGTCTTTTGCTTACAGACCTTGCACCATGGTTTTCTTTGGCCTTTACCCTTGGTAGACTGGGAATCCCCACCAGAAGAAGATTTTTGGGGGCCTGATGAAGACTTTTGATCTTTACCCTTCTCCCCACCCTTGTCAGAGTTCTTAGCATCTTGCTTCTTGGTTTCCCCACCTTGGTTCTGTACCTTCTGCTTCACCCTGGTTCTGACCCATTTGTCTGCCTTCTTTCCCAATTCTTGGGGAGAGGTCAGATCAGAGTCAACCAGGTACTGATGCAACAGCTGGTTTTGACAGTTATTAAGAATCTGCTCCCTCATTATCAGATTATACAATCCTGAGAAGTCACACACCTTACTGCCCATCAACCAGCCTTCCAGAGCCTTGGCAGAACAATCCACATAGTCTACCCAGTCTTGAGTCTGTGCTTTTGGGTGTCTCTGAACTTCAACCTGTACTGTTCAGTGGTTAGGCCAAACCCATCAATAAGAGCACTCTTCAAGACCTTGTAATTATCAGCATCCTCCTCTCTAACAGTGAGGAGCTTGTCTCTACCTTTGTCAGCAAAGGAGAGCCACAAGATTGCTGCCCACTGCTCCTGAGGGACCTTCTGTACTTTACAGGCCCTCTCTAAAGCAGTTATCCATTTGTGGATGTCATCCCCACTCTGGTAGGGAGGGACAATCTTGCTCAGGTTCCTATGGTCATAGGACCTTTCCCTATCTCTAGGGACATGGCTGCCACCATGGGACTCTAGTCCCAACTTTCTTCTCTCTTTAAGGAGATCTAGGGATTCTCTATCTAAAGCCAATTGCTTCTTCCTGATCTCCAGTTGAGTTTCCTCATACTGGACCAGTCTCTTTCTTCTCTCATGAGAGGATTCCCTCCTGTGAGAAGAAACAGAGCTCCCTATTGAGGTGCCAGAGTGGTTAGACTCCTGAGAAGGAGACCTAGACTTTCTGAGCACACTCATAATCCTTCCTGGGGGGACAAAGGTGTGGTTCTCAAGATCCTCATCTTCATCTTCCCCAGAAGGGATTGGGTTTTCCAGGTCAGGGTCATTGTCACCCTCCTGGTCAGTTTCAGAGGGGGGCTGGGGGTAGTAGTACCCCTGGCCCCTTCCTCATCTGCTGGCCCACCCTCTGCTCCTACCCCTTCAGTCTCTGAAGACTTACTAAGATCATAAGCCACCAACAACTCCTGGAGGTGTTGGGTGGTGGGACTTTGGCCTGTCCTTAATTTCCTCACGTTACACAAAGCTCTCAGTTCCAAGAATGGGAGTGTGTCATACTTGGAGGGGGAAGCTCAAGGGCTTCCTGCAGGGCATCTCTAGATCCTGCTTTTAAAGACATTACTAGTGTGGTGTGGTGTATGCACTACCTACTCTAGTGTGGCCTACTAAACTCTCTTGAGTTGTAGAAAGGGTTGTGCTATCCCTTAACACACAACTCTAAGTTCAGTAGAACTTACTGATATTCTAAGCTTAAATTATATGTACCTTAGGTACCTTTAGTGGTTTTCAGTTGATCAATTCAATTGAGATTATCTGGTAAAACAATAGCAAGCTGGAATCCCACACGCTGCACACCAATGTGAGAAGTTGGCCTGGCATATGCTGTCCACTAATTATAGTGGGCACCTTGCACCAGTCCAAATCGACTCTTATGGTAGGTAGGTTAAAGACAACCTTATTGAAAGCTATCCTAGTGGTAGCTGTGGAGAGCAGCCTTCAGGCTAAGTCTTGAAGGAATGTAAAGCAGCTTGTTTTACCAGTCTATAATCTCTTGAGTGACCAAATGAAAGAGCACCACACCAGGTATATATTCAAAATATATGTATTTATTACTAAACACACCCCTCTAGTCTCTTTATGAGGCTAGAGTTCGAAGTACATAGGTTATAAGATCTTAAATCACAGTAATAGCACAAATACACGTTTGGGCCCTAGGGGCGTACCAAACCATATACCAATAAAGTGGTATGCGAACCACGACTGAACTAGACACTAGGCCTAGAGCCTCTAGAAGTGCTTGGACCACAAGGAACCACCCAAGGTAGTGACACAGGGGACCCACGGGAGACGCGTGCAGTGTAAATACACAACCGCGATACGCCGTTAACTTCTATGGAGAAAGTCGGGATCGGGAAAATAGAGGAAAGGGACACTTAGAAGAGGACTAGGACAAAACCCTTTGAGATCTAGGACTTTGAGGAGTCTCTACCCACGGGAGCACCGGAGTACTCGTGTTACCTCACCCAGGGAAGCCGGGTGCATAGGTGCCTTTCGGGGTCGGGTTTCGTCGTCGGTTCTTATGGCGATCTGCTGCAAAGTGCTGCTGGCGACCAGGAGAAAAGTGTCCGGGTGGATCCAAGAGTGGATCGGAGTTCTGAAGAACCTGAAAGCAGAGGGGACAGAGTCTGGGTCACTAGCCAGTGACCAGGAGGGCGATGGACAGATGCCCACCGATGTCGAGTGCTTCAAGTTCGTTGACGGTCGTCTTGACTCTTCAGCCACGAGGTCCGGGAGGCGTTGTCGGCGACCAGGAGCAGGATTCGGGCTGTTGCTCGATGTCTGTCGAGTGCAGAGGTGTCGGCGACCAGATTGGACCCAACAGGCCTTGGCAACGGCAAGTCTCGAGTAAGATGTAGATCGTCGATGATGCAGACCAGCAAGGTCTGGGGAACTCACCCAGCAAGGGTAAGTGAGGGCAGGCCTGGAGCAACCAGACTGCCAAGTAAAGAAAAGATTGGCCTTCGGTAAGGGCTACTAGCCAACGGGCTAGCGACCGCGAAGGAGCCTCGTGACGCCGCACGTGGAGCTGGCTTACAGGACACTCGTGGAGTGGGGGCCAGTGATCTTCGGTGCAGGTGGTGCTGGAGGCTAGGGCTACTCGGAGCCCAAAGCACGACTTCTTGGGAGACCCAGAAGATGGTGCACTTGCAAATGTGCTCGGTGTCCAGGGGTCACGGTCTCACGTTACCCACGATAGCCACGGGCCTCAGCTTTGCTGGGGACTCAGGGTAGCCTCGGGGAAGTCTGAGAATCCACCTCTGGTGATGCGATGACTTCGGCGTCCGACGGGAGCTTCAGTGATGCGAACCGGACAGATGCTTCTTTGGTGCCTGCCAAGCAGGGGAGTCACTCCTTGACCCCAAGGGAGATTCTTCAGTCCTCTAATCGTGAGTAGAGCGTCGAAGGTCCAGGATTCTGTTTCAGAGTTTCGTCCAGGTATAATCTAAAGTCCTAGGGACTGGGTTCCTACCTTTATTCTAAAAATAGGGGATGGACTACTCTGTGGCCCCACCTATGGTTGGGTCAGGGCAGAGGGGTGGCTACACCCCTTTCCCTTTGTCCAGTTCGCGCCAAAGCAGGGGCTGCAAGCCCCTGATCCGGTTTGAACTGGGGTATGCACAGGGACACCAAATGTGCCCCCAGTGCAGGACTTCAAAGCACCCGAAAGTGCTCCCGCCCAGCCCCAATACACATTGTCCTGTCTGGGGAGGTGGTCACACCTCCCTGGGACAGGAAACCTATTGTCCAGGCCTCCCCTGCCGGAGTTTCGTCCAGCAGCAGGAGGCCAGACTCGTGTCTGTGGCAGCAGCATCCATTTTGTGATGCCAGGCTCTGGAAAGAAGTTACCGGACTCGTCAGAGTTAACATGCCTTTCCCTCTAGAAGGGTGGAATGCTACCCCCGCCGCCAGGATTGGCGGGGGGTAGTATTCCAAGATGTTTGACACCAAACACGACATGTTTAGGTGCAGCCATTCCATAGTTAGCATTTTACCGCGAGGATATAATGCGTTTAAGAGTATATGGTCAGGCTGCACTACAAACAGCATCAGAGATGGTCTCCGAACGCTGCAGAGGGGCCCTGCTCATGCAGGGGCACCCTCTCACATAGGAACCATGCACTCTGCCTTTAGGATTGATAAGGCCTGCCTTAGGAGTGACTTATAGGTTTATATGTGTGTATGCATTTAGTGATATAGGTAACCTATACCACTGCAAGGGGTGCATGCACCACCTTACCCAGGCTGCAGTAGCAGACCTGTGGTGCCAGTTTGGATGGCCTACCAGGGGTGGCATAATACATGCTGCAGCCCCTGGCAGGCCTCTGAGGTACCTATGCCCTTGGTACATAGTATACCATATACTAGGGACTTACAAGGGCACTCCAGATCCCAATCAGTGATGTGCCTAAGGCACATGGAGACCCTTTTAAAGAGGAAACAGCTAGGCTGGGGTTCTGAATAGCAGGGCCCCAGCCAGACTAATGTCGAAAACCAGTGAAGTATCAGCAAAAAGTGGGGGTACCCCTGTGAAGCAGATCCTACTCTCCTACACACAGGTCTCTGGAACCGATGCATTGCCAGCTGCATGCCACATCCTCGACGCCCAGACTTCACATTGCAATCCCTGTCGATGGGATCCTCAACGACGCAACAGGACCTCGCACCGCCTTCTCACCGAATCTCGGACCAGACGCAACACTTCGACTGCACAATGCTTCTTCTCCTTAGATCCATGCAACGTTCCACAACCAGGATTTAAGGTACTTTGTTCAGTGGGCCTAACTGGGTCCCTGTAGCCAGCCCATGCTCCATTGCGGTCTGCCTGAACTTGTGAGTTTGTCCCAACCCAGTGTGACCATATATCCCTTGTTGGTGTTTTGTGCTTTTTGGTGCTAGTTTTCCCTAAAACATTAAAATTCAGTATCTCCAGTTTTTATGATTACATTTTTGTCGTTTTGGTCTTGTTTTATTTATTAAAATATACTTAATTTTTCTAAACCTTGTGTGGGATTACTTTATGTGGTGTTTTCACTGCGTTTACTGTTTGAAGTGTTGCACAAATACACATTGCCTCTAAGTTTATCCTGACTGCTCTATGCCAAACTACTGCAGTGTGAGCATACATTAATTTAGGGTTTGCTTGTGCCTTACTCTGACTACGATTGCGGTTGCTGCTTGACGAGTGCTCACATCCCAGTCAACCAACACCCCAATTTATAACATCCATCCACTCATTGATCTAGCCTTTCATCATTCCGGCCATTCTTTCACCAGCCATGCACATATTGTTTTCAACTTCCAAACATTAGTCCTTTCACCCTGACAATGCATCTTATATGTGTTTTGGCCTTCCTTGTTGACAGTTTCTTTCATCTTTTTATATGCCATTAATTTCACTTGTCCTTCCAGCCCTCACTCTCTCTCTCACACAGTCAGTGTATTGTGCATAGCATAGCCGGTTTATTGTGGGTAGTGTGCAAGGAAGAAAATGGGCCCCCAACTGTTATTTAAATGATCAATTACAGCAAAAATTAAAGTTCAATGGACTCCTTTAGCCTTTGAGCCTCTGCAACGGCTGCACCTATGTAAACTATGCCTCTGCAAACTATTTATCTATTTATCTTTCTTTCTCCCTTTTGGCCTCATTTTCTATGATTAGCTTTGCATCCTGGATCTCTGTTACAGTTTCCCATACGTAAACTGCAGACAGACAAGGCTCGTAAATAATTATATGTCAACTCCTCGCTCGCCTAAGCTGTGAAAGCGTGGGGTTCACTTCGCCACTGGCTCTGTATTTCACTGAATGGGCTGCTCTCAGGGCAGCCCTGAGTTCGTCGTTGCCCTGATGGCAGCTCATTCATTGTAATCGGGTGCACTATTGATGTTTCCGCCCGGCGCACCTGTTATATAATACCTGATACATAATACGGCCCCAGGAGTGCTTTGGTCAAAAATATAATGCTGCTCAGCATTTTTTGTTTGTTTTACAGAAACAAAACTTCAAAGGGGGATAGGTTTCTATAAAACAAAAATCAGTGGCCCTGATACGTTCGGAGTGTTCTCTTGGCACATAGAGGCCAGTGTTATTTTTTAGGTCTCGCCTGAGCCAGCGCATGCGCTGCTCTGGCGAGACTTTTAGTAAGTGGGCTTCAAAAAGCCAACCACAGCTTTTTGTGTGGCCTAGAGCGTGCGGTTACGCGCACAGTTACGAGCACAGGCGCCATCTGGCTTTCCTGTCTCGTCATGGCTCATTAACTCTCTCGTCATGGCTAATTAAACTTTCAATGCGCCACTCGCGGGACGCTGCATTCCTTTTTTTTTTTTCAACTTTCAGCGCGCCACTTTATCTCCCTTTTTTGGCTCTTTCCGATCCTCGGCGGCATCTCTTTTAGTGGCCTCTTTCTGTGCTTTTTTCCCTCCATCTCTGTACCGTACCTCGCCCTTTCCAGCTTTCTACTACCCACTCCCTATTCACCCCTCGTGCCCCCGTCTTCTTCTAACTCCTCTGTCCCAGTTGTCTAGTAGAAACTGTGATTTTGCACAGTGCCTCGAAGGGGAATGGTGTGAAGCTGCAAGCATTACATTGGAAAATGCCGAATATTGTGAATAAGATCCCAAAACAAGACTGACTATCTGACATCCAAGCAGGAGGGTGTGCGCGATCAATAGGATGCAGTGACCTCCCTCCTCTTTTTGAGGGAGCCTTAAACTAGGCCTCAATTGTAACTCATTACAAACAAATTGCACATTTAGCGAGCCCACTCCTTCAGTCAACAATGCGCTTTCAGGTGACCCGACTGGACTTTCTAACCCATACTTCCATTATGAACGCACATCATTTTTTATCACATTTTTACGTTTACACACAGCCGTGGCGACAACCCACCAAGCAGTGAATTACAACTCTAAAAACAAGGTTTGTGTATTGCGTTCAAGATAATGTGCCAAACACAATAAAAACACAACTGTATTGTCCTTGTCCTTGGTGAAAGGGAACTTAAGAATTCCCTCTCTCCAGAACACAAAGAGTAAAACCCAAGCACCCCCCACCCCCACCCCCAAAAGGCGAGGAAGGAAGACGGGCACTGAGGCGGGTCACTGCATTCATTCATTTATATTTGGCAGTGTTGTGTGTACTTCCTCACCTGCGGCTGCGGTGTGGCGCCCCCGGCTTCAACAAACCCCATCAGAATGGCAGCAAGCCTTCGGCCTCGTGCCCCTCACCCCCCTGTGGGCACAGGGTCTCTCCTCGCCTGGCTCCACGCGGCATTGCACCTGCGCCCTCCCCTTACAGAGACACCTGCAGAGGCCGCGCTTCCGCCCGGGTCTGGCTCTCACCGTCTCTGATTACCGCTGCTCCCTCTGGTCACCACTCCCTCTGCCCTCTTGGGGGCCGTCCTCGCTGACGCGCTGTACATCGATGTGTGGCAGGCACCTCACTGTCCCTTCTAGAAAGAGGTCTCTCCTTTCACGCTGCCTGTCTCTCTCTTGACAGTGTCTCATCTCTACCGCTGCCTGTTTGTCTCCTCTCATGGTCCCCGTCGTCTCATTCACCTTTCTTTAGTGTTCCTAGAGTACGCACCCCTCTCGTTTTCGCCCTCTCTCTGTAATATAAATTTGTGAAAGTATCTTTACACTCCCTGTATCTTATGTTCCCTCTTTCTCAGCCTCGAAGTTTCAGTCGCTCTTTCTCAAACAGTTGCCTGTTTCTTTCCCTGTCCCTTTCGCTCTCTCAGCCTCTATACGTCTCTCTTTATCACTTTCTCGACTCTGTTTGCACCGGTCCCTACACTCACCTGTCCACTCTTTAGACTCTCGGTCCCAGTTAAGCATCTGGTAGTTTGGCCATCACTTCTCTTTCTCTATACCTCTGCCTCATACTCTGAGCCCTCCTCTCACGCTCCTTGTGATCCTCTGCCTCTCTCTGGCTGTTTCACTTTTTATTCCCTCCATTATAACATTATTCTTCCCCCTCCATCAACAACATACTCTCTCCCATGCTGCAATTATTCCTTTTGTTGCCACAATGGAAGTTTTTCAACAGAATATGGATTACCCTGTCCCATGTCCTGTTCGCTTTTCTCTTGGTTCTCAGTCTTCTGTCTCTCCTCGGCCACCGTTCCACCTTCTTGTTGCTGTATCATTTACTGGCTCCTTACTCTGTGAACATAAGGCACATGAAAACACACCCAGCAGCGGCAGGTGCGGGTGCTCACCCCTCGCAACCAGGAAGCGTCCTCCTCCCTGGAGACCAGCTGACTGATTTGCAAGTTAAAGCCACCACCAGCCCACACGGGCTGCGAGAGGCAGCGGTTAAAGGGAACGCCTGGTTCAATATTCCGAGCCCGGGGTGAAAGCAAGACGTAACAACAATGAACAACCACCTTGAACAGTGTTTAGCCATGCAACACTTGATGTTGTTGCACCAAGGATATTGTGCTGGATAAGTAAACACTTATAAGGTCCCAAAGGCGAGACCTATTGGCTATGCCAATGCTTGTTTATGTATGCGAACACTATGCCTGTCATGGCAGTCGCTAACAGGATAAACAGCATCAGAAGACCTGAACCAAATGGGATTGGGCTTTTGAAGTTGTAAAGCTGGTGGCTGCGTGGCAGATGGGCCACCGGCACAGGGTTTGTGATCGCAGAGTCAGCTGAGGCTCCGCCTTTTGAAACTCAATGGTTTCTCCATCTCTAAATAGGATAGGGAAATTGTGAGTGGGGCGGTCTGGGTATCAGCTGGTTTTTAGAGGATTCCCTGGTAACTGCAACTCACTCTGTATTTATGTGGTATTTGTGTAGCATGAGCCAAGGTGGAAGGCAGTGGCAAAGTGCAGTACAGGTTCATAGGCAAAGATGCAATGCATAAGTACTTGGAGGTGTAGCTGGATTCTGAGAGGGGAGTCGGATTGTTGCTTTGTTAGGATGTACTGCTCTGTAAAGATGCGCGTCTTCAGCTCTTTCCGACATTGAGGCATGGTTAGATCTGTCCTGATGAATGCAGACGGGATTTCATTCCAGATCCTGCATGCAGACCATAAAGGTCTGTTGCCTTGTTGTTCTTTATAGCCCTCATTTGTCCCTAGCTGATTGTGTCCTGCCTGCTGGTGTGCCGAGAACCATCGCAGGTCCTTGTTGTGACCACTTTGTAGTTCATGCAACTGGTTCTGAAGATGATGCGGGCTGGCAACGATAGCCAGTGGAGTCATATTTCTTCAGGACCTTGATGAGGTACTCTGCGGAGCGGAGCATATCCTTAAGAAGGGCCAGTGTGGACTCTGGGAAGCCCAGAGTCAATAATTGGTCTAAATAGTTGGATAACAATTCAACAGAATGAATGGCATCATTTGTCTTTAATTTCATATTGTGCCACATAATATGTTTCTTGCTATATTATTTATTGTGTGGCATCACTTGCGTTTAATTGTATAATGTGCTACATAATTTCTTTCTGGCTATTTACTTTAAGGACCTGAAGACTCATTTTTCAGTAAAGGTAAAACCTCCACGCTGCTGAACTCTTTTAGGAGTGCTCCACTTTCCCAAGTGCTGTTTCTCCTGCACCCTGTCTCCTCCGCCAAACCATGCCCTATTCCCTAAACCTCCACTCTACAATGACTAGTTCCTCCATCCTCCCATCTGTACTATAGAGCCTTACACCCACCTGCTCAACTGTACTATAAACTTCCCTCCTGTACAATGCTCCATTGCTTTCTAGCTAGGTTTGCTTCTACAAAAGTCATACACTTACACACATACATACCGCACAATGTTATAATACATGGGAATCTGTAATCCCTGTATAAAAGCCTGTCTCTGATTGCTTTATAATTGGCGACTTGTGACACACTCAGTTGCTGATTAGAAAGAAAAGACGTCATAATTTGAGTATGTTATTACATTCGAGTTCTGGCCTCACAATGCCTGCTGCCAGAGCCAGCAGCCGAGGTGAAAGCCAGGTCAGGACACAGAGCATAAGTGAAGCAGCTGTTTAAAGCAACACAAAAAGAGGTTGCTTTTCTTTCTTCTGCTCTGTTTTTTAGCCTACAATGACAATCAGAGAGAACATGTTTATTTTTTGCACTCCTCAGATAGTTCGAGAAAAGCTAGAATCTTTCTACATGTATTTATACATTCCGAGCGAATGCAGTTTTTTTTAAACTAACTTCTATTGAACTGTTTCTAATATCTGTTTGCAACAAATAACTAACAGGTTTTTGATGTGTTTAATTTTGCACTAGAGGTTTTATTTTTATTCTTCGTGTTTGCAAACATGCTTGCTCTTTCATATGAAGGAGCTTTGTACCATGGTTTTAAGTGGTTTGTGGGAAAGATGATGGTGTGACCATGTAATATATGGGATAAAGTACCCCTAACATCCATGATAAGGATATTGCAAGTCACCTGAGAGTGCCATACCCTTATAAAAGAACTTAGTCTTCAGTATCATTCCTCTATATAGTTATGGAACTCCTCAGTGAATTGCAATATCCTTAAAATGTATGGCAGTGGGTACCTTATCCCTTATATGCTGCAAAATTCTAGTAGCTCTGATTATAAAGAGGTCACATTCGCACGGATAAGCCTCAATCTGCAATTCATGGGTAGTGCACAGGTGAGACAGTGAAGCATCTCCTGAGAGCCAGTGTCTGCTTCTCCTGACGGCAAATCCTCAGTGGCGGCATCGCCTGAGCTATTACCGCTCAAGCCTCCTCCTCCATCACAAGAAGCAGGAAAATGAATGACGGGGCTGTCTTCATATTTCCAATTTCAGGAATACAAAATTGCACTCATTTCCACTCTGTGGCACAAATTGAATAGATTATCGAAGACGTATAGGCATATTAATACCATTCATTTTGATTTGTAAACTCCTTCTTGTGGCCATGGCCCTGGGCATTTCCATATTCCATTTAGGCCAGGTTATCTGCAGAGGAAAACACAGGAAGATTATGGGGTGCCTTGATTGTTTTGGTCTGCATTCATTTATTTAATTTATTGAACATCTGGAAGCATCTCTTTCTCTGTGCTCGAAGAAACTTCAAGGACATGGATAAAAATAGCGATAAGCATTTGGTTGCCTCGTTCGCCACGCAACTCTACATAAATACCGTTAATAAATAAATAAAAATAAGTTATTGTTGTCTTCAAAAGTTTTGAAAAACATTCGCACTGGTTTTTAAAATGTAAGTCAAGGGAGTCAGTCACTCTTATTAAGCTCCTAAGTTTTTCTCTGTTTTGCAGTAGAACCTCTTTGTGTTCAGACATAAAAGCTGTAGAGAATTCTCCAAAGTCTTGGGGGCAGTGAAAGTGACATCACGCACACCTTGACCCTTTGTGACATTTTAGGAAGTGACATCTCATGACCTTTGACTCTGTTTACTTCGTAAGAAGTGGCATTGCAAAGACTTTGCCGCTAATTAAATCAAATCACATCACATGGATAAAATACTACATAAAAGTATAAACACTGTTCTATAACTTTGGAGTCTTACAGAAGGCAAGGGTAGCCACTGGTCTCTCATAAATAAAGTCCCTGCCGTCACAGAACATTAAAAGAAGCGCCTGGGGGTAGCAAGGAGACTTCACAGCTTTCAAACAGATTCATGAGAAAAAAAAAAAGGTTTTACAACTGAACACAGGCTGATCAGCCACAAAAAGGGTTATTTATTTGCAGACATGAATATTTTATTGCTAAGCCTTGCAAAACTCATGCCATACCTTTGCCAGAGCAAAACACATGGCAGTCATCCGAACAACGCTGTCAGACAAAAAAAGTTTTGACTAAAATTCACTTTACAACAAGAAGACCCTTAATTTAACTTTTTTATTTGAAATTGCTACATTTGCAAATCTTAAATATCGGCTAGAATTATCCTATAATTCCTGCAAGAGGCCTTGAAGAACTACATTACGGGTGGAGACCGATGCCGTTTACTAACTTAACTGGCTAACGCCGAAATCTCGCTCAGAGACCAACCGCGATAATTGGATCCCCTACTTATAAGGAGTCTGATGTTTGAAAAAATAGAGGTGGCTGCTCTGAGAGGGAGTGACTGATCTCCAACATTTACTGTGAAAAACACTTTGAAAGATTCGCTGACATTTTATTCGCCCTGAAGAAGTCCTTAGGGACGAAACGCGTTGGCTACGGTCGTGTGTTGTTTTAAGAAGATCATGAATAAAGAAAATTTATACAAGACCTGCTGAATGGATCTGAAATTTTGTTGAACTATACTGTCTTTCACTTTGAGTGGAGTGCTGGACCACTGTGTTTTATTTAGGCCTATGGCAATCAACCTGCTCCTTCTTTCACATACTTAAAAATATCTGTGTCTCCGGGCCCCACCCAGTGGAGTCAAAAGAAGCCCCCTTCAGTGGCGTAACTAAAGTTTAAGGGGCCCCCCAGCAATGTTCACGGAGGGGCCCCTGCTCCGGATTTTATCCGGAGCGCTCAGACCAGAGTCCTGTGCTGAGGGGGCCCCCCGCACCGCGGGGAATGCGGGGGCCTGTGTTACGCCCCTGGCCCCCTTTAGAAACCTAAACGCAAAAGCAGCTTCTTCTCCATAATTATTAAAGGCCCTCCCTTTGCCACAGAATGGCTGTCCATCAGTTTGTTGCTGGTCCCTGTGTGGCGGCGGAGGCACCCAAAGGTGCTGCACATTTACTGCAGAGGTACTTGAGATTCAAGATACAACTCATGTAAAATGAGTGTCCTGATAACAGCAGATCCACACGATTGAGATTTTATTCATATTTGTAAAGCGCGAACATACCACCCCTCAAGGGTTTCAAGGTGCTGAGGGCCGTCGGGGAGATTAAGTGAGCCATTGCCCAGAGTCACATGATGCTGAGCTGAGCTGCCACCAGCGCCGGGGATTGAACCGCTGCCCGCGCTCTGGAGTCAGACGCTCTGGCCGGTGTGCCACACCTCTAGGTGTCACTGAGGTGGCTATCCTTTTTTTTTTAAACTTGTTTTTATTAATCACTGCTTCCAGCTTATCCAGAACAAGGACATGCATGTACATTTTCAACATCTATAGCCCATATACATCCAATGCTTTTTAACATGACATCACATTGTTGTGCTCGATCTCACTACCCATGAGCCGAGTTACTCTCATTTTTAGCAGCAGTACAATTTCGTTAACGATAGGACCAACATCGTAAAACAACAGAGGAACAACAATAATCATAATAGGGAATCTAGATTCCACCTCCCCCCCCCCTTTTCCAACCCCCACCTCCATCTCTCCACCCTCGTGGCAGCGACAGACAGGCGGCACAGTACGTCTGACATAGGTAAAAAACTAGCGGTGCACTCATAACTTGTTTGTGAGTCATGTGTTCATGGTGTGAGAGCGCGTGTGCTGCAGCATTGCATCGGCAGGTGTTGGAGTAAGCCCAGTGCTCGGCGAGCTATGTGTGCTCTCATTCTCACTCTCATTCGTTGCTGTGGACACTTCAGTCAACATTTGTCCCCATTCTAGGAGATCACTCTCTGCATTCTCATTGGTCCGTACTGCTCTGAGGCAATATTCCTTGGCTACCCCCCACTCCTGCAGGTTATTCCTCCATTTTTTCCACGTGGGTGGTGCTGAGTGTATCCAGTGGATCGCTATCCGCCGTTTCGCCAGGACCAGTCCTAGTAGCGCAAACTTATAGCGCATCCTAGTCCCTTTCTTGGGCGTCGGAAGCACACCCAGAATACAGCGTTTTATGGAAGTGTCGATTCGCACCGCCGTGGCTGTGCTAAGGGACAGCACCACCTGGTGCCAGTACCGTTGTAGGCGCGGACAATTCCAGAGGTGGCTATCCTTGAACACACCATGCTGTGGTGTAACACAGGACCCCGCAGTCGCAGCGGTGCGTGGGGCCCCCAAGCTCCAGGGGGCATCCTCAGTACAGTACTCTGGCCAGAGATCTCCCAATTGAGTCAGGAGGGGTCCTTCCACGTACCTTGCAGGGGGGCCCCCTTAAGTTTCGTTACCCAGGTGACACCATTAGTCTACTATAGCAAGAACCCAATGTGGAGCATCGGTGATATTCAATCTCAGACTCCGAGTAGACTCCCACGAGGTGCCCCCGCAAACCACTCATTGCTTGCCAATAGCCTTCAGTCCACTGCAGACCCCACTAGGAAGTCCACGTAGCAGGCACCAACTTCTTAACAGCAAGGAGACCGAATACAAACCCTGCCACAGCACCACTTCCAACCCTGCTCCAGTAACCCCACAGAGGACACTCCTTCTTAGGATCAGCCACCTACTTAAGAAACTGCCGTCACTCAACACCCACACCACCACCAGTCAGCAGTCAACTTGCTTTCAGGAACAGATGAAAAACATGGCTGTTTCCACTAGTTCCCTGAGCCTTTGCCACCGTACAGTGTCACACTAAGCACAAATGACACCGCCCCACGTGCCACATGAGACCAACACATCTGTCCACAAAAACACTCAACCTGTACAAAACATACTTCCCCTCTGACAACTCTCATTCCCAAGAGAGCAGGTGAATGGCACGGTGTGCTTCACAAACAGCCCCCAGCATTGCATCCTGTTGTGCTCTGTTCTGTTACATTCCGGTATGGACAGGAAGTATGCATTATCTATATTTTGTGTTGTGTGGTTCGAATGTTGTGTTGCATGTGGCTGAGGCTGCTCAGAACACGCAGAGGGAAGACATGTTAATGAGCTGTACGTCACATACAAGGGTCAATGGGATGATATATGTAAATAAATGAAAAAGACGAGCCGTTCGTTTACTATTAAAATTGTATTCTTTTTTACATTCTGTTGATATTTGCGTATTTCGCCTGTAGAGATTGCAGTTAAATGACATATCCTTGCAACTGAACCCTGATACCGCAATTCATTAGAGGGCAACGTAGATTTATGTGCATACACAGAAATCTTTCACAGATAACCCATTTTTCACTAGTGATCAGAGTTAATCGCATGCAGGTGATGATTCATAGAAACCAATCTAATTAGTTATGTTAATGATATGCGTGTGCTACTAAACTGCTGCTCTTGGGTGAATTATTGCTTTCATAATGTAAGACATCTGTGTGCTTATTTTAACATGCGTGCCTTTTTTGTACCATTCTGGGCCATCCATCCATTGCTGTGTATTGTTGTTTGGTTGGGTAAGGTTAGTAGTGAGTTGTTAAGTGCCTAGTAGTGATTCCTGATGGTTAACATGTAGATCTAATGAGTTTGAGCCTGTTGAAGGTCTTTGCAGGGTGTTCTGTGTATGGGTGGGAGTTTGCTGGTTTTACATGGGGTCAGTACCTCATTGCACGGTGTGGGCAGATTGATTTCAGGGCCTCATCACTAGCTGGGTAAAAAGCTGTAATGCAGTTCTGTGCACAGGATGGTTGTGTGTGCTAGTTATATCTGACTGCTTCTATGATGCATGTGGGTGTAGTGCGTGGAGGGCTGTGGCTTTGGTGCAATGTTGTGCATATGAGGCTGTCAAGGGGGCTTTCTAGATTGTGTTCTATTTCAAAGGTGCAAATCAAGCCTGTTAGCACTTGGGTACCAGACCAGCAGGGTCATATCACACACCTGATATTGTTTTACCCTCAGGTTTATCAGTCTATCAAGCTTGACAGAAACAATTACAAATGACTCAACTTTGATATCTATCGACCTGATATGGCGTGTTGTCATGTTTAATATCTATTGAGTTGTTTCAGCAATTAAATGTGAACCTCGATCAATAGCTCAGGATATCTAAATGTTTCACCCTATCAGACCTACTGCAAAGCACTATCTCTTCGCATTAGTGCACGTGCAACATTGATCCACTGTATGATGTACATTTTTAATATAGTGTTATGGAGTTATGATAACATTAAGTGTGAATCCCTAAGGAGGCGGCGTCAGTCCAACGGTCTTCATTGTCTGTGGTGTCACTCTGTTACTACAAAGTCTTTTGGAATTTTATATTTTATTTTCCCAAGCAAATGTTTTGGCAAAACACATGCACTCTCTCGTACCTACATGAATGGTGACGCTTCATACTCTTTTTGTTCCCCCTTGATTCCTTTCACATTTTTCAGATGTCTCACAAAATGCTGGTGTTTTTTGGTATAAAAACTACTTTTCATCTCCAAAAAGACTGTGTTGTATATTTGTATTTATACGTATGGACCTAGCTCCAAAATGCAACGAAACGCTGTATAGTGACGTTCAACACAAATTGTACCCCATGAGGCTATTCACGAAGTCATTTTGCATATGTAAATTAGTATTCCTGTAGAACTCTTTTACGTACTCATCCATGCCTTTATGATTAACCACAGAACATTAAAAATGGAAATGAAATACAAATATACAGGAATAGTCCTATACATGAGTGCACATGGAACAAAACTGTGCCCTCTTTGCAGTTTTACTAATGTGGTTTGATGTTCTAGGCCGAGTAGTAACGGAGCACTTCCGGAGTACTTCTCACGGTACTCATAAATCAGATGTCCTACGAAAGCTAAGGGCCTCCTGCAAGGCAGTGGTGTAACTAAACTTGAGGGGGGTCCCCCTGCAAAGAACATGGAAGGGCCCCCCTCCGGACTCACTCAGAAGCTCTCAGGCCAGGTTACTGTGCTGAGGGGGGCCCTGGAGCTCGGGCTCCCCCACTGCGGGGCTGTGGGGACCTTTGTTACGCCACTGCTGCAAGGTACATGGAGTATCCCCCTCCTGACCCAATCAGGAGGTCTCAGGCTAGGGTACGGTGCTGAGGTGGCCCCCTGCAGCTTGGGCACCGTGCAACTCGTCCGCACCGGACTGGGAATACAAACCAGCCCTGTCCATTCAGTAAGACCTGCCCCGGGGTAGGGGGAGGGGCTGGAGGTGCTAGTGTAGTGAGAAGCACTGCTGCTGCTTTTGTTACAGGGGGCCGACATTGCAGCACTGCTGCAAAACCGCCCCCAGTAAAGAAAACGGCCCCCACCACTCAAAAATCAGCCCCCACCATTCCGGCCAACCGGGAAAACGCAGGGTGCCCACTACGGCCAGCCCGGCCCTGACTGTGTCTATGTTACGCCACTGTCATAAAGGTTTTGGTGAACCAGCTCCCCTGAGTACCAGTGAGAAGGACAAGGGACAGTTACATGAGCAGTTCCCATGGGTTTGAATTGAGTTAGACAAATATGTTCTGTGAAAATGTCTGGAAAATGTAAAAGCTTGAATGAGGATACTGTGGCAGATGCTAAACAGGGTGTAAGTAGGCATTTTGGTCACTGCTTGTACTAGTGGGAGTAAAAGACGGGTGTAGTTATCTCTGCTGCATCAAGTTCAGTGGCACCGGGCGCACAGGAGGGAGGGGGCTCAGCCTGCCCTGCTGTAGTTCTTTTAGTGGCTGCCCGTTCACATCGGTTGCCTGTGGCTTCCTTCTGTGTTTACTCTTTGGAGTGCTGGGTGGGTTGAGGGGGAGTGCGAGATGAGGGAGAAATGGAGAAGAGAGAGGAAAGAGGAAAGGAATAAAAGACAAGGAGTGGGTGAACAATACAAAGGCGAGAAGGAGAGGAAAAGGTGGCAGGATTGGAGAAGGCATCTTGATGAGTCTAAGAGAGGATAAGAACGAGCAAAAGAGTCAGTGGGAGAGGAAAAGAAAGGGGCCAGAAATAAAGATGGCAGGGAGAGAAGGGAGGAAGAAGATAGGGAGGAGTGAGTGAAAGAGAGAGAGAGGTGGGGAAAGCAGAGAAAAGGAGATTAGTGGAGAGGTGGAAGGAGAGAATAAAGAACCCGGAGACCTGAATGTTTAAATTCATGAGGCCACTGAGATTACGCCATTTTTTTGAAAACGTGGTTCCTACTAAGGAGACAGTAGAAGACACAGAATATCAGGAATTCAAGAGCAAAAGCATATTCATTCCTCCATCATCACATAGAATGTTGATTCTGTCATGTAGTTCCTATATTACCCATACAGGACCTGCACGTTCGGATAACATAAACTCTGG
Source organism: Calotriton arnoldi (assembly GCA_963921515.1). Classification (NCBI taxonomy): domain Eukaryota; kingdom Metazoa; phylum Chordata; class Amphibia; order Caudata; family Salamandridae; genus Calotriton; species Calotriton arnoldi. The sequence continues at coordinate 503,516 of CAWUFW010008522.1, forward strand.
GTTTGGTGGCAGACGGATTCTGAGCACCCCCACGAGAATGTTAGCCTGTTTGCATAAGCTAGCTCACAGTGCCACTAGTGTCTCCTCTTATCGGGGAGAGATTAGTTTCTGGCAACCTCAGAACATGACAACCCTGATCCCTCAAGATCGTGGAAACAATGTACTACTTTTCGCTCAGTCACTCGTGCTCATTTAGTTTATCTCAGAGGTACACAGAATAAACAGTCTGGGCGTTTCAATAAGGATTTATTGAACAGTTGTTATTCTCGTGTAAAATATATGAGCTGCAACAACCATTAGACAGTAGCAGAGATATATGATTAGCAGTACTATGAATATAAATGGATAGTACAGTTCTACCATCTTGCACTATGCATGAATAAATACATGAATATAAAATGCATTGATAAAAGAAAGTGCGTACTCCTACGATGCCTATCTAGATGTACCTAAGTGTACCTAGCATGTGAGTAGGTGTGAAGCCAGGAGTCCCTCTAGGATTTAGTCGAACCCCATTACCTGAAGTGAGAATGTAGGAGCCCGTCTTGGTCTCGAGCTGGACACCCCGCGAGGGATGTTCAGACCACTGTCAGCTGGAGCGTCTGCATGCAGGAGCCTCAGCGTCTCTGGTCAGTGTGTCGGCCTGGAAGTCTCGGTTCCCTCTGACTAACACTAGCAAGAGGTGTTATCTTTATACAGAAAGTATCCAGGGCTCCTTTGTCCCTTGTTGCTTGTATTAGCCATTGTTGGATTTGAGGATGACGTATGGGATGAACCGTGTACGTAGATGTGGGGAGGAAGGTGGTGTAGCCCCAGCCTGGTTTCTAAGAACCCTTATGAATATCCATTCATACTGTGTGAGTCTATTGATGGAGTTATAGGACTCTATTGTTCAGGAGACACCCTCCTTCTGCACCCAGGACTAGAACTAGGTAAAGGTTCAATCCTAAAAGGCTCATTACAGTGTAGTGTTGGGGAGGTAATGTAGGTGAAGGGGTATGATGTTTCCCGGGCCTACATTAGGGCACCTATATGAAACATAACACCCACTCCTCTTCCGAACAGTCAACAATGATAAAAATACTAGTGGACTATTCTTTTTACTAGATAGTAGTGCAAAGAACATTTTCAAAAGAGCTTCGTTAAAATTGTGTTTTAAAATTTTTAAAAACAGTTTAAAAAAAGGGTAAAAATTAAACATCTTGCTAGGAAAATTAGTTGTTTGGAATTGTCACTTAAGCCACTGTCCTAATTGAGTTTGTTTATATAAGTTGAATGTCTACAAGCGGCAAAAGGCCTTGCTTTTCAGCGAGAGAGTGTAAATTTTCAGGAAGTGTTCCAATTTTAGTTAATTTTGGAGAAAATGAAAATCCGATTTCTTTCACAGCACACGATGAGCCAATTACAGATTAAATGTCCTGACTGGGAGACGCAACATCATCGCTGCTTGCTGCTGCAGGGAACGGTCCTTGTAACACCTCACAGAGCACGTCAATTGAGCACAGATGATATTCAGTACTGTCAATAGCTGGTGTAGAGGCAGCCGTTGCTGTAGTCGATACCTCGGTGCTAGTGGTGGAGCTAAAGCTAACCCCAGTTGTAAAAGGCACCTGCGGATTCTCGAGGAATGCAGCCATCAAGAATGGAATACGCTGGGGACATTGCCGAGCATGGGCCCTCAAGGGTTCCAGCCTGGTATTCAAGTCCGCAGGCATGTCCGTCGCAGGTGTCAGACAGAGGTCCAACACGCATTCTTCACCGCAAAACAGGCATCGAAGAACAGGTAGGATGCAGTCCATCCAGACTGGTCTAAACGATAGGAACCATGAGGCGCTTAGTTCCCTCAGGCGAGGTGTGCCCAGATGTTGTACCATGCGTTCACGGTATTTCCGCTCCAGGAGCACTTTTGCCATTTCGTTGGTAATTGGGCCATCCATTTTGTAGTAGGTAAATGACAATCAGGACTCCCGCTATTGATAGCAGGATCAGAGGTAGACCTCCCAAAATGCTGCCAAATACGGAGTGTATAAAGTTTGGGGTAACTCCGAGAATTGTCTGAAAGGTGCTAAGAAGTCCTGACCCTATGGTCTTAAATAGGTGTACAATACCACTCGTATCAGACATATTAAAGATACGACCCACCATTTCTGCGAAATGAATGGGGCAGTTTGTACGTATAAGTGCCTGTATCTCAGTCGAGGTCCTTGCGATTTGAAGATCAAAGGTCTCTCGAGCGGAGGTTAAGGGTACGGTCTGCTGTAAAAGCATGGCTTTCAGTCTGCTCAAAGTATCAATTTGTATAAAGGAAACATTCAACGAAGGCCATAACGGTGCCTCCCTGACTGTACTTGTTGGAGGAAACAATACTTGCAAACAGCAAGTAACCCTGGAGTTCACAGTGACCAGATAGGCAATGCCTGGAAGCATACCACAGCAACCTTGATCGTTCAGCATCAAGTAACTCCCATTTGAGAGCAGCTCAAATACCGGTTTGATCACGGCAGCTGGAGTCCCTTTCTTGTGGCAGGACAAGTTTGCTATCAAACCATTACACGCTCCGTGCAATGTAATGTCCCGGCACATGAGAGAACCGCTCAAAGCGTTCTTGCAGTTAGTACCACTTAGAAACACTTCTCGATCCCCGCTCCAGCATCGAAATCTATATGGTAAATCCCAGGATTCCTTAATGTATTCCTTACCCAATGTTTTATATTTGCCCGCCTGCCTTTGTTCGAGGCAATATTGAAACTGAAAAGTAGTAACCGGTGAAGCTTTGTGGCCATGGATTAGCCATTCAGTAGACGGAGCTTCCGCTACTGTAAATGGTAGTAGGTCCAGTTTTTCAATACACAACATTGTATATTTAGCTCCCCTTTGTGCCATTTCAACCTGTTTATCTGTTAGATTTATATTCAGAAAACAGAGACGTACTGTTTATAAAACGCCAAGGCACAAAGCTTGCACGCAAAGATTGCAGCGTCCAGCTCAATGACATGATAGAACGTAATTGAGATTGCCTGTGTTGTAGTATGGCCAAATCTTGTTCTAGGATATCTATCGCAGAAGACACAATGTTGCCCGAAGAATGTATTCTGGAGGACAAAGTTGTTAACCCATTGTCTACCACAGCCAACGATTTTTCTAAGTTAATACGGTCTATTTCCCGTATTCTCTCTGCGGCCATTTGTTGTGATATTTTCCACACTTAATTTATGATGTTGTTTCCTGGGACCTTGTAAAAAATCCCTAAGATCCATGTCTTGTGAGAGTACGGTCAAGTGTTGTTTCACTACCTTTAGTGTTGAGGTTTCTAGCCAATCAAGGCACAACTTCCCAACACTGTAGGATGTCACTACCCCTGGATGTTCTCTTTGTACATAACGTGGGTCTGGCCTGTGGATACTGTACCCTTCGGTAATACCCAAGAATCGTTTATGACATATGTTTGTGTCTAAGGGCCAAACCACTTATTTTTCCCAATTTGGGTCTGATCTATTGTACTTTAAAATGTCATCTACTGTTGCCCCTTCCTGTGAAGTCGAATTTTGCCACCCTCCCATCTGTGATGGTGTTGGAAATCGAGGTGTGTTCAAGTCCTTGACCTTGGCTAATCCAAGACAGGATGTCTGTTGCACAGTTTCATTTAGAAATATCATCTGCTGTGGAATGAGGCATGCTCTAAATAGTGCTTCTGTTCCCTGGACTTGCCAGTCCCTAGAGCCCCAGACTGATTTTAAGTCTGTTGTGTCCTTCCATAGGTCAAAATCCTGTTCAGACAGTTGGGCAATAAAGGAAGCAGAGTAAATCTGTTTGGTGTTTGTCAACATAATTTTCAGTGCTGATGTTGGTGTAACCTTATAATAGTATGAGGGTGGGACAGTGGTGTTAAAACCTGAAAAATATGAACATTTCTGTGCAAATGTCTGCGAACCACCTTTTGGTGGTGTAGGGCAATGTTCCCACTGATGGTACTCAAACACATTTCTAGGCGATATAGATTTGTGCAGGAAATGAGGACCATAATGTTGGTAACAGTACAAAGTGTCATAGTCTGAATTACTTTCTAACATTTCAGTGTGCGGAAATGCAGCAGTTTTTTCTAAATCAGACAACATGTTATTAACAGTTTCAGTGTCCCAATCATCAGAAAATGTACTGGAGGTAATGATATCACTTAATGAAATTTTAAATAAATGAGGAATTTTTAAAAGTTCAGTCGGACCGAATATTTCAAAATCAACCTTGTCCCAAACTCTACCATCTGGTATAGGAACCGCTGTGATATTTACTGATAACAAGTCTCTCTGTTCACAATGAGACGATTGATGTGGTTTTAAATTCAAATAGACTTTCGGAGCTATAGAGCTTTCCTGAAGATATTGTCCATTAATAAGCATGCTAAAAGTTATAACTAAGCCTAGCCAGAAAAGAAAAAATAGAATCCCAGTAATTACCCAAAGTTCAATCCAAGGCGATACCAGGTACGTCTTTTTAAGAAAGTTCACAAAGTCTTTGGCTTGCTCACAATGCCTATGCACACGCTACAATATTCATTTGACAGTTCAAGTGAGTACACATGAGAAAGCACGAGAAACTCTTGTGTGATGTTTCTCCTTATTTATTCGAACACGGGGTCCAGCCAACACGTGTTTCGTCCAAAGGGAAGTGACCCTGGACTTCTTCAGAGCTGATATGACAAGAAAATTAGCTGAGACCTAATAGCCAGTGATAATTCCAACCCGGCCGGTCATGCGTGATGCTATAGGAATTTTTATAAGTGAGACCAGGTCATTCTAAAAGCCGGTAAACAGTCCAGACCGGTAGATCAATTGACACGCTCCAATAATTGTTATGAGGTATTGGCACCAAATCTTAAAGCGAGTACGCTACAATCCTGATTCAAAGACTCCTGGGAGCGCGTAACAATTATTGGACTTTCCCTTTGGACGAAACACGTGTTGGCTGGACCCCGTGTTCGAATAAATAAGAAGAAACATCACACAAGATTTTCTCGTGCTTTCTCATGTGTACTCACTTGAACTGTCAAATGAATATTGTAGCGTGTGCATAGGCATTGTGTGCTTTACTGGGACCTCGGTCCACTTCTCAAGGGGTTTTATTGTGGTTTTTTCCCCCGCCTTGTGCACCGCAAAGATAGCTATACAAAGTACTGGGCGTTACTAAGCGCGCGCCACTGACCCACTGTGTTTAAACCGCCACCTTCGCTATTGTCTTTCGCTTGCTGTTTACGTGATTTTTGGGCTGGCGTCGTTTCCAGTTCACTTAGATCTAAAGAAAACGTATCAAAATTCATGAAGTAGCCAGAAGCAGTTCGATCAATTGTAGGAATTGCATCGGGATTTGTTGAAATCGCATTTTGCTCTCGTCAAGGCATGTTGATGTAGACGTCTGTATTCGGTCTGATTGCAACTTGAGTGTTGTTTTGAGTTTCATTTTGTAGATGAACTTCGGGTTCAAGGGGAACGAGTTCAATAGCATTGTTGCTTAGTCCTTCATTCCTCACAGGAGGCTCTTCAAATGTGATAAGTTTTTCTGTTTGAACTTCTTGGATTGTAGCGAGAGGAGGGCGTTTGCTACTGTGGAGTCCACGAGGCCTACTGTTCAGTATCGGCCACATAGTGTGGTTTGAATAAGTCGATTGAGACAAATCTTTTCTCCTTTTTCCCGGCAAGAGGCAGCAAAAGAACAGTTTGTGTTCCTTGAATTGCTAGGACAGGTACAGGCTTTCTGTATGATGGTCCGAATACTTTTTTGTCTGCTATTTTCTCTCTGACCAGATCCCCGATCTTTGGGATCCAGACAGGTCTTGCTGTGTTTGCCTTGACATCCCCAGTGGCGGTCTGTTTCTGGACAGCGTTGCTTTGTTGTGTCCTGGATTCATTTAGATCCTGTAAAACAGCCAAACGATCATGGATATCAAATGGTTTCTCATTCGCCACTGTGCCTTCATACTCAAGATCAGCTACCCACATTCTTGTCCCAAATAGGACCTCATATGGAGTGACACCCCCTAGAGAGTTTCTTGGCTGGTTATTAAGTGCTCTTGGGACCCCATAAAGGTGACTGACCCAACTACCGCCCTTGCCTAATACCCTAGCTGTTAAAGATTGCTTTAAGTCCCGGTTTTTCCTCTCCACAACCAAATTTCCCTCAGGATGGTACGGAGAGGAGTACCGCAGTGCAACGCCCATACTTTTCATGGCCTCTTTGTAAGCCCGAGAGCTAAACGCCGGACCACGGTCAGAATGTAACGTGCCAACTGCGTATGTCCTGATAAAGACTCGCAAATCTTTTATAACAGTTCGAGCGTCAGCCGAGCGCTCAGGCCAAACCCATAGGAATCTTGAGCAGGAATCCACTGCAACCATGATATACTTGTAAGCCCCATCAGATTGTAAGGGGCTGCAGTGGTCCAGATACACACATGCGAGAGGTTTGTCAGATATAAGTAATGGTGTCTGCGCCGGGCGTGTTCTGGTGAAGCCTTTCATCTGCTGGCAGATGTCGCATTTCAAGACATAGTCTTTAGTTTGCTTTGTTAGACCGGGCCACCAATAGTGCTGTTTCAACAATGAAATGGTCGCTGTAACGCCTGTATGTGCAGAGCCCAAACCCTTGTGTGCTGCTAAAATTAAACCTTGCCTACGATCCATATTTGGTATTACTCTGTTCCCCACTCCAGGAATCTGAGCACATGGAATGTTGTTTTCATCTAACTTGTAGGAGTACTTGAGTGGAAATTTCTTTGGTACTGCACTGCTGTTTTTGCTTGAAGCAATAACAGCCACCATAATCTCACTGTCTATTCTCGTTTTCGAACGAGTGATTGCAGCTACGGAAGCTGTTCGCACAGCCCCCTTTGCGGCTTCATCAGCCAATGAATTCCCTTCAACGTGAATGCCATCACGCTGATGACTCAGTGTGTGTATCACGTGAACCCTTGGTAGGTCGTTTTTCAACTCCACTACCTGTTCCCATAGCATTTTATGCTTAATTGTGCCACGTTTTGCATCTTTAAACCCGTTTAGTTCCCAATTATGTGGATACTTATTGTATGACTGCACACAGTAAAAGGAATCACACACAATTTGTGTGGGGAATTCGTGATCCGTATTTACAAGTGTCAGTATCAGTGCTTTTAACTCTGCCAACTGAGCCGTGCAGTCTCCTAGAGATTGCATTTTGATGCAACTTGGATGGAACTTTCCATCCCGCATGCGACCTTTAACGATTGCACACGCTGCGCTGTGTTGTTGCTTACTCCCTATGGCCGGTTGAGCAGATCCGTCAGTGTAAATAATATATTCATACTGATCGAGAGGCAATATTTCATTAGGTAGAGGATATTCTTGTTCGTATTGCAGAAATGCTTGTGTTTTTAGACTTGGATCAGTAAGAGAATTAGCCCATTGTATCCATCTTGGATGTAAGGCTTTTGCATTCGCAATGCTAGCCTTTGTAACAGCTTCTAAAGCTGGTACTGGGGTCACGATAATTATGCGTTTCCCCTGAGCCAGTGCTCTTTCTCTTGCTACAGCAGTCTGAACTGCTGTCAGGATTGTTTCTATTGAAGTAAAACGCATTTCTGCGTTTGTGTATAGGTGTAATTTGTATGCGTTCGGTACTGTTTCGCCTTCATTGAAGATTAAGTAAGTGTCCCCCTATTGACCCGCTATTATACGGATCACCAAGTTGTGTGCGTTTACGCGTGTCTGTAAGTGTTTGGAAGCAATCGTGTCTTCTTGTAATGAACGTAGGATATTTGAATGTTCCTGTGTCCAATGTTTGAATGAAAAGTCAGGTTTTATTAATTCGTAGAAAGGTTTTACTTTTTCTGCGTAATCTAAAATGTATGTTCTGCTGAAATTTAGGAATCCCAGTATTGATTGTAGATTTTTTAATGATTTTGGAGGCTGGAGCAGTGCACACTTTTCTAAAAAGTTAGCTGCCAGGCTTTTCCCTTCACTTGAAAGCTCGTATCCTAAAAACAGGACATTGAGGTGGGCTATTTTAGATTTTTTAAAATTAAATTTATAGCCCTCAGAGGCGAATCCCATTATAATGGTGCTCACCCTGGTCAAGTGTTTTTTTAAGTCATCGTCCGTCAGTTAAATATCATCCACATAGGACAATGCTTCTTCATCAAAAGTTTGGAGTAACTCTGTTACTCTTGATGAGAAGACCCCTGGGCTGTTCTTATACCCCTGGGGGAGACAACAAAATTGCCGCTGGGACCCCAACGCTGAGAATGCAGTCAAATACCTGCTTTCAGGTGCTATATTTTGGCAAAAAAATCCATTTGAGATATCAAGTGTTGTTTTGTATTTTTTCCGCACAATGTTATTCATTAGTGCGGCACTGTGTGCGTTTTGGAAAGCGAATGTCTTTGTGCATGAGTTTAAATGTCTGTAATCGAAGACTAGACGATATGTGTTGTCCGGTTTTGCTACAGGAAACAAAGGGTTCATTGGTGAGGTGCATGTTTCAATCACCCCTTGGTATTCAAGTTGATCTAAGATCTCCCTGACCTGTTTTTTAGCTTCTTGCTTTATTGGATATTGCCTTTGAGTATTTGGTGAAACTTTTAACTGGGTCACGTGGTGGGTTGAAATCTCATCCCAACTGGCATGATTTTTGTATAGTGCTGGAGCTAGGGCAACCGCCCACTCCTGTGCATATGCATGTTTAAGGTGTATGGGAACGAGGTTGGAGAATGATAGAAAAATTACAGTTTCTCCCCTGGGGCACTCCATAACAAATGTTGGCGGCCAATCTTGTTCTGCTAATAGGATGTCATAACCAGATGACAGATTTTCCCAAAAGAGACCTTTTACTTTCCTGGGCTTGTCCCCCTCCATTTGGAGTGTTAACTTATGTGGGACGCTCACCCTGGTGTCTAGTGTTTCCACTGTGATGTAATCATTCAAGTCCGCTGTCACCAGTAATTCCTTCAGGTTCTGGCAAGCTATTGTTACTTCTGCCGCACTGTCTAGCATCGTCAGAGCCCATTCCCCGTTCAGAAGCTGCGTCCTCAGGTTTCAGGGCCTGTCTGATCTTTATGCCTGCAACTTTCTTCTTCTTAAAATGCGGTTTTGATTTTGGTTTTTCTTCTTTTTTGGAAGTATAATCTTGAGCGTGCTGCTTGTCTCTGGACTTTGTACGCTCCTCTTTGTGTTCTGACCGTCCTTCTCTCTTGGTGTTTTTTGTCGAGCCCTGAAAGGAACGAGAGGAACGTGTATCAGTATCCTGATACCTGTCAGGTTTCCTAATATTATCCCTATTCCTGAGGTTATACCTCTTTTCAGAGGGCTCCTGTGGAGGAGATCTACCTCTGGATTGAGATCTGTTTTTAAAATTTTGTTGTTTTTTATCATCCCACTTCTTTTTAGAAGAAGCAGGTGTCTGCTTTGTAGTGTCCTTTTCAGGACCGCCCTTCAGTTGTGGTTTTAATGCTTTCCCACCCAAACTGTCTCTGTCTAATTCTGCATATGCAGTTTCAATTATTTTGGGCAGTTCGTGTTGTTGATCCAATGGAATGAACTCCCTTAGGCGTTGGCGGATTGCCACTGATGCTGCTTCCCCTTTAATATTAGCTAGTATTATGGCTGATACCTGGTCATAGTTATTTAGTAACTTCATCCCTAAGTTCAGGGCAGGTTCTGCTCCGTACTCGTTTTTGTATTTGTCTCAATACGTCTGGTGTGAGAAGTTGGCCTGGCATATGCTGTACACTAATTATAGTGGGCACCTTGCACCAGTCTAAACAACCCCTTATTGGAGATAGGTTAAAGACAACCTTATTGAAAGCTATCCTAGTGGTAGCTATGGAGAGCAGCCTTCAGGCTAAGTCTTGAAGGAATGTAAAGCAGCTTGTTTTACCAGTCTATAATCTCTTGAGTGATCAAATGAAAGAGCACCACACCAGGTATATATTCAAAATATATGTATTTATTACTAAACACACCCCTCTAGTCTCTTTATGAGGCTAGAGTTCGAAGTACACAAGTTATAAGTTATTTAAACACAGTAATAGCACAAATACACGTTTGGGCCCTAGGGGCGTACCAAACCATTTACCAATAAAGTGGTATAAGAACCACGACTGAGCTAGACAATAGGCCTAGAGCCTCTAGAAGTGCTTGGACCACAAGGAACCACCCAAGGTAGTGACACAGGGGACCCACGGGGGACGCGTGCAGTGTAAATACACAACCGCGAGACGCCGTTAACTTCTATGGAGAAAGTCGCGATCAGGAAATTAAAGAAAAGGGACACTTAAAGGAGGACTTGGAGCAAACCCTTTGAGAACTAGGTTGTTCTAGAGTCTCTACCCACGGGAGCACCGGAGTACTCGTGTTACCTCACCCAGGGAAGCCGGGTGCATAGGTGCCTTTCGGGGTCGGGTTTCGTCGTCGATTTGAATGGCGATCTGCTGCAAAGTGCTGCTGGCGACCAAGTGGAAAGTGTCCGGGTGGATCCAAGAGTGGATCGGAGATCTGAAGAACCTGAAAGCAGAGGGGACAGAGTCTGGGTCACTAGCCAGTGACCAGGAAGGCGATGGACAGATGCCCACCGATGTCGCTTGCTTCAAGTGCGTTGACGGTCTTCTTGACTCTTCAGCCACGAGGTCCAGGAGGCGTTGTCGGCGACCAGGAGCAGGATTCGGGCTAGTACACGATGTCTGTCGAGTGCTGAGGTGTCGGCGACCGGATTGGACCCAACAAGCCTTGGCAACGGCAAGTCTCGGTGAAGATGAAGATCGTCGATAGTGCAGACCAGCAAGGTCTGAGGAACTCACCCAGCGAGGGTAAGTGAGGGCAGGCCTGGAGCAACCAGGGTGCCCAAGAAAAAAAGGATTGGCCTTCGTGAAGGGCTACTAGCCACCGGGCTAGCGACCGCAAAGGAGCCTCGAGACGTCGCACGTGGATCTGGCTCACAGGACACTCGTGGAGTGGAGGCCAGTGATCTTCGGTGCAGTTGGTGCTGGAGGCTAGGGCTACTCGGAGCCCAAAGCACGACTTCGTGGGAGACCCAGAAGAGGATGCACTAGCAAATGCGTGCGGTGTCCAGGGGTCACGGTTCCACGTTACCCACGGCAGCTACGGGCCTCAGCTTTGCTGGGGACTCAGGGCAGCCTCGGGAAAGTCTGGAAATCCACCTCTGGTGATGCAAAGACTTCGGCGTCCGACGGGAGCTTAGGCGATGCAGACCGGACAATTGCTTCTTTGGTGCCTGCCAAGCAGGGGAGTCACTCCTTGACCCCAAGGGAGATTCTTCTGTCCTCTAGTCTTGAGTAGAGCGTCGAAGGTCCAGGATTCAGTGTCAGAGTTTCGTCCAGGGATAATCTAAAGTCCTAAGGACTGGGTTCCTATACTTATACCAAGTTTAGGGGTTGGACTACTCTGTGGCCCCACCTATGGGTGGGTCAGGGCAGAGGGGTGGCTACACCCTTTCCCTTTGTCCAGTTCGCGCCAAAGCAGGGGCTGGAAGCCCCTGATCCGGTTTGAACTGGGGTATGCACAGGGACACCAAGTGTGCCCCCAGTGCAGGACTTCAAAGCACCCGAAAGTGCTCCCGCCCAGCCCCAATACACATTATCCTGTCTGGGGAGGTGGTCACACCTCCCTGGGACAGGAAACCTATTGTCCAGGCCTCCCCTGCCGGAGTTTCGTCCAGCAGCAGGAGGCCAGACTTGTGTCTGTGGCAGCAGCATCCATTTTGTGATGCCAGGGCTTTAGAAAGAATTTACCGGCCAGGCCAGGGTTAACATGTCTCTCCTCTAGAAGGGTGGAATGCTACCCCCGCCGCCAGAATTGGCGGGGGGTAGTATTCCAAGATGTTTGACACCAAACACGACATGTTTCGGTGCAGCCATTCCAAAGTTAGCATTTAACGCGAGGTTATAATGCGCTTAAGAGTATATGGTCAGGCTGCACTACAAACAGCATCAGAGAAGGGTCTCCGAATGCTGCAGAGGGGCCCTGCTCATGCAGGGGCACCCTCTCACATAGGAACCACGCACTCTGCCTTCAGGATTGATAAGGCCTGCCATAGGAGTGACTTATAGGCTTATATGTGTGTATGTATATAGTGATATAGGTAACCTATATCACAGTAAGGGGTGCATGCACCACCTTACCCAGGCTGCAGTAGCAGACCTGTGGTGTCAGTTTGGATGGCCTTCCAGGGGTGGCATAATACATGCTGCAGCCCCTGGTAGGCCTCTGAGGTACCTATGCCCTTGGTACATAGTATACCATATACTAGGGACTTATAAGGGCACCCCAGATTCCAATCAGAGATGTGCCTAAGGCACATGGAAACCTTTTTACAGAGAAAGCAGATAGACTGGGGCCCTGAATAGCAGGATCCCAGTCCAACTAAGTCATAAACCAGCAAAACACCATAAAAAAAGTGGGGGCAACCATATAGTCAGATCCACCTTCCTACATAACCCCCTCCAAACGAAAGGAGATAAGGCTAACCTTGGCCAGTTGAGCCTTCATTGACTAAGTGGCCATATAAGGAAGCACCTGCACTAGCATGGTTGCCCCCTGTCTTATGGTCCACTAAGCAATCCCTCACCCTAAGGGTATGAGAGGGTCTCCACCATGGGGAATCACTACCTGTGGTGTGCTTAGGTAAAGTACAAGGCTGGTGAGGTGTCTGAGTAGGGAAGTGAGGCCCTAGGAATGTTGGTCTCAGCTTCCTCAGATCACTGGTCACCATGTATGCCTGTCTTTCCATGACTGAGTTGCACTTTGCTCTAAGGGTCAACCTTTGGCTGCCTACAGCTGGGGGTTGGGTCCCTTTGGATGGACTACTGGAGGGACATGGCAGGTTTGGAACCTTCTGGTCCAGGTTTGCCCTTGCCTACCAGAGTCCTTCTGGGGGAGGTCCCTACATAAAGGTATGGGGGATCCCTCAGTGTGTAGAGGAGTTTTCACCTGGCTAGGGCTACTAGCCTGGGTGCCCCTAATCTGCTGATGGGGGGTTCCTCTGGACAGGGGGCCCTGGGGGTCCACTGACCTCCCTGACCTCTGCAGCCCTGGGCTGACTGAGGCAGGGTAGAGAGGGGCAGGTTACCTGCTCCAGACTGGGTACCACCGTGGAAGGGTCCTCTGCCATCAGGGGTGTGGCCAGGCCAGGCCTGACTACCTCTGTGGCAGTTCCTTCACTAGGGGTAGGGTCAGTTCCCTGAGGAGGCTGACCCTTACCTACTGTCTGGGGGAAGAAGACTTTTCTTCAACCCTTGTGCTCTCTTTTGGGGGAGAGTGGGCCATTCTTTCAGGCTCCATCTCTCCAAATTCTTGGGCTGGGGCTGTGGCCATCACAGCCCCACTAACCTTTACAGGGACGCCCAACATCCTAAGGTGGGTTTGGTGTTCAACATCAGCCCAGGCTGAAATCTCCAGATCATTGCCCATCAGGCAATCTACAGGTAAGGTGGGGGACACTGCCACTCTCTTTGGGCCTGTGACCCCCTCCCAGCTGAGATTGACTATGGCCATGGGGTGATCTGTTCTGACACCATCAATGTTGGTCACCTGGTATTTAAACTCAGGTAAAAGCTGGTCAGGGGGACTAGTTTCCTGCCACCATGGTGACACTAGCCCCTGTGTCCCTAAATGCCACAGCTTTCTGACCATTAATCATTGGCTCCAGTCTGTACCTGCCCATTGCTGTGGGACCCATGGTAAAGGTGGCAAATCCTACACCACCATCAGAGTCAGAGGAGTCTGTTGAGGGGTCCCTGTCTAAACCAGGGCCCACCTCTGTTCCTGTTGCAAAAGCACCTAACTTTTTGGGTGCACCACTCCCAACTGGAGGATTACTACTGGTAGTACCAGGAGGGGTGGTAGTAGTTGTTGGAGGAACATTTTCTTTATTGCCAATCCTGGGGCAACTGGGATCAGATTTCCAGTGCCCAGGCTTTTTACTGACATGGCAATATGGTTTCTTTTCAGGAGAGGAAGGAGTTTGGGACCCACCCCCAGAAGAGGAATTTTGGGGCCCTGTAGTGGACTTATCCTTGGATTTATCCCCACCTTTCTCTTGGGACTTAGTAGAATCTTTCTTCTGGTCACCACCCTGATTTTTAGTTTTTACTCTGGTTCTGACCCATTTGTCTGCCTTCTTTCCCAATTCTTGGGGAGAGGCCAGATCAGAGTCCACCAGATACTGGTGCAAAAGCTGGTTTTGACAATTATTAAGGATCTGCTCCCTCATAATCAAATTGTACAATCCTAAAAAGTCATGCACTTTGTTGCCATGTATCCAACCTTCCAGAGCCTTAGTAGCACAATCTACAAAATCAACCCAGTCTTGAGTCTGAGCTTTTTGGGTGTCTCTGAACTTCAACCTATACTGTTCAGTGGTTAGGCCAAACCCATCTATCAGAGCACTCTTCAAGACTGTGTAATTGTCAGCATCCTCTTCTCTTACAGTGAGGAGCTTGTCTCTACCTTTGTCTGCAAAGGAGAGCCACAAGATTGCTGCCCACTGCGTCTGGGGGACCCTCTGAACTTTACAGGCCCTCTCCAGTGCAGTTATCCATTTGTGGATGTCATCCCCACTCTGGTAGGGAGGGACAATCTTGTTTAGGTTTCTATGGTCATAAGACCTTTCCCTATCTTTAGGGATATTGCTGCCACCATGGGACTCTAGTCCCAACTTTTTTCTCTCTTTGTAGAGATCTAGGGACTCCCTGTCTATAGCCAGTTGCTGTTTTCTGAGTTCCAGCTGAGCTTCCTCATATTGAATCAGCCTCTTCTCTCATGAGAGGATTCCCTCCTATGAGATGAGACAGAGGTCCCTATGGAGGTGCCAGAGTGGTTAGACTCCTGAGAAGGAGACCTAGACTTTCTGGGCACACTCATAATCCTTCCTGGGGGGACAAAGTAGGTATCATTCTGATCTTCCTCTTCATCGTCCACAGGAGGGGTTGGGTTATCCAGGTCAGGGTCATTGTCACCCTCCTGGCCAGTTTCAGAGGGGGGGCTGGGGGTATTGCTACCCCTGGCCCCACCCTCATCTTCTGCCCCACCCTCAGCTCCTACCCCTTCAGTCCCCAAGGGCTTACTGAGATCATAAGCTTCCAACATCTCTCTAAGATGTTGGGTGGTGGGACTTTGTCCTGTCTTCAATTTCCTCAAGTTACATAATGCTCTCAATTCCAAGAATGGGAGTGTATCAGACTTGGAGGGAGAAGCCCATGGGCTTCTGGCAAGGACTCACTGGGTCCTGGCTTTGAAGACATCACTAGTGAGGTGTGGTGTATGCACTACCTACTCTAGTGTGGCCTACTAAACTCTCTTGAGTTGTAGAAAGGGTGTGCTATCCCTTAACACACAACTCTAAGTTCAGTAGAACTTACTGTATTCTAAGCTTAAATTATATGTACCTTAGGTACCTTTAGTGGTTTTCAGTTGATCAATTCAATTGAGATTATCTGGTAAAACAATAGCAAGCTGGAATCCCACACGCTGCACACCAATGTGAGAAGTTGGCCTGGCATATGCTGTCCACTAATTATAGTGGGCACCTTGCACCAGTCTAAACAACCCCTTATTGGAGATAGGTTAAAGACAACCTTATTGAAAGCTATCCTAGTGGTAGCTATGGAGAGCAGCCTTTAGGCTAAGTCTTGAAGGAATGTAAAGCAGCTTGTTTTACCAGTCTATAATCTCTTGAGTGATCAAATGAAAGAGCACCACACCAGGTATATATTCAAAATATATGTATTTATTACTAAACACACCCCTCTAGTCTCTTTATGAGGCTAGAGTTCGAAGTACACAAGTTATAAGTTATTTAAACACAGTAATAGCATAAATACACGTTTGGGCCCTAGGGGCGTACCAAACCATATACCAATAAAGTGGTATAAGAACCACGACTGAGCTAGACACTAGGCCTAGAGCCTCTAGAAGTGCTTGGACCACAAGGAACCACCCAAGGTAGTGACACAGGGGACCCACGGGGGACGCGTGCAGTGTAAATACACAACCGCGAGACGCCGTTAACTTCTATGGAGAAAGTCGCGATCAGGAAATTAAAGAAAAGGGACACTTAAAGGAGGACTTGGAGCAAACCCTTTGAGAACTAGGTTGTTCTAGAGTCTCTACCCACGGTAGCACCGGAGTACTCGTGTTACCTCACCCAGGGAAGCCGGGTGCATAGGTGCCTTTCGGGGTCGGGTTTCGTCGTCGATTTGAATGGCGATCTGCTGCAAAGTGCTGCTGGCGACCAAGTGGAAAGTGTCCGGGTGGATCCAAGAGTGGATCGGAGATCTGAAGAACCTGAAAGCAGAGGGGACAGAGTCTGGGTCACTAGCCAGTGACCAGGAAGGCGATGGACAGATGCCCACCGATGTCGCTTGCTTCAAGTGCGTTGACGGTCGTCTTGACTCTTCAGCCACGAGGTCCAGGAGGCGTTGTCGGCGACCAGGAGCAGGATTCGGGCTAGTACACGATGTCTGTCGAGTACTGAGGTGTCGGCGACCGGATTGGACCCAACAAGCCTTGGCAACGGCAAGTCTCGGTGAAGATGAAGATCGTCGATGGTGCAGACCAGCAAGGTCTGAGGAACTCACCCAGCGAGGGTAAGTGAGGGCAGGCCTGGAGCAACCAGGGTGCCCAAGAAAAAAAGGATTGGCCTTCGTGAAGGGCTACTAGCCACCGGGCTAGCGACCGCGAAGGAGCCTCGAGACGTCGCACGTGGATCTGGCTCACAGGACACTCGTGGAGTGGAGGCCAGTGATCTTCGGTGCAGTTGGTGCTGGAGGCTAGGGCTACTCGGAGCCCAAAGCACGACTTCGTGGGAGACCCAGAAGAGGATGCACTAGCAAATGCGTGCGGTGTCCAGGGGTCACGGTTCCACGTTACCCACGACAGCTACGGGCCTCAGCTTTGCTGGGGACTCAGGGCAGCCTCGGGGAAGTCTGGAAATCTACCTCTGGTGATGCAAAGACTTCGGCGTCCGACGGGAGCTTAGGCGATGCAGACCGGACAATTGCTTCTTTGGTGCCTGCCAAGCAGGGGAGTCACTCCTTGACCCCAAGGGAGATTCTTCTGTCCTCTAGTCTTGAGTAGAGCGTCGAAGGTCCAGGATTCAGTGTCAGAGTTTCGTCCAGGGATAATCCAAAGTCCTAAGGACTGGGTTTCTATACTTATACCAAGTTTAGGGGTTGGACTACTCTGTGGCCCCACCTATGGGTGGGTCAGGGCAGAGGGGTGGCTACACCCCTTTCCCTTTGTCCAGTTTGCGCCAAAGCAGGGGCTGCAAGCCCCTGATCCGGTTTGAACTGGGGTATGCACAGGGACACCAAGTGTGCCCCCAGTGCAGGACTTCAAAGCACCCGAAAGTGCTCCCGCCCAGCCCCAATACACATTATCCTGTCTGGGGAGGTGGTCACACCTCCCTGGGACAGGAAACCTATTGTCCAGGCCTCCCCTGCCGGAGTTTCGTCCAGCAGCAGGAGGCCAGACTTGTGTCTGTGGCAGCAGCATCCATTTTGTGATGCCAGGGCTTTAGAAAGAATTTACCGGCCAGGCCAGGGTTAACATGTCTCTCCCTCTAGAAGGGTGGAATGCTACCCCCGCCGCCAGAATTGGCGGGGGGGTAGTATTCCAAGATGTTTGACACCAAACACGACATGTTTCGGTGCAGTAATTCCAAAGTTAGCATTTAACGCAAAGTTATAATGCGCTTAAGAGTATATGGTCAGGCTGCACTACAAACCGCATCAGAGAAGGGTCTCCGAACGCTGCAGAGGGGCCCTGCTCATGCAGGGGCACCCTCTCACATAGGAACCACGCACTCTGCCTTCAGGATTGATAAGGCCTGCCATAGGAGTGACTTATAGGTTTATATGTGTGTATGTATATAGTGATATAGGTAACCTATATCACAGTAAGGGGTGCATGCACCACCTTACCCAGGCTGCAGTAGCAGACCTGTGGTGTCAGTTTGGATGGCCTTCCAGGGGTGGCATAATACATGCTGCAGCCCCTGGTAGGCCTCTGAGGTACCTATGCCCTTGGTACATAGTATACCATATACTAGGGACTTATAAGGGCACTCCAGATTCCAATCAGAGATGTGCCTAAGGCACATGGAAACCTTTTACAGAGAAAGCAGATAGACTGGGGCCCTGAATAGCAGGATCCCAGTCCAACTAAGTCATAAACCAGCAAAACACCATAAAAAAAGTGGGGGCAACCATATAGTCAGATTCCACCTTCCTACATCTGGTACTACTGCTAATGAAGGAATACCATGTGTTCTGGTATATATGGCAGCAAAGACTGTACCCCAAGAGGTGCAGTCCTCTACTTGTGGTGTTATCCCCATGAGCAAGCAGATTGTTAGCATCCTGTGTTTTTCAAACGGGGTAGTATTCAGGAATACTGCCTCGAGCTGAGTTATTTTCTGAGCCATCCAGAATGGCATTTGTTCACGTTTTGTGGGCATTTTGCCCATTACTGCGTGTAATGTTTGTGGTGTAATTTTAGTTGCTGTACCCTGAATTTGAGTACCATTTGTTGCAACTGATGTTGATTGGACTGTGAAAGTCCTCATGACATACTGTGTCAGGTTTCTGTAGATTTTAATTAAATCCTTGTGTTGTAAGAGTAAGTCTGGCTGCGGCATTGTGTCAATGTCAGGATGTGGTGTGTAGGCCCCTAATAATGGCCATGTTGCACCGTCTCCTCCGAGCGGACCTAATCTTACTCTGTTTCTTATATGGGGTAGGGTGCCTTTAAACCAGTATAGGTGTTCCTGGTAAGTGAGTGGAATTTCTATGTCCTTGCAAGGACCATATTCCCGTGGTGCATCTCCTTCTGTATAGTAGTGAAATGTCTGTGTTCTTGCATCTGCTGCTGGGAATGTAACCCACAAATAAAATATATGTTTTGTTTGATTAGTGCGCCTCAATCACGAAAGCTACTAAGCCACCCCTAGATGTTAAACCATATTCCATTAGTTTCAGGGTGATAGTACGTCTGAATTTAGGTGCAATATGTATTGCATTTGCATCTTCTTCCTCATCTGTGAGGGGGAGTGCTTGCTATAACGGGTTTAAGACCGGGGTAGTAGTCATTGTGTATAGAACACAGACTATTGTTTCAATGAAACTATGATAAGGTGTTTTGCACAATTTTAGGAACAAAATGTCCTTCAAGCTTGATTAACCAACAGCCAATAAATAGGATTTCTCGCCTACTCAGCTGTGGTGGAGTTTGTACCCACCCACTCCAGACGTCTCTGGTGTTTTGTGAGTAGGGGTCTCCGAGAATAGCACGACTGAACTACTCAGATTCTACTGTTAAATAAGAGCCCAACCATCGTTGGTGGCACCATGTCGTGTAGTTCCTATATTACCCATACAGGACCTGCGCGTTCGGATAACATAAACTGTGGGTTTGGTGGCAGATGGATTCTGAGCACCCCCACCAAGAATGTTAGCCTGTTTGCATAAGCTAGCTCACAGTGTCACTAGTGTCTCCTCTTATCGGGGAGAGATTAGTTTCTAGCAACCTCAGAACGTGACAACCCTGATCCCTCAAAATGGTGGAAACAATGTACTACTTTTCGCTCAGTCACTCGTGCTCATTTAATTTATCTCAGAGGTACACAGAATAAACAGTCTGGGCGTTTCAATAAGGATTTATTGAACAGTTGTTATTCTCGTGTAAAATATATGAGCTGCAACAACCCTTAGACAGTAGCAGAGATATATGATTAGCAGTACTATGAATATAAATGGATAGTACAGTTCTACCATCTTGCACTACGCATGAATAAATACATGAATATAAAATGCATTGATAAAAGAAAGTGCGTACTCCTACGATGCCTATCTAGATGTACCTAAGTGTACCTAGCATGTGAGTAGGTGTGAAGCCAAGAATCCCTCTAGGATTTAGTCGAACCCCATTACGTGAAGTGAGAATGTAGGAGCCCCTCTTGGTCTCGAGCTGGACACCCTGCGAGGGATGTTCAGACCACTGTCAGCTGGAGCGTCTGCATGCAGGAGCCTCAGCGTCTCTGGTCAGTGTGTCGGCCTGGAAGTCTCGGTTCCCTCTGACTAACACTAGCAAGAGGTGTTATATTTATACAGAAAGTATCTAGGGCTCCTTTGTCCCTTGTTGCCTGTATTAGCCATTGTTGGATTTGAGGATGACGTATGGGATAAACCGTGTACGTAGATGTGGGGAGGAAGGTGGTGTAGCCCCAGCCTGGTTTCTAAGAACCCTTATGAATATCCATTCATACTGTGTGAGTCTATTGATGGAGTTATAGGACTCAATTGTTCAGGAGACACCCTCCTTCTGCACCCAGGACTAGAACTAGGTAAAGGTTCAATCCTAAAAGGCTTGTTACAGTGTAGTGTAGGGGAGGTAATGTAGGTGAAGGGGTATGATGTTTCCCGGGCCTATATTAGGGCATCTATATGAAACATAACAATACATTTGAGGTTTTGGTCAAGAAAATCTTAATTTCAAACCTAGCAAGAGCTCCAATATACCAACCCTGCATTATATAATATACCAACCCTGCATTGTCACTTCAGCCAGCTTGGAGCCAGGGCAGGGGGTGTAGGGCATCCCATGCACTTCAAAGACACTGTCTACAAGTTTCTCTCACATTCTGGAACCAGGGCACCACTGCATAAAAGAAGTACCTCAGACACCAACTCTTCAGTAAACTTCTGGTCCTGTGGATACTCTGCCAGGAAGAAAGACTACTGTGCAGCTACAAGGACTGCCATTCTCCTGAACTGCTGCTCTGATGGAGCTGCAGCCTTACTTTGCTAACCGGCTGCCTGCTGCCCTCTTCTCTGGGGAAGAAGAACTGGACCTGCAATCCTTCTTGAATCCAGGACCGCAGAGTGACTCAAAGGGCTAAGCTGCTGACCTCCTGATCTGAGTCCGAACATAACAGTCTCCCCACAGTTCTTGGACCCATCTTCAATGAGTTCCTGACCCCCAGGAGGTGCCTCTCAGATCCTGGACCTTTGGTCTGGCTCTTGAGCTCTTTAATTCAAGGCTCTTTGCGACTGCAAACGGGCCTGTTCGCGCTGCTCGCACCGAAAATCAGCACAAGCTGTCGCAAACCTGTCTCCTCGCACAACAAGGATAATTTGCCCACAGAGGACCGCCAATGCGCAGTACCAGCCCGTCCGTCAGTGATGCCTGGCTTGGTCATTCTGCCACACCGACCACCTCCAGCGACACTCTCCTAGATCCCAGCGACTTTCTTCAACGTGAACAGGACTCTTGCCACAAAACTTGAGAAGGTAAACCTTCAGCAGAACTAATCTGGGACTGTATCTGACCCACGCTCCATCGCAGTTGGCCTGAACTTTTGACTTTGACCCTGTCCAACGCAACCAGATTGCCATGGTTGGTGCTTTTTGCTTTTAGGCGCTATATTGCAGTTTAATCTTTAAAAATTCGTAACTCCGGTTCTACTAATTGGATTTTTGTCACTTTGGTCTTGTTTTATTTATTAAATTCAACTCTATGTGTCTAACCAGGCATGGGATCTTTTTGTTTGGTGTTTTCACTGTTTTACTGTTTGAAGCGTTGCACAAATACTTTACACATTTCCTCTAAGTTAAACCTGACTACCAGGGTGTTGAGCACAGGTTAATTTCGGGTTGCTTGTGCCTTACCCTGACTAGGATTGTGGTTGCTGCTTGACCACAGCTCACACCCCAGTCAACCAGTAACCCTATTTCTAACATCATGTCATTAGGTTCTTGAGAAAATTTGAGAAATTTCATGAAATGTGAACTGCTAGTTATTTCTCGTAACTTGTCTTTTTACCCAAGCACGCACCACACATTTACAAGTCTTAGGAGACAGAGGCAGGAGACTGGATGAATAATTCGAAAATGTCTTTTGGCATCATCTGTGTGCAGCAGGCTCCCGTTAGTATCTCGTAAGACTTTTTAAAACGAGATGCAAGCTCAGATAAAAAAATATATATAACGAAAGAATGATTTCCTTAGTTTTTTGAAAATTCATGAATTTTGTGTAAATTTGGTGGCTTAATTATAACATTACCCAGGCCTAATCATTGAAAGCACTTTGAAGGGTGTTAGTAATGATCACATAGGGAGCAGGGACTCAGAAACAATGCACTGAAGTGAAGAGATCACAAAAACAAAGCAGGGGAAAGAGATGGAAGACAGACTCTTTGCATCAGTTCATAAGTCTTTCACTCACAAAGTCCTTGGAAATCACTACGCCGTTTCCGCGTGGTTACCTTCACCCAGAATTACAGGTATCAGTCATTCCTGGTTGCAGGAATTCCTCAGAAAAAGATAATTAAAACAGGAATCGGCAATACCATACCTGATTCCCAGTGTATTTCACCATTTTGCTTCTCCTTCACACCCGGAGAGTACAGCAGCTTCTAGCCAGTGTGGAATTTCCGCATCTCTTGTAATTCGCTGTTCAGCTGGGAACTCAGTTTCTGGCTGAATCAGGAATTACACTGATATTACCCTGCTATTGCAGCTCTGCCAAGTTTCCCAAGTCCATGTGTGATGTCCTATTTCAGTCCAGTTTTTATCTTTGAGTCTGGGGACATGAAGTCTTGTTTATTCCATTGTAAAACATGACTACAAGTCCCAGAATTCAAAGGCAAAAACGTGGACTGGACCAACACATCACCCACGGACCTGGGAAACTTGGCAGCCATAATACTGTTGTAGGGCCCATATAGAGGTTGAATGTATGAAATCTACACTCCTGAACCGAAATCTCTAGACTGGAGATCAGATAGTGTTAGGGGCTCATTTAAGATGTGGTGGCTGGACTGCTAAAGCACTAGAACAGTGTGGCCCACCTACTAAATGTAGAGTTCCCTGCCACCATGAAGGGGCATTTTTGCCAAAAGTGTTCCCACCAGAATAACAGGAGCACCTTTGCAAAAATGTAATGACAGGCAGCATGCCACGGTCTGACAGCATCCTAGGCTGTGTTTCTGTGAAAAAAAGCAATATCCCCAACACCCACAGAGTTTTCTTACTGCAGGTGGCGGACATTCTTTTTTTATTCCTGCCCATGATTGCCATGCCTGTCACACCAGCAGCAAACAGGAAACAGCAGCATCGGAAGGCAGTACTTAATTTGGAAAAAACATAAGTGCCAGGGCCCTTGTCAGAAGGCCATTGCAGCTTGCAACACCCTGTGTCCCCACTAGCAGTGCACTGACAGTACCATCACACTCATACAAGTGGGAAAATTTGGACTATAAATAGACATTAAAAAACTAATACATGCCACCCAAGCTATTCTTATAGCTTAAGGTGGCAGGTATTGCTCATTTTAATGTATATTTAATTATTAAACAGCTTTTGTTGTGCTTCTCACAAAATTAGACAAACAGCGCCACCATGTGGAAGGTGTTATAAGAGCAGGTGTTGACAACAAAGGGCCGGTGCTGAGCACCCTAAACCACCTGCTCAAATTAAGCACTGTCGGGAGACCAGCTTTAAGTAGGTAGGTCCTTCCAATCAGCCCGTCCTAGTTTCACAGGTCCATGCGTGATATGCTGTTCCAGTACAGGTTTTTTGTATGAATGCTTGGACTTCTGATTTTGCTTATTACTTTATAAAACAGGACTGCAAGTGCCACAATTCAAAGAAATAACGACTGGAGCAGCACATCACACATTGGCCTAGGAGACTTGGCAGCTACCTCCAATGCTCTAAAGTTAGTCGATCGATTTCAACTTGGAGATTCCCCCAACTCTAAATGAAGCGGGGCATTAGCATGGTTGGCAGAAAAGGTCACCTGCTGGTTAACTGTGGATGTCTGATTTCCCCCAAACTCCAAGTGTCCCCACTAGATATGTTTATTTTTAGTCCTAAATGTGAAGGGTAAGTAGTCTCAGTGATTGGCTGGGTGAATGAATGAGATAAGACAATTAATCCAGAATATGTGCATTCTGGCACCACGTCTGATATGTGCTGGACATGTAAAACAGGTGTTTAATGGATAATCTTTTGTGTCTGCCGGAGACTGAGAGCTTGATTTGTGTCAGACATGACTTGATGTTATGGGGTACCAGGATTTGGAGACATACAGCACAAAGCTGGACACTCATGACCAAAATATGCACAAAGCTCTACTTTGTACTTGTTTGTATTAAAGTTAATTGGGATTGGAATGACCAGAGATGAATCCTCTGTCTACCCAGCTGCTGCACATTTCTGTTGTCTCAGGGGCTGCGACTTTGTTGAAACGAGCATCCGGGAACTTGAATTGTAATACTCAGAGGAGGAGGTCTGTGCTTAATTAGTGCCTGTGGTTTTTGGGGACCAGGCTTATTTTTCATCATCACACTGTGATTCAGAACAGGAAGGAGAAAAGCAGAAAAAGGGGAAAGAAGGTGATTCATAAAACAGTGACAAAGGGAGAAGTAGGGATGAAAAAGTACTTGCAAGAGTGAGATAAAGGGGCAAAAAGTGTAGGGTGTTGAAAGAAAGAGGCATAAGGTAGAATCAAGACTTGGCAGCTTTGGTATTCGTCAAAACAAACACAAACACACACACACACTCGTGTTAGGTATCTCTAGAGGTCTATAATTCACTGCAAGTAGCAGATGTTGAAATCATCTACAAAGTTATTGCAGTCTATATGAGGATACTGGGTTGGTCAGTGTAACTTAAATTCAGAGAGACTGGCCTAGTAAATAGCATGTATATTTTCTCTGGATCACTGAAAGACTAACCATAACAAGACCATCATTTTGGTAAAGCCCTCCAGCTCACTCCATTTCATCCTCTGTTGTAGGTCACTGGGATGCATATTGTATGAGATCTGCTGCCTAACCCATGCCTTCTCTGGGTACAACTTCATGGCTGTTGTTCTAAAAATTGTAGAGGGAGAAACACCTTCTCTCCCTGAAAGATACTCAAGGGCCCTGGATGCCCTGATGAAAAGGTACGTAGTTGAACGTGTACACTGGTGTATAACATTTCCTTTGATATCAGCAAATTTGTGATGGCTTTTTTGTCCTTTGTTTCAGCATGCTAAATAAAGAGCCCACCAAAAGACCATCTGCAGGAGAAATTATAAAAAATAAATTTTTTGAAAAACAGCTACAGGTATTTAATACATTACGTTTGAAAACATGGTTATGAAAGTGTGCTTTTTTTGTTTAGTAAAACATACAATATAAAGTGATTTTGTGAGTGTTACTATATAGAGACAAGAAAAACAAAAGCTGGCATCTAAGTAACGTGCAATACATACTTAGTATTGGACCTGGCCCTCCCTGCAGGGTCATCCCCAAACATTTTGCCTTTACCCTCCACTTTTCGTTGAATTTGTTTTGGCTGGAATTAGAACTCTGTGTACTTTATACCACTGCTAACCAGTGCTAAAGTGCATGTGCGCACGTGCTCACTCCTTAAAACATGGTAACATTAGCTTATCCCCAATTGGCATATTTAATGTACTTAAAAGTCACTAGTAAAATGGTGCTTCACGTACCCAGGGCATGTAAATTAAATGCTACAAGTGGGCCTGTAGTACTT
Organism: Calotriton arnoldi; assembly: GCA_963921515.1. Lineage (NCBI taxonomy): Eukaryota > Metazoa > Chordata > Amphibia > Caudata > Salamandridae > Calotriton > Calotriton arnoldi. Next base: position 529,098 of record CAWUFW010008522.1, read on the forward strand.
ATTGTGCCGCCCACTTAAGTAGCCCCTTAAACATATCTCAGACCTGCTATAGCAGCCTGTGAGTGGAGTTTTCAGCTGCTATTTCAACCTGGCAAAATAAACCTTGTGCCAGGCCCAAACCTTCCTTTTTAATACATATAACTCACCCCTAGGGTAGGCCTTAAACAGCCCACAAGGCAGGGTGCAATGTATTTAAAAAGTAGGACATCCCAATTTTAAGTTTTAGATGTCTTGGTTGTGAAAAACTCTTACATTCGTAATTCTCTACTCCAAGGCCTACATCTCCCTTAGGATTACATTGAAGTTACCTTATTACATTTAATAAGCAGTCATTTCCAAATGAAAACAGGTACCCAGTTCATGTTTGATGTTTTTGAATTTGTAATGAAAAATCCACTCTATGGTAAAGTTAGATTTTAAATTACAATTTTGAAAATGCCACTTTTAGGAAGTTTGTCTTTTTCTGTCTTAGCCATTTAGTGCCTGTAGTCGGCCTCTGGGTCACATGATTGGGTGAAGCTGACAGGTCAGCTTTGTGTATTCCCCCTACACAGCCACACTCAATAGAGAGCTTAGGTGTGCCTCGATGGGCCATCACTGGTAGGATGGGAGGGCGGAGCTGACCACAACCCCACTTACACTTGAATAAGCTATGTTCTGCCTCCACACAAAGTGCTGCAAACCCGCTGTAGTTAGTCTAGAGCCAGACGCGGATGGCAGAGGCTTCTCCCACTTCAAAGGAAGGCCTCGGTATAAATATTGGACCATAGACACCAACTCTTCAGTACACTTCTGGACCTGTGGATACTCTGCCAGGAAGAAAGACTGCTGTGCTGCTTAAAGAACTGTCACTATGCTGGACTGCTGCTCTGAAGGCCTGCTGGCCTGCTGCCCTGCTGCCCTGCTGTGTTGACCTGCTGCCTGCTGCCCTCTTGCCTCGGTGAGAAGGACTGCACCTGCATCTGTTGAGCCCAGGACCCCAGAGTGACTCCAAGGGCTAGTTGGCTGGCCTCCTGACTAGAGACTCAGGGACAGAAGGTTCCAACTACCTTGAACCCAGCACCTGGACTCCGCTATGTGTGAGTCCTGCCCTGCCAAGTGGTGCCACCCCAGTCATTTACCCCTGGAAGTGGGCCTGAAGGTGCCTTGCTAGCCCATCTGTGGATCCAGCAGAACTGATGCATCCCCTTTACAATCCTGAGCAGAACAAGCGCATCGCCTCTGCGGCAATGGTTCTCTCAGAACAAGGAGTCCGCATCGACATCACAGCCCGCATCAGAACTGCTGATTGTGCAAAGCTTTCCCGCACAGGCTCTCGAAACGCAAATCTGTTGTCGACGACATCCTCAACAACAGCATAGGTTTTTGTATCGGAGCCTCACAGCTCCTCGGAACCGACGCATCGCCTCGACCTCATGACGCATCCTCAATGCCAGATTTTGCACCGCAAGCCATGGCTGAAGCGATCCTTAACGATGAAGCAGGACCTCACATCACTACCTCACAAACATCGGAACCGACACAACACCTCGGCTGAACAATGCATCCTCAACGCAGGACCACCGCAACCAGTATTTAAGGCATGCTTTTCAGAGGGCCTAACTGGGTCCCTGTATCCAGACTGCACTCTATTGTGGTCGGCCTGAATTTGTGACTTTGCCCTGGTCTGGCGCGACCAGATATCCACTGTTGGCACTTTGTCCTTTTTGGCAATTTTTTTATTGACATCTTTAAAAATGCATATGGCCGGTTCTACTGATTGTATTTTTGTCGTTTTGGTTTTGTTTAATTTATTAAGAATAACTCTACTCTAGTTGTCTAAACTGGTGCAGGATCCTTCTGTGGTGTGTTTTTACTGTGTTACTGGTTGAAATATTGCACAAATACTTTACACATTGCCTCTGAGTTAAGCCTGACTGCTCTGTGCCAAGCTAGCCGAGGGTTATATACAGGTTAATTTAGGGTGTGCTTGTGACTTCACCCTGAAATGGATTGTGGTTCCTGCTTGAGTAGGGTTCCACCCCCGTCAACCCGTCACCCAACTTTACTTTGTAAAAAATAAATGGATAAACAATAAGTAGTGGGGCTCTAAGAAGCCCTCCCAATGACCTAATTGCTTTATAACAAAGCTGCTCAGTCTTGCTTCTACCTATTGCCTCTTTCTTCACCCTATATGTCCTGTCACTATATCTCACTCTTGCAGTTTCTTTTGCATACCTGGCTTCTCCTTTGTCACAAATTCCTATTATCTTCTTTCTTGTTTGTCCCTTTTCTATTTTTGTCTCCTGTTGCTCTGTGTAAAATTTTGATGACATAAAACAAGACCCAGTCCACAAAAGGAGTTGTGGTCAACCCCATCTGTTACCTTGTGACTTGTTGTGCATGTCTGTCCCATGCATACTGCAAGCCCCTGTGGAGGCAATTGAGAAACCTCTGTCTACCTCCTGGATTGACCTAATCAGTATCTCATTTGCTTCTATAGGATGGGCCTCCAGAGATTACAGTAAAGATTATATGCCTCCACTCCTGAAAACTAGTTTTCTTAAATTTAGCCAGTTTTTAACATGGCTGCCCTTGAAGGCCTCCCACATTTTCTTCTTCAAAGTAGAGTAATCCTCAGATTCCCTTTGCCATTTTAGTGACAAATTTCTTAATCTTGTAGAAAGTTAATTGCTTCCACCACTGCCATTACTCTAATCGATGTTTCACTCCGAGTCCAGGAAATTACACCTGAACACCACACAGATAGGAAGGAACTCAAGACAAGAGTACTCTCTGAAGACAAGAGAGGCCAGCAGATGCATTAATTTACAGCAAAGGCTAATTTAATCTCTTTCCAACTCATGTCCTCTTCCAGTCCAACTTGTGATCTCTTTAAGGTTGTCTACTTTTTATGTCACCTGAGGGTATTTGGACAGAATATCGAGTAAAAAATATTGAGATGCAGACAATTTGAGTTTTTAATATCGTGATCCACAAATATCGGGATGCAGGAATATCGTTGACAAGAATATAGATTTTTTTAAGGTGAGTAATCCCAATGTCAAAAATATCTATGTTGTTAATATTGTTACAAAAATATGTATACTGTTAATATCGATGTTGAAAATATCTATTTTGTTAATATTGTTTCAAAAATATTGTTGTTAATAATTAGGGCTCCCGGTTTTATGGTATTTATTTTTTTAACATTTCCGTCTGTATTTATCCATATTTATTTTTTGGTCATTTTATCTTTATTTATCCCCATTTATTTTTGTCGCAAGAAAAAAAAAGGATGAAGCTAGTATTTTTCCACATTTATTTAAATTGACATGCACACTTGCACTAGGTTGTTATAGCTGTTTTTTTTAAATTGGAGCCTATGCTAAGCGCACTTTACATATTGGGAGCAAATTTCTTCCCTGTCCTCTAAGAAAAGATGCGTGAATTAGTGATTTTGATTAGGTCTCATTTGCCCAGCTGTCTGGCAAAATGTCAACGCATTACTCTCTCTTTTACTCACATTTAATCAGCCATCACCGAGAGTGTCTGCTCGAAGAATATCAGATCATTCTTAGTGTGCACTAGAAGACGACCTACCCCACGAAGCATTGTAACTCACCAAAATATCTAAAGAATCCTACATCTTCATCTGTACAGAATAGTGTTCTGATATGGACACTATGGAGAAAATGTAGAGCACAGGTGGTGCAACAGTCATTTCTGTTTTTATTTTTATTTAAGTGCTACTAATTTTCCAGACTCTGGCTGTTGTTGCTAAGAAAAATGAAGTCATGCTAACTGACTTGCTCACCTCTCACTCTGCCTCACTGCCCCACAGCGTGCATAGTCACTGAGAGATGCAGCCAGGCTTTATGCTAATAGTTGTTGGAGGCATGTCTGCCCCCGTGCCCTGCCACATCAACCTCCTTCACCCTCCCATACAACAAAAAAACAAAAGGTTGCTGGGGCTGCAGTCGATGTCCTGGGGTGTTTTCACATCTCTTAATGGACATCGGCTGCTTGCACTGCTACAACAATTATCTTGCATGACTACCGCTGTGAGGGGTGTTGGAGGGTCTCTGCAGACACGGCGCTCCCAGTTCCCCCGTCTCTGGAGCAGTTTCAGGGCAGCAGTTTCCCGTTTCTTTTGGCAGCCCCTGTGCGCCTCTGACTCAGATTTTACAGAGGAGCACAGAGGCAGGAGGAGCATTTGTTTTGTAAGTATTTTCCCGTTTATATATATAAATACAGACAAAAATCAAAACGTTTTCAGTCTGTATTTATATGTAAAAATCCGTTTAAACGGAAGACCGGGAGCCTTATTAATAATATCATTTTTTAATTATTTGTATGTATTTTAGTATATGTTTTAATTGTATATGTTATAAATTGTTTGTAAATTTGTAGCTGTTTTTAAATTTAGTTTTATTAATTATTGTAATATTTAGTGTTGTAGCGGGCTGTGGGGTTTGTAGGGGTGCAGGGTGGAAAGTGAAATAATTATAACTAATTAGTAATTACTTTTTAATTACTAATTATTTAATTGATAATTATGTAAATAGTGTAATATTTTTTTTTTTATTAAGTTTTAGGTGCGGGTTGTGGGGTTTGTAGGGGTGCAGGGTGGGAAGTAAATTAATTAATAATTTCTAATTATTATTAATTATTTAATTGATAACTAATTATGTAAATTGTGCAATTAATGTAATTTTTAATTTATATTTTTGGTGCGGGTTGTGGGGTTTGTAGGGGTAAAGGCTGTGAAGGTAATTAATTAAAATGTATTTATTAGTTAATTATTATTAGTTGTTTATTAGTTAATTATGTAAATTGTGTAATTATAATTTTTAAGATACATTTTAGGTGTGTGTTGGGTTTTTAGGGGTACAGGGTGGGAAGTTAATTAAGAAATAATTTATTGATAATTAATATGTAATTTATTAATTTCTGTAATTCATAAATATGTAAATTGTTAAATTATCATATTTGTTAAGTTATATTTTCAGTGTGTGTTGTTTAGTTTGTGGAGGTATAGGGTGGGGAGTTATTTAAGTAATAATAAATTTAAAATGATTTATTCATTTATTAAAAAATTGTGGCATTTATTATGTTTTATGTTAATTGTGTTTTGCTTTTTAATTTGAATGACATTTTATTTGTTGGTTGTTATGATTGTGAGAATATTGGGCCTGATTTCGATGCTGGTCGGACCAACCGTCTGACCGCCGCGGCCTTGATCCGATTCTGACCGCCGAGGCCGGGAAAGTTCACGCCATATTAGGATGCAACTGCTGCTACTGCGGCGGTCTCATCTACGGCGGTGAACATACCTCCGAATATGTCGCTGCAAGTGCGTGCAAAATCACAGGAAACATGTGATATATCAACTGCGGAGTGCCCCAAGATTCATCGCTCAGCCCCACACTCTTCAACATCTACATGACCCCCCTCGCCGTCATCGTCAGACAACATGGGCTCAGCATAGTTTCCTACGCCGACGACACCCAGCTCATCCTCTCACTCACGAAGAATCCCAAAGACACCAGACTCTGCTTCCATGAAGGAATGAAGAACGTCGCAGCCTGGATGAAAGACAGCTGTTTGAAGCTCAACTCAGAGAAGACCGAGGTTCTCATCCTCGCACCTTACACCTCCGCCTGGGACAGCACCTGGTGGCCCTCCGCCCTCGGGAACCCACCCACCCCTACGGACCACGCTCGAAACCTTGGCATCATCCTCAACTCCTCCCTCTCCATGAACCGCCAGATCAACGCCGTCGCTTCCACCAGCTTCAACTGCCTGCGCATCCTCCGCAAGACCTTCAAATGGATCCCCCCGACTGCAGAAGGACCGTCACGCACACACTCATAACCAGCAGACTGGACTACGGCAACACCCAATACGCCGGAATCAACAGAACCCTTCTGCACAAGCTCCAAACCATCCAGAACGCTGCAGCGAGACTCGTACTCGGAACACCGCACCACGAACACATGACCCAACACCTACGAGACCTCCACTGGCTCCCCGTGGAGAAGAGGGTCACCTTCAAACTCCTCACCCACGGCTACAAATCCCTCAACAACATCAGACCCAAATACCTCAACGAGAGAGTTTCCTTCCACGTACCCAAGAGGAACCTCCGTTCCGCTGACCTCGCCCTGGCAGAGGTCCCCCGCATCCGCAGAAACAGAGCAGGCGGGAGAGATTTCTCCTACATCGCAGCCAAGACCTGGAACGAGCTCCCGGTGAGCATCAGAGGCTCCCCGACCCTGCACACGTTCAGGAAGGAACTCAAGACCTGGCTCTTCAACTGATCCGGAGCTGCTCCCCCCGCCCCCCAGCGCCTTGAGACCCTCCCGGGTGAAAGCGCGCTTTACAAACCCTTGATTGATTGATTGATTGATATGTGTACACATGCATGACATTTTTGGGGATATGCCTTGTGCACCATGTATCCCATTGCTGGAGTGTGGAGATCTGTGCACAGTCCAGTCAATGGGGATACATGCCACCTACGAACTTACTTGCATTCCGGCACCTACAGGGTCGTAGTCTTTGGGGTTCAGCTGCTGCGGTGTAGGGGGCACCTAGAGAAAGGGATCCACGCCAGAGGCTGTCGGGGAGAAGCTGATTTGCCCCCCAAATCCATTGTTTCCGATGACCTGAGGCAGACAGTCGGACTGCCATGGTTGGGTCGTCGGAAACCCACATCGTAATCCAGACGGCGATCGGAGATCCCTGTACTGCCCTATGGGTGCTGTTTTTCTCCAACCGCCATCTCGGTGATCAGAGAAAGGCTATCAGAGTTGGCGATCTTTCAGCAGTCGGTTGGAGTACACGATGCATGCCTTGTAATCCGGTGGTCGTACCGACCGCTTCCGGCGAGATCTCGGTGGTCAGACTGCCTCCGACAGGACTGTGGAAGCTGGTCCGAACGTCTTCGCAATCAGGCCCATAGTGTGGTATTTTAATTCCATTAATATTATTTCTTTTAATTGATAATAATTATTAAACATTATAATCATTATGTAATTTGTTTAATTTTTGTTAAAATTTAGATATATAATTTTGTAATTTAAATATTTATATTTTTTGTTATTTAATAGAGTTGGTAAAATATGCTATTTGTTTGAAGTGAACCAGTCTCTCTCTACTGTTGCACTGACTGGAGTGGGAATAGTAAATTTTACCCCTCATGAATCCAACACTTTCCCTACTGTTGCGCTGACTGGAATGGGAATAGTACATTTTACCCCTCCTCTGTCCAACGCTTTCCCTACTGTTGCACAGACTGGAGTTGGGAATGTAAATTTTACCCCTCCTGAGTCCAACGCTTTACCTGCTATTGCACCGACTTAAGTGGGAATAGTCATTTTTACCCCTCCTGAGTCCAATGCTTTCCCTACTGTTGCACAGACTGGAGTGGGAGTAGTAAATTTGACCCCCGCTTGCCATACTGTTGGGAAGACTGGAGTGGGAATAATAAATTTTACCCCTCCTGAGTTTAACGCTTTCTCTACTGTTGTATACATTGGAGTGGGAATAGTATTATTATTATTTATAGAGTTTATTTTTTTTTAATATTGCTAAAATCTATATTATTATTATGTGTTTTTGTATTTCATTTCATATTTTATATATATATACATAAATGTATGTAATTTTAAAGATATTTTTAGTAAAGTGTATTTGTATATATAGTTTACTTTTTAGGTACAATTAAATTGGAAATATTTTAAAATGTTTAGCAGTTTATTTGTTGTATGTTTTTATGTATATGTAAATATACATACGTACATGCATATACATCAATATTTCTCTCTATATATTTGTCTATAATATATATATATATATATATATATATATATATATATATATTTATTTACTGAAAAAAACACAGGTTTCAGGGACGTTATAGTTAGAAATTAGCATTTAAAAAACCTTTGAATTTCACTGAAAAAACCATAGGTTTCAGGGATGTTATAGTTAGAAATGAGCATTTAAAAAACCTTAGAAATTCACTAAAAAAACACAGGTTTCAGGGACGTTATAGTTAGTTGGACATTTCACTCGTACAAAACCAGAGAAATTCGGCCGTTATAGTTAGTTCAGCTACCTATAACTCGCGCCCCGCAATGCACTGCTGATGACGTCACATATTACATCATTCATGACATGGTCAGTGACATCACTGATGACATCTCAAATGACATCACTGATGACATTTTAAATGCTAATTTCTAACTACAACGTGCCTGAAACCTATGGTTTTTTCAGTGAATTTCAAAGGTTTTTTAAATGCTAATTTCTAACTATAACGTCCCTGAAACCTATGGTTTTTTCAGTGATTTTCAAAGGTTTTTTAAATGCTAATTTCTAACTATAACATAGCAGTCGCGTTTGCAGAGTGGTGGAGAAAGGTGAGCGTGGCCTCCAAACACCTTTTAGCAATCCCACTGTGTGGGATTTAGCGAAGGTAACAGGAGGGATAGTTAGCCCCCAACGTCAACCTTGGGGGCCAACTACCCCTTTTATTACCTCCAGTAAGTCCCACACAGCAGGATTGCTAACTTGTTATATCAGGCCCTGCACCCTCCCTGCACCACTGTGCAAAGGCGCCCCCTGGCGCGTTGTAAGTTGGGGGATTAAGTCCCCTTGAATCTTGAGGGTCACTGGGGGCCAAGTAGCCCACCAGGTACCTCCAGTAAGCGCCACAGAGCTGCGTTGCAGAGAGGTGTTCCGAGGCCACGCCCCTTTTTACACCACGCTGCAAACACAACTTCTGGCGCACTGCTGCTCGGAGGATGAAGTCCACTTGTGTCCTGAGGTCCTCAGGACACAAGAGGACCTCATCGCCCCACCAGCAGTGCACCAGAAGCCGCGTTTGCAGAGTGGTGTAAAAAGTGGCATGGCCTCGGACCACCTCTCTGCAACACAGCTCTGTGGCGCTTACTGGAGGTACCTGGTGGGCTAGTTGGCCCCCAGGGACCCTCAGGATTGAAGGGGACTTAATCCCCCAATTTACAACGTGCCAGGGGGCACATTTGCACATTTGTTATGTCAGGCCTGCCCCCTCCCTGCACCACTGTGCAAATGCACCCCCTGGCGCGTTGTAAATTGGGGGATTAAGTCCCCTTGAGTCCTGAGGGTCCCTGGGGGCCAACTAGCCCGGCAGGTACCTCCAGTAAGCGCCACAGAGCTGCGTTGCAGAGAGGTGTAAAAAGGGGCATGGCCTCGGACCACCTCTCTGCAACGCAGCTCTGTGGTGCTTACTGGAGGTACCTGGTGGGCTAGTTAGCCCCCAGGGACCCTCAGTATTCAAGGGGAATTAATTCCCCAACTTACAACGCGCCAGGGGCGCGTTTGCAGAGTGCTGCAGGGAGGGGGCGGGGCCTCCAGCGCGATACCGGTATTTTTTTGTTGTTTTTTCCCCGTTTTTTAAAGGGGAGGTGGTGGTCCCCGGGGCAGTGTGGGGAGGGGCAGGAGCCCCCCCCCAACACTTTAAAAAAAACATCAGCCCCGGGCTTGGGGGGGGCCAGCGAGCCCCCCCGACTTTAAAATTTCAATGCCCCGGGAGGTGGCAGTCCTCGGGGCTGCGGGGGGCCTTGTGCCCCCGCATTCAAACTAATAAGCCCCGGGGAGGTGGCAGTCCCCGGGGCTGTGGGGCCCCTGCGGGCCCCCGCAAATTAATCACTCATTGCCCCCGGGACCTGGCCCACCCGGGGGCTTAAGAATAACGAAACGCGGGAGCCCGCTCTTGTTTTTTTTTTTTATTTTCACGGCAGGATTCGCGATCCCAATGCGAGTTCTGCCGTTTAAAAAAAAAAAATGCTTTTTTTGGCCCTGGGGGTCCTTGTGGGACCCCCTCAGCAGGCCTAGGGGGTCAGGGTGTTTCTACCCTGCCCCCTTTTCTTGTTTTTCAACCTTTTTTCCACTCTTTTCTTGTGACTCGGTTACCGAGTCACAAGATGGCTGCCAACGCTTCCTGGTTTGGAGTGTTGGCAGCCAATCAGAGTGAAGCTCGTGCCTGGGAGGGTTCGCGAACCCTCCTCGGTGCTCAGATATCGATATTTTTTCTTTTTTAAATTTCTGAGGAACTACTGAACGGATTTACACCATTTAAAAAAAAAGGTCTCTTTCTGAACCAAGGGCTACCTTTTTGCCAAATTTGGTGTAATTCCGTTCAGCAGTTCGGGCTGTAGCCTGTTCCAATTTTTCCTATGGAAATTAACATGGGGAAAAAGAGTTTTGGGACCCCCCTTTTATCCCGGCCCCCGCTTGACGAATCACTCCAAAACTTTCAAGACAGGACCTGACCGGAGCGGGCCATTAGTTTTGAAAATTTCGCGAAGATTCGTCAAACGGCGCCAAAGATATTGGCAAAAGAAAAAACGCTATTTGAATAGAAATGAGGTCCTAACTATAACTACCTGGCGACCGCCAGTAGGTAATATATATATATATATATATATATTACCTACTGGCGTTCGCCAGTAGGTAGTTATAGTTAGGACCTAGTTTCCATAGGAAAAGCGTTTTTTGTTTTCCCAATAACTTTGGCGTCGTTTGACGAATCTTCGCGAAATTTTCAAAACTAGTGGGGCGCTCCGGTGTGGGACTTACTGGAGGTAATTAAAGGGGTAGTTGGCCCCCAAGGTTGATGTTGGGGGCTAACTATCTCTCCTGTTACTTCCGCTAAATCCCACACAGTGGTTTCAGTAACGTTATAGTTAGTTGGACATTTCCCTCGTACAAAACCATAGAAATTCCGCCGTTATAGTTAGTTCAGCTAACTATAACTCGCGCCCCCGCAATGCACTGCTGATGACGTCACATATTACATCATTCATGACATGGTCAGTGACATCACTGATGACATCACTGATGACATCTCAAATGACATCACTGATGACATCATCCATGTGAAAATCTGATGCACCTCCTCACACCCTAATATAACCTTTAATACACCCACTGTAAAATACAGACTACCATTTTCGAAACCATAGACACACCAACACCAGTTACTACATATGCACTCACTGATTCCTAGGTCTACACACACATCCACTCATTCACCCATACAATCACTCATACATGCAGTCACTCATCAATACAACACTATCATATGCACTCATACACCTATACAGACACTCACACACCGCCACTCATCCATGGAGTTACTCACACACCTAGTCAGTCATGCAAAGAATCAATCACACTCCCATTTACTCACCTATACAGTTATACACACACCACCTCACTTATTCATACAGATACTAACGCATACTTACTCTCTTATACAATCACTGCTACAAGTACACACTCATCCATACAGCCACTCTCACAATCACTGACTCTCACGTATAGTCATTTATATACTCCAACTCTCCCATACACTGCCTTTTACATATGTAGTTACTTGGACATGTACCACTGAGACATCCATTCACTCACCAACACACCCATACCCACACTCACCCACCCATACAGCTGTTTCCACATGCACTCTTGAACCCATACACCCAGTGAATCAACCACTCACACATCTATGCACAGAGTCACACACCTCCCACCCACCCACACACACACTCAGTCTCCCATACAAATACTCAGGCAACCAATCAATAACCCATATAGACACTCATGTAGCTACTGACCAACCCATGCAGCAGCTTATACAACAACAGACAGACTGATACAGACATTCACCCAGTTTAGTCACTAACCCATGCATTCAGTAAGACACATGTAATCACTCACTTAAACAGTCAGTCACGCACCTACTAAATCTTCCATCCAGACACTTATACACCCATTCATTCTTCAATACACCTTGGCATATATATAATACATATTTAAACTTTAAAGAAACTCACAGTCACTGGATGATGTCATCAGTGATGTCATCAGTGTTGTCATTTGAGATGTCATCAGTGATGTCATCAGTGATGTCACTGAACATGTCATGAATGATGTAATATGTAACGTCATCAGCAGTGCATTGCGGGGGCGCGAGTTATAGTTAGCTGAACTAACTATAACGGCGGAATTTCTATGGTTTTGTACGAGGGAAATGTCCAACTAACTATAACGGTCCTGAAACCTATGGTTTTTTCAGTGAATATATATATATATATAATATAGTTATTATACTGGTAAATTTAAAAAACATTATAAAATATAATACAAGTTAAAATGTCTTTAATAGTTCTATATTATATATTTGTATATAATCATACACACTTTCATATATATGTGTGTGTGTTTAAATTAGTAAATAGTTATATATATTTTAAATACTATTTAAAAATATCTAATTTACATTATATTAATCTTATGTTAAAATATTTAAGTTTTATTTATTTAATCTACATATATAGAAAGAAAATTAATTTTTGTATAAATCGTTCAATATTAGTGTAAAAGGATATATGTTTTCAATATTTTTGTCCTTACCATTATATGTATAGAAAAACGATATTTTTGTGATCAATATTTTTGACACAATATTTTGGTATCACAATATTTATGGTTTCGCTATTGTGTCAGTGATCCCACCTGAGTGCACCTCCTCTTCCATCACTCCTATTCACGCCCTATGTGAAGATCTAGCATTTAACTTCTAAGTGGGATCCTGGATATCTTTGATGAGACCAGATACTCAAGAGTCAGTTATTCACCTACATCAGCTAAGTACTCTGACTTTCAGGCTACCAAAGACACTGAACTCCCTCTTATGTGTAACTCAGAGGTTAATGCTGCCCTTAAGCTAAAATTGGCTCCAACAACGACTCTTGTCCTACTCTAATTCGGAAGTGTCCTACCTCGCCACTGATGCTGATCTTCTATGATTAAGTAAATACCTAATGTAGGGCAGGCCATGTGCTGAACTTCTGCATGAGGGGCGTTGTAACCCGGGGAACTTAAACAATTATAGGCCTTTTACATTGTTGCATACTTTTCTCAAATTCATGGAGCGCAGTTTGGCCATGTAGCTTTCAATCATTCTTGAGAGTGGAGGGCTACTGGATATTCTGGAAAAAAATATTACCTATTCCCCTTCAGGAGAACTACACGGCTATGGTAATCTCTTCAATGCTGTCAGTTCTGGCTATGGTAACACTGTCAGGGCTTCCTGGAATCTCAGAGGATTCAGAATATGCATTGCAAGTGATATTTGGGTAACTGAAATATGACCATGTTTCAGTGATGCAGCTAACTTCATTGGCTGTTCGTAAAGCATAATACAGCTTTGAAGGTCCCTCGTATATTTTGTTGTTTAGTGCAATATCCTTAAGCTATGTTTCCATCTTGTCACTCCTTTTGCCTCTCGTCGATCTCTTAGCTCAAGATCTCTTTCACTGCTTCAGATCCCATGTCACTGAAGGCACAATGTAGCGGAAGGTCCTGTAGGATTCTGAACCCCAGGGTCTAGAATGCTTTTCCTCCTGACCTGCTACAGACTACCTCACATGTTCTGTTTTTTTGTAGGAAGCCTAAAACGTATCTGTTTTTCTAACTTCCTTACACTATTCTTTTGGTTCCTTTTTATCTCTTCCTGTTATTTATTTTCTGTCCTAGGGCCAGAATAGCTCTGTGTACAATTGCACTCTGGGAGTAGATAAATAAATAGACCACCAGGACAAATTAAACAGCACCTGTGCATAAGCACCCCACAATTAATTGGCATGTGAGCCTACCCATTGAGAAACCCCAAGAAACTGGAGCCTTGCCTAAGACTTAAAGGGCCTTATTATGAGTGTGGCAGTGTGGGACCGCCCTGCTCCCACACCGCCAAACCCGTGTTTGAACCACCGGCCAGATTGGGCATTTTCTCCTTTCTGGCGGGCGGTTCTTCGGCGTTCCCATGGTGGTGCCTATGAAATAGGCACCGCAATGAGAAAGTCAAAATCAGTTCCTGCACGGCATGGACTGCTGCAGTATATGCTGTGCAGGTACTGAGGTGCATGCACACAGTGGAGCCTAACATGTGGCCCCCTGAATGCACCCCGTGGTGCAGAGGCACAAGAGGGCCCTGTATGGCTTTGTGGGCCACCAGACTCGCAATAAACCCCAAAGGCACTAATACATTGTACAACGCCAAGCGCTCACTGAATGTGACAGAGATTGAGCCCTGCAGAAGCCCTGAGTTACTGGCTGAAACGTGTCCCCTGCAAGGCAGAATGTAGAAGGGGGTAGAATTCTAGGCAACATACATTCGATCAGAAAGAGGATGAAATGCAGCCAAAACAAGGGCTGAGAGAAATACTTGTCACCAGCAATCCACATGGGGGCATAGCAATATTTTTAGGAACTTGTCCATTTCTATGTTTGTTCTTTTAGCATTCCAACTGAACAAGATTTGCAAACACTTCATACATCTGGACCCTTTTGTTTTAAAGGCTCCTGCTGTGATCATTATGTTCTATGTTCACTTCTCCACTGTACTCTTAGACTATGGGACTCATTAGAGTTTGGAGGGAAGTAAAAATAGTGCAGTTTCTGGTAGAACAAACTAGAATACATCTGACAAATGTTTTCCATGATAAAATTCCGATGGTCGAGGAACTTCAGCTTGCACTCCCTATTTAGAATTTCCCCAAGAAATTGAAGGATGTTCAGTATCCTCGAAACTCTAAATAAGGCTGTAAGTCTTCTTCACATCAAATAATTAAAGTAAAAATAAATGTATGGTTTGATAAAGCCTGTCCTGTGCATGTAATGTGATGAGCAGCCTGAACAATGTTTCCTATCGCTTGTTTTTCTTCAGCAAGGAAGCCCACATTAGGACTGTGCAATTAGTGAGAGAGAGAGAAACTGAAAACTTACTTGAGCTCATCCTTCTCTAATTAAAAAAGTGTTGGTATTTTTATTTTGGTGATCCTGAGGGAAACAACTGTTTATTTACAGCTAATTGGGTAACAGCAGCTACAAAATCCTTCCTGTCTCAAAAACAGCAGCGGATTGTGCTATGCCGGGAATAGCAATTGCTTTTCAAACTACAGAATTTCTTTCTGAAGTTCTGTTACATCTACTTCTATGTGGACACATTACTTAGCGAGGTAGTGTAAGAAATTGGGTTTTTGATTGAGGGTGGTGAAACCCCTTGTCAAGCAACAACCACAATCCTTGTTAGGGTGAACCACAAAAGTCACTAAATTAACCTGTGCTTGACCCTCCTGCAGCTTGGTCCAAAACAGTCAGTCTTAACTTAGAGGCAAATGTGTATAGTATTCATTCAGCACACAAACAGAAATAAAGTGAAAACACAACACTAGAAAAGCCTCATACAAATTTAGAAAAATAGAGTGAAATTTAATTAATAAAATGATACCAGAACGACAAAAAGTCAAACAGTGGAACCGGAGTCCATTTTTATTACTAGGGGAGTGGCGTGCATGGCTACCCTCCCATAGCCTCTATCAGGCCACGGAGACCACATTCTCTGGGGCTGATTTCAATTTGAGGGTGTGGCGTGCATCCCCCCTCTCCAACCCACAATAGGATCCTGGGACATCGTTACCCAGGGCCATTGGTTTTTTTTTAAAAGAGAAGGGACCTTTGGGCCCTCATCTCCCAGCCTAAATCTCCCCAGGGACTCCATCCCTGTGGCATATCCAAGCAGCTTCCCCATCCCCTGGGATACAGCAGTTTTGTGCCCAGGAGAATGCGGGCGTATCCAACCGCACTCTCCGAGGCAGAAAACACAATTTTGCTCCTGCTCGGGTGGGAGCAGAAAAAGACGCTGTTCCCGCCCTGGCAGGTGCAAAGTCACTGGGTCAGCTCCCACCAGCACCACAAAGGGTGCTGGCTGGGGAGCTGCCTGGGCCGCTAGGGCCTCCCCTCGTTGCTCCCTTCGAATAAGGATATGTGGGTGCTCCAGGTGGGCACCAGGGCAACCATTCTGAAATAAATGGCAGCTCCCGTCATGGGGTCGGCTGGGGAGACAGAAGGGGCTGTGGAGGCCTTGGTGCTCAACCCCGCAGCACCATATGATTTTGGGAAAGTGGGTGCCCTATGTGAGCACTGAGGCACCCACTTTTTAAAAAAAGTTCCACATCGCACAAGCACCCAACATGGGTGCTGGCTGGGAAGCTGACCTGGGCTGCGGGAGCGCTGGAGCTCCCCCAACCCCTAACAATTTAAGTCATTTCAGTGCCCTGGGTGGGTACAGGGGCACCCAGTTTACAAAAAAAATAATGCTAAAAGGAACATCAAATGAGTGACTCCGTTGAAGGAGCACCAAATAAAGCCCTAGGGATTGTTTTAATAATATTTTTTATTCCTGGTGATGCCCCTAGAAGTGGAGGAACAGGTGCACAATCAACCTTTTTTTAATGTTGTGGGGGGCTGCAGGGGAGTGCAGCAGGCCTCCAACAACATTAAAAAATAAAGACCACAAACAGTAAATCTCCTAGGTAATTGAATTCATGACCCCAGGAGAGCTTACCATACTTTTTTAAGCACTCCCAGCTGTAGCTGTATACTCTTCAGCTGGAGAGCAGAGCCCCTTTGTCACTGGTTCTCTAGCTGCACCATGTAGCTTCAAAATGTTAAAAAAAGACACAAACACTTGTTTTATTTTTTTATTTATTTAAAATGCTTTATTAAATATAATTTGAGACAATCACTTTTATTAAACTTTTCAGTGTGCGAATTCATGAAATATAAATTTGATGACAGTTAATGGTGACTTTTACCTACTGACCCCTTGATAAAGCCAGTAGGCCCACCGCTTTTTGTATTTTGACCCTTTGACAAAGTCAGTAGGTCTGCTTTACTTAAATTAACACCCTTTATATTGTTACGTGACTTAGTAAGTTGTGCGCGGCGTGGAGTTGGGCACCTGCAGGGGGTTGGACGCAGGGCCCTGCTGCAGACCAGGACATGCAACCAGCCCCACTCACACACACACACGGCTGAATTTCTAAGGTTTTCTTTTAAATACCTAACTAAAACTGTTTTCCTTTCATTTTTTCAGTGAAGTTCTATGTTTTTTTTTTAATGTAAAGATATATATCTTTTCTAACCTTTTTCCAGACAGGCACTGGTGGACTATGTACATAGAGTGTCTTGGTTTATACCGCATTGAAATTGGGTTACTGACTGAGGAGGATGAAACTCTTCTCAAGCAACAACCACAATTCCTGTCAGGGTGAAGTCACAAGCAACCCCAAATTAACCTGTGAATAATCCTCTGGTAGCATGGCACATAGCAGTCAGGCTTAACTTAGAGGCAATGTGTAAAGTAGTTATGCAGCACTTCAAACGGTAGTAAAGTGAAACCACAACACAAGCAAAAGCCCACACTAATTTAGACAAATAGAGTAAAATGTTATAAATTATTTGAGACGAAAATGACAAAAATCAAATCATTAAAACCGGAGTTATGCAATTCTAAAGATTTTAGTGAAAATAGTGCCTAAAAGCACAAAGTGCTATCTGGTCACACTGGACCGGGACAAAGTCACAAGTACAGACCGACCGTGATAGAGCGCAGCCTGGATACAGGCACCCAGTTAGGCCCACTTAACAAAGTACTTAAATCCTGGTTGTGGAGCGTTGCGAAATTGGGAAATCTCACGTTGAGGATGCGTCGTGCAGCAGGGGTCCCTATGAGCTGTGTGTGGCGATTCGAGGTTCGCTGTTGAGAGTGCATCGTGCAGTGGCAGTTTCGATGGTGCCATCAACGAGGCTTGCAATGCAAGGTCCTGCTTCGTAGTCGAGGATGTAGTTGACGGAGGCTTGCAATGAAGAGTTCTGCATTGGGGATGCATCGTGCAGCAGCCGTTCCGATGAGCTGCGGGCTGCGATGTGAGGTCTTGTGTCGGGGATGCACCACGAAGCAGAGTTTCCGACGTGATGCTGTGAGGAGGAGCATTGTGTTGCGTCGGTTCTGCCCAGAGACCACAGCTGGACTTGCAGAGCTCCTTCAGGCCAACTTGTAAGGATCCAGGACTGGGGTGGCACCACTTGGGGGGTAAGACAGTGTTGGGTTCAAGCTGGTTGGAGCCTTTTCTGTCCCTGAGGTTCTGATCAGGAGGCCAGCCAGCTAGCCCTTGGAGGCACTTTGGTGGTCCTGGATTCAAGATGCAGGTTCAGTCCTCTTCATGCAGTCAGCAGGTTAGCAAGCCAGCAGAATAACAGTCCTCCTTGCAGGAGAGTAGCACAGCAGTACTTCTGAGTCTTTCACAGGTCCAGAGGTGTACTGAAGAGTTGGGTTAGAGGGTCCAATATTTATAGTTGGTGATAGATTTGAAGTAGGAGTAGGTTCTGGAGGGTTCCACCCCCAGAGGTGTTTTGGATTTTCTGCCTCTCTGCCCTAGCCCTAGCTTGTCTGGGGGCACAAAAGACTGGTGTGAAAACCTTTGTGAGTGTGCTGAGGCACAGCCTTTGTGATGTTAAAGTATGAAAGGTGACAGCTCCCCTCTCAGCAAGTCAGAGATGGCCCATCCTGCCAACACCTATTTCCCCTTTATCTCACTGTCAGGGAGCAATACACAAAGACCAACTGCCAGTAAGTAGTTCTAAGCAACTGCCAGCTGCACCTAATCATGTGACCCAGAATAAAGGCACCAAATGTTAAGGACAAGAAATTGCATTCTTTCTAAAAGTGTCAATTTCAGATCTGTGACTTAAAATCCAACTTTACCATTATAGAGGGTTTTAAATTACAATTCTTTAGACACTAATTTCGACATTCCTACCTGATCCCAAATGAAAGTTATCTTCTATTAAATGTAACATGGTAACCTAATGTTATCCTATGGAAGAGGCAGGCCTTGAAGTAGTGAAATAGTGAAAAATGATTTAAGAGCTATTCAATACCAGGACATGTAATAGCAGTGGCGGCTCGCCGAGGGAGTGCTGCTGGGCGGTGGGGCGGGGGAAGGGCAGGGTGGGGGGTAGTGGAGTCCGATATACGACGAACAGGACTAAGGTAAGTAATTAAATAAATAAAACAATTTACCTTGCGCGCGATGCAGCGCGCGCAAGGTAAATTGTTTTATTTATGTAATTACTTACCTTACTCCTGTCCGTCGTATGTCGGACTCCACTACCACCCACCCTACCCCTCCCCGGCCCCACCTCCCCGTAGCACTCCCTCGGCGAGCCGCTACTGCGTAAAAGTTAAAAGTACATGTCCAACTTTTTAAATACACTGCTGCACTCTGCCCTATGGGCTGTTTAGGGCCTCCCAGTGGGTTGAGCTATATGTATTAAAAAGGAAAGTTTAAGCCTGGCAAGAGTATTATTTTGCCAGATCGACTGCAGGCACAGGCCTGAGATTTGTTTGCAAGGCTACTTAAGTGGTATGCACAATCAGTGCTGCAGGCCCACAAGTAGCATTTAATTAGCAGTTCCTGGGTGCCAGTAGTACAACTTTACTACGGACTTATATGTAAATGAAATTTACCAATTGGGTGTAAGCCGAAGTTACCGTGTTTTTAGAGAATGAGCACACGCACTGTACAACTGGTTAGCAGTGGCAACGTGCACAGAGTCCTAATGCCAACAAAAACGAGATCAGCAAAAATGGAGGAGTGAGTCAAAAGGTTTGGGGAAAGACCACCCCAAGGCTGACAGGTCGATATGTACACACACACACATGCACGCACACACACACGCACTATTGAAAGCAACATGATCCTAATGCTCTGATCATTAAATCACAGCTATTTTACAGAAAAACATATTTTGGATACCATAAGAAGACGTTAGGGACTCTAATCTAATTTATTCATTGCTGTGATGCAAAAGCAGTGAAATGCAAAAGTAAAACTTGTTTTTCAATGCTCTAAGTCACAGTATTGGGAAGTGGCCACTTCCAATGTCTATCCCACTGCCACAGGTCTTCAGAGACCGAAGACATGTGGTACAATGGTACAATGGTACGATGGCAGAGGGTGATCTGAGATCTTCCTGTATTCCCTCACATCTCATGGGGCTTCGCAGACCCAAATGAAACAGTGAAAGGTGTGTGCTTTTCTCTTGCTACCTACTGTCTTCCCTGCCTCCTGCATGGCACTAATATCTTTCAGGAGGCAGATGTCTGCATGTTCCGCTGTGCCACAGTGTGATGGCCTCCGCATGGAAAGTGGAATACTGGCACTTTGTGAGTGTATGGTGACTGAATACCTAAGGATAGTGGATAGTGATTGTCACTTAATGATGCACATCAAGATTCAAAGAATAAAGTGTCAAGGAGTCACTGATGTACCTGTGTTGACATTAAGCCCAATGCAATCAATTTTTTCGCTGGATCTCTAACCTATTGTTCTAATAAGTGTGCCTTTATTTTTCTTCCAGGACTTGAAAAGCAAGTTTTCTGATCTGACAATAAAAGAAAAATCACTGAAATGTCAGAAGGAGGAGATCATGAAGGCTGTGTGAGTTTTTTAGTTGTTCACACTGTCCAGCAGAATTGTTTATTATTGCGTCGTCATTTTTTATGGGGTATCAAAACACAGTAGTGCAACAAACGCACAATATGGTAGAAGATGGAAACTACAACACAGTCGATGCATCAATGGGGGGGCCTGGGTGAAATGGGAGGGGTCAGGAAGAGGTAGGGGGGGAAAGGAAAGGAAAGGGGGAAGGCAACAATGAGGAAAGACCTTAGATCAATATAAACATTGCGGTATATCGAACAACTTGTTGTTGAGCCCTGGACCCAGTACATGGGCGTCAGATAGGGTGTAGCGATCATTCCCCCTGCCAGCTGCGAAAGTAGTGGCAACGGGTCGTGGACACCCAGAACGAGTGGGGGAGGGGTTGCGAGTCTGAAAGAATCTGTGTGTGGGAGGAAGCGGGAGGGATAGAGGGTGAATGGGGGGAATGTGGGGAGTCCATCATTCGGGGCGGCCCGTTGGGAGGGGCATCATGAGTCTCGAGCATCGGCGATATGCATAGAGGGAGGAGGCAGGGTGCGCTGTGGTTGGAGGGGTGGTTCTATGGGTCAGTATGGGGGAATGTCAGGTGCCAGTGGAGGAACGACATGGGCAGTGTCCCTGGGGAGGAGATCGATGTGCGAGGTTGTAAATGTGCGGGGGTAACTGCCCGTGCTGAATAGGGAGGGCGTGCGCCTGCCTACATGTCCGGTGGATGTTAAGGCGCGGGAGAGGGAGTGGCGGGGGGGTAGGGGGGCAGAGAGAGAACATCAGAATTGTTTATTATTGTCATTGTGATAGCCTGTCCGCTTTCGACAAAGTAGAGGATGTCTTTTATAATGACCTAGAAAATCTATTGAGGAAGAAACCCAAATCACAGGGTGTGTGGGTGTTGTCCTTCAGACTACAACTGCATTGCTCATTTTCCCTGGATGATTCTAGGAGTATGGCCTTGCAGCAACACAGCCTGCATAGTTTTGTCCTCTCTTCATCTTTTAGATCTAGGCCAGGGTATAACAAGCATGTCAACAAGATCGTTTTTGCAGACAGACGCCAAACTGAAGTCAGGGAAAGATGGATGTGTTGAGAAATATCCTGAAATATCACACCTGCCAAATTCTACATTTTTTTTTAAGTGTGAGAAAGTGGGGAGGAAATGGAGGAAGCAGGGTTTTGGTCTTGCATGGCCTGAGAGGCACTTCTCGCCTTCTGTCCTCCTTCAAAAAGTAAAAAATAAAAAAAGCTGCCAAGTTGCCGCCAATGTCCTGGGGAGATTTGAAAGCCCATAATGCACCATAATGGACATCAGCTGTGCAGATTCTCCAAACATGAGCTGGAAGTCTACTTTACGCAGGGGTTCCAGCTCATCTTCTGTTCAGCCGTGTGATTTCGCCTCCTCACCAGTTGACCGTGTGAAGAGAGCCAATATCTTTCGACTCACGGCGGCATCATGTGCGTTGGCAGGTTTATGGTATGCAGATATAGATTCTGGTGTGCACTGGACATCTACAAGTAGCAGTCTAAAATCATTCCCAGCAACCAGATCGCAACATGGACAATATGCTGACAGAGGTCAAGTCTACAAGGTCAATCCAAACCTTCACCGCAGGTCAGGCTGGCGCAGAGCTAGTATGCAGTCTAAGTGAAGTTTATGTTACAGTATTAAAGATTCAATGCTGAAACAAGGCTGGTGAATAGCTGAAGATCATCATTTGAGCAGGGTTCTAAAAAGCCCCTGCTGCATCAAATTCAAGATTCTACGCACCATAATATGATTTGACATATAGACACTAGTTGTCCGAGATACCACCCACACAGCGCTCTAAGATCCATCAATGCCACCCTCCTTGTCATTCCCCAAACTAAGAAGGTCAAGTTGAGGAGAGGTGGAGAATTATAGTCCCAGTTTATAACAACTGGAACAAATTCCTTTTCTCTATAGAGATTATGGACCCTGCATAAAAGGATGCAGTAGACTCTCCTATTCCAACAATATCTTGTCGCTGAAATGTTCAAAGGCTGGCTTTCTCCACCCACTCCACAACTATTGGCACTTTCTTGCTCTTCCTCATGATCTGGCCTGGTTAGGTGCAGTCAATTGATTCCTTGCAGTGGCACAAAACAAAATATTTACATATACACCTAGAAACATACAAATATAGACTCGGAAAACCAGAAATTAGACTGACAATGGTTAGATCGTCCAAGCACAGAAAGATCATTTTATTGTTATTTTCAAGCTAAGGGCATAGAAGCATTTTTTTGCAGATATAACAATGACTTGGGGAGTAGTGGGGAGCTTACTTTCCTGATCAAGGATGTGAGACATCAACAGCAAGCCAATGATCGACTCCACTGCGAGTGTCCGCCAATGTCTGGCCTTTTAAGTGCTCATACAGAGCTGTTCATTTCCACTCTCTAAATGGTAAGACTGCCTCACCTTTTCACTTTCAAGCCTTATTCAGCCCATGATGGAGCACAGAACAGGCAAATCATTGAAATGTGAGCCATTTCAATTTTTCACCTGTTCCACCCTCCCGACATCTAATCTCCCTTATGCCTGGTTGCTGTCCTTCACCCTCCCTACTATTGTATCCCTGGGCCCTCTCTCCTTGGTCTTTGACATTGTATCTTCTAGTTTTTTGTAAAGAGTACTTAACCCCTTTCTGGTATAGCTGCGCTATAGAGACCCTATATAAATTAAGGATTGGGGCATCAGAAGCAGGACGGTCTCTATGCCAGATGTGCTGGCAATCTTGTGTTTTACTTGGAGACAGCCTACGGAGGTGGAGAAATGGTGTGTGGTTCTTATCCATGACTATGATTTTATAAAAAAAACTTTTTATGGCACAGCTATGGAAGAACCTACTGTTTGTATTTTCATACTTACCTTCGTGGGATGAGATTGCCTCTTCTTTATGTTGGGAAAGAGTGATGGATCGAATTAGGGGGTGATTCTGGTGTTGGCAGTCAGGCCAACATTTTTTTTGTTGACATAAGAACATCCATGGAATACTTGTATGCAAGTCGAACATTGTGTCTGTCCATTAATTTGTGGTTGAACTAATACAGGATCTTGACCTGAGCAAGCCTGTAACCAAGCGAAACGCATTGGCTGCATCTATCTGTATTTAGTGAAGAAGAAATTTATTTAAAAAGTCACAGAATCAACCAAAGAACTCATCTGTTTTATTTACTAATTTTACATAAGAATACTCAGTTTTGTTGCTTCTCATATGGGTTTTTTGAATGTGTTTGGTTTATGGCCAATTGGTAGCTGATCATCTGTGGTAAGGAACAGTGTTTCAAATTTTATATCACAATAACACTTCTGGTAGTGCGGTAAGCAGGTCCTCTAGCTGCCAATACTTGTTCAACTTTTTAACCCTGGGGGCACATGTCGTGCCCCCACTCACCTCTGTGCACCATGTGCCATGCACGACATGGTGCATGGCACACAGTGTACCGACGTGCAGGAGGTGCTGCATGGGGGAGGCATGTGCTGCAGCCCTTTTCCAGGGCCACAGCATGCCCCAGCCAAGGTACCGATGCCTTTCGTACCGCCAGCCCAGTGGTCGAATCAAAATATGGCGATCGGACAGCCACACCGTCGTCGGGCGGTCTCCCAACCGCCGCTATGGCGGCCGAAGGTCTGACTGCCAGGCATCGGAGTGATGCTCTAAGTTATTGATGCCATACTCAGCCTGATCTGCAGCAAATTGAATGTTTGCATATTTTTATTTATATTGTGAACCAACACATTTGGCCCGTGTTCTACCATAGAAAGGGAATGAAGTGTGGGACAGGGGTTAGAAAAACTGTCTGCCAGCATGATCTGTTTCTGCACTTCCTTCTGTCTGCCTTCCAACTGGACAGCATTACACACTGCTGCTGGAAGCATTCCCTGTACCCTGGTCCTCCCCGTGTGTCAGTTGACCACTGTGGCTTTGTGGTGTTCCTATGAACTCACAGACTCCCGATGCCCACTGGTCGTGTGCATGACATTACCAAGTCCCATACAAAGTGACATCATTAGATCAGGGAACCTGACAATGGGAACGGAAGCAGTTCTGCTGTTACTTCAATGGGTAATGTGCCTCATGGTGTATCCCCAGATTTGTGCATCAGAGTGGATAGATGGAGAAATTGTGAATTCACATTGTTCGCACCCAACCAGTGGCGTAACATTTGCCCCTGCAGACCCAGCAGTACGGGCCCCGAGCTCCAGGGGGCCTCCACTGGCACTGTGCACGGGCCCCTGGCACAAGAGCTCCTGACTGGTTCCGGAGCATGAGGGGTCCCTTCCATGTACTTTGCAAGGGGGGCAAGCCTCAAGTTTCGCTACACCACTGCACCCAATCACATCTCTCGTACCCAGGGTGGGATGCCAGCAGTAGTAATTTGCTGTCTCTGGCACTTTAGGGTTCAAAGCTGTTTATTTTATCTGGTGTTTCCTAGGTTGAAATAACAAACATATGATTTAGACATACCGGTGTAACATGTATGCTTCCTTGCTGAGTTTATTCACTGGCTCCAATAGGCAGCCATTAATCAGAGGATTGTGACAACAAGTGTCATCTTTGATCAATTTTGAAAACCCACCATGTGGATTTTCTTCAAGAATGCCATTTTATATGACATAAAAGCCAGTTGACTTCAGCCTGACAAGGTAAGATAAGTAACCACAGGCAGGCTCCATAACTCAGAGTCCATGGTCGCACTCTCATGCACCCTCCTCTGTGTACTGTAGGGAACATATAGGGAAGGTGTTTGAAAAACACCTAACTATGGAGGCTAGCCGTATATTAAATATCACTGTAGAGAGGTTGTAAGATATATACCCTAAAAATACTCAGCCTGTGACCTACAATCAGCTGGTTTATGAAGCATATATTACATCTGGCCGCTTTCATTGCACCAAATGCAGTGGCATATCACTCATATTTCATAAGAAACTGCTGTAAAATATGGAAAAATACTTAACAGTTCCCTGTGAAATACGTGTTTCCTCATCCTAATATCGGCCCGCTTCTTTGAATCGAGAGTGATTGCCAGTGGCTAGGCTTATTGCAAGCATCCTCCCATCACTTTCTGTGTGTTAGATACAGTGCTTAATTTGAGCCAGTGGTAGCTGGTGCTCGGCACTGGCACTTAATTGTCAACACTGGCGGTTGTGACAGTCTACCACAAGGTGGTGCTGTCTGGCTACTATAGAGATGACCAGAACAACAGTCGATTGTTAATTCAATATGCATTAAAAATGACTATTACCTGCCGTCCAAGCCGTTCTAATAACTTTGGCAGCCTGGAATAGGCCGAATTGTCACACTTGTAGGAGTGTGATGATTAGTTACTATCATTGGCAGCATGACAGCTGCAATGTGTGGTGCAAGCTGCAGTGGCTTCCTGACGAGAGCCCTGGCACTTCTTTTTTTGTTTGTTTACAAATTAAGCACTGGTTAGATATAACACCCTAAGTGGCCAAGGGTATACCCAGACGTTGGTCCCTTTTTCACTGTGCTACAGAATCCAAGTTAAACCTCACAAAAAAAGGCCAAAATTGGTTTGAGGTTGTTTATGTTCCTCTGTGGAAGAGGCCTTGCCTGCCAGTTACCACAAGGAGCAGAGTCCGTGCTGATATGCATAAGGCGGGTCTCATTATAAAGTGGCAGAGTGGGTGTAAAACGATGTGTTGACATAGTACCTAGAGTGATTGCCAGTGGTTTAGACTATTTGCAAGCATTCCTCCCATCACCTATTGTCATGGGCGTAGGAAGTGTGGGGGACGCGAGGGATATATCCCCCCAGATTTTGTAGTGGGGGGGACACGGGGGACAAGGGTGGGGGGGACGAAAGAATTTCCCTCCTCTTCTGTCTGTGGCAGGGCCATTGGTATGGCAAAGCGAGAGTGCTTTGACATGCAAATAGCCCTGCACTTGTTGTGCTGCAAAAGCTCCAGGAATGTTTTCACACCTTGTCCTCACCCACTGCTGCCTGCAGTCTGAACTTACAGGACAAAGGGAGAGAGGTAGTTTGTTGATTGCTGACTGCATCCTGCCACTCCTCAGCTGGGATCCTACCGCATTTGACTGTTTCACACCGCGCAATTCCTCCACTCAAAGCCTATTGTTTTGTTGAAATGTTTATTTTGAGCAGTTGAACCTCGCTCTGGAACATGAGAACAATTATTATCACACATAGTCTAAGCACACATCTTGCGGTAAGTTATGTCAGATGTGTTGGTCTGTCCTAATATTTACACAAATAATAATTTAAATACCACTATTTTGTCTTATTTCTTTTATAGTGCTACGCAACCCAATCCAGGGTGTCGGAGCGCTTTAAATCACACATACACATTATGCATTGACAATAAACCATATGTGTGTAAATCAATTTGCAGGATGTGTTACATAAGATAGGGAGGGTTACAAGGTGTAGGAGTCACATGTCCTTTCCTTTAAAATTCACTGTGCTATATTAGAAGGATTACAATTTATGAACTGCAAGTAGCTAAAGGATCTCGGTGTTAAAAGCAATAACCCACTTACCCATCTACATAAAATAAAAATCCGTCATCTCCATATCACATACTGTGCTTTACGTGAGACATATTAACCCTCTATGCTACATTGATTCAAAACTGCCACTAGACAAAGTAAGAGCATTAACCTTCAGAGTTATCTTACCATTATTATTATTTCCTGAGATTTACTGGGTACATAAAGATCTATGCAGCAGGTGCCTTAACCCCATACGATATTTTAAAATGCAGACTTTGTAACCAATTAAGCAGAACAGATATACTGCCACGTTTCTCCTTGTTGCCAATTTCTTTCTGGTAGAGTTTTAATAAATAAATGTATAAGTGGATACCTAGATCTTGCACCGGGGTTGCATCACTTTTTTGGCACAACTCCGACGCAAACTCTAATTTGTTAAATATTTTAATGCGTTCAAATGTACTCATGATAGACCTGCTTAACATATGCGAGGTCTTAGAATCTGATATCACTTCCTGTGAGGTCATGTGTTGTACGGTCACCTGCCTAACTTGGTTAGTGCCCCACTTCTTTTTTTAGGACTTGTGCCCTGGTGGGAGAAGTATATTGGAGAACTGGTGTTGGTGGTTGTAGGAGGCTGGCTTAGTATATGGTGCACACTTTCAGGAGTAATGCACCTTGCACTAATCCAGGCAACCCTTATGGTGATTTTAGTGGTCCTTGATGACCATAGAAAGCTCTCAAAATGGTAGCTGTAGAGAGAAGCCTTCAGGCTTATCTTGAAGGAGTGTAAAGGAGCTTGTTTTACCACATTTAATCGACAGTGTAGATTAGATGAAAAAGAACCACACATTGTTTATAAAAATAAGGCTGTTTATTATGCAACACAATCACTAACACATTGGTATATCTCCTACCCAGTGATATCAACAATACACACAAGAATACGTCAAAATAATTAGGTAAGTAGCACAAATATACACTGGTGTCCAGGGGAAGACCAAACCATATACTAAGAAAGTGGAATGCAAACTTCAAGGAGAACGGGACTTGGACCAGAAGACTCATAGGAGATGGGAACCAAAGAAACTACCCCAGGTAAGTACCCAGGAACCCCACGGAGGCTGTGTGCAGAGTGGAAACACAGCTGCATGCCCAATGGAAGTCAATAGAGAAGTTGTGTTGCAGTTTTACAGAAGAAGGACCCTTCCCAGAGGACCACGAAGAAACCCTTTGGAAGACAGGAGGTTGGAGAGTCAACCCAACCGTGCTTGTCCCAGGAAACCAGGTTACCTGCACCATGGAAGCCGAGTGCATATGGGTGAAGTGATGCCGGAACCTGCCGTAGACGACAGTGGAAGACTTTGAAGAAGATGTCTCTGAAGAAGCATGTGAAGGAGTCCGGTGGAATCCAAGAGTGGATTCTTGAAGAAGAGAACCTGCAAGCAGAGGGGACAGTCTATGCCACTCGGAAGTGACCAGGGGGCACGGAGCACAATCCCCACCGATGTTGGGAGGTTCAAGAGTGAAGACGGTGACCTTGTTGGTGCAGCTGTGAGGACAAGCCGATGCTGAGGAAGACCAGGAGCCATGCACGAGCTGTCCCATATTGGGTGTCGGTGTTCAGGTGATCGGTGTCTAGCGGGAGGACCAACAAGCCTTGGTAGCTGCAACTGGCGTGGAAAGCAAAAAGATGCAAATATTGGGACCAGTAAGATCCAAGCAACTCACCAAGTGCAGGAGAGTCAGAGCAGGCCCAGAGCAAGCAGGGGAGCCCACTGAAGCAAAGGAAGATCCTCGAGAGGACCCACTGGCCAAAGGCACAGGAGTTTCAAGAGGACCTCAGGCAGCTCACCAAAGATGGAGGCCCATGGTGCAGAGGATGCAGTGAGGATGATGATCTTTGAGGTATGAGGTGCTAGAGGCTGAAGCTTCTTGTAGCCCAAAGTGCTCTGGAGTGCAGATCCAACAAGCTTTGGCAACGGCAAGTCAACACAGTGCACATGGCTTTGGTCCCAGCAGCTTCGATGAGGGTTACTGTCCTCAAAATTGCAGAGAAGACAGGTCAGGCCTCTAGGAAGCGGTAGAACCACCACCTGTATTGCTGGGCCTCAGGAAGTCCGTTGGATGACAGGATCAGCAGACCAATCAGCTTTGTTGCGGTGCCTGCAGATGCAGGGGAGTGACTCCTTCATGCCAAGGGAGATTACTTCGGATGTCCTTGATGCCCACAGGCTTTCTGGAGAACCTGGATGATGCACAGACACAGACGACGCAGAGAACTTGAAGAACAGCGAGAACAGGAGCAGTAGGAGTCTTCATTGATGCAGTCTCTGGTCCATTCGAAGTCCGACGAAGTCCAAGTGTCCAAACGGTCGAAGAGTGTCTTGATTTCAGAGGTGAGTCTTGTCCACGAAGAATCTGAGGACCTACCCACAGGGGAGCCCTTAAATACCCTAGGGAAAGGGTTGGAACGACTCGGGGGTCTCTTCCAGAGGAGGGGCTCGACAGAGGGGAGGATACTCCCCTGTTCTTTGTCCAGTTTCGCACCAGAGTGGAAACCAGGGGTTCCTGAACTGTCTCAAACAGGAGTATGCAAGGAAGTCACCAAATTTGCCCTTCAAAGCAGTCTGGTGCCACTGGCAAGCGCCCCCACCCCAGCCCAATACACTGAGTCCTGTCTGGGAGGTGGTCACACCTCCCTGTGACAGGAAACCTATTGTTCTACCTTCCCCTGCTCGGGCTCAGCTCAGCAGCAGGAGGGCAGAATCATATCTCTGGTCGGCAGCAGCACTAGGTTGCTGGCAGACCCTGAAAGGCTGTTACTTGGAGTACAGGGGGGTTTCCTAAGGAGCCCCCCAGTACTTGGCATCATTCTTCTAGCACCAGAGTCAGTGTTGGGGTATGATTCCAACATGTTTGATACAAAACATGACCAGGTCCAGTGAAGCCATTATTTAGTTAGACATCTCGTAATAAATGATGTCCACTATATACCTTAAAATGGCTGACCGCTCTTACAAAGCCTGGAGAATCGACTCCGGGGTTTATAGGGGTGTCTTGCTCATGCAGGGGCACGCTCACATTTGTAACCAAACACCCTGCTTACCATAGGGGTAACTTATAGTTTTTAAGTGCAGTGACCTCACATATAAGGAAACTTATATCTATTGTGAGAGGTACAAGCACCATCTCGCACAGGCTGCAATGCCAGGCCTGTAGTCAAGTTTAAGTGGACTCCCATGGGTGGCAAAATACATGCTGCAGCCCATTGTAGCCTCTGGTGTACCTATGCCCTGGGTACCTTAGTACCATATACAAGCGACTTATAAGGGTACACCAGTAGCCAATTGTGGATGTACCAAAGTACTTACCAGAGCAGATTTAGGGGAGAGAGCACGGTTGCTGGCATCCTGACGAGCAGGATCCCAGCAGTCTACAATCAAAACACACTGACATCAGGCAAAAAGTGAGGGAAACCATGAAAGCAGATCCTACTTTCCTACCCCCCCAAACGTAAGGACAAGGCTAACCTTGCCCATTTAAGTCTTCATTTCCTAAGTGGAAATATCTGGAAAGTCAATCTTCGTTGGCATAGTTACTCCCAGGTCTATGTACCTCTGTATAGTCCATCCCCTGTAGGGAAATGGACCACCTCAAAAGTTTGAGGTTTTCGCCTTCATCTATTTAAGCCATTAGAGGGACTTATCGTCTGTCTGAACAATGAAGTGAGTGCCAAACAGGTATGGCCTCAACTTCTTCAAGGTCCAGACCACAACAAAGGCCTCCCTCTCAGAAGCTGACCAACGCTTCTCCATGGGGGTCAACTTTCTGCTTATAAAAGCTACTGGTTGATCCTGGCCCTCTGCATTAAGCTGTGACAATACTGCACCTATCCCTATCTCAGAAGCATCCGTATGGACAATGAATGGTTTGGAATAGTCAGGACTTTGAAGAATTGGAGCAGAGCACATGGCCTGCTTCAGGTTATCAAATGCCTCTGACAGCTAAATGTTAGATATGCTGCATTTTAGGCTTCCAGACCTGTTAAGACTTTATTTGGTGCATTTTTCAAACGAAAAGGCATCACAATAAATGGATAATGCCCACTGGGGGTTGAAAATGCTGTTTTTGGTTTGGCATCCTCATTGAGTCTGATTTGCCAATAACCAGCAGTCAGGTCAAATGTACTGAGATATTTGGCAGAGGCCAAAGTATCAATCAGTTCATCTGCCCTTGGAATTGGATGGGCATCAGTCCTAGTGACTGCACTGAGGACTCAGTGAGGCTGTCTGCCAAGGCTACTCCTTCAACTGATCCATCAACAGGGTCCTGAGCGAAAAGATCAGGGAGAGGGTCACTCTCTTCTGCCTGTCCCTCATCAGTGACCATGAGCAAGCTCATGTCACCTCTGTCAACAAACGGTTTCGGGCGAATCACATGAAGTACCCTGTGGGGATTTCTTGGAGTACCTAGGTCAACTAAGTAGGTTACCTCACCTTTCTTTTCCAGTATAGTTTGGGGGCCACTCCACTTGTCTTGGAGAGCTGCTGGGGCCACAGGCTCCAACACCCACACTTTCTGTCCTGGCTGGTAAACAGTGAGTACAGCCTTTTGGTCATGTCAAGCTTTCTGAAGCTCCTGGCTGGCCTCAAGGTTTTTGCTGGCCTTCTTCATATGCTCAGCCATGTGAGAACCCAGGCCCAGAACATAGTCTACTATGCCTGGTTTAGGAGGCTTGAGAGGTTGCTCCCATCCTTCTTTGACTAGACATAATGGACCCCTAACTGGATGTCCAAACAGAAGTTCAAATGGGCTGTAGCCCACCTCCTTCTGAGGAACCTCTCTGTAGGCGAAGAGAAGGCAAGGTAGTAAGACATTTTCGCCTCAGCTTTTCTAGGAGTCCCATGAACATACCTTTGAGGGTCTTGTTGACCCTTTCAACAACCCCATTACCCTGTGGATGGTAGGGTGTGGTAAACGTATAGTTAACACCACACTCTTTCCATATAGCAGTGATGTAGCTAGACATGAAGTTGGTATTTATGTCTGACAAGACCTCCTTAGGGAACCCAACTCTGGAAAAGATTCCCAGGAGAGCCTTGGCCACTACAGGAGCTGTAGTGGTCCTACGGGGAATAGCCTCTGGATATCTAGTGGCATGGTCCACCACCACTAAGATAAAACTATGTCCAGATGCTGTTGGATTGTTTAAGGGACCTACAATGTCTATCCCTACCCTCTCAAAGGGAACCCCAACCACTGGTAGTGGGATTAAGGGGGCCTTTGTAGTGCCACCTTACTTTCCACTGGCTTGGCAGGTGACACAGGAGTGACAAACTCCTTGGTGTCTTCAGACATGTGGGGCCAGTGAAACTGAGGGACAAGCCTGCACCAAGTCTTGCTTTGCCTACGATGTTCTGCAAGGGGAATGTCGTGTGCCAGGGTCAATAGGAAACTGCCCCCAGTTGCTCTGCCTTGGCAGGCCCAAGCTCCTCTGGGACATTTCCTTCACAGGTACTGAGATCATCTCCCTCAGGAGGCTGATTCTCATTCGGAGTTTGAGAGGAGGATACATCTTTATCCTTCTTGCTCCTTCTCTTGGGAGCTGGCTGGTCCATTTCTTCAGGATCCATGGCTCCCTCAGTGCCTAACCACTTGGCCTCAGCCCTAGTGACAGCAAAGACACTGGCAGAAATTCCCATCATTTCTCCATGAGTCCTGAACTCCTCTTCAGACCAGGCTGAAGTTTCCAAATGATTGCCCTGTAGACAGTCCACTGCTAGGTTGGGATGCCACAACTCTCTTTGGGTCAGTTACCCCTCCCCATCTGAGATTGACGACTGCCATGGAATGATCTGTCCTGGTATTGTTAGCATTGGTCACTTGGTAAATCTGACCAAGTAGAATCTGCTCAGGAGACACAAGTTTCTCTGTCGCCATAGTGATACTGGCCCCTGTGTCCCTGTAGGCTACAGTTTCCTGACCATTGATTAGAGGCCGTTATCTGTATTTGCCCAGGTTAGTGGGACTTACAATAAGAGTGGCAAGCTCAGTGCCACCATCACAGACTAAAACAGCCTGCGTGGGTGTCCTGACTAGGCCAGAACCCACTTCAGTACCCAAGGTTAATTAACCCAGCTAAACTCTTGGGGGCCCTACTACTACTAGTGCTATTGCTAGGGGCACTAGGAGGTTTAGGAGTGGTAGTAGCAGTATTGGTGCTAGACTTAGAGCAATCGGCATCCTTTGCCCTTTTACTTTTTTCCTTACACAAACAGCACCAAGGTTTCTTGTTAGAGGAGGAAGAGGAATGGGACCTACCCCGAGAGGAAGATTTTTGAGGACCTTCAGAAGACTCTTTCTTTTCTTTTGATTTCTCCCCACCTTTCTCTTGGGCCTTAGAATAATCTTGCTTCTTCTGGTCACCCCCACCATGAGACTTTTGTTTCACCCTGGTGCGGACCCACTCATCTGCCTTCTTTCCCAATTCTTGGGGAGAGGTCAGATCCGAGTCCACCATGTACTGGTGCAGCTGCTGATTTTGACAGTTGTTAAGGATGTGCTTCCTCACTAGTAAATTGTACAGTCCCTCACAATCATGCACATGTCGCAAAGAGCATTCAGTTTATACTTCCTTTTTCGTCCCACCTTTGTTTGCTTGGTGCATGACGACGTAAGATTCCAAAACCTGTTTTTTCACATTTGGTCTAATTACTTTGTGAATGTAAATAACAATTAAAGCATACTTTCAAACTGTGACTACATGCCTGCCTTTATCGATGTTTCACTATAAAACTATGCAATTGTATTCCTTTAACCGAGTGTACGGTTCTCAGACAATGGTCGATTTGTATCGGGTCACTGGAAAGTCCAAAACGTTGTTTTTGTCCCCCCCAGAAATTTAGTGTCTCCTACGCCCCTGCCTATTGTGTGTTTGATGTAATGTGTTTCAATAACCAGGTTTCCAGCTTTTGAAAGAGAGTTCCAAGGGCAGCCACAAGCCACACATCTTTCTCCACCGTCGGTGTATCTTTCTTTTTGCTTACTATCGAGAAGGCAAATACCGACCTGGTGATGTGATTACTGACCCATTAAAGCAGCCAGTCCCTGCCTTCTGCCCAACAATTCGTTGGGCAGCTGCAGCAGTTCTGTCCGTTGTGTGCTTGTTATTTTTAAAGTTGTAAACCAGAGGTCTTCAAACTGTGGTGCGCGCCCCCCTGGAGGTCCATGGCTGCATTCTCAGGGGGGCGCAAATGTCTCAATAGAGACTTGTAAATCTGGTAAATGAAGATGGCCTGGAAGCGCAAACTTGTTTATTTGTCTCGTTTCCAGGCTATCTTCATTTACATGCAGCAATAGGGCATTAAAAAAAGCATCGGAACTGTGATTTTAAGTGCCATGGGGCAGAGGTCAGTCAGTGTGGCGGCAGGGTCAATTGCCAGCATGCAAAGAACAAAATATTCAGTAGCTGGATTGAAGTATTTTTTCAACTTCACATTAACTGCATATAAAACAACCCACTCTCAAATTGATCAGTGGGAAAGGCACTCAGAAAGGTTGAAATCTCGGTTGGTTAATGCAATTGCTGCAGATGTCTGTGTGTATGACCAGAGAGTCACAGAATGGAATCCTGCTTGGTGCAGTGGGGAATAGTGACATTTGTTTTTGTAGTGCTGCTAGGTCCCCGTCTTTGGCAGAAAGCGAATGTGTCATTATTTTAAAATGTTATTACATACAGCATAAGACAGGCTGCAGCAAAATGATTTAGGACCAGATTTACAAAGACTTTGCATCAGGTTTGTGTTACTTTTTTAACACAAACCTGAAGCAAAGTGTGTTGGTATTAACAATCCAGTGCAAATCACGGTTTGCACTGTATTGTACCCAAATGTAATGCAAGGCTGCGCAGCGCCACTGTAGGGACCAGATTTACTAATGCTTTGCAACAGGTTTGATTTACTTTTGTAATGCAAACCCGATGCAAGGTGTTATTCTGGTATTTACTATCCAAAGCAAGTCAGGATTTGCATTGGATAGTTTGAACTTTTTTTCCCCGTTTTTTTTAAAGTCTCACCACCAGGGGGAGCCCGTGGTCTAGAAGACAGCAGGCATGCTCGCTGCCTGCCTATTTTTAAACTGTGCCCTGCTTTATTTTGCACTGCCCCATACCTTGCACATCCGGCCATAGACGTCCTTTAGGGGCTACTAGGGTTCGCTGCTGCAACACCTAGCATGCCCCTTGTGACCCCTGGCACTGCCTTTGCGACCCCTAGCGTCAGCAGTGGCAAAATCAGTGCCAGGAACAGAATCAGCTCGTCCTTATGGATTTCGGTGGGGACTTCACTCTCCTTGTTTTTTGTAAACATTTTTATTATACTAATGATGAATAATATTACATTATTCACTATTAGTTTAGTGAAAACTGGAATACAAATAGCTGGAATATGACTTTGCCTAGCAGTTGAGGTATGTTAAAATAAATGCTTTTAAATGTATGTATGTTGGGTACGTGCTTGCAGTTTTGAGTGTGTTTATGTAAGAGAGACTGCTTGTATGAGTGGCCTATCGGCTAGAGCGGTCGACCTTGAAGCTGGGGAACCGGGTTAGAGTCTTGGCAGCGATGCTAAACATCTAGTGATTCTGGGCAAATCACTTAATCTCCCCGTGCCTAACAACAACAACATAAAATCTGTTTGTAACGCAACTGGTGCTCATGTAAAGTGCTCTGATACCTTTGGGTTGAGTTGGTGCTATATAAAACTCCCATCCAAATTTTTTTAGTGTATGTGTAGGCAGAGTGTGTGTATATGTGAATACGTGTGTATGCATGTGTATGTGTGAGTGAAAGTGAAGGTCAAAGGGCATGTGAAGTCACTTCCGCTACCCTTCCATTTTGGTGAATTGACGTCCATGCATCCGGCACCGTACAAAACTGGTTGGCCTTCACAAGCCATTGCTGTATTGTGTAACTCTCCCTTGGCACATCCACACTGTAATTACTCTCAATGCCACTGCATCATAAATGCTAATCCCTTAGAAATAGAAAATTACAATATTGCGTTCACTTAACTCCAAGTAGATGAGAAACCCTGCCAATAGCAAGAAAACTCAACTAAACATTGAATTCAAAAATGATTTTTATGCCACCGTTGTGACAAGCTGTTTTATAGTTAGAGGAAAAGGCTCGGGTTTTGATTGATGTTTGGTATTTTAAGTAATTATAACTCTGGGCTCTCGTGCATCTTTGAGAGGTAATGGTATATTTAGCTCTTTTTCACAGCTGCAGATAAATTACAGGTTACAGTTTTCTACATTGCATTTTTGATCACGTTCTGAATAAAAATGTTACTGCTTCAATTTCGGGTCAAGCACGTGGAATATTTTTGTCAGGCAGCCTGAGTGGTTGGAGACAGCGGCGTAGCGTGTGTTGCCAGCACCCGGGGCAAGGCAAGTATTGCGCCCCCTAACCTGTTGACCGTTAGCACTTCCTGGTGCAAACCTTTAAAGGAAAGAAAATTAGTGGTATGATTTTTATTTCTTTTAAAATTTTGTGCCCCCTAAGAATTTTGCACCCGGGGCAACTACCCCTGTGGGCCCACCCACGCTACGCCACTGGTTGGAGATCCTTTATTAAGCAAGTTTTGATAGATTTCAGGGGCTCTTCGAACAACCAACCACCTGCCAGGAACTAATTGGAAGAGTAGTTTTCCTCCACATTACCTGCATATAGGAAAACCTGGCTTACTGTAGCTTTATGTTATTAGTCTATTGAGCAAGGTGCATCCTACTACGAGAACTGGCTCATGCATAAAGCGACAATCTTTTGCACCACCAGCGAGGAGAGGTACGTGGGGGCTCACATTGCAGCGAGGGCTACAAAAACGTCTTAGTTGTGGGGAGGCGAGGTGCAGATTCACAAAATGGCTTTTTGCCAAATGCACCGATAATCCTTGCACCGTTGCTGCATG
This sequence comes from Calotriton arnoldi, assembly GCA_963921515.1. NCBI lineage: Eukaryota > Metazoa > Chordata > Amphibia > Caudata > Salamandridae > Calotriton > Calotriton arnoldi. The sequence continues at coordinate 565,953 of CAWUFW010008522.1, forward strand.
TTAGTAGTCCTTGGGCACCAGGGTTGTAACAGGGGAGAGGATGTGGCCTAATGGCCAGAGCTGCCAACTTTGGAGCTGGGGAACTAGGCTCGATTCTCGGCATCGGCTCCCCACCCTGTGATTCTGTGCAAATCACTTAGGGCCTTATTATGAGTTTGGCGGTGCGGGACTGCCCCACACCGCCAAACCCATGTTTGAACTGCCCGCCAGATTAGGAGTTTTCTCCTGTTTGGCGGGCTGTTCTTTGGCGTTCCCACAGTGCTGCCTATGAAATAGGCACTGCAATGGGAACGTCAAAATCAGTACCTGCACGGCATGGACTGTTGCAGTCCATGCTGTGAAGGTACTACGGTGTAACACAGGGGGGCACAACACATGCCCCCCTGCATGCACCCCATGGTGCATGGTGCAGAGGCACAAGGGGGCCCTGTAGGGCCCTCTTTGTTTCCTCACCGCCACACTTTTCATGGCGGTCGCACCACCATGAAAAGTGTGGCGGTGAGGAAACTCATAAAATGCTTGGTGGAGCTGCAGCGCCCCCCCGCAAACATATTGCGGCCTCATGATGGCTGCGCCTTTGTCCGGGATCTCTGATCCTTGTCGGTTGCGGTGGTATCAGGGCGGCCCGACTGCCCTGGTCATAATAGGGCGGTCGGAAGACCCCCACTGCCGCACCCCTGCGAGTCTGGTGGTCCGTGTCGCGCTATATAAAACTGGCAAAAAAACACAACTGGCAAGTGCACCCATTTTCTTTGCTCCTGGTAAACTGTAGTATGACAGAAGCGGCCACACATGCTTGTGTGCTCCTTTCGGTAATACATATAGTGCTGACAAAATCTTAAGTAGGCTTTCCCTTATTAACTTGGGGACTTGGCCACATTCTAGTGAGGAAAACACTTTTCCGCATTATGGGTGCAGGCTCAGAGGAAGAGACCACCAAGAGGGGCACTGACAGTGGGCCACAAATAGGGGTCCGTCTTTGCCTAATGTGCTGCCCATTAGGCAGCGCAAGTTCACGTCTATTATACTATACATTATATGTAATAGGGCGCATTGTCCTTGTTTGCATCTGTTGCATCTAGTTACAAACAGTTGCATAACTAGTGATAGATCTGCAAAAAGGTTATGGAGACTTTAATTCACCAGAGTTGTCATAGGGGTAGCACAAGTGACACAACATAACCCTTGATCATGAATGTATTGCATAAGACTTTGGTCCTAGTAATCTCGCAGAAGTCAGATCACTGCAGTTAATAAAAACACTATAATAAATGTAACATTATTGCAATAACAAAAGCATCCTATTAAAACAGAGGGTCAGCCTTCACAGGCCACTGGCATATTCATCATAGCTTTCCATACCTATGGGCAGTCCACTATGGCCATCTACAATGCAACCACTGCATGCCCAGGTTAAGCTTCACATTCCTTGACGCAGCCTAAGGTACCATGTGTAGCATTATATACACAGGTACTGTCTGGTACCACCAAAGACAGCCTCACAGAACGTATTGGGAGACAGGGTGGGGGAGCCCAGTCGCGGTGACTCTCAAGCACACCTCTAATGCAGCCCCCAATAAACCTCCAGTCTTACCGTACAATAATGAAGGGTGGATGGCCACTTGTTGCTACTAAACCTGTATTTGACTAAACAATCTGACATTTGTTCTTCCATTTGATGTCTTTATTCAGTGCTCAATTAGTAAATCTAATAGTGCTGTTCCATATAGGCCCTCATTATGAGTTTCCTGGAGAAGTATCCAGGGGAAATAGTGCTCTAGGCAACTACAAGTTTTCTAGTTTCCCCAGATCTGGAAAGATCAGGTCTGGAAATTCTTAACCGGATCATTCCTGTCTTGGAAAAAGTGTACCCACATCATAACAGAGCCCCAAACCGCCTCCTGCCCACCTGCAAACCTTCATGGCGAAGAAAAAAACCCTCACAACAGTTATCACCTACTTGGAGCAGGTGGTAAATTTGTGTAGATTTGTGTCGGTTACTTCCTACAGAACAGAGATAAACACCCAGAATTGTTCCCGATATTCTCAGGTCAGTGCATTATTCCCCATTCCTGGGGAAGAAACTCATGGTCCCCATTAAGTCACAGTAAGATACCAAACAGAATCATTAATTCTATATCTGGTATGTCCCCATGGAGTTAACGGGGATTTTGTGATGAGGGCCATAGTGGTTTATTGCAATACACCAATCACAGTCAATGATCCCCAACAAGTTTAAAGCCTCCTATTCCCATGTTAGATAACTTTTTTCTTTCACTAAATAAATGCATGTTCTCATGTTCTAAAGCAAGTGAGCAGTGTTCGGTCTGAGTAGTAAAATAGTAATTGATTCGGCCCCTACTCATTTAGGGACATATTTATGAGCCCCTTGCACCACCGGAGCGTCACTTTTTGTGATGCTCCGGCGGCGTAAGCTGCAAAATCATATCTATGAGGTCACGCAAAGCCACATCCCATGTGTGCTGCAGTCTGCAGCACACATGGAAAAAGGAAAACGCCTCTTAGGATTGTTTTTGTGCAGGAAGGGGCCCCTTCGTGCTCAAAAACAATCCTGCCGACAACACAGACACCCTTGCACCATGGTGCAAGGGTGCCTGCATTGGTGCTAGGCTGCCGATATGGCGCCAGCGCTGGGGGGGAAGCACTGTAGTATATTAATAGGGTGCATTCCTTCCCTTTCACTTTGACGTAGGGCAGTGCAGCGAGGTGACTTGTTGCGCTGTCCTACGTCAAATCCCCATAAATGAGGCTTCATGTCTTTTTCCTATCCAGTCACTTACTTTGGCGCCAGTGTATTCTTTCTGCTACTTGACTCCTGGCTGAACATGTACCTTGTGTCTATTGAAGGTGTGGTTAGGTCAATAGCTGGTGTACTCTACAGTGACATGCTTTGCCAGGGCCCTCCTCAACTCTGGAGTGCCATGGTAAGGTAGTACGGGGTTAATCAGTCACTGCTGATGTCTGTGCGATCCACCGGTCACAAGTTTGAACCCCAGCAAGACCAACTAAGTCATTCACCCTTACAAGATTGATAAATTTAGTACTATTAAATGAGGGTATACAAACACATCCTGTTAACATTGCTTAGAAAGGACAAAATCTGCTGTATTCAGTCGTATACAAATGCTGGTTATTGTTATTATAGGTATTGTTACGCATGCCTCTCACTGGGAGGCAATACTGTGAATACTGTATTCTTAATTCAGATTATTTACTTCTTCTATGCCACAGAATTAGTGTAAAATATTGAGTTACTGGTTGAGCCGGGTGAAACCCTACTCAAGCAGCAACCACAATCCTTGTCAGGGTGAACTAACAAGTAAACCATAAATTAAACTGTGCTCCACTTTCGGGTAGCTTGGCACAGAGCAGTCAGGCTTAACTCGGAGCCAATGTATAAAGTATTCGTACAGCACTTCAAACAGTAATAATGTGAACTCACAACAAAAGAAGAATCCCACACATAATTAGAAACAGAGTAATTTGCAATGAATAAATCAAGACCAAAACAACAAAAATCCAATCAGTAGAACCGTAGATATGCTAGATTAAAGGCTTCATTTAAAATAGTGCCACAAAGCACCAACTGTCGACATCTGGTCTCACCGGACCGGGACCGGGACAAAGTCATAAGTCAGGCTGACTGTGATGGAGCGTGGGCTGGCTACAGGGACTCGGTTAGACCTGCTGAGCAAGAGTACCCTAAATTCTGGTTGCGGAGCGTTGCAAGGTCCCGCGTCGAGGATGTGTTGCACAGCTGAGGTGATGCGAGGTCTGGGTCGTAGATGCGTCACGCAGCGTCGGTTCCGGGGAGCTGCGAGGCTGCGATGCGAGGTCCTGCTTCATCTTCGAGGAGAATGTTGACAAGGGGGCTTGTGATGTGAAATCCTGTGACAAGGATGCATCGTGTATCGGCTGGTTCCTAAGGAGCAGCGTGGCTTGCGATGCAGAGTACAGCGTCATAATCAAGGATGCTGTCCACGAGGGGCTTGTAATGCCAAGTCCTGCAGAGGCAGTTCCGATGAAGCTGCGATGGGAAGTCCTTGCAATGGGAAAGTCCATGCAGCCGAGGCAATGCGTCTTTTCTGCTCTGGATTGCACAGCGCAGCAGACAAAATGCGTTGGTCCTGCTGGGTCCACAGATGGGCTGACCGAGAACCTTCAGGCCCACTTCCAAGGGACCAGGACTGAATTGGCACCAATTGGCTGGGGAGGTCTCACAGTTGCAGAGTCTAAGTGCTGGTTTTAAGAGACTAGCCGTTGGAGTTACTCTGGTGGTCCTTTACCTGGGTCCAGTCCTTCTCACCCAGGCTAAAGGGCAGCAGAGCAGAAGGTCAGCACAGCAGGGCAGCCGTCCTTCAGGGCAGCAGACCAGAAGAGTGGCAGTCCTTTAAGCAACACAGCAGTCCTTCTTGGCAGGGTCTTCCACAGGTCCAGAAGTGTATTGAAGAGTTGGTGTCTGAGGTCTAATATTTGTACCCGGTGCCTTCTTTGAAGTGGGAGTAGCTTCTGGATTATTCCCCTTGAAGTGCACAGGTTTCCTGCTTCCTCTTCCCTGGCTCCAGACTAACTACTGGGGGTATGCAGCACCTTTATGTGAAGGTGGGACACAGTCTATTCAGGTTTAAGTGGGGCTGTGCCTAGCTCCGCCCCCATCCTGCCAGCGATGACCTATCCAGGCACACCTACGCTCTCTATTGTGTGTGGCTGTCTGGAAAGAATACACAAAGACCAACTGCCAACTACACCTAGTCATGTGACCCACAGACAGGCTGCAGGCACTAAATGGCTAATGCAGGAAAATGGCAACTTTCTAAAAGTGGTATTTTCAAAATTGTCATTTGAAATCAGACTTTACCAAAAAGAGTATTTCATCTTCCAATTCCAAAGACACCAAGTGTGAACTGTTTACCTATTTCCATTTGGAAGTTATCTTCATTAAATATAATAAGGTAACCCCAATTTTATCCTATGCGACAGGTAGGCCTTGCAATAGTGAAAAATGAATTTAGGAATGTTCTACTACCAGGACATGTAAAACTTAAAAATACATGTCCAACATTTTTTTTATTTTATTTTGCAGGTAGATTTGGCAGTTTAAAAACTACACATACATGCTGCAGAGGCAGGCCTGAGACAGGTTTAATGGGCTACTTAAGTGGGTTGCACAATGAGTGCTGCAGGCCCAGTAGTAGCATTTCATTTTCAGGCCCTGGGCACTTGTCGTACCGCCCTGGGCACTTGTCGTACCGCTTTACTAGGGACTTACAAGTAAATTAAATGTGTGTGCCAATTGGGTGTAAGCCAATTCTACCATGTTTAATGGAGAGAGCACAAGCACTTTAGCACTGGTTAGCAGTGTTAAAGTGTGCAGAGTCCTAGAGGGCAACATAAACGGATCCAGAAGACAGGATGGCGAAGGCAGTTTGGGGATGACCCTTCAGAAAGGGCCAAGTCCAACAAGTGGGCACTGCTATTGTGCCACCAAAGTGCTTTCCAGGGATTCTCCTGCCTTGTCGAAGTTGCCAGAGACCAAAGTAAAGTGGTGAAATGACGACTGATAGTCTGCCATCTCACCTGTCCTTCACCGGGACAGTGAAATCCCAGGCTGTGCCGATGCAGCTTGTCTGACTCTCAACTTGGCAGGGATAGGGACGAGGAAAGCCGGCACACAGAGTGGTGGGGGAGATTGGCAAGACACCAGGTATCGCTTTTTTTTATTTTTATATCTGTGCCTGAAAACAAATAGAGGGCCTTGGGAGTGGGAGGCAGGATACCAGTTTTTTTTATTATAGTTGGGAGGTGGAGGGGTCATGCTGAGGGTGGATTGTAAGTAAGTAAAAGTATATTTGCATAGTTAATAAAATCCATTGCATACAGCTAATAGCAATTGCGATTCTTAAAATAATAATAAGAGACACTCGAATAAAACACGTAAAACATACTGATTACATTTAAAATAGAATGACGGGTATTACATTATTTTAGACTGATGAACTTATTGCGTGCGAGTATGTTGATGACCTTATGTGGCGCGTTTCTTATTATGTTCGTTTTCGGGCCGTCCTCATATTGTGCAAAGGGGCGTTTTTGTCACGGTTTCTGGGGAAATAAAATGAATTTTATTTTTGCACAATGAAATCCCTCTTCTGCGTGCCTTTAACCTAGGACTAGGGTTGCCTTCTTGATCTGTGATGTTCTTCCTTTCGGGCCCTTCTATTTTGGATGTAAAGTGCGAGTGCAGAGATCTTAAAGTGCAGACTAATCGTGTCCATTCTCTATCCAGATGCTACTAAGTTTCTTCAGTACCGGTTTTGAAAACGTTGTTCCCTGACAAGTTAGCGGGATGGAGGAGCCGCTCGACCAAGTGGTTATGGCTGGTCTGCGGAAGCAAATGTGAAGTTTAAAACATATTGGCTTCAGTAGCCTTTTCCTTTGGGCCATGACCAATGGTCATGAACAAAAGATGTGTAATACTGACTGTTGTTTGTATCCGCATAGGCGGCAACCTGGGCTAGGCACAGACCCTCCCAAATTGGAATTACATCTTTGGTGTCTGTGTGACTGAAGCTGTGTAGCATAAACTGATGTTTTAAGGTGGGCTAACCTACTGCTGGGTCTCAAGCTTCTGTAAGAATTGATTACTGTCCAAACATGCCGTCTCCTTGCAAAGTGATTCTTATAATTTGAATGAGACAGATATTTCATTGAAGAGCTGGTTACTCGACAAAAGTCTGCTCTTTCCATGTGACTGGCCCGTGAGTCTTAGATGCCTAGTTCATCTATTTCCTGCCCTAAGTATTCTTCCCAAGAGTGTTTTTGTATATTCTACAACTGTTCCTCGATTTCCAACCAGCATCATTTGTTTAGGTAACCCCAGTCGTAGGCGCACAATCTCCAGCATAATTTAACAAATGCATTCATTCTTTGTAGCTTTTGATTTTTTAGGCCTAATTCGAGGCATACCTGGGCTGGAGATGATGATTTTGGTATGGAGAACACTGCTTTGTAGGCTTTTGTTTGGAGCTAGTTGAGCATTTCTGTTTACCCGCCATGCATGATTTCCATACCATATGCCACTGTTGGGATGAATTGGGCTGCCATGACAGGTAGTAGGTGACCAGGTGAGGGGCAGCTGAGATTCTTTTTCGGTAGCTTGAAAGCAAAAATGAACAAATGTGCTTTTGCCTGTAGAGCAGCTCAGTGGTGTTTGAAGGGCATCTGCTGCTCCATATTGATGCACAAATACTTGTATGTGGCTGATAACTCGACCTCTTTGTCCTCGATGGACCAGGTAAATGACTTATACTTGGTGTCGACCAGGCGGACCACCTTGGTTTTATTTGCGTTCAGCTCTAAGCCTTGCTGGTCCATAAATATTTTTAATGCGTTCATGGTATGTTGCGGCAAATTGACGTTTTGCTCAAGAGGAAAATGTCATTGGCATTCTGTAGGCATACTATTTTCTCTGTTGCTAAACTGGGGGGATGTCTTTCTTCTTGTGGAAGGTGATTTTCTAAGTTGGCGACGTATAGATTAAACAAACTTGGGGCAAGGACACATCCCTGTTTCAGGCCATTCATTGCATCGATTTTTTTTGTGACTCTGCTGCCATCTCTTATTTTAACCGAAGCCCTTGCTTAATTATACAGACCTATGACTGCCTTTAGCAGGTTTCTTGGGATGCCCCATTGCCATTCTACCAATTTTGTCCAAAGCCGGCCATGGGGGACCCGGTCAAATGTTGATTTGAGGTTGATGAAACATGCAAACAACAACCGGGTTTTGCGCTGTTTTGTTTTTTTGGCTAAGATGGTAAGTGCTGTTAAATTTGTAAGTGTACCCATGCCTGGTCTGAACCCAGTTTGTGTTTTTGGTATCAAGTTTTTTACGTTGATCCATTCCTGCAGATCTTGCAGTAAACAAGACGCGTTTAGTTTTGCTTTGATGTCAATGAGCACAATTAACCTATAATTGCTCGGTGAGGATTGACTTCCATTCTTATAGATGGGGTGAAATATGTTTCCTTTCCGTGAATCTGGCATGATGTTAGTATGGAAAATTTGATTAAAAAGGGGTACTAGGTAGCTGGCCCAAAAGGCAATGTCCTGCTTAAAAAGTGCGACAGGGAGGCCGTTCAGGGTGGATTGAGTACATGGAGAATACCAGGTATTTTATTTTTGTTTATTTAAGAGGAAACAAGGAGACACTGATGATGGAAGGTAACAGGATGCCAGGCATTTTTTTTCAATCCGGTGAGGGCGAGATGGACAGTGGTTGGTGGGGATAGATGGCAGGATACCAGTTATAAGTCGTTCGTCTTGCACACAGCCTGGGGCAGAGAACTGAGCTATGCAATACCGTGTTGTGTATGGCTCTCCCCTGACTTGTATACCCCTGCTGCACTGCTTGTCTGAGCAGGTGAAAAGGATTCGGAGAAGCCATACATAACATAAATGTGTTGATGTGTAACTGTGAATAAAGGTAATGCCTTTCTCCTCTGCATTCTGGGTGACATCATTAACAATTCATGCTTCACTCTCATCGTCTATTAGATGTCTCTCAGAAACCCTCTGTGAAAAACCATTAGTCACAGTTACCCTTCTTTAATTCTATATATTATTGCTATTATTATGAACTGCTTTCGAGCCATTGCCGTGGTACGTTGGTCCTAGCCTTTTTAGCAGCTGGATGCTAAATTTAAGTCTGTGCTTTTTTCTCTGATGGGACTCGGACCTTCTGGGTGGGAGCCGCAATGAGGGAAAACAGTAACGGTGAGATCTGCCATGGAAGCATTGTGAACCAGATGGCGCTTTTTTTGGGAGATAGACACTAAATTGGGTGTCTAATACATAATATATCTGATGTACTGGGAGATTGTTCCCAGTGCCTGGTGGACATATGTACATGTTTCCATTCATAGACTGCAAAGCTGTACTTGGTGCGACCAGACAGAAAAAAAAGACTTCAGATATGGTCTTGCTTAAGCATCCTTCACATTGTTTTCTTTTCTTCTCTACCCATTCCCTCTCATTCCTTTCTGCTTCCTAGCCTCAAGAGGTTCTTTCCCCAGGTTGGCCTTACACAGCACGCTGCTGTTTCCCAGATTACATTACTGGAACCAAGCTGCACTTGATTGAAGAGGCCCAAATAGGGTGCTACAGGTCTCAAGTTGCTTCTGTTTCTGTTCGGAGAGAACCTGGCTCGCCAGTTTGGTCTGGACTGTTCCTATTGGAGCAGGACCAAAGCTGATTTGCATATAGCTTGGTCAAATCTGAGGTGGCATGGTGGGCAAAAAAACACAATGGACTGGGATGTGGCCCAAGTAATTACCAATGGCCGGGATTATTTCAAGCATTCCATACATTACTTGCTTGTATTCTTTGTTCTCCAGATTAGAGTGGGCTTTTCAAGCCTCCACTCACCATATTCTTTGGGACTTACCTTACAACTGTACACTTAGTTTAAATGGCCGTTACCAATTAATCTGGTATGAGTGAAACTACAGTTGTGCATATATTGATATGCTGACGCTCTAATTAAGAGGAATGCACAAGATCGGGACTGTCTGAGTCTTCATAAGGACCTTGTGGGTCTTCATAACACTAGTTATGTTATGTTATTAGGGACTTATAAAGCGCACGGCTACTCAATAGAGTGTCCCGGCGCTACAAATTCTGGGTGGGGCTAACCGTGAGCACTATCTTGCATAAGTCACACTATTGCTGAAAAAGCCAGGTCTTCAATGACTTTCTAAAAGGGAGAAGATCCTGCATCTGCCTGAGTGCCAGGGGGAGACTATTCCAGAGTCGTGCTGCTTGCACCTGGAAAGAGCGGCCCCCAATACGAGCATGGGAAGATTTAGGGATGTGAGCTAACTGAAGTGCAGCCGACCTCAGAGCACGACGCGGGGAATACAATTGAAATCTCTTCCTGAGGTAGGGGGCCCCATCCCATGAAGGGATTTAAATGTTAGAACCATGGCTTTAAACATAATCCTCTTGCGGATCAGTAGCCAATGCATGGATTTCAAGTGGGCAGACATCCTAGTTCTGGGCCCTAGCATAAGAATAGCCCTTGCCGCAGCATTCTGAACCACCTGTAAGCGTGTCAGCATGTAGTCAGGGATTCCCAGGTAAAGGCTATTGACGTAGTCCAACCTGGATAGGACTAACGCCTGGACCACCGTTTGTCTATGTGTTAACGGCAAAAGGGGCAGGAACTGTCTAAGTATTTTAAGCACTCCAAAACATGAGCCCACCACGGCTTGTATTTGGGAGTTCATGGATAGATTATCCTCCATCCTGACTCCCAAATTTTTAACAGTCTTGACCGAGGTGCTGGGGGGGGACATGTCCTGTGGCCACCAATTCCGCCACACATTGTCTAATGGGAGGCCGAAAAGTATAATTTCCGATTTATCGGGATTACACTTAAGTTGGTGGAGTTGGAACCAGGAAAACACCTCAGAGAGGCAGGCATTTATTGCCTCTCCTCTGAAGTCTGACTTCTTGTCACAGGTGAAGAGCAGTTGCGTGTCATCCGCATAAGATACAATTTTCGCTCCGTGGGCTTCGGCCAGAAGCGCCAAGGGGGACATATACAAGTTAAAAAGTGTGGGACTAAGGATTGAGCCAAGTCCAAGGCTAATGAACAAACCTGCATGAGGAAAGGGTTCCAGATTTAAATCTCATGAGTTTATTAAAAAATATAATGATTACAAATAGCAAAAACTAAGTAGTCGATTAGAAATCAGCATCATTAAAATATTCTAAGCAGTATTCTGCAAGAGGACTAACACAAGGTCAGCTTCTGAAGAAAATCGAAGGAGAAAATTAGGTATAAAACAAATAAACAGACTGACCTAGAATCTGCCTCCAAAGAAATAATCCAAACGACTAAATTTAAATCAGCAAGCAGACTAGCACAAGGACTGCTCGGTTAGAAAGCCATAGAAGATCTGGCTGTTCTCCAAAACACAATCATTTTTATAGTGTTTTAGAGTACAGAAGTCACACTCATTTCATGATTCGTTATGGCAAGATAGGGTTGAGCTAGCAATGTATCAACTAGTGAACCAATCATTATTCCAGTAAATAAGATACTTCCAGAGATAGGACAGACCATGCAAACTAATTACGGGAATGACTTGGCATTTTATGTAATACAGAAATGCAATAGTCTGTTCAGCTAATGAACTGCATAGAGCTTCAGTAAGAAATCTTGAAAAGTTACAGAATAGAGAAACATCCTGCATATGGCCTCCTAGAGAGAACACAAATATTTCATTACAGACATCACAACAGAAGCTTCTTTTTCCATGACTTGCTGACAAGGAAAAAAGCTTAGCACAGAGAGAGAGAGAGAGCTGTCTGAGGCCTAATCATGCTAACTTAACTATGTCTAAATTAGGCTTTATTTTCTAATTAGTAAAATCTTTCCTACAATCTTGAGAGAGAGAGCGATGGTGTAATTATTCTTGGATAAATGTGTTTATTATGTTTCTATTAAGAGAGAGAGATTGTGCAATTATTCCAAGACAACTGTGTTTGTATGTTTCTATTAGGACTGCTGCTAGGCCATGTCACAAGTAATTGCTATCTGGGGAACTGCCTTGTTCAAAAGCATACTTACCGGGCATACAGAAGATAACAGCCCCTGTCTCTCTCTCTTTCTGTGTGTTCCCCCATTCCTGGCCATCTGTCTCCACTACTGTATTTCTCTATACTGTAATTATTACATGAATAAGGGAGGAGGCAGATTATCAGTAATAATCTGCTGCAGCTACTCCATTTTGTTGCACTTTTAGTCCTAAGAGGAGCAAGCTCATCAGCTGCCTGGCTTCTCCAGGTGCAATAGGCTGTACTTTGTTTTTCTTTACTGAGTTTTAGTCAATATATAGGGTTTTACTTAATGCTTCTTTAAAGGTGTTGAAATTAACTTATTTTCCCAGTTATTGGCATAAATGAGTACTTTTTTACTGTTGACTCTAACATGTGTTTCCGTGAATGTGAATCTAATGACTGAATGATGGAAACTTGTTGACATCATGTCACTTCCCAGGGGAGCGACGCTACTCCTAGATACCACAGAAGACAGCATTGCCATCCAACTAGTCAATAAAAAGTCCCCTGGGTTAGCTAAGACCCAGTTTCCGCATTTATGGAAATTAGAACGGTATTTTAAGGCTCAGTGCCTTACTAAACTGAAAGTGGCCCTCTGAGCTGGATAATACAGGTTCTTACTTGGACAGTAGGCTAAGGAAATCTTCTAGCACCTGAAGTCCAATTAAAAGTATTGAGAAAATTGGCAGCCATTGACTTGTTGAGAAGCTGATCAGCTGTAGTTATTATGTGGCAATCTGTTTTGGTGATAGAAGTGAGGTCTACTTTGGTCCACATAAAGCATCTGTGTTGTGTTACCAATGTGAACAACCAGAATCAACGGGTGGGACTAGGGACTAGGCTCAATCAACCCACCGACCAACATCTTGCCTACTTCACCTTTGATGCTGTTGTTTATCTTCTGTAGCATCCAGTAGCATTTACTCCTGACAATCTCAATTGCGTGTACCAACCGAGTCAGGTATCAGTGAGTATAAACCAGAGAACTACTGCAGTAACCGCCAGAGGCATTCTGATGTACTGATTTCAGAGTAAAAGAGGAATGAACCGCTTTAACTGAGACATTCTCATTTGCATGCAGCAACTCATCAGTTGCCACTAGAAGCAAGACTGTGTCAGCATGGCTATATATAGTTGGGCTTAAGTCTGTTGATGCAGAAGATTGTAGGGGTGCCATGGAGTCCTTAGTTCAGTGAGATAGTTTGCATTACTAATAGTTTCCAGAAGCCTTGGTTTACTTGTCAGGAAGGGCTCTGAACTTTGGAGGCTTCACACCCCAAATCTCATGTCTAGGTTGGCAATCACTCAGTGATTTGCTTAACAAACCAATGTTTCATCAGTTCCTGACTAGCTTCGATGTTCTTGGTACCCTTTTTAACATAGTAGACCTTGACCCACAGCCTCGTACACAGCCCACAATGCCTGCACGGTTTTCTGGGATTGTCTTTCTCTTCCCAAATGCACAAGACTAAAGGGAATTCTCATAGGGTCCCTTAACAATTTTTCACGGGACTTAATCCCTCTTTCATCTATGGTACCTCCCTGTAGGCCAACATCTGGCAAGGCAAATGGATTTCTCACTTTCTCCTCAGGAGCTCTCCCTATATTCTGGTCAAGAATTTATAGATTTTTTGCCGCATTCAACAAGACCAATGGTTTGGAGATGGAAAAAGCATAGAGCCTATAAGTAGCTCCAAGCTCTTTCTACATGGGTTTCAGGTAATGTAACATGAAGTTTGTTCCACTGTTAGAAGGAACTTTTTTACTAACCCTTTCTCCCCTTTTTGTAAAAGAAAAAGATGCCAGGAAGGGTTTGGCATAACTTGGTCCGTCATGATCCCAAAAGGCACAGCCTGATCCAACTACACCCGTATGAGCTAGGCCTTGGTGAAATGTCTGATATGCATGCAAAATTTGCAATTTTTGGTTGTGCGAAATTCATGAAATTTTAAGAAAACTTGATTTACTTGGAATCCTGTAATATTCATCCATAGAGACTGCTCTGCTCAAACAACATCTAATTGAGAGACATTTTCTGCTCGAAACAGTCTCCTGCTGCTATCTCGTGAGTCGTCTTTACGTGAGGTGTGCACTTGTAAAAAATTCGCACAAAATACGAGCAAACCACATTTCACTCCAAAGGCATAATTTGGCGAAATTTCCTTGATATTTCCTGACAATGTTTGATAAAAATGCGTAATTTTGCACATCAGTTTCCAGAAGTGACTCTTAGGGTCTAAGCCTCTAAGGGATCACACAATGCCCATTTCCACCCTTTATACTGTCTGCGGCATCAAAGGAGTCTTTCAATCCACTGATCAAGTAGGAACAACACAATTATTTCATGTTCACATCTATCCTGGAGCAATGCCTCAACCTGAACTAAATTCTGTTTCAATACTTTGGTATAACAAGGAGCCTAGCTTATGTATAATTCATTTGACAATGCCCCTGCATTCATTTATTAGTCATATGAAATGAACACCTGCAGAAGAAGAACTTCACGGTGAAAAGAAATTGTGAGCACTGCAAAAATGTAAATGATGTGCTTGGAATGAATTTCATTTGTCCACAATTATTACAAATCTCTCTTGCCTCCGCCTGTGTTACGGACAGTAACAATTCATCAACATCCTGGAGCTAAAATGCTGTAGTCATGTTTCCTGTGATAGTCCCAAAAGACTCAGTAGGCTATTTTGTGTTCTTTGGACTTGTAGTTGGGCTCTGGTTGGTTGGTTTCACGACTGCATTAGTAATCGGTACCCTGCCTATGGGTATAGCAGAGTAGTGAGGGTTTGGTTAACGGAGAAATGAGTAAATCTACTCCCAGAGCTTTGTGATATTACATGTGCATGTGTTACCCCTAGCAAGCTGTGAAAGTTGCAGGTTTCCAGGCGTACTCCTGTAAAACATTTCTGGATTCCATTTTCACATGGAAACCTATAACCATGTAGTTTTGCATGTAAAATCTACAGTGTAAGTACTTTTCCCTGGGAAAAATATTTTTACTGGGGAATTCCCAGCAGTTTTGGGGGTGTTCCTCTCCCCTTCGCATCCTGGAAAGGGCAAGAGTTAAGCTCCAATCTTTTCCAGAGTGGGCAGGGGTCAGAGAGGAATTTGTGAGTACTCACGAAATTGTAACTTAGGTTTTAACAAACTCAAAGGACGTCCCACAACTCCTATTTCCCACTCCTGTGGAAGATCTACCCACGTGCAAATCTTAGTGTAAGTAAATCCATTTATCAATACAAATCTAATTTTTCGGAGTTAGAGAGGTTTTGTGCTCACAAAAAGGCCTTTTATGCTTGTGAATTTGACCTAGATTCACAAACAGCTTTCAAAATGAATGAATACATGAAAATAAAATGCTATTGTGCTGATTAATTCAAATCAGCAATAGAGAGTAACAATTAATACTTTATACAAATAGGTAGGGTTGCGGTGGGTGCTGCAGCCCCCCAAAATGACCATGCTGGACTTCAGCAGATAAATGAGCAGTAAAGATGGCTTTAATTTTTGTTTTTATCTTGTCACATTTGCTGTGGTTCACAGACAGAGGTCAAATGTCTGGCTATGCTTTCTGACAATTTGCTGAATATTCTTTTATCATGGAGATTGGTGCTTACTTTTCTTGCTTGGACTTCATGCTAGGGAAGAGTGAGTCTGAAAGGAAAGGCTGTGGGGTGTCATTTTTTTAAAAGGCAGAACAAAAACAAAATTTCAATACCTATAATAGAACTGACCAAAAATGTCAAAATATATTAACAGTTAAGAATTCAAAATGTGCGGCATTTGTGATTTCCTAAGTGTTATGGCAACAAAGATTTTAATACCATAAAAACAAATCAAGACACTTGGGGCCGGATGTAGCAAGCATTTTTCCAGTTGCAAACAGCACGATTCGCAGAATCGGGCCGTTTGCAACCGTAAAAATGCATTTTGGTATGTATCATTCCCAAATTGCAATTCGGTAACATGCTACCGAATTGCAGTTTGGAATTGCGAATACATACCGATTCGGTATTAGTGTTTAGTTCACTTCGCCACCCCAGTTCAGACACAGCTATATGCAAATCAGTCTTGACCCTGTGCCCCATGGGAACAGTCCAGCCCGAACTGCCAAGCCATGTCTTCCCTGGACCGGAAACAAGCATCCTGGGACCGGTTTCGGGCTAACAGCCCTCATCAGCCAGGCTAGCTTGAATCCAGTGGCAAAGTGAGCAAAGGACCCACGTCTGGGCATACCCTGCCAACTTAGGGCGAACAAAGCACAGACGTGGGTCCCTTGCTCACTTTGCCACTGGATTCAAGCTAGCCTGGCTCTGGGCTCAGCCCTCCACCGCTGCACCAGGAAACGCTGAGAGATCGCAGGGTGCCCACTCGTTAGCTGAGCGAGCGCCGCAGGGGCACCAGGCCTTGCCTAGTAATGTGCCAGAAGCCGCTGACATGTGAGGAAGCCCCAGGCCAGAGCCCTGCATTTCTGGGCAACACTGATGCCTCTAGGGGGCGGGGCCCAGCTGCCAGAGAGGACAAAGGAGCAGAGTGCAGCCGTTCCAGGTGAGGGACTGCCATCATCACAGCTGACCCCAGGTCAGCCGCGACCTCAGGGCCGGCCCGGCTTCTGACCGGAGCTGAATTACAGAAGCTGCTCTGCGCATTCGCGGGCAGCTGCTCAAGTTGAACTACCGCCGTGGGGGGGACTGAGAAAGAGGTCTCCCCGCCTCAGTGCGGGTTGGGCGGATCAGGGGCTGCAAAGGAGACTGCATGAGGTCTTGGCGGTTCCCTCTCCCCTGAGGAAGCATTGGGTTCTTCTTCCCGCGGTAGCCGAGCGAGCGGGAATCCTCAACAGAGGTCCCGCTCGGCCTTCTGTGTATTTCAGTCACCTCTTCAAGAGACTGAGCGAGTTCTCCTACGTGTTCTTTTACCCGCAGCTGCACCCCACGATCGTGGGCAGCTGATGCTTTCATACCTATGGGGGCATTGCTTTACTCTTGTGGCCTACCTTTGGGGGAGCATTCAGGAGGCAGCTGGTAGGACAGGAAGGAATCCTCGACAGAGGTCCCAGTCCTGCTGAGTCCATCAGTTACCTTAATGCATGTTATAGGAGCGCAAGTGTCTCTGTGCACTATGTTCTGGCCTTAATTACCATATAGCGCCTGATAGGCACGCAAGTGTCTTGGCACGCCCCTGTAATTGAATTGGTGATTTGTGGAACGCTTTCCTAACCACTGCATTGTAATGCCCTGATATGTGGATGCATGTTACTTTTACCTTGCAATGACAATAAAACCAGTATCATTTGCAAAAACTGCATACTATGCTCAGTAACGTTGCTTTACGATGTTTTATGACTGGTACAACTTAGAAGTATTTACTGTAGTTCACTACTTGTGATGTGATGACAAAGGCCTAATTGGCAAAGTGATTTATGATCTATTTATTGTCATGACAATTGCCTAGTGGCAAGGTGATTAATGTGATTGTGGTCTAATGTGTTTTATGCATAATACAAAGGATATTTTTATATAACCTGTTGCGGAGTCTCATTTACACATTGCCTCTGGGATAAGCCTGACTCCTCTGCCAAGCTACCAAGGGGGTGAGCAGGGGTTATCTTGGGAGTGTAACTCCCTTTATCCTGCTTGGAGTTGTGGGTTCTGCCTGGCTTAGGTGCATACCCTAGCCAACCAGAAACCATATTTCTAACACACATGTACTGAAAATGCATTCAGTAATCGTGGTTGCAATTTGCAAACCTACTTTTACTGAATGCATTTGTATTTTGTGAACTGACCTACATAATAATAGGTCGGTTCACAAAATACAGAATCGAAGTGAGCCACAACCAGAGATAGATCAGGCACTGTTCTCCACACTCTCCTGCCCTGATGACCGTGAATGATTTTTAAACACAGATTGTTTTAAATACCATATTCATTTAATTAATTTTTTTAATATCGGTAATGTGTGGGAGTTTGTTACAGACATTTGGTAGCAAAATGTTGTGTTAATGTTTTTCAATACCATGCAACAGCCTTAAGAAAGTCCCTCTTAGATCAAAACCAGGACCTCACATATGAGAAACGGCAGTGGGTCACAGACATTATTTGCAATAATATTAGTGAGCTGCTGCCATATTACAATATTGAGGAGACAAATCACTATCCCTGAATATTAGGTGGAAATTTGGACTGATGTGCCTCTGCAGTGTCAGTGACCTGGCCAATGAGTGTATGAAAAAGCTGAAATTGGATCATAAACTCAGAGCTGTTCTAAATAGGGGCCCCCCAAATATGTTTGGCCCAGTGCCTGCAAAATCCTTAAGATGTCCCTGGTCACAACTCGATCTACCTCAAAAATATTAATGAGGTAGGACACAAATTGCGACTCACTATGATTGGCTAAAATCATAGCATGGTGACCTGCTAGGGTCACCAGACCCCCATGTCTGTGATTGCTTTTCAATAAAGCAAACCTTTTTTTTAAATGCAGCCCGTTTTCCTAAATGGAAAATGGGATGCATTTAGAAAGAAAAATTTAATGTTTTACAAACATGTTTTATTAGTAAGCAGCGGTCCAGTCGACCACTGCCTACTCCTTAATTTTTTTTTTAATTCATGAATCAGAAGGGGTGTCTTCAGCACCCCTTCCGATTTGTGAACGGTTTACCACTCCTTTGAGGTAGTGGTAAAATATTTCAAGTTTTGCTACCAGATTTCGGTGGCAAAACATTAATACATACCATAGGGAATCAGTATTTGAAAAGGGCGCCCTAAACATACCCCTTCCATATAACGATTTGGAATGGTTTCTTAAACCCATTTAACAATTTGTAAAACCATTGCCAAATCATTAAATGGACTTTGTACATTTTAAAAGGGTTTTAGCATGTGCAAACCCTCTGATGTATTGAATCAGTGGTTTTGCCACTACTACAACCGTTGGTACATGAGGCTTTACGGTCACACACAAGAAAGGACTGCTGGGAATCAAACTTAGCCCTGACAAAAATGTTCAACCAGTCCCACTCCCAGCAGTGGCTCATCCTTAAAGCCGAAGGGGGTAAGTCCCTGCACCTTTTGGACATAAAGAGTGTCTGCCAGGCTGTGCAAAGGTCATCCTTATAGACACTCTTTATTTTCAGGTCAGGCAGCCAGGATCTAGACGTGCTAAATGGGCAGATTCCTGGCTGCCTGAGTTGAACTTTGCTGGGCTGAAGATGTCACAGCTCCTTTGGGTGTGACCTCCTCAGCTAGGCAAAGGTCCTCGAGGCCCTCCCCCTTGTGACAAGGGGGAGCGTCAGTGATAGCCTCGTTCCTGGGTGCTTCAGTTTTAAGCACTGAAGCGCCCAGGGCCGACTGTCTGTCACTGACACCTAGTCACAGAGTGGGGTGGGATCAGCAGTCTCTTTGACCCCATCCTACTCTGTGACGAGGTAGGGACTGTTGCTTCCTCTCATCGGCTGACCTAGGCCCAAACACTCCTGGCACCTCTGAGGCTTCTGTACCTGAGAGCTGCAGCAGTTAAGTGTTGTGTTTTTATTGAATGTTTGGTGCGTGCATATGTGTATGAATGTATGTGTATTTGTGAGTGAGTGTTGTGAATGGGTGTGTGTGCTCATGTCTACATGGGAATGCATGGGTGTAAGTGAGTGTGCATGTCTGTGTGTGTGGCCCCCCACCCGTATGTGTGCCCCCCACCCCCTCAGAGTTGTACTTACCGGCCGCCACTGTCCACTCCCTCCATTCCCTTCCTCACTCTTTCTCTCTCTTTCCACCAACCCAATCTCTGTTTCTCTTCTACTTTCTCTCTCTGTCCTCGCTGTCTCCTTTGCTTTCTCTCTTTACCATGGCTCCCTCCTTCTGCCTGCTGCACTTAACCTTAAGCTGGAGAAATTGAGAGGCACCAACATCAGCTCTGAGCTTTCATAAAATGGCCCCTCTGGGAAATTCCAGTCCGGCCCTGACTGCACAACCTATGCTGTGTGCTCATTACACATGAGTTAGGTCCCCCATACATGCCACTTATCAGCTTTATGCACAACTTATGCCAGACCCGTTTGGATGCAAGTTGTGTCTTTTGCTAACTCTCGTAAGTGCATCAGTGGCGTAGCTAGACCTTTAGCCACTAGTGGCAGTCCCTGCGTTTGCCGCTCACGGCAGCCACATGTAAGGGGTGGGGTGCTGCCGATTCCTGCCTTTGACGCCCCGCGACCGCCGCAGCTAAGAGCGGAGGGGTGGGGGGAGGCTGCCGCTCCCAAAACTTTTGCCGCCCCCCCCCTTGCTACGCCACTGAAGTGGATATTGAGACATTTGTTACAACCAAAATGTCATTATTATTCAGGCATACACCAATGCCCACATTGGATGCTGGGGCTGCACTTCTGACACTCACTTGTGTACTCCGACTTTGCACAAACATTTCAGGAATGATGTGAGCTTAACATGCACAATATTGTTTCCCTGGGATACACACATGCATAATATTTACGTAATCACAAATATATAGAATGCATTTGTACTTCAAAAACATTGTCTTATTTCCCTATCTGGAAACATTCTTTTAAACTCTTCCCTCTATGCCCATACCACTTTTGGGGGCGCTGCCTCTTTTTTCGCACCCAGCAAATGTATTTTCCAGAGGCCGCCCCCAAGGGGGCCTCGACGGCTGGCGCCATAACCAAAGCAGAGCCCTGGAAGGATCCAGTTCTGGGTGCCCTAAAGTGCCCAGAAGCGGAATACGCATAGCCCGGCGCACCCCACGGGTGCCAGAGAGGCGCCATTCCACCCCCGGCTAATGGGGGGGGGTCAGGCGAGGTACAAACCCCCCAATCGGGGCACACCGCCGGTAGAGACGGGAAAATGGGGGCGGGGGATATAAGTCGCCGCTCACCCTGTGCAGCTCCTATCATCGTGGAGCAGGGGAGCGATTTTGACCCACCCACCCTCACCTAAGGAACAGCAGTGTCGCAGTGCTGGACAACAGGCAAGCGGATAGCGGAGAAGTAAGGGTACAATGGTTGGTTATGGAGACACACCGACAGGGCGGCGTGTAGGAGTAGGGCCACTCACTTTGGGATGCCTCACGGCAGGGTGAGTTGGCCTAACAAAAAGGGGGTAGCAAACGGAGACGGCACTCGCAGCCCAGACCCCGCCGGACGACAGACAGGGGCAAAAATGAGACTAACAAGGTAGCGAGTTGGGGCCTAACTCCAGGGAGAAGCTACCCCCCCACACTCAAAGAGCTTGGAAACCAACCGAACAATTGTATGACCCAGAAGTGACAAGAAAGGAGATACGCGTGCAAAAGAACTAACCAATGAACTGTCGGTGTGATTTACAAATTTGTAATGTACATACGATTTACGGCAAACAATGTGTATGACAAGCAAAGTATATGATTTATGACGACCAAAATATGACAGTTCACAAATGATGATTTATGACCAGGGGCTATACAATTTATGACCAAAGTATATGCATGTATTCATAATAAAACTGCGGCCAACAATGATCACTATAACCACAGCGCATGTTGGCTGTTTATTCTAAGGAATACAATAAGAGAGTGCATGTACACTGGAGTGGCCTCAGTGTGGGGGTTATGATCCTGCCGTTTACAGGAGTAAATCTCCAACCATTTTATGGAGGAAAGTATATGCAAAGGTTTTGTGACTATGTACCCTGGAACGCCTGGAACGCACGTAAAAACACCGCAGTGGTTTAACTGCATAAAATTAATTTACGAGGATAAAAGTCTTTTTTTTATTCCAAGTTAGAATTTGTATGCATAAATGCTTCAATTTGCGCACCTAAATGTTAGTAAAGTGCGCAAATACATTTATGAAACGAGCCCTAAATGTTTAGATGTCTCTCATCAGACTTTTTTTTGCCATGGTATCCCAGCTCTGGCAGACAGCAGTGCGATGCATACCTCACTGTAATCAGTTATTACCAGATACTTATGACATCAGAACTCAAATAGAAGAGGTTATTACAGGCTACCTCTGACGTCACAAACAGACATATAAAGATCTCGTGGTCATGAACATGGAAGGATATTGCAGCACTGAAAACTGCAATGATTAAAACTTCCACCATGCCATTTCATTGCACGGCCATCACCCTTCCTGTGGAGCAAATGGGCAGCATTCCTGTGACATTTCAGGCCTCATTAGACAACAGGATCCAAGGCAATTTTAAATTTGTGAGGCTAATATTTAACCTTTATTTGGACATTTACATTGTTGAAAAGTGTTCTTTGCCACCAGGCCCAAACTGCTCAATTAGCAGACAAGTAGAGGCGCTCTGATTGCACAACAATACATTTATTCTGTTGCAGCTATAATATGGATTCAAAATAGGGTTTATGCAATTCAATGGTGGTATTATTAAGAATAAATTGTCATTCTGTTGCATTATTGACAAGATATATATTTGGACAGAACCTACAGATTGAAAAAAGTATTTACATCAATCATTTATTATGACCTTTTAAAAATGAATATTCTACAGAGTCCAATGATATGGCTGAAGAAACTGGAATAATGATAAAATGATATAATGAACTAATATTCCAGTGTTATTTTGTGAATTGTAGCATGACTAGAATATTTAGAGATAGCCCGGTCCAGTGTGTCCCCTCCCAATGTCAGGCTTGACTGTTCAGTCATTTTGCCCCATTAAGAGGAAAGTAAACAAAGCCAGAAGTTGCTTCAAAAGGAAACTCCATTTTTCACTACACAGAAGCTACACCCATCGGTACTCAGCACTTGTACTCACAAGCACACCACATTTGTCAGCCTCACTAGTGCACAACACTTCTCTCAACTGAGGAACTACACACAAGGGAGCTTAGTGGACCCCGTCTTCTCACAAACGAGATGTAGGGTAGACTGGCGTTCAACTTTTGAAGAAAAGAGAAGCTGTACTTCCAGGAGCACAAAATCTGAGCAAAATAGAAGTAAAGCCCACCTTGGTGTGACATTTTCAGAAATATTTCTTAGATGCACAACATTCGTTTCAGCTTCAGCTCCGCACATATATTAGACCAGTTGTTGTTCCAGGTGCTCATAACCTCCACTGGCTCCCTATACAGAAGAGACGCCAGTTCAAGCTCCTCACCCACACCTACAAAGCCCTCCACAACCAAGGACCTGACTACTTGAACCACTGCCTAATCTTCCACCAGCAGACCAGAAACCTCCGATCTGCACACCTCGCCCTCGCCCAGACACCACGCATCCGCTCCCTGGGGGATGCTCCTTCTCCCACCTCGCCGCCAAAGCCTGGACCACACTCCCCCTCCACACCTCACCCTCGCTGAACCACTTCAGAAGGGACTCTAGACCTGGCTCTTTAACTGATATCTGCAGCACAGCGCCTAGATACCCTCTGGGGTGATTAGCCGTGCTATACAAATAAAACTACTTGATTGATTGATTGATCGGCCCAGGCGGAATTGATGTATTTATGTTCAGCTACAACTGTGAACATACGCTATCGATTAAGTCGCTTTTTTTTTTTTAAACAAGGTCTTTTTTAACCTTGAGAATGCATATAATTGTTATGCAGTGGTATATAACATCTGTATAGTTGTCCTGGCAGATGCAGCATTTTAGGAATTGTTTGTTATGCTGATAAACATTTATAATTGAATTGACAACACTGTTCTCAGCAAATCAAAAGCTAGGATTATTGGAGTATATCACACATGACAAATAAGGGCTATCATCAGAGGCACATATCCTCTTGGGAAGGAACACAAATCTCAAACTACCCTAGCAGAATCTGTGTAGACTTCGCCACGGAACGGCCATGCACCCTCTCAAGCATGCACACCTTCAGTCTGGAACAGGAAAACCACACAACATGCACAGGCAAAAAGTGAACTTGTAAACTGTAGTGGTTCTCAGTTGTCCCTAATATTTCACCCGCCACACTCCTACCCAGCCCTCACCAACACACAGGGTTACAACCACAAAGAAAATGAAACTAAATATTCTTCTTCAAGGTCCCAGACACTGCATCCCAAATTCAATTTACACCGGCTCAGTCCAAACTATCAATTAGTTAACAAGCTTTGGCACCTGAAACTGTGCATGTCCAAGGCTCTGTGTACTGAGCCACACTTTCATGTATTTATTCATTTTCTAAAGTGCACAATCACAAAGTAGCTTCTTGGCGCTGAAAGCTAGTTAGGTAATATAGGATCTGGGCTAAAATGATTAACAGAAGATGCCTGAAGAGCACAGCTTACCAGGCATACCAGTGGGAACGTCTGTAAAGAGGAACGCAATGTAAAAGCATGTTCATGCGGGGATGTAAACCCTCACATGCACATTTACATTTTTTAATCGTGCTAAAAAATTCTGAGCCATAATCAGCTTGGCGGACAACAGAAGGGCTAACATTTCAAACAAGAAATCAGCCTTGGTGCGGTTGCAGTTGTTGTCTTTGCAGATGAGGTTTTTGTGGGAAATCATTGGTGCTGGGACAAAAGGAACAAGCAGTGAAAATACAGAAATAATTGTATATGGTATTCCACCAGCTTCCTGTCCCTTTGTTACCCACATACCCCATGCAATGTTGGTACAGTTGTGGGGCTGAGAGATCTCACAGAAACAGGCTGGACAAGCGCTGTATTTAGAAAGCTTTCTGGGACGAAAGTTTGAGAAAAAAATGGCATTTCCCTGTGTAGGGCAACTGAAAGATCAATTGTGGGGCCATCAACACAACTGATGCCTGTCACATCTGAGCTAGGAACTCTATAGTGAATGACAGAACAGAGCACTGGCGTTAGTCAAAGGAATCACTCCAAAGACATGGAAAGCCGTCAAGACCAAACTGGTTAGGGATTGATGGAACTTGATGATTCGCGGTGGCTTGTGGGTATACTGATGGATATCAAATCAGCTATGAACGGTCAGCCATTTTGGGATTACTTTCTGAGATAATGGCAAGGGAATGTGTACATTACTTTGTAAAGGAAGAAGGGAAAGTATTATATTGCACCAAGGAGAGAGCGTTGGAGTGGCAGTCAGCAATTGAGTGGTTAGGTGTCACTATGATTTTTTTAAATTTTTCTATTCAGCCAATACTTTTACTTTCTTTCTAAGCTTGAAACGTAGTTGGTGGTTTGCAAACAGATCTCTTCCTTCATTATGAAACTAATAAATAATACAAGAATGAAGTACCATGACGTCTAGGCTTTGTCAAATTTGCTCTTACAATGCAAAAGATTTTTTTCTTTAGCTATTTTGAATTATTTATTGGTTGACATATCGTCATCACAATGGCAAAAGTCACAAAACTGAACAAACAGTGCAATCTCTGCATTATTCATGTATTTACTCCAGAAAGAAAAAGCTGCATCTCCAAACCCTGCGGGAGTGGTCCGAGGTGCAGAAAATGACTCCGCGGGAAAGGATGAGGCTGAGGAAACTGAACGCGGCGGATGAAAAAGCGAAGAAGATGAAGTAAGTTTTTGAGTCAACTTTGCTTAGTGCATTTGCTACCCGTGATGGTGTGGACCCAGAGCCTGCAAATGATATAACCGATGGCTGTGAGCTATCGGTCCAATAGAGGGCTTGGCATTTTAGGGCTAACCGTGAATGTAGGGTTTGCACGAAAGCAATTCAATCTCTTAAAGTTTGCTTACTTGTTCTTATGCTCATGGGTGAACTACATTAATCCACGGCTTCTCCACGGTGAACTATGGGTGACTAAGGTCACTTTATATGCTATGAAATTTAGCGAAATAAAGACCTTTGATTGATTGGGTGACTGAGGTTTGACTTATCAAAAGTTCCAATCGATAAGGTACCATCTTAGGTCTTAGATCTCTCCTCTGCATTCGCCTCATCTCTCTTTAGCCACATTGGTAGCTCATCTATGAGTGCATCTTTCACGGTTCATTCCTACTTGGGTTGATGTCGAATCTGTTGATAATAGAGATCTTTCTTTGGACCATAGATTGCCTCTTGGTTTGACATCTCATTGACCAAGCCTCATTAGGTCTTGGGTCTCTCCTCTTCAGTCGCGTCATCTCTCTTTAGCCGCACTGGTAGCTCTTCTAGGAGTGCATCTTTCATGGTTCACTCCTACTTGGGTTGATGTTGAATCTGTTGATAGTAGTGACTTTTCCTTGGACCATAGATTGTCTCTTGGCTTGACATCTCATCGACCAAGCCCCATTAGGTTTTCCCTCACGGCCTTCGAAATTAAAAGTGTGGATGAAAGAGTGAAACTGCCTTGTGTGAAAGATGCCAGTGACTGGCTGTGCAGGATTTAAGATGAAACTTGATGCCCATCATGGCCTTTTTAATGCAGGTTAACTATACTGTAAAGATAGCCAAAGGGATTTGCAGAAAAACACATTTACCATAGTTTGTAGTTTGTAGTTCCCACCAATAATTGAAGGCAGTTTGGTGTTTTTGATTTCAATTTCAAGAGGATGCCATTTCGGATGGAGGCAAAGGATGCCCCCGTTAATACACCCTGTGCATTCAACTCTATGCCCAGCAGAGCACAGGGAAGTCAATTCTGTGTTGGATAGGAGAGTTCTGTGCACCAACAACATACTCCGTTGGAGTAACCAGGCGCTCTATAAGCTTAAGAATAATAATAATAATAAGTGGAGATGTATCTGTAGATATAGGTTCATTTATTTATTTGTTCATCATTTTGCAGTTTTATATTGCATGAGTGTTAGAAATGGAGGTCTCTAGTTGGCAGAGGTAGGTACCTTTGACCAAATAGGGACCCTTGCTTCTAGTCACGGTAAGGGGGATACACACTTTAGATAACCCCTGCTCACCCCCTTGGTAGCTTGGCACGAGCAGACAGGCTTATCCCAATGGCAATGTGTAAAGTATTTGTACCAACACTCACAGTAACACAGTGAAAACACCACAAATGGACACCACACCAGTTTAGAAAAAATAATATATCTTTATCTAAACTAAACAAGTCCAAAACGACAAAAATCCAACATACAGAAACTCAGTAGAATGTCTTTAAAAAGGTTGTTGGAAAAAATAAACTTGTAGATGATCAAATGCGACACTCAGTCTCAAAGTACCTGGGATGCGTAACGCAAAACAACCAAAAGGGGCGCAGAGAAGGCGATGCGTCAGTTCTTCCTGCGCTCCAGTTCCGTTTCTACAAGATGGCGCCTTGATGAGTTGCGACGATCCGGTGCGATGCGACAACGTAGAGGCGATGCTTGCACGCCCGACAGAACTCAGTGGTTTTCTGAGCCGCGACAGGCCCTGCGACACGCTTCTCCGGTGATACGACGACACCCTCGGTGACGGTGACACGCTTCTCCGGTGTTGCGACGGCGATCAGCGGCAGCGCGCTCCCTCAGCGATGCGACGGCCCTGCGACACGCTTCTCCGGTGATGCGACGGCACCCTCTGTGCGGCGGCATGCTTCTCCGGTGATGCGACGGCGAGCAGCGGCGACACGCTTCCTCGATGATGCAACAGCGGGTGCTGCGGCGGCGTCACGCTTCTCTCTCGTTGCGTCGCGCTTCGAGCTCCCCACAGCAAAAAGGCCTCACACACAGTTACAGGCCCTCCTGGCAGACTGGAACTCCCAGCAAGGAAGTTCAGGGAAGTTGAGGGTGAAGTCCTTTTGTGCCTGGGACTTCAGAAACAGGAGGCCAGCTCTTCTCAGGCCCTTGGAGACTTTTCTTCAGATGGACACAGCACACAGCAAAGTCCTTCTTCAAGCAGGGGACACAGCACACAGCAAAGTCCCTTGGTCCTCTCCTCAGTAGAAACAGCAAACTGCAGGCCAACCCCAGACACACAGCAAGGGCAGTACTTCTCCTCAGTCTCTTCAGCTGATCTTCTTTGGCATTGATTCCTCTTGATCACAAAGTAGTCTAAAGTTCAGGGGTTTCAGCTCTCATATTTATACCCCAAAAGTCTTTGTTCTCTCTGTGTGAGGGGTCCTGGACACAGTCCAAACCAGTTCTGGGTGCATTCTGCCAGTGCACCTCTTCTTCCTTTGTGAGTGTGGGCCAGGGTCATCAGACACACCGCAGGAGGTGGAGCCAGCATTGTGGAAGGCAGGCACAGCCCTATTCAGGCCCAGGTGCTACTTCTCCCACCACTCCAAATGCAGATAGGTCTATTCAGCCTAGTGCTGACTTACCCAGTCTCCTGAAGCCACCCCCAGCCCCTGTCACTCTCAAACCAGACAGTCAATACACAAACAGGCAGAGGCACACAGAAAGGTTGAGCAAGAAAATAGCCACTTTCTAAAAGTGCTATTTTCAAACACAGAATTTAAAAACCATCCTTCCTAAAAGATGTGTTATTAAATCCTGAGTAGAGGGATACCAGATTTCAATTTTCTACCTTGCTCCTATGGGAAGATATGCAGGTAACCATGTTACACAGCATTCCCCATTCTGTCCTATGGGCAAGATAGCCTTTCAATAGTGAAAAACGAAATTGGCAGTATTTCACTATCAGGACATGTTACCCACACTAGTACATGTCCTACCTTTCACATACAGTGCACCCTGCCCGGGGGGGGGGGGTACCTTGGGCCTACCATAGGGGTGTCCAATGTGTAAGGAAAAGGGAAGGTCAGGCCTGGCAAGTGTATACACTGGCCAGGACAACATGGCAGTTAACAAACTGCGCACAGGCACTGCAGTGGCAGGCCTGAGACATTATTTTAGGGCTACTCATGTGGGTGGCACAATCAGTGCTGCATGCCGACTAGTAGCATTTGAATTACCAGCCCTGGCACACTCAGTGCGCTTTACTAGGGACCTACTGGTAAAACAAATATA
Source organism: Calotriton arnoldi (assembly GCA_963921515.1). Lineage (NCBI taxonomy): Eukaryota > Metazoa > Chordata > Amphibia > Caudata > Salamandridae > Calotriton > Calotriton arnoldi. The sequence goes on from CAWUFW010008522.1 coordinate 594,410, forward strand.
CCAATCATGGATAACCAATCACAATAACAATTTACACAGAGAGCATATGCACTTTAGCACTGATCAGCAGTGGTAAGGTGCCCAGAGTCCTATAGCCAACAAACACAGGTCAGGAAAAAATAGGGGGAAGAGGCAAAAAAAGCTTGGGGCAAGCCCTGCAAAAAGGGCCATTTCCAACAATGAGCATGTACCCGCAGGGTATACAGGGCCGGCTTTAGCGCTGGTGGTGCCCTGTGCGACAATGTCTGTTGGCGCCCCCCCAATGACCACCTCTGCCACGGATTCCCTCACTAGCACCCTTTAACAGTGCCTCTCAAGTCTCCATATCCACTGACTCTCAGATCCATTTAGTTTTATAGCACCACTCATACCAGTGCAAGGTGTCAGAGCACTTTACACCACACACACATTGCACAGAGACAATCATATGTGTGTAAATCAGTGTATAGGAAATGTTACATCAGACAGGACTACAAGGTGTAATGTACATTAGTGCATTGGCGTAAGACGTCAATTCAGGGGTAGTCCAAAGCCTCCTCCAGTAAGCTAGGGGTCTAAATCCAGCAGCCTCATCAAAGGAGGTACATCCCAAGTCAAACATCAGGGGCTTGATGGGGGTTGATTGGGGGAGGGCGGTCAGTGTTCTCAGAAACTTATTTTGAGCAAGAACTAGGGGTGATAAATTTTCAAACCCCCAGAGTTCAGCACCATATATTAAGGAGGCTCTAATCTTCCCATTATAAATCGATAGAGCGGGCCCCACCGGTTTGGTATTTGAGAGTCGATGTTCTTTAAGCAGGGCTCCTACTAACTGGTTGTGCCTAAGAACTAAAACGTCTAACTGGGGTGTCCAGTTCATCTTCCTACCCATAGTCACTCCTAGATATGTGAAGGTATCAGTTTGTTCCAAAGGTGCTTTATTCATTTCAACTCTCCCTTTAATGAGTTTGTGTTTATGCAGCACCATGAACTTGGTTTTGTCAATGTTTACTACAAGTTCTTGGTCGTTGCAGAACTCTATAAACCTATCAAGGGCACGTTGCAGACCACATTGGGTTTTAGATAAAATTAAAGTATCATCTGCAAACATTAAAAGCGAAACCCTTGAGCCGGCAAGAGTTGGAGCAGCTGTTGGAAAATTGGTATAATACGAGATAACCTTATTTATAAACAAGGAGAATAGGGTAGGAGCAAGGACACACCCTTGCCGCACTCCCTTGTTAACTGGGAAACGATCTGTTAATTCGCCCTGCTGCCCCCACCTAACCTGAGCATAATTTGCCTCATGCAGTTTGATGATAAAGCTTAGGATTTCTAGGGGCATCCCGGCCATTTAGTTTTATAGTACCACTCATACCAGTGCAAGGTGTCAGAGCACTTTACACCACACACACATTGCACAGAGACAATCAAATGTGTGTAAATCAGTGTATAGGAAATGTTATATCAGACAGTACTACAAGGTGTAGTGTAGGAGTGACATGTCATCGATACTGGTAGGCAATATAGTTAAAGTTCTTATTCAGGAAAGGCACAAATTCAGAATTTAAAACGCAACATCATTGTTAGGTGTTCTCTTTCATAATAAGAATTGTTTTCTACCCAAATGAACCCTTTTCACAAGATTAGGATAATGAAAGACTGGGCAAAAAACATATAGCTCTAACATATACCTTGCAGCTTGCATGCAGCTCTTTGATGACAGTGAATAACTCAATGTTCTATATTAGGATTTTGACTTATAAAGGACAAGTAACAAAAGGAGCTCTCTTACAGGAGCAGTAACCCACTGACCAATTTGCATTATATGCACTTCGTTATCCACATGGTACACATCCTTAGCAGCAGGCATTTTAACCCTCTGCGCTACCTTAGGATGAATCAAAATTTCCACTAGACAAACCTCCGGTCTCTTTCCAGGAAGACGATTAATCATGGGACTTCTCTTGACATTTTAATTGATGTCTGAAAGTTGCTGGAGGTCAGGAACGAGGCAGCAGGCTTTTTTTAAATGAAAATACACATTTTCAAAAATGACGCCCCCACCCCAAGTCAACGCCCGGTGCGGTCGCACCGATCGCACCGCCCTAGAGCCCGCCCTGAGGGTATCAGAGCACTTTACACAAGAACCTAACATGGTCTTAACATAGATGTGCCCTTATTGCAGCAAGGATGGTTTGCTAGATTCCCTGAGAAGGCTTGTTTAGAGAGTTTGGTCTTTTTTTTAAGACATGGGTTTCCAGGCAGAATGAACATCTGGAGCCTCCTAATATGGACAATTTTTGAGCAGGCAGTTTTCTGCTTCTCCTGCCCGACCTTATGTACTATATATGCTGATGCAAGCAAACCTCTGGCCTCTGTTGCAAACCATTCAGTGTGATCAGGACTGAAGTCATGTGATCCCTTCTTTGGGAGCCAGGAGTGAGTTTAGCAGCAGCACTGAGCGCAGTTCTTAAAAGGGCTGAGTGAATTCTAGGTATTTAGGCCACGAGAGAGTTGCTTTAATCTTCCTTTACAAACAACAAGTGAGTGGACTAGAGTTTTGCGGTTATCTAGTGGGATGAGTGACTCGATTGCCCATAAAATCAGATTTGGGAATGGGCTCCTATTTCTAGAGGGTTAGTATGAGAATGGATATTCAGGTTTTTATCAAGCTTAAAGCCCAATGGTTTGGTTTTTTGGCAAATGCGTGCTTTCAGTCACGCAAGCTAATTACAATAGGCTCAGTGCTTAATTCGAGTTGGTGGTTTCCTTAATCTTCAACACCGGCACTTGTGACAGTCTGCCAGAAGGTGGCGCTGTCTGGCTAATTGACAGATGACCACAACAGTCAATTATCAATTCAATATACATTAAAAATTACTATTACCTGCTGCCCAAGCCGTTCTTCTAGTTTTCGGGGCCTGGAATAGTCCGAATTGTGACGCTGTAGGAGTGTGATGGTTAGTAGTTGTGTTGTTAGTATAATTGGCAGCATGGCAGGGATAGTGTGTGGTGCAAGCTGTAGTGGACTTCTGAAGAGAGCCCTGGCACTTATTGTTTTACAAACTGAGCACTGAATAGGCTAGACTTAGATCAGCATGTCTAAGTGGGGTGGGGAGGTCAGAAAAAACCCCGTTTCCTGGAGGTTCTGTTTAAATGATGCTGTGTCGTTGCTAAGTCCCTCTATGTCCCCTGATGAGGAGACTTCCAGGATAGAAGGGTGCCCTCACTGTTCGGGTGAAAATAGATTTTCGATTTCCAACAGGAGAGACTGAGATGTTCATTCTTTTAAAGTCGATAAAACAAGCATCACTGAGTTTAGTGACAGTAACACCTGTTAATTACAGGGCTAGAAAGCTGCACATGCTGCACGAGAAATGGATGAACACGTAAGATATGTTTATTATTAATCTCAGTGCTTTCTTGATGCAGCGAGCCTGAAATGCTCTCATCTTTTTAGAATATAATAACTTCAGTAGTTCAGGAGAATGAGTCTCACCCAATATACTTCATTCTATATTTAAATTATTATATGGATTTTCACAAAAGGGGCAACAAATCCACAAAGCAATTCTTTAATATGATAACAATAAATAAGGTCTCATGATGTGAGTCTAAAGTATTACTTCCATACATTACTTTGATTCTCTGTCAAACTCAATTATCAAGGTTTTATATTTGCATTCATATCAGTAATGTGATTTTTCGTTTTCCTTGACCCGTATTCCTTTTTTTTTTTTACAGTACAATAACATCAATATTCTAGTATATTTTATTCCTGTAGCCATCCACATGCTCACCACTTTCTGCCAGAATCCGTATTCAGCTGGACATGTCCACTGTGGGCGTCTCGAGGACCTTTAAGTTTGGGGGCACTGGGCACTCCTGTCTGATCTGGTCGGGTCTCTATGCTTAAGCTTTTCTTCGGTGCAGTATTTTCTCAAGTTTAATGGTCAATAATGGAAGGCGGAAATTGGAATTACACTTCCTGGGGCAGTCGACACGGAGGTCAGCGTTCTAGTGGCTGACCTCCACTACTTAATGGGCATTCCAGGCTCGACGCGCCTAAGGCAAGCCCGTCTGCGCCCGTCCGCCCCTTACCGTCGCCAGGAGCCAGAACCCCTGCATGTTCCGGTTCAGAATTAGGTAATTGCCCAATATCTGCTCGTACTTACACGAGTCAGAAACTCCGGGAGATTAGACACAGGAGCCTGAACACCTGCTCTCACTGCGCAAAAGACACGCACTGCACGCCAGTGTTGCTGGAGGGGCCCTTTGCATGTAGCTTTTTGCAGATTTCAGAGCCTACAAATGACACCACTCCCACCCGATAACACTTCACTTACTGATAACATAAAACAGTCCGGCCACCTAGTAAGGATAGACTCTCGATCTCTTACTCACTCAGGGGACAAAAACTGGAACTGCCTACTTGGCAATGTGAGATTATTACCCAAACATGCAGTGGAAATCTGGGACCTACTTTCTTCCAGACATCACGATATTGGTTTCTTGACGGAAACATGGCTTAAACCCAGCTCCACCCCCACCATAGCAATAGCACTCCCAGAAGGCTACCGCATTCTCAGAATAGATAGGCCTACTAAGGTAGGGGGGGGGGGCATAGAATAATCTATAAAGATCACATCAAAATAACTTTTCTGGAGCAACTAAGCAATGATAGTATGGAAGCTCTTGTTTTCAGAATTGACCTGCACCCGCAACATAGCTGGAAAGGTGCTTTGGTCTACTGGCCTCCTGGCCCACTACGGGACTTCTCAATTCAACTTATGGAACTGATCTCTCGCATGTCATCTCCACAAAAAATTTCGTCCTTCTAGGCGATTTTAATGTCCATAGCGAAGACACCTTAAATCCAGATGCAGTGTCACTCCTAACAGACTTACTAACTTTAGATCTAAATAAAATCAGTGAAGACCCCACTCACACTGCAGGACACACGATAGATCTGATTTTTACTAGCTCCTATAATCTGCTCTACGGAGCCACCAGCCCACTCACATGGACCGACCACTCATTGATCGAGTTCCAACTCAGGGGCCCCAGGGCACTGAACACACCGTTCTCAACCTCCCTTAGCGGACGCAGGCAGTGGCACAAAATCACGCCTGGACGTTTTCAAGATATAACGCCCACTCATTGGAACCTCGATAACGAAAATATCGAGGCAGGCTTAGCCCGGTATAACTCCACTATTAAGTCAGCCATTGATCTTCTGGACCGCCCTAAAACTAGGGACTAGATTAGCTAGGCGTACCCAGTCAGCCTGGTTCACTCCTGTACTTAAGACAGAAAAGAGCCTATGTAAAAAAATGGAGCAGTGCTGGCGACTCTCTCATAACGTATCTGACAAAGCACGCTATAAATCAGCCCTATCCACTTACCATGAAAACATAAAACATGCACGCAAAGCCCACATTGCACTGCAACTCGAGCAGGCCGGGAATGCTCCCAAAACTCTCTATTAGATCCTTAAAACTTTCACTCACCCAGCAGCATGCACCAATGAGCAAGCTCCAACACAAGCTCTGTGTGATAAAATTGCCACGCATTTCACAAAGAAAATCGATTTAATAAACGATAACATT